>JAWZSL010000004.1:18250000-19472500 GCA_034769285.1 Lutjanus argentimaculatus | reverse complement strand
TTTCCTCCCCTAATCTTATCTAACCAGTTGTTTATTATTGTAACTATGTCAGTAAGGGTCCCTCAGCCTGAACAAAGTTGTCACTTAAACCCAAACCCTGTCCTTTATGTTACCTAACCATATCATGTTTGTGCTTAAACCTGATCAAGCTTTAACCAATGCATTGTCACATCATGAAACTGATTTATTTTTCAGCAATTGTTTGTAAATGGGTTGGAAGGCACAGACGAATGATTCTGTCCTGCCAATTGAGGGCATCAGGCCAAAAAGTGCTTCTATGTGTTGCTGTGGAGGGTTTGGGTAGTGGATGCTCTTGGTGGGAATGTTTGAGTCTCTGTAAATAATATTAATCAGAGTATTGTCTACTCTATGGACTTGGCTGGACTAGAACTAGTTAGAAAGGCTTTAGTTTTCCTGAAGGAAGAATGAGTGAAGACAGTGAATGAATAAAGATTGATTTTGATTGAATGAACTCGACACAGGCTTTAAGGTAAGAACTGGCACCTAGCCAGCATGAACATGATGCTGTCACCGCTGGCCAGTCTCAATATCCATCCCACCTTGTGTAAAAATCGAACTCTCAGAGACTTTAACCAACATCACCTGCACACTCAGCACAAATGACACACAACAAACAGATAAACGTGGACAGCAATCAAGGCAGCTCTGGCGTAACGTCAATAATGCTTCTATTTAAATATAAGTAAGGTTTTAATTTGCTAGGTGTAATATGTTTTTCAAATTAGTCTGTCATTGGCACAGGTTACCGTGGTTACCCATCTCCAAACTGCAAGGATGCTCTCTGAAAGTGACACGATCAGTGTTTCCAAAAAGATTCATACTGATGTTTATTAACACAAAAGTATGTTGAATGACAGCACATATTTTGGGTATGTAATGCACAGTATGTGATTTCTGACGCAGCACATGACTGCTGATATTAAAAGAATAGTTTTTGGGAAGTTGGCCTGGCTAGTTGTTTCCCACGTTTTCTGTCTTTATGTTCAGCTAAGCTACATTAATGTTTTTTTCACAGAAAAAAAAAAATCACACAGAAATCTATTTATCAGAAGTCAACTTTTACTTTTTTTTTTTTTTTTTTTTTTTTTGGCAAATAACACCAAAGACTAAAGTTAACTGTTATTTTTAATCCAGGGCTGCAACATGTATAAAATGTCAAAATAAACTGAATGTCCAACCTAGGTTCTTAATGTCCACTGTAATGTCTTTCAGTATCCTGTTTTGTCAGAGAAGAATCCAAAGATATTCAGTTTAAATTGATACTAAACATAAAAGAGTGGGAGATCTCCATATTTGAGAGGCTGAAAACAATATTTTCTGCCATTTCTGCATTACATAAACCATCAATCGAATATCATAATAGCTTAATAGTTTAGCGAATGAGGTGCTAGATGACATGGCTATTTTCTTTCTCCAGGCAAGCAGTAAATCCTTATTGTTGAGCCCTGAACTAGCCCCATCCTCACTATTACCTCATATTTATTGTACAGACATCGTAGCAGCATCAATCTTTTCAACTTATTCTCGGCAAGCAAACCAGTGAACATATTTCCCAAAATGTTTAAGGACTCCTTTAATTCACAATCAGGTAATTGTGACTTGTAAATTCCTTAATTTTCTGACATTTTATGTGACTGTAACCCAGCATAACTACATGGTCTTAAACAGTGACATTCACAGTTACTTTAACTACTATAAATACAGATGTTTGACTGGTGTGTTCACACTGGCCAAGAGGCAGTTTTACTGTGTCCATTAAATGGGAACATAATTTTGACAGCTTTTCATATTAACAGCACTAACAGGATGACACTGACTCCTGTGACTCAGCTTTATGTCATCAACAACTCAGATCTCAACATATTTCCTGAGCACAGTTTTTTTTTTTTTTTTAAATTACTGAGTAAATTCACCACAAGTTGTTTTGGACTTTTTGTTTTGAAGAAAAGTTTGGGTCTTTCCCCTGACGTCAGTGCAGTGAGACTTTTCTTGGAGCTGAATCTTGATGCAGTTCCACTCTGGCTTCAACATTTGGCTCCTGGTGCTCACTGCTAGCTCTAATCTCATTGTTAAACTTAAACCCCAATTTACTCACCATAAACTGGCCTCTGGAGGAAGTGCACACTGACCAGTGTTACATCACTTTGCAAAAATGTCATCACTTGAAAGACCTAAGACTGGTTCTCACAAGGATAAAAAAGCAACACACACACTCGTGCACACACACACACACACACACACACACACACAGAGTCCAAACGCTGCTCCTGCCCTGTACGACTTTCGGTTCCATTCATCACCTCTCCTCTCTGGTCCCACGCTGCTCTGCTGAAGTAAATAAATAAACAGAAGGAGTGAGGATGTGTGTAGAAGAGGAAGGTGATGGGGAGGCTATTGGGGGAGGTGTTAGCTCAATCATTCATCAGCTCATGGATCAGACGGCCCCTCGTATTTATCTCACTCTGCAGGGTGCTGAGAGAGATCTTCTCTTCTCTGGCTCTGCTTCTCTCTTGATGCTCACATCTCCATCTCTCTCCCCTCCATCTCTCTGTACTCGCTCTCTCCTGAGGATGGATGAAGGTGAGTGTGCAGCCAGGAACTCGGTGCATCGATCACTGCGGCATTGGCAGGGCTGACCGGTGAGCAGACCTGTGAGTGATGCCACCAGGAGGCTCCATTCTGGACTCAGCGAGGATGAGGCTGGTAGTTGGACTTCTTGGAAAGTTTTTATACTTCATCTGGACCTGACTTCTTCTCACTGCACTACAAAATACATGCATCTTGTTTACTTTGAGTTTTGCTTTGTGTTGATATTTGATCTTGATCTCCCTAATAGCTGTTCTAGTCATGTTGCCTTACTTAAAAGGACCAATATGTAAGTCATTAGCATTCAAAAATATTGCTGTATTTCAGTCCAAAAAGCGAGCTGGAGCCATGAGACCTCACTGTTTTATGTTGACTAAATCAGCTCGAGTGGAGGCAGCATCAGACTAAAAAAGAGTAAAAAAGTGTAAAGAAGTGACAATTCAGTCTGATATCAGGCTAGTTTGGTGATATGTTGTCCCTAGTGCTTTGGAGTTAGCTTTAACAGGAGGCCATATTTTACATGTTTCTCGTTCATCCTACCGGGTTTGTATATAGTGATGTCATCATGCAGAAACCTGCATTAGGTCACATGGGAATTTTTTTTTAGAAGAGCTCAGGAAAATAGCATTGTCATGCCAAAACATACATGGCATACATGAGGCTGAATGTGACTGACTGGCATCATGTTGACACATGAGATAAGTAAAGTTAGGCTTGTGTTGTGGTGGGTGTCATTCATTTGTTGACATGAGCGGACTGCATTTCTAAGCTAATGTCAGCTAGTGTTACACACTGTTGGCGCTCAGAGGAGTTGAAGAAAAGGCAAGAAACTTGAGAGTGCACCTAAATGTCACCCCCTGTCCCAAGTCCTCTTCATAGAAATAAGTCCACATGCTGTTATAGACAAGTGAGGAAGTAGAGAAAGGTCACATTTTTTAAGTTACGCTACAATCTGTTCACACATTGGCAATATAAAGTGATTAATACATGTAAATTGCCTTTTAAATACCTTTAATATGATTCAGACACATGTTATCATCAGGTTATAAGACATGCACGCTCCAAGTTCATTTGCTCATCTTGTTTTTTCTTTTCTTTCTTTCTTTCTAGACTCATAATGTACCACTTTTTAATTTATGTTGCTCTGGATGATCACTTGAACCAAGCAGAATATATTAAATGGCTCATTTCAGCTTGTTTACAAGTAAACTCCGCAGAGTGATGTCTGTGTACTTACACACACGCTAGATTTACGTTCAGAGTGCTTGCAGCCCTCAATCCATTATATGTAATTATGCAATCGGTGTGTGTAATGGTGTATGGGTTTGCGTGTGTGTTCTGGTCTGAATGTATAAGTCTGTGTAGATAGATCAACTGGCATCCTTAATGCACTGCCTGCACTTTAGGTTATAGTTTTGACTCAAATATTTTCTGTGGATGTGAGATGTGTCTCATCACGCTGGTGTTCACATTTCCCCGTCTTTCTTTCTGTATCACTTTCTCCCTGAGTCTCTTGTCCTTAGTAATGTACTTCTTCTAACACACACACACACACACACACAACACACACACACGCACATGTGGTAATGAAGTAGGTAATGTGGACCAGCTCTCTCTAAAATACAACACAATTACAACAGATTACACAGCAATGGCTTCCACATGGTTCACAGAAAGTGGGATTACCACCCTCACAGTGTGTGTCTGAGTGTGTGTGTGTGTGTGTGTGGTGGTAGGTGGTTTCCTCTGGACCACCACCAACATAGTACTGGTCTACAACATATATTGAATGGGACAAGGGGTGGAGAGAAGCACTGGGTGAAAGGGTGAGAGGGTGAGGAAGAGAAGGGGAAAGGGAATTAGGGAAGAGGTGATTGTTCAAGAGGACTGAAGGAGGCGTGTTGTGGGTCTTTGTGCATCTGTGTGTAGTCATATAATAGAATTGAGGTTTCCTACGATGAGATTTAAAACATGGATTGTGCTTTTCTCAGTTGTCAACAGGGCAGTGACGCTTCTAAGATGAGTTTATAATGAAGGCTTGTAAACTCAAAGTGCAAATAGTTACTGCAGGTTACTTTTTACTTCTCCTCCCTCCATTTTCAAAACAGGCTTGTTACTTTAGTTTTAAGACATTTGAGGGGAATTATTGGTTGTTTTTATTTTGCGCTCTGCAAGACTGATCTCAATGTAAAAGGATGAGACAAAAACACAATAAAACAAGTTCCTG
Source organism: Lutjanus argentimaculatus (assembly GCA_034769285.1). NCBI lineage: Eukaryota > Metazoa > Chordata > Actinopteri > Lutjaniformes > Lutjanidae > Lutjanus > Lutjanus argentimaculatus. The sequence continues at coordinate 19,467,666 of JAWZSL010000004.1, read as the reverse complement.
TTGTATCCATCAGTGCACATCAAGCAAGACAGATGTCACAAGACAAAAAACAACAAAAGAGACGTAACATGACGAAAAACAACGTAGAAGAAATGACAAGATGAAAAATAACATAAGACAAAAAAATGACATAAGATAAAAAAAAGACGAAAAAGACATAACAAGATAAAAAACAATGATCTAACAGGACAAAAAAGATGAAAAAAGATGTAACAAGATGAAAAACAGTGTGAAAGACTTAACAAGATGAAAAAGACAAAAACGTGCACAACAAGATGAAAAACAAAGAAAAAGATGTCACAAGATGAAAAAGACATAAAAGACTTCAAAAGATGTAAAAGATGTTTCCTAATAAGATGGAACAGACAAGAGTGGAGTCCTGAAACAGTCAGTAGAAATGTCTCTCAGAGGATTACTTTTTTACTTTGGGTACATTTCAGAGCCTGTACTCATTTTTACTTGAGTAAAGAAGTTGACTTTGTACTTCCACAAAGTCTTTTTCGACACAAGTATCTGTACTTCTCCTTCACAATAGAATGTGTGTACTTGCGCCACCTTTGCTAAATTGTTGTTTGACTTGCGTATCAAGTGCTACCATTTGCTTAAGAATTAAAATACCACCATTTAAGACGGGAAGAGTTCACAACTGGAGCCTGCAATCCTGGGCAACTGCAGGTGTTGCTGAGAAACACAACTGAGGCCAATGCAACACCTTGAAAAGCTGCACTCCTGCACTGCAACGTGGGTGATCCCGACATCCAGCTGCTGTGTGCACCGGCCAAAATATCTCTGTCTGCCTGTAGGCCAATATGAAAATCATTCTGAAAGACAAACATAAGAGGCAAATTATTTTACAAGATCTGCCAGAGAGGAGATTGCAGCATATTAATGTAAGCCATGTGATGGACACTCGTGCCTGGAACACTTTGCAGTACCATGAGTACATGCATTTTTAGCATGGCTGTCTGCTGGCAGGCTCAACCTACAAGACCACAAAATATGCACAGCGTATGCAGTGTTCAAGTTTAATTTTACAAAGAAATGCAGTGTCTTTTCATAGGAAAAAAGACAGATGACATACTAAAAAACCCAGAACATCCAGATAAAGTTAAAAACTATATGCACATCACTTGAGAGCAGAGAGCTGAAATTCTGACATTGTACAGTAGGCAGATGAAGACATTTAAGAGCTACAGTTATGTGGTCAGACTGTAATGTGGTAATGTGGTTGCAACATTTCGGAGAAGCTGTAATTGGTCAATAGTTCTCCCTGGTAAACCAGAAAACAAGTAATTAGAGTTATATAAACTTCTTGCAGATCCTATTGTAACTGTTTGGTAACCATGGAAACTAGGTTTAGAACCTGACTCAGGAAAAAAAAAGCAACAAAACACTACAGATGAACAGTTCCTATGTCAATGTTCCTCCTACCTTCAGATTAAAAAGTGTCTCACACAAACATCCTCCTCTCCTAACTTTACGATAACTTTTAAGCTGCTCTAGTAGTGGCAGCTAATTTATTAGCTAGCAGGCTTGGACAGTAACAGATAACATGTAACAGGATTATGTAATCTGGATACAAAAAAGGTAACTGTATTCATTTTTTTGCCTTGTTAGGCTAAATCATTTCACTAAATTTTATACTGAGGTAATCCATGAGTAACTAAAAGTAATCAAGTTGCATTACTTTAATATTGATACTCAGATTAGGTTACTGACTACTTTTTTATCAAGTAATCAGTAACTGTAATTGAATACAAAGTAAAGCAACCCTCCCAACCCTGCTAACTAGCTAACAGTAGCTAACGGTTCACTAACAGTAGCCAACAGTAGTATTCATTAACAGTACCTAATGGTAATGTTTGCTAACAGTAGCGTTAGCTAATGGTAGTTTTTACAGCTGCAACTAACCATTATTTTCATTGTTGATTAATGCGTATTATGACCACAATATCCATGATAGATTCAAGTGATGGAAGCAGCTGAAGGTGTTGCAAAGCAGTATCGTGTTGCAAAGTAATGTTAGCTAGTATGCTACTGTCAACAGATACCCCTTTTCCATACACATCTGCTGACTTGGCTTGACTCGGTTTGACTCAGCCCAGCGCAGCAGGGATTTGCATCTCCATTACAACAGGGCTACCTGCTTGAAGGTGTGTCTTTCATTGAAGACAAGCAGCTTAGCTCAAGTCAAGCAGCTGCAAAAGTAAACACTGAACTTCCTATAGATTCTTCTTAATAAAAATCAATCAAAAGCTTTTATTTTGAAGCAGCAAAACCAGGAAATTTTTAGTTTTCATCAGCAGTATTTTGACATGACTTCTATATGGCTCAAAGTGAACGTGACCGTAAAATACAGCAGCTACCTGAACGGACAAACAGTGACTCAGGAGAGCCTGCTCAGAGGTGGGTTGGGCTGGCTTTGGCTCCACTCCAGAGTAGGTCCATCTTGGACAGGCTCAGCACAGCTCGGCACATAAAAGTGGTAATGGAAATGCAAATCAGGGCGGCACGGTTTGACTCGGCACAGCCAACGGTGCCAGTGGAAAAACCCCAAGATATTTTAGGGGCTGTCATGCCTTTAATTTATAGGACAGCTAAAGACATGACAAGCAAGGGGGAGAGAGAGTGGAGGAATGACATGCAGGTGAGAGTCAAACCCAGAGCTGCTGCAGAGGACTTGCAGCCTGAGTGCATGGGGTGAACGCTTAACCAACTGAGCTAACAGGCCACCTGCTTTTGTTTTGTCTTACTGCAAAGTATTAACTCCAGCAAGCAGATGTACCATGTCAGTCTCCACTTTGTTTACATCTGCTTCTTCATGAGATCACGTGAGATAGTGCTCCCTCTGGCACAATAATCTTAATAATGTCCTGTAGTGTGTGGTGTGCCAGTATTTTCAAATCTTGTAGTGTGTGCATGTTTGAGATTTGAGAGAATAAAATCTGTGAAGTTTCTCCTGATGTGTGTGATGCAGAATTGGTTAGGATTTTAAAACTCCTGTAGTCTGAGCCCAGCATTAGTTGGGATTTGCTGGGAAAAATCATATCTTAGACTCTTCCTATCTTAACTTAAGGCAAGAAGTTTCTGCAATATGGTCCCTGGTGTTACTGTGAGAGTGTAATGTACTCAGTGCTGTATATCTGAGTATACTGTCCCAATTCAACATTAGCAAAGCACGAGAAAACTAATAGGTGAGAGGTCTGAGGTGTAGGGAGGAGGAGAAGATGCAGGGAGAAGATAAGAAGTTAGATGAGGTGAGAGGAGAGTAAATGTCTGTGGTGCACCTGGACAGGTGAATGATGGATTAACCCTCCAACCAACCGCAGGAGAGCAACCTCCATCAATCCATCAACAATGACAGCAAACCACCAATCACACCACAGGGTGGAGAAAAGACCCGCCCTCTCCCTATTCACTTCTATACATACAGTACAAGCCAGCAAGTCCACTGCAGAGGAGGAAGCATGTGGAGTAAATGAAACCTCAGATTTTCTCCTAAGATGAACTCACATGGTTTCACGCTCCTTTTTCTTCTCCGTGACAAACAAACAGACATTTCTCAGCTCATTTTTCCTGTGTTTTCCCTGCCACATTCCCAGGCTGTCTCACTGCAATGCCAATGTTTTCAATAGGGTAACATATCAGACCTAACCCAAACCAGAACCCAGCGCGGAGGCTGCAACCGCAGGAGTAAAACAATGTAAGACTCTTGGGACACCTACAAGTCCAGGAGGCATATGACCCCAGCGTCTTTGCCAGATATGGTTTTATTTTGTCTCTCCGTGTCTCTGCTCCCATCGTCTGTCTTTCTTTACCTCCTGCTCCTCTCTGGTGGTGATGTGTGGTTGACCTCAGACTATTGTGTTGCAAATGTGAAAGTTTTCCTAAATAGACCCTGGTCTGTTCTATTTATGGGAGATGGACAGGCCACAGCATGTTCTTTTATGAAAGCTTCAGGTTTTTCTTACATGTACATTGCATTTACATCTGTTTTTTATACTGGGAGCTGCATTTATCTTGTTTCTCTATTTTTGTTCACCCGGGACTGGAGCTACTTAAAATGACTGTACTGTGTACTGTACTTTCACTTTGTGCCATGAGAAGAATTGTAAAGCAGAATTTCTGTTCAGTACGACTTGAATCTCATTTTCAATCATATTAATAATATCCATTAGTTAAATGAGATGTGGAAAAGCAGCTAAATAAGTCTAAAAAGAAGTCCAAGGGGGAATTAAACAAGTCATCACACGACAGGTTTTAAATAAAACTTCAGCTTTAAAAACAACAGCAAATAGTGAAATTATTACCCAAAGCATTGTAAACATCCATCCTAGTTTCACTTGACTTTTATGACCATTGACCATGACATTTTGGGTGAGTTCACTTTCATTTTTACTCTCAAATAATGTGATATAGATATTCTTGTCATAAATGTGCTTGTGTTTTCTTCCCTGTTGGACTTAGTGTGTTCTCAGATGTCAGTAATTACTTTGGTGAGTGCGATGTTATCATAGTCAGTGGTAGAAGAATTCAAATATTTTACGTCAGTAAAAGTAGAATAAAAGGCTCATGCACACCTTCATTTTCTCATAGGCAGGTGTGTAGGAGGAAGGTCTAGACCTTAGACCTTCAAATCATAAATAAAGAATTAAAAAAATCATCTTTTACCTTCAAAATTTTATCACCAAGCAAGCTGACTTTTAAACACCTTTTGAATAGTGGTGCTTGTTTACAACCATTACGGCTCAACATTATCATTCATTTGGTGTCGTGTTCGTGAATGTTAGTCCATTATCCATTCACTTTAAGCTGTGGGAAATATCTGGCCCTTTAGCTGCTAAATGTTTACTTTGCGCGGTAGCTGAAATTGCAAGAATCCATCTTGCCACTGGGCCAAGTTGCCAACTAGGCAAGTTATGTGTTTATGTCCAAACAACAGTGGTTTAATGGGATGACAGCGAAAACAGTAATGGTGGTCTAAAAGAGGTTAGCGTAGATGCTACTACAGCATGAGTGATATTTAGTAGTAGAATATTTATTTATTGAAAAAGGAGCCTAGAATGACACTGAAGGCTTTTGGATAGAAAAGATGTTTTAACTTTTCTCCCGACTGGCTTCGGCATATGGTTGTTGCTTTGATTGGTTAAATTTTGCCAGTGATAGGCCAGATGGTGACAGACAGATGGTTCATCCAATCACCTACCAAATATTTTTGAACGTGCCTACCATTTTCCAAACAGTTTCCAAGGAAGACTTCCAAGATGGTTCCGGCACATCAGATCAACTAAAAGCTCCATGTTCACCAGCTCGCTGCTTCATGTGCTGATCAGGTAGGATACAGAGGGTTTGTACAGCTTTTTTGGTGAAAACAGCTGCCTGCTGTGGCTGAAAATGACACTATGAGAACTGTGAGAGTGAAAATTGGCTGAGCAACTAAACAATGAACTGAAGCTCTGTAAAGCTCTTTAAAGTCAATGCAGATTCTGCTGCATAAATCTTTAAGTTCGTTGCTACAAGAACCTCTTTACATATTGCATTAACATGTAAACAGCAAGGGGTGAAAGAAACAAATTACTACTGTATACTTATTACTACTCAAATTACTGTAATTAAGTTATTTTTGTTTATGAGTACTTTTTCAAGTCTGCAATTTTACTCTTACTCATGTATGCATTACACAATGTAATCTACTCAGTTACTTTTTAAATCATAATTCACTACTGAGCAGGCCTACTTTTGGAATTAATATCCAAACCTTTTATCCGCATATTTGTACTCAATACAGCTGAACGGGCCAATGGAAACCATGAACCATGAAACCACACACACAAACAAAATAAAAACAAAACGACACAAAAAAGAACTGCCGCAGGCACAGTTTTGGAGAGGCGACCATGACCACTAAGAGAACAGCGCAGGAGTTGGGAGCAATTTAAACTAAAGATTAGAAACAAAAACCCCTTTTGACTGAATGCCTGCTATGTTAATGCATTAAACATATACAGTTATTATGTAGTTTTTGAGAAGAATACTTTTACTAGTAGCTGAGTAACATTTCAGTGATGTAACAGTACTTGTAGTTTAGTACAGATTTTCAGTGCTTTTTTCACCACAGAAAGCAGCATTTTAATGATGTAGATCGAAGTCACAGAGCTCAGTTTCCCTTTTTATATTCTGTTTGCACTGTATTGTATATGCTCATATAAAAGTCTTAATCTGTCAAGTAGCTAGAGTAAAATGTACAATATTGCTCTGTGAATCAGATTGAAAGGGTAACGCATGTCCTGAGGTAGTTTCCACCCCTGTGACTGACAGAGACGATGGCCAGAACTATGAAAACAAGACAGACGCTGCAAACCAGAATCACTGTTTAATAATGTGTACCTTTCTCCATCACGTCAGTACGGCAGGAGAAGTTGATTACATTGTTGAGTTTGGAGCTCCTGACCGTCTCTAATCTGTTATGGATGTTGATGTTGAAGAGGGCACCGCGAGTTTCAAACATGTATCAGGTAAAAATGAGTTTGAAAACATGTCCAGTGGTGACTCCTCAGTCTGTGCAGGACATAGAGGTCAGGGACAGACTCGATCTGGCTTCTCAGGTTTCTGTTGTCATATTTCTGGGAATTTGATGCAATGTTTGGAAACCGAGCTGCAGTCAGGCAGGCAGGGTGGATCTCAGTTTCACTGTGATTGTGTGTGTGTGTGTGTGTTGTGGGGTTCTTCACCAACTCTGTTCAGCCAGAGATGATTGTGTCATTACAGCATCCAGGGCGTGAGAGCTCTCTCTTTTTCTGTCTCTCTCTCACTCACAAAAAACACACACACAACACACAACACGTACACACACATGCAGAGCATGAGGTTTTATCCCCTCTCTTGTCCTGCTCTCTGTCAGTCATGCGCTGTGTTCTCACTCCTCACTCTTCTGATGTCATTTGGGAGTGGATTGATGGGCGGAGGGGGCTTATGAGAAAGACGCACACTCGTGTAAGCACACAGACACACAAACACACTGAGGTCTGCCGGTGTTAATGGTGAATTATGGGTTTTTAATGTCTAACACTGTGGCTGATCCAGAGAGGAAAGCCAGGCCAACTAGCCGTTAATCAAACCATTCCACTGCACGTGTGTGTGCGTGTGTGTCTCACTTATGATATTTGTGTCCAAACAAATTCACAGCAGACGTCAGATATACATGCAAGCAGCTTGTGCAAGCAAACACTCATAAACACGAACAGCATGTGAAGAAAGAAAATGAGAGGAGAGAAGATGAGAATGAGGGAGAGAAAGTCGGAGGATGACGGGTGGATGGGGGGGGTAGGAGGAAAAGGTAAAGCTAAATGGAGAGAGAAAGCGATGTAGAGGAAGGATAATGGCTTCCATATGAGAATATCAGAGCTTTTTCCTGCTTGCTTCTTGGTGTAATCATATCAGCAGTCGGGCCGTTTCCAACCTTCATAAATGTGAAGTATGCGGCGAGTTTCAGGATCCAACTTCCTTTACATAAACACCCCTTAGAAAAACAACCCAGTGTGTGAGAGTGCGTGTGTGTGTTCACTCCTGTGAGAGAGAGTGTGCATACAGTATGGCATACACATATTTGTGTACGTGGCGACCTACAGTACAAGCTATGCATTTTTGTGTGTGTGTGTGCAGATTAGGGGTGTGAGAGTGAAGTGAGTTAAAGCACTCTTGTCAGCCATAAAGTGTGTGTTGGGAGTTAACTTACTCTTGTGTCACCAAAGATTTAGATATTCTTAAACATGATGATATTTCCAAAAGTGTTTGTTTTTAATGTCTTTATGCAGTTACATGAGAAAAAAGACTGGATTGCAGTTTTAAAAAGCAGCAATAAAAAAAAATCCTCTCCTGCACCAGTGTTGCAACAAGTAAATGTTCAACCAGTTGACATCTCATAGCCATGTTGGTGCCTGACAAAAACATCGAACCTGCCTCAACTTTACAATACATAACAAGTGCTGTTGTGTTGTTGTACAAATCTGTGCACAATGTTTAGATTTGCAATGTATTTCCATGGTTTTGCAGTCTGTCACCATGGATTTGTGAAACTGTCTGCATGGTTTTGCAATTTGTGCACACAGATTTGTAAAATTGTGCGCACAGAATCTGGTTGCAAAACCATATGCACAATTTACAAATCCACACACAGAGAGTGCAAAACCGTGGGCACAGATTTGTAAAACTTACAGTACAGATTTACACATGTTCTTTTTTTCTCAGCTGATCCTAGGTTTGTAGAATAGTCTTTGTGAAATGAGTTTAAAATTAAACAGGTTACTCAGCATGGTCATCCATATGTTGATACAGGACAAAGTTACTCGTAGCCACTATTGCAAATACTTGTAGTGCTACCCTAAAATCTCTAAACAAACAGCTTTACCTGACAGTTCAATACAGAGGTAGAAAACTTCAAATGCGAGCGACAGGAATAAATAGAAACGGGGCACGTGACAAAAGTGGAGCCCAAAATTGCTTGTGGCCATTTAGGACATTTCATTTTGTCACTGTGACTCTTGCTTGCGACGCATGCAGTTAGGACACGGTGTTAAGAATCCACCTACCAGCACCGTCTAATGCTCAGTAATTAACATATCATATCTTGTTTCTTAATCTGTTCGCATCCAGAAAAGTGAAAATGACAATTTATGATTAAAAGGGGAACAGACACGAGGTTGATATTAATCTTCTCACCTCTCTCTTAGAAATAAAAGAGTAAGCATAGACATTTAAAGTTAAAAGTCTAGTGCATAAGATTTACAGGGATTTATTGGCAAAATATAGCAGAAATGGAATGTAATATTCCTAACTATGTTTTCATTGGCATTTAATCACCTGAAAATAAGAATAGTTGTGTTTCCATTACTTTAGAATGAACTTTTGTGTTTTTCACAGTCTTCGCAGCCACCTTAGGTTCTCCTACATGCTTCATGAGAGAGAGAGGTGTTGTGTTTGCTCACCATTAGGTGCCAATAAATCCGACACACTGGTTCTTTAAGTTTTTTGTAGGTTGCATGTAACTTTTGTGTAAAGTGCTTTTGGTTTTTATTATAAATATGTTGCTAAAAGAAAATGACTTGCAGAAAACTTTATAAGAATCTCACTCTTCTTCTGTAGAAATAGTGGTGAAAACAAGTTATAATGAGTTAAAAAAGTTATAAAAAACAGTTGTTCAGCTTTCATAAAAAATTGCTTATTCAAACAATTTCACTGAAACATAAAAATTTTAAAATATATTTATTTAGATAAGATTTTGCATTAGAAAGAGTCTGCGTGGTCTGCTAGACTGTAGTTCAGTATCGAAGGGTTAGAGTCCATGGAGTCTGATGAACTATTGATAAGTGTTCGATCCCTGGTGGTGTGTTTCCGTGTTTACTGCAGCAGGAAAGCAGCAGGAGATCAAACCACGCACAGTGCTCGGTGTTACACACTCAAGCCACGGTTCTGTGAAAAAGGCTCCCAGGAGCCGCTGAGGGGGTCAGCGGAGGCTGCAGACCTCCTGCCTGAGCACTCAGCTGGCAGCAGAGAGCTTCAGAGGGCTGTGCTGGGGATGTGTTGAGAAACTGTAAAAACACTGGAGATCTGTGTGTGTGTGAGTGTGTTTATGTGCTGTAAGCTCCCTCTGCTCAAATATTCACAAATTAGCTAATATCAGGAGTAACACACCCCCCACACACACACTCATACACCCACTCTCCTCCTGGTCGACTGGGCAGAGGCATTATTCAATTGGCTCAGGTTCAACGGCAACACTCAGAGAGATACAGAGGATTATGGGGGAGTGAGCTCTGCCCTGAGAGGTTAAAGTGGTACATATTTCTCATAAATATATGTCTGTTTTGCTACTTTTTATTGTTGATTGAAATAACACAGTTGTGAATCAATGTAGACTCAGGTCGAGGTACGTCTGCTATTCTACTCACTTGATATTGGGCTGGAATTTAGTGATAAAATGATACAGAGACGCAGTAACTGATGCGGTTTACGTTTTCCTGCAGCAGGAAAAGTATTCTGTTCGGAAATAAACATCAAAAGTTTCAGCCACGTTGTAGGGCAGGTCGTCCAGTGATCTCAGGGTTGGTTGGTCTCAGACTGCTCCCGACTGGTAAATGAAAGTGTGCGTGTTGCCCTGTGCACTGCTGCACTGCTGCACGCCCTAACTGTGACAAACGTCAGCATGTGTAGTGATGGCATGAACGAACACACCCAAAAAATGGCTGGCGCATACAGAAACTTCCACTGTTTCATAGTTGCTGTCTACTGTGTTCAACATATTTTGCCTCAGCAGACTGAAAAAAAAAAAGTGGTGTAAAGAGGACAGGAAATCTGTACTCAAGTAGAAATTCCATGAGTTAGAACAAGTGTTTTTGTTTGCATGTTTTTGTAGAGTTAAAATAATATTTGCCGATGTTGTAGGAAATCATTAATTATCTTTTATAAGGAGTAAATGTTTATAACGGTTAAATTGAGAAAAATATTAATGGAGTCTGTCAGGCAATAAGGCAGACAGTCACTAAACTCCAACTCCAGAGTGAGTATTTGGACTGCAGTACTCAGAGATTGAGCTACTTTAGTTGCTTAGTGTCCATGACCAGTTCAGTGAGTTATTATGCTCCTTCTAGCTTGTTTAGCATTTCTTCGTCTAAGTTTAGTACAGAAAAATTACACATAAGGTGGAGACGTTCTCTGCACTTGGATGTGTAGCCATGGAAAAATGTCTGTGGAGGTGAAGATAAGTATAATAATTTCTGTCTGACCCCTGCCTCAAAGATTACACTATGTATTGTGTTTATTGTTATAGACAGTAGCGAGATAACAGAAAATAAGGGATACAGAAATTGGTGTAAAAGGTCTGAGATGTTGCGGTTCATGGTTGGTGTCTCGACCCATAGGGAGAGGCTATGGTAGAAACAAAAATGGCATATTGTTGGAGGAAGTGGCGTGTTCTTATTCTCACAGTTTGCTAACAATCATTGCAGCTTGTAGCAGAGGAGTGTTGCACAATTTTTGCTTCAAGGTCTATTTTATTCAGTTTAATTTGTGCATGGCAGTGCTTTGATATGTGAGTGATGTCAAAACTATCCAGCAGTCGTCTGGCTGAGGAGATCCAGAGGGACACAGCTGGCGTTGGGCTGCTTTCACTATATGTCTGGTGAAGACACGGTACAAATCAGCATTTGGTTCCCCTCCAAACATGTTTTAACATAAATTGCTGTACAAATTCATTGATGTTCATTATCTTAAAATCTTTAAGATGACATTTACTCTTCGGGGCAGAAAAAACCCCTGGGTGGGCAGTTGTACACCCCTGGTTTATGTGCACTGGAGGCTCCAATTTCCACATCACACTTTTGCAAGTTGAATATTGATGAAAATGGGTTTTTTAATGAGCACATACAAACTTTGCACCTTCACTAGATGAATGTGAAAACAGCTTTAGTGTCAAACTCTACACATATATCATTCTGTACAGAGAAATTAAAAAACTCAACTGAAAGAACAAGAAGAAAAACATATTTCGAGTGGAGGGGGACTTTAATGTCTACATTAAAATGTTCGTCAAAGAACAATTCAAGAAGGATGTCCCTAAAATTAAAAAAAAAAAAAAACAAGAATCTTATTATTTGAATATAACATAATAAACCTGCGTTCAGCTGCCTATATGATCGAGTCTGGCAGACTATAAGTATGTCTACTGTGGATGTGAAGATGTCTATGACTGTGAAAAAGGTGTTGGTACCAACAAACTACAAGTAAAAGGTCACAAATGCTTTTTAAACCAGAAAGATACTCTGCCTTTATTCCCCAAATATTAATTCTGTAACATCATTCTCCTGTCCTCCACGCTCACAGTGTCCTCTGACGTGCTGTGTGTTTTCACAGCGTCCTGCTGTCAGCTGTTTGGCAGAAGCTCCTCATGCAGAAGCTCAGGATGGATTCAGGTTTCTGCAAGGTGAACAGAAACTCACAACCGTGACATTTGACTTTTATATCTGGCCTTTAACACAGCGGCCGGACAGGAGCGCTGCCAGAACGCTGTGTGTGGTCCGTGGTGTGTGTGATCCTTGTGATGATTGCAATAGGCATTACTCCCAGTGGGACGTGATGATATCATATTCACGAATGGCAGTGACATCATCATCACCATGCAAACCAGAAGTGCTTTTAGTATTTTCTTGCTTTTTAATGGAGATCCACAGGATGATATCATCGTCAATCATCCCTGCCAATCACAACACATTTCTGGGCATCAGCTCATTGATAATCTCAGCTTCCTGGCAGCGGGGTGATGATATCAGCATGTCTAGTAAGTGATGATGTCACAGTTCCAGATTAAAGTGTGTAAGACAGAGCATTTCATTCTTCACAGATCATCAGCTGGCAGCAGAAGGGCTGCTGGAGATAAATTAAATATAAAGCGAGTTCAAGACAAGAACAGACCAGAACAGAACAGACCAGGGCCCCGTTTTCCAGAGCCTCCTTAGTGCTACGTGCATCGTAAGCTGTATCTTCAGCTCTCCTTTATAGCTTATAGGCTGTTTCCCAGAGTCTCCTTAGCTACGGTACCTTCTGAAATGTATACCTTTAGAAGGGCGGTCTGAACCACTTGTAAACTGTCTCTTAGTGATGAACTCCATTCGAACAGACTGTTGCAGTATAGTACACGTGTGCAGACGTAGGCTACTTGTGCAAATTACATCATAGTTTAAAACTAACTTGTCAATTCAACTGTCCATTCTTATCATGATGGTAGCCTAATAAAATATAGGACCTATCCATAATACTAATCCAATTTGTGAAAAATTGTGAAAAAAAGAAAGAAAGAAAAAAAATGTAATGGTGCTACTGATGACATGGCTTTTCTGGCTGTCTAGTTAGGCTATCTTAGCCTGCACCTCAGACCGACCCTAAGTGCTGAACACTGCCAGCAGAGGAGCACAGAGCTGACAGAGACCACATACGCATGCACTCGAGCATGCACACACAGAAATGAAATGTGGATACAGGTGCTACAGGTGTATGTTGTGACGACAATAAATTTGCATTAGACTTTTGTTTGTATGACAACAAACTCATTCACCCATTTGACTATATCATTTTTCCTTTCAGGAATTCCCAGACTAAGGTCAGATCTTACTGTATTTCCAAGAGCTTACTTGAAATTGTCGGTGTTGGAATTAGACCTAAGGATGGGTGGGTGGGTGGTGGTGGTGGTGGCTGGAATGAGGTTGGCCCAGTTTGAAAAATTTTGTCTCCATGTTTCCTAATGACTGGCTTGGAAATAAACACAAATGATCACATGGTCAAACTCATGTGAGTAACATGAGGCAAAAAAATTGCTTTGCTTTCTGTGTGAACACACCATTAGTCTTGTTTGCCATTAAGAGAGCCGATTACATGACTATAGCCTCCAAAACACACTTCTCTTTATTAACAGAATGGACTTTTTAAAATTTTGCTGTTGTATTTTAATTAGCTTCTGATCCGCTTTTATGTGCTTTCTGAATCACAGATTTTTTTTTTTATATTTAAAGAAATGAGCTTTAAGAAGATTGTTTTCCTCTTCTTCACGCATCATAATTGCCGCCACACATATTTCATCACTGTACAAGAATTTAAAAAAATTAATATGACACAGTGTGTCACTCGCAGCTGGTAGTAACCACAGTGTGGACATTATGTGACAGGCATCTGCTGCCATAAATCAGAAGAGCGATCGCCATTATTTGTCACATTTGTCCGAGGGCCCGAGGGAAAGATACCCTCACCTGCGAGGGACGAGAAAAAAGGGAGGTGAGAATGTGTAACAGAAGAGTAGGAGGATGATGGAGGAAGAGCGGGAAGAGAAAAAAAAAGAGGCAGATGCGAATATATTCATGGGAAATGGATTACTAGACGCAGGAGAGAAAGATAATTGTTTGGAGTATTCGTTCCAAGTCCCAGCTCAATTTCAAACCCTCCACTTAAGTGAGTGGGTACGAGTGTGTGTGAGCGCGTTTCAGTACGCGTGAGAGTGTGTGTTACAAGTGGTTCTGAGGGGTGTCATTCCCACTACTTAGCTTTAGCACTCCTCATTCAGATGCAGAGGCCAAACCTTTAACACACACGCACACACACAGAGTCAGAGAGGTAAATTTCATTGTTCTCAGCTCTCGATCGTTAAATCATACATCAACATCACCTTTCTATCGAGAGAAGACTCCATTACCACTCATCCTTGTACACACTATCATCATGTCACCCTCCTCCTCCACACATCCTCCTCCTCTCTCTGATACCCTCTCGTCTTCTTCCATCTCCTACTCGTCCTCCTATTTATCGTCTCTCTCGTCCTTTATCTTCTGTGCTTGTTAACTAGCTTCCTTCCTCCACACTTTTTCCTTCTCCGCCTCCTCGTCCTGAGTGATCTAAAGACACAGTGTGTGAGGGCACGAAATAAGGAGCTTTTTCTTAAGTGGACAAAGTGTCATGCTGCTATTATTCTATAAAATGCCCCATAACCAGAGGCGTAGTCGGGGGTAAACACAAGCATAACTGAGTTTATGCACCTCTTTGAAATATGGCTGAATGTTTACTCATCTATTTTTAGATCGACTGTATCAACCAATGAGGAGAATCAACGTGAGTAAGCTGCAGTTTACCAATCTTTGCATTTACCATTGAACCCCTGGCCACAGCTACAGGCACTGATTAGGAACATAACAATACCAAAAAGTCAAGGTACGATAATACCACGATAAAAAAAAGTCCATGATAATTATCAGGATATTAAAAACCTAAGAAAAATGACAACTTGAACAAATATCCTTAATTAAATTATGAATCTGATGTGTAGAGTAAAAAGTAGCCAACCATGACTTTAGCATGTGCACAAAATCTTGCATGGATTGTCTTTGGCAATGAATGTAGTGAGTCGGGGTGGTTGGACAGGGGTTTCATTCCCAACCTGTCAAACAACATTTCTCAACAATTTGCAGGGAATTTAGGGATTTCACCCTCTGTAACCGCTTATCCGTGAGGGTCGCGGGGGGCTGGAGCCTATCCCAGCTGATATTGGGCGTGAGGCGGGGTACACCCTGGACAAGTCGCCAGTTCATCGCAGGGCTGACACAGAGAGACGAACAACCACTCACACTCACATTCAATTTAGAGTCACCAATTAACCTATTACACTGCATGTCTTTGGACTGTGGGAGGAAGCCGGAGTACCCGGAGAGAACCCACATGGACATGAGGAGAACATGCAAACTCCACACAGAAAGGCCCTGCCGGCTCGGGGATTCGAACCCAAGACCTTCTTGCTGTGCGGCGGCAGCGCTAACCACTGCGCCATCATGCCGCCTGTGATTTTACCATCTATAATCCATAATATCATCAACAGATTCAGATAATTGTAAGGGGAAAGACAAAAAACCAACATTAAATGCCTGTGACCTTTGACCCCTCAGGTGGCACTGCATAAAAAAACGATTTATAAAGGATGGAAGTAAACACGGTTTGTTGCTGCATCAACAAATGCAAGTTAAGACTCTACCATGCAAAGAGAAAGCCTGATATCAACAACATCCAGAAACACTGCAGATTCTCTGGGATCCAAGCTCAACTGAGATGGACTGATGTAAAGTAGAAAAGCGTGTTGTGGTCTGAGGAGTCCACATTTGAGATTGTTTTCAGAAATCATGCACGTTGTGTCCTCCAGGCTGAAGAGGAAAAGGACCATCCAGATTGTTACCAGCACAATCTTCAAAAACCAGCATCTGTGATGGTTTGAGGGTGTGTTAGTGCCCATGGAATCATTTCACAAACTGTCACATCTGTGAAGGCCCCATTAATGCTGAAACGTACATACAGGTCCTGGAACAACATGTGATGCCATCCAGACAACAACTCTTTCAGAGACGTCCCTGATTATTTCAGCAAGACAATGCCGAGACACATTCTGCACGTTACAACAACGTTGCTTCATAGTAAAAGAGTTCAGGTACTAGGCTGACCTGCCTGCAGTCTAGACCTGTCTACCACTGAAAATGTGTGGTGCATTATGAAGTGCAAAGTATAACAACAGAGACCCTGGACTGTTGAGCACCTAAAGTCATATACAAGCAAGAATGAGAAAGAATTTTATTTTCAAAACTTCAACAATTTGTGTCCTCAGTTCCCAAACAGTTACTGATGTTGTTAAAAGAAAAGGTGATTTATCGCAGTGGAAAAAAGGCCCCTGTCCCAACTTTTTTGCAAATGTTACAGGCATTACATTCAGAATGAGTGTATATTTACAAAAACAATTAAGTTTATCAGTTTGAACATTAAATATCTTGTCTTTGTGCTGTAATCAATTTAATATAGGTAAGAAAGGATTTGTAAATCATTGTATTTTGTTTTTTATTTACATTTTGCACAACAACCCAACTTTTTTTGAATTGGAGTTTATGCAATGTACAATCTACAAATGAACAGTGACAAGGTATCATTAACTCTCTGCAATCCCAGAAAACCCCAAAATATTCGCACATATGCATATTTTACAACAGCAGCAATTTACTTTGCAAGTTTTGATTGTCGGCATGAAATGGAAGTTTCCAAATCATCTGAGGACAAAGCTGCTCTGTCCACATTTCACTGTCCTGTGCTGCTGAAATGAGAAATAAATGATCACATTCTTGATTTGGAAACTGTCCTGTGAGCAGAGCCAGACCTCAAAGGAAGGCTCACTGTCAGCATGTACAGCCTCC
This sequence comes from Lutjanus argentimaculatus, assembly GCA_034769285.1. Taxonomy (NCBI): domain Eukaryota; kingdom Metazoa; phylum Chordata; class Actinopteri; order Lutjaniformes; family Lutjanidae; genus Lutjanus; species Lutjanus argentimaculatus. The sequence continues at coordinate 19,450,909 of JAWZSL010000004.1, read as the reverse complement.
TGTGTAAATAAAGGTTCTGAATCAAGCTGAAGGAAGATGGAGGAGGAGAAGGAGGAGGAGGAGGGTGGGGATTAGTGTGTGTGTATGTGTGTGTGTGGTTCCTGCTGATGGGGTTAAGTGCACCGGGAGTGTGATGTGGTGATGGAGGGAGGATGGGAGGGATAAAAGAAGAGGAGAGAGGAAAAAAAAAAAAAACGAGAGAGAAGAGATCCATTAGCTAATGGATGTCTTCAGTCCTGTCTCGTCAGACTTAGTATTGGTATTATCACACACACGTGCGCGCACACACACACACACACTCTCACACACATAGGGGCAACAAGCGATCAGACTGGTATGTTTTTGTGAATGTGTACTGTTAGCGCTCAAACAAATCTTCTGCATTCCTCAAGTTATTGCCATAAATAATCCCAAATGCAACTCACATTAACTCTGAAATAAAAACGTGGATGTGTGCGCTCACACTCGAAGCACATGTGTATCATGAATGCGTGTGTGTGTTTGTTTGTGTGTGTGTGCCATGAGACAGAAACTAATTGGTGTCAATAAGACATCTGTGGCTCCTCTTTGATTAAGCCTGCAGGCTAGAAATAGGAGAATAACACCTCACACACACACACACGCACACACACACACACTTTTTCCCCTTTCCCACACACACACTCTGCCTGTGGTTGTGCTGATAGCTAACTCCAGGCAGGACCCATCTGTCTCATTACAGAAACGGGTCTCACTGGAGAATTTGTATTGTTTATGATCACACACACACACACACACACCCACACACACACACACATGCACACACACACACACACACAGTATGACCACATCGTTGGCAGTGCTGGTGGCCTTGCTCAACATCAGAGCTGCTGGAGACAGAAACAGCTCAATGTGACAGAAGAAGAAAGATTTAAATAATGAAACAAATTTCACCCACTGAGTGAATTCACTCGTCTGTCTGAGTTTTTACAACACGTTGTGTAACAGTTTGACCCTGGAGGACCTCTCTGGCTGCAGCATTTTACTGGAACAAGGTTTAACATTTGAACAATGGAGAGGGAGTTTAGTGAGTCACATTTCAACAGAATATTTTAACTTTTATTCACATTTTAATCTTTTAACCCTACAGCTTTTTGTGCATTTTACCCTCCCAATGTTTTTTAGTGTTTTTCAGTTCAGCTGTTAAGCACTTTGCTTTAAAGCTGACCCATGCACTGACAGAACAAACAATAGCACCAGTACTGAACGCACTTTATCTGTCGATGGCCCAAAGTGTATTTTTTTATTTTATTTTTGTGCGTTGCATATTTTCACTTTGTTTTGTTTACTTTTACAACAATTTTCCCCAAGTGTCTAGTTCAGTATCAGTTTGAGTAAGAAACTTTAAACATGCTTGAGATAAAGAATCAATCCATCAGAATTATTGAATCAGTTCTGCTTTCTCTGCTGGGTTGTTGAAAGGGATTGAAAACTCTTTCATCATGTTTCATCAGGTGTGTAGGAAGGTTCAGGTTCAACTACACAATATTTTTGCCTTCAGGGATCATCACTGCATCAGATTACAGAGTCACAACAAGTTCTTGTCATGACTTGGCTGAGAGTGACTAATAAACGGCCTTTTTCACAGCAGCCATATTGATATGAAAAAGCTGGTTGAACACAGGTGTTACCAATGATACTAATTAAGGTCCCGTTACATTTAGTGTAGCAGAGCCAGTGAGCCAACATGCACAACAGCAGCACTCTGACTCTGTTTGACCTGAAGGGAACCTTAATTGGTATCATTTATAAGTTCAATCAAGAAGACCACCTTTACACTTCACTCATTCATAATCTTCCATCTCTCTCTCAGTCCTCCTACTCTCACTTAATCAGCTGATTATGGGAATTCACTTTGCTGTCTATTGAGCCAATCAGATTTTGCCACTATCTCCATCAGCCAATCATTTTGCTGCTGTCAAACTTTAAATCTGTCCACCCCATTCACCTCCAGTTCATCAGATCCAGGAGAGCTAGAGGCTCCAAGTCCACTCTTCTTCATGTCCAGTCTTCAGCATCATCTTCATCCAATCACCACCAGTCATGACCACTAGTCAGACCCCAAGATTTCCCTTTTCTACTACAGCTTCATCACCCCCTATGTATATGTATATATACACCATGATGGGGTCTAACGGCCTAAGACTATTCACATTCTTCCTTCTGCTGTGTTTGTGTCAATAAAAACTTTTGTTCACTCAGAAAAAGTCTCTCCTGCTGTGAAAAAAACATCTATAGCCTGTCAGCTTTCAACACACATATTTAATTGGTAAGGTGTTTGGGGCTGGTTTGATTGTTTCACCTGTCAGCACCAACAACAAATGTTTACATTTGAAATTTTATGAATGAAAGTGAAACTGGAACCATTCACATGGTGTTAAACGTGGGCTCTTGTTCTTTGACTTCAGTGAGTGTGTGGCATAAATGCAGAGATTAAGTGTGCCCAGAATCAGACTGGGCACACTGACTGAACTCAGAAATTTCTGACTGCTGACTTTCTGACTACTAGAAGAAGTACAATGGAACACTACTCAGCGTAAACTCAGGGCAAATCCTGATGCCCTTTCACTATATTCACAAATATATATTTTGGCGCTTTTATGCCTTTAATTAATAGGACAGATGAAAATATGACAAGAAAGGGGGAGAGAGTGGGGGAATGACATGCACCAAGGGACCAAACCTTCGGCTGATGCAGAGGACTCACAGTCTCAGTGCACGGGGCGAATGCTCCACCAACTAAGCTACCAGACTACCAGAAAACCTGTTCTGCATGTAAACCGATAAAATATGTCACCAATATTACTAAGTGCCATAAAATGTATAGTGATGCCTTTTTCCTCACGCCCCATTTTTCCCCATCAGTGTCATTTATGCAAGGAGGCTGCACTGCTGCAGGTTCAGTGAGAGTACACTTTCCAAACAGACTCAATCTGTCAGGGTCAGCCATGTTTTTTGCTTAATTTTGGCGCAGTGCACATGGATGCTTAGAGGTCAGAAGTTGCAAATTTCAGCTGGGAAATTTGACCTTTGATATTGTCTGGGACGCAGTATAAGGTGCTGCATCAGTGGTCTTCCTCAATGATACACTACACAGAATAAATTGAAACATTATGCCTGATACTCATTTTTGTCCCTGACGACCTGAAACCCCAAACTTTTTACTGCATGAAGACACAAAAGTCACATGATGTTTTAGCTTTTGTCCTCTGAGTCTGATTTGGAACAAAACAGAACATTTTTTTGTTGTTTGTTTTTTTTGGGGGGGGGGGGGTGGATTGTGTCCAGACTTTAAAAACTCAATTTGGATGCAATCTGGATATGCCAAAAAACAAAAAAACAAAAGACAGAATTGGGCTGGTAGTCTGAACAAAGTTTTACATATATGCATGGCTTTCTAAAGACAACTCAAATACAACCTATAGTTTAAGTCTGGCTGACTCCTACCAGCTTATATAGAAGATAGAGGCAGTTAACACAGGTGAGCTGAATCTTTGTGACGAGGCTCCTGCAGAGAGAAGCTTCTCCACTGAAAACTGCACCGGTGCATCTTAATTCCCCAAATCACATCCTCACTTGTGTCTTTTCTGTGCATGTCTGCTGCAGTGTGAGTGACTGCGAGTGAGCAACAAAGCCAAAAACTGACACCTTTTCACAGAGAAGAAAGAACTTTAATTAAATATAGTGAGAGTCAAAAAGTTATTTTACACTTCAAAGTTTAAAATAATAATAAAAAAAAATCAACATTATCATCTTTACAGTAGTTTCCTCTGTACTCTTTCCCCTCCACACTGATACTGCTGATAATGTGTGCATGAATGATGAACTCCACTGGAAGCCTGAACGCAGACAAGCCATCATAAATGTTATTACTGTTGTTGGACGAGTGCTTCGGATCATACTTCATTTAACCAAACCCTCTATTTACTCCTCCCTGTACAGGTATTTATATATGTACTATTAAAAAACAAAAAAAAAAAAAAAAAAAACATCCGTTAGATTTAAAACATCACATTTTTCTGTCACAATAATGACACACTCAGACACACACTCGCAGGCGCTCTCACATGTAGACACAAACAGAAGAGTGGTCTCCAGACCCATGTTTGAGATCAAATAAATAGGTGGCTCATTTTTAAAAAAAGAAAAAGTGAGGGGAAGGTAAGAAAAGAGGGCGAGCATACAGAGTATTGAAATAAAACAGACTAAAAGCAGGAGAAAGGAGAGAGAATCTCTTTCAGCCTTCATTAAACAACTCTGCTCTTTCTTGAAATCCATCACATGGAAGACAAACACAGATCATCACAATGAACTCTACACCTACATAATGCAACAAATTATTTAACAATGATGATATGAACAACACTGTGACAAAATGAAAAACATCCCTCTGCTTTGAATGATAAAAAAACAAAAAAACAAATACACCATGGCTTCGTTTAGTTTGATTGAAATTAGCGGTGAACGTATGGCTTTTAATAAACAGACACTATAATACAAAAAACAAATAATATGTCTTAATAACATTCAAATCCTTCAACATGACAGACAAAACAAATGAGTAACACTTCTTAACATCTTTAAGGATGTGAGTTTTCATGTTTTGTTTTTTCAGGGTGTGAGGGGTTTTTAATAAAGTTTTTAATTTTTAACACCATCCCTAATTGTTTGTCCTGATATTTGAGGCAACGTACTTCTGGCTGATCAGGTGACTTTCACTCATTTAGTCTGAGTGTAAAAATTTGAACCATGTTTAGTTTTTTCTTCCCTTTCTATTGATCACTACACTAACATCCAGGCAGTTACAGGTTGCACAAAACACCTCAAGTTTTCTCCTTAAGAGTGACACTTCATTTCTTGCCTACGTCAGGGTGCACGCTGCAGAGGATCCCTTAAAAGGTTTCCTGAGTTAAGGAAAACTTTATTGCATTAAAAGAGATTTCACAGGGGTAAATTTCAACAGGTACCATTTGTGTGCTTGCACTGGTGCTTGAGATACTTGTAATCGCCAAGGGAACAATTTAATCAGATTAAATTAAGAAATTGAATTTACTGCTTTAGTTTCCTTGGTTATTGCCTCAATCCAAAGGAAGAGCACTAATTACAGAAATAAATTAAACAAAACTGGTAATAGCGTAAAGTTAGCTTACTGTTTACTTAAAGTAACTATTAAGATTAGATTAATGCTAACTGTTAGCCTAAAAGGCCGATAATGAATGAAATCTTTGTACAGAAGTAATTCATAATAAAGATGACATGTTTTTTAATTAGTTTCCTATTTATTGTTGAATTCATTACACGTTAAAGTATTTAAGCTACAGATATTAAACTAGATTGTGACGTTAACTTTAGGTTATGTTATAGCCTAGCTGGCTAACATGATGCAGGTGATATAAAAAGCTTTCTCATTTAGACTTTAACCTACTGTGCTGTTGAAGAAATATTTTTTAACAGAATTTACTTTGTACATTATTCAATTATCCCCATAAACCTCAGCGATGTTGTGGTTAAGATAGAGTCAGAATTTTTTCTTTTCCTCACTTTGGTTGCTGAGGTCTTCTGTGCAACAGTTTAACAAACTTTATGGGAACTTAAGTGAACATTTTCAGGAACAAATAAGGAGAAGACTTAAGATCGCTTGATGCAATTGATTTTGTTTTGTGGAAACCTGAACTCAGACTTTTAAGGAAAATCTTAACTTAAGGTGTTTTGTGCAGCCGGCCCTGGATCCCCTCAAACAGGAGCCACAAATGATTCCTGTTGATCAAAGAGGAGAAATTCACTGTATCAACACATGATGCTGGTTAGAATCTGAATTTACTTTCAAAATTTTCTTATTTGTGGCAAATGTCACTGACTTGAATGACCAACAAACAATAAAGATGTGTTATGAACATTACACTACACAGTATGGCGTTTCTTACAATTTCTCACTGTGTGTGACAAGAAAAGACAAGTAACACAGACACTGTGGCATAAGACTGTTCAGGCATTGATGTCTCAAATAAGGGCTTTGGCAAGTTTAACATCATCATGAATGAATTAAGACTATTGAACCACACACACTGCAGGGCCGAGGGAGCAGTGACGTTCACAGCAAACCATCAGCCACTTTTCTCATTGATGCACACGAGGCATTTAAGACATGTCGCTGGATAACTGTCCTGCACTGCAAAAAATGTCTCTTTTTTTTTACAAGGCATGGAAATTCATACTTCATCTTTACTTTTTAGAAAATAAGTGCAAAATGGGATGCAGATATGTGTCATTTTAAATGCAGTTGCACTGTAAAAGAATTAGCTGCAGTTTGTTCTGCACCCTCAGTATGAAATATGTTGCAGAATGACTTGAAACTCAAAGAATTAATCTTGTTAAATGCTGTTAGAGGCAGATTCTTTAGGATGTCTGTGTTTTTAATACATGACTCCTAGAAATTTTCTCTTTTTCTCAGTGCTTGTTTATCGTATTTTTCGTCCTTTTGTGTTTCTGTCTGTAACTTTGTGGCTTTGCTGCTGACTGTCTTGGCCAGGTCTCTCTTTAAAAAGAGATTCTTAAACTCTGTGGGACTCTCCCAGTTAAATAAAGGTTAATTAAAATAAAAAATTAAAGATTTGAAAAAAGTGTACTCTACCTCAGTGACAGATGTTTTCACAAAATAAGACTTAGAAGATTTACTGACTTGACATTCTCTGCAGGCAGCATTTAAGACACACTATTGGATAATTTCCTCTCTGAAGTTATCAATCACACCAGATAAGTGACAAAAGAAACACAATCTGATTGGCTGACTAATCACAGTAAAAATAATAACAACACAGCAAACCAAAAGAAAAACAAAAACAGAAAGTTTTATATTTTAAGACAAAAGTTTGAGAAGGCAACTCTCACAACAAAACTAAAAAGTCAAAATGGCAGCAGTCTTTAAGACATGTTCCCCCTCTCATAGAGGTTGCTGTGGCTGTGTCCGACTGTAAAACAGATCATGTCATAACGGGGCAGATGGACGGACTTGTGGCAGAGTTGTAGGGTCAAATCGTCTACAGTGAAGCTGCTGTTGGCACCCAGTAGTCACACACTCATCTGTAAGGAAGCCTTTTTACAGTCGGCTCATCAAATTTATACTAAATTAGCACTGTGGCAAGTTTAATTTCTCTTTCTTCTTCTTGCATGGTGGAAATACGTTTGTTTTGGTTTGTTTAATGACTGAATTATCTTTCTCTCTGTTGGCTGAAAGACAGATTTCTTTCTATAGTAAATGTAGCACACTGGAGCAGAAGCGAGCTCAAAGTAAACATTGTTATTTCTTGAATGGCTTGAACTGCAGCATCATTCACAGGCGGGGCGCATCTGAATCCTTCATCTGATGGATTAAAGGGGGAGTTTGGATTATTTGAAATGGGGTTGTTTGAGGTACTTATTGATAAAAAGTGTATTACCTACAGTAGATGGTCAGCACAACCTCAGTTTGCAGAAGCAGAGAGGGACAGCAGCAAGGATGCTAAGCAATGCACTGCTGTAGACAGGGTCAGCAGTGAAAGGTATTTTAACCACTTAAAAAACAAACAAACAAACAAACAAAAATCTATATCAGTTTAAGTGTCTGTTATATTTAGAATATTTTCACCACTTTACTTTTCTATCAGACAGCCTTTTCTGGCAGGAAACCACTGTTATAGAAGCTAAATGTTGCTCTCTCCAAACCAACCAAACTCCATTGTTGAAATCAGTAATTTTACCTCACAGAACACAGGAGTTGTTGTTCTGCCCATTAGTTAGTTTGTTTTATTTTGTGACTTCTGTGAATCTGAACAAACCTTTTAAAACACAGAAGTCACACAAAAAAATGTTTTTGCCTGCAGAGTTTGGTTGGTTTGGAGAGAGGGATATTCAGATTGTGTAGCAGTGTTTTCCTGTTGGAAAAAGCTGCCTGACAGCAACGTAAAGTGGTGAAAATACTCCAAATATAGCATACACTTAGAGTGACATCGATTTTTTTTAGGTGGACCTTTTTGACGGTAGCTAAAATACCTTTTGTTGCTGACCCTGTGCCCCTTTCTGCTTCTCAAAACTGGGGGTGTGCCAACCTCCATCTACTGTAGCTAATACACTGAATATCGATAAGCACCTTATTATAACCCCACTTCAACTATCTGAATTATCCCTTTAAATGCAGAGGAAGACGAGCGTTTGCACTGAAAGATAAACAGTGGTGTGGATTTGGCAAGGAGAAAGTGAAAGTGTGTTTGTCTGGTTTGGCTTGTCTGTGTCGGCTGGGTCTGACTCCGTGTGAATCCTGCAGCCTCTTCATCATCATCATTTTCATCATCATCATCATCATCATCATCATCATCATCATCGTCAGGTATTCTTCACATTATAATCCTTCATTAATGACCAAACTTCATAAATAGAAAATCCCTTCATGTGAGATACAGTTAGAAGATGATTATCACACGATAACTGTTGCACGAAAAGAAAAACAAATCACTCGAGGGAAAAAGTGGATTCTCTCCAAAATAAATACACTTCCTCTGTCCGTGGAGAGTCATAATGTAGGCGTGGCCGTTCTCCTATAAAAGCATCAAGGTGTACAAAGTCTAAACAATGCATTTCCTTGCAAACAGTCTTTGTTTTTTTGTTTTTCGTCTGTTTTCTTGCAGTTGTTTTTGTGTTTAGAAAGGGCCTGAGTTGGGTTTGTTCCTTCAGATCGGGACAGCTGCTTCCATCCCCGACCGGAGTCTGACTCGCACCGACGTCCTCCGCCAGGATCGGCGTGAGTGTGCTTGATCCATCTCACACACACACACACACACACACACAACACACACAGTCACACACACAGTCATGCACTCACACCTTTACATGGGTGGGACAATCATTCCCGGGATTGCTGTTGGGTGGAAAAAGAAACAGAGGGAGAGAAGAAGAGAAAAAAAAAACTTTTAAAACACAGCCAAATATTTTCAACATCATAAAAAATTCCCTCGTAAATACATCAATATGTTTTCCCATCTGTGCAGCTGTGTGACTGCAGCGACATTTAAAACATCAATAGAGGAATAAATCAGTGCATGTTAGCAGGGACACATCATCTAAGTTGGCTCTTAGTGATGCAGCTCACACACAGACACACACACACAAACACACATATTTTAATTCTGCGCGGGAACAGTTGGTGCATTTTACTGTATGTTTGTGTGTGTGCCTGACAGATTGCATCATGGTGTGTGTTGTATTTAAACCCAGGGGATGGGTGTCAACATGTGAGAGGCAGAGCCCGGCCCAAAGTGACACACAAACAGAATGTAGACATGATTAAAGGGATAGTTCGGATTACTTGCATGAGGTATGTACTGATAGTAAATGTATTACTTACAGCAGAGTACCAGAACGATGCTGTGTATAGGGTCAACAACAAAACGTATTTTAACAATTTAAAAAGGTGCACACTATAGTGTACACTATAGTTAGAATATTTTCACCACTTTACTTTGCCGTCAGACAGCTTTTTCTGATGGGAAACTGCCATTATATGAGGCAAATATCACTTTCTCCAAACCAACCAAACTCCATTGGCAAAATCAGTCATTTTACCTCGCAAAACATAGATGTTGTTGGTCTATTTCTGCCTTGATTTGTTAGTTTGTTTGTGTTACTGTGTGACTTCTGTGAATCTGAACTATCCTTTTGAACACCAAAGTCACACAGCAGCACAAACAAAGTGACAGATCAAAGAAGCGGTAGACCAGCAACTACCATTTCTTGCAGGGTAAAATGACTCATTTTGCCTGTAGAGTTATATGGTTTGGAGAGAGCAATATTTGGTTCATGTAAGGGTGGTTTCTTGTCAGAAAAGGATATATTTCATGGTGACTGAAAATCTTAAAGACAAAATAATGAATTTTTAGTACCAGCATGATAAAAATCTACAAAATGTCTTATTTCAGTTGAGTCTCCATTTGTTCCTTTTTTTCTTTTCTTTGTCTCACTCACACACACATACACTCACACACCACACAACATAGGGCAGGTATGCTGCCAGTATAAACTGTCAAGAGAGTCGAACAGCTGTCATTGTTGATCGCTCCCCAGTAAGCTGCCAGTGTGTGATCATCCAGTGTGTGTGACAGAGGAAAGTGTGTGTGTATAGCTGTAAGTGGAGTGTGTTTATTTCAGCTGTGCTTTGAGACTGAGCCTTGAGTTCCCACACCCCCGCACATGCTCTCTGCACACACACACACACACAAATAGAAGAGCAAGCACACACACTGCTAAACAAAGCCAGTGATGTTGAGAAATAAATTCTCTGTGCCAAATATCTTTTTTTTTGGGGGGGGGGGGGGGGGGTAAATATCTAACTTCCCATCTTTTTTCCCCAGCCAATAGGAAGACAGGGAGGTGTTACCAGGCAACAGAATGGCTAGATCTGTGATGCGGGATGAGATGTGGATGGAAAAGTTAAGCAGGAAGAGGATGGAGCAGTGACGAGACAGAGGCAAGACGGAGAGAAAAAAAAAGTGTGACATAAAAGAGAAGTTGAGGCGAACAATCAAAAAATGTGAGTGAAAGGTCATTCAGAGGTGAAAGATGTGACACATGAAAGATAATTGACCCATCCTCAGTCCAGGCCCCCTTTTGCTCTGTGCTAGCTTGGTACCACAGTAAACTTTCTCATTTCCTGTATGTAGACATAGGAGGCATAACTAGCTAGCTAATCTACATCAATTGTTGGCAAGCTAGTTAGTTAGCATTTTGCAAAGATTAACTTAAGATGTGACTATATATACATCACTTTTATGTGCAGGAAACAGGAGAGGAACTGACTGAGGTTCTGCCGGGTACCAAGCTAGCTTAACTGTTATTGGAGCACAGATCAAAAAGGGGCAGAACGTAGGAAGGGTCAGTTATTCACTAATTGAAATTAGTCAGTTTACAGAAAGCTGCAAATGCAGTTAATGAACAGAGTTGAAGGAAGAGACAGCTGAGGGACATACTTCAGGTGAAGGCCAGGCCTTGTAGAGAGCTGGCTGTTGAGTACTTGCTAGAGTCCACAAATGTTTGATCTGGTAGAGAAAGGCAGAGAGACAGGCAGGACAGAGAGGCAGAGAGAGAGACAGGGACAGAGAAATGACAAAAGGAAAGGTGGAAGGTGAGAAGAATCAGAAGAAGGGTTAAAAGTCAAGAGACTTGGATAAAATTGACCCCACCAGAAAAACTGCCTTATTCTTAGTAAGTTCTTATGGAGGAGATCAGGGTGGATGAGCATGACACTGAAAACTCATGTCTGTCCTGTCTCCTACCACAACATCAGTTTTAGTAGCCAAAATTTCAGATTTTTATCACAGGAATGACAGAGAAAACACAGGTATCACTATATCTATTTTGTTGTTTTGACATGAATAAATATTGACTTTACATTGATTTTGTTTGAATTACCAAATTACACCACATTTTATCATTTTATCAGGACAAGTCAGATCTTTTCAATCTGTATCAATTTAAGACTCATCCCTCACAGAAAAAGAAATTTTAAAACTCCAGATAGGAATGTTTGATTCAGAGTTTAAACCTCAACTTGTGTGGATTAACAGAGGCGAGCAGGTCCATATGGTGGCCTGATTTTTATGTAATCTAATGCCAATATAAGTGTGGACTGGAGTCACAAATGTGATGGTTTTAGCCTCAACAAAATCAAAAAAAAAAAAAAAAAAAAAAAAGACTTGCAGCTCGACTTGGACCTTAAAGGATAAGTTCGGTTTTTTGACACCTGGACCTTATTGTTAGGATTAAATATGCTCGAAGACTCACCAGACAATTTTGGTGGAGCTCGGAGCCGTTTTCGAGCAATTTAGATCCAGCCGACGGCGTTTTTTCTCATGCCATAGTAGCGGACGGGGCCAGAAATCGAAGCCCCTAAATTAGACATTATCTGCTGCGAAACTCATGCAATGTCCACAACAACACCACCAGTTAGCCCCCATTCGTGGACGTGCAGTGGTTTGCTCGTTCTCTGGCCAGCTGTTCGGCTCTTTCCCTCTGCATTAGGGTGACCAGATGTTCCGCTTTGCGCGTGATTTCACGCATTTTCTGTCTCTTTTCACGCATCACGCAAATTGAGACCATGTCCCGCACAACATCCCCCTCAGGGCCCCAGCAATGAGAAGCCGGTGATGTTCCTGCACTCTGGCTGTTTGTTGTTGTCATAGTAGCACCGCACGTACGGCGCTTAGGCCCGCCCTAATTTTCTCCGCGCTACCAACAGCTGAGGTGACAGCTAGTGAATGGACACTCGCATCGCGCGTTCTTCTTTGGAAATGGAGGAGGAGGAGACGCCAAACAAGAAGAGATGATGCAGCTACAGGCGGTGTCCCACTTTGTCCCTCACAAACATACCCCTTGTCCCTCTTTTGGTTTATTGGGACCTGGTCACCCTAACTCTGCATCCTCCTTTCAAATAGCTCCTCGTCGGTGTATTCTGGCTCAAAACGATACGGGCATCCATTATACTCAAAGTCGTCGTCAGACACTTCTACATCGGATAAATATTCCGCCATGCTGCACAGAAATAGCCGTGTTGCCGTGTTGCCTAGCAACAACAGCGTCTCTACTCAGCTGCGGTGCTGCGGCGCACGTCTATAATGTCACCAAAAGTTACCCATCCTTGTAAAGTCCCGGATGACCATAACAACGAAGTTGAGCTGACATGGTGATAACACTGGCCATTCATTTATAAAATGTAGGTGAAATGAGCGAGTTTCGCAGCAGATAAAGTCTAATTTAGGGGCTTCGATTTCTGGCCCCGTCCGCTACTATGGCATGAGAAAAAACGCCGTCGGCTGGATCTAAATTGCTCGAAAACGGCTCCGAGCTCCACCAAAATTGTCTGGGTGAGTCTACGAGCATATTTAATCCTAACAATAAGGTCCAGGTGTCAAAAAACCGAACTTATGCTTTAACACCAATAACTTGTGACTTCACTTGAACTTGGGCCAACCAGTCAAGTTTTAGGTGAGAACCATGACACACTAATGTTACATTACTGAGATCCAGTTTGAAAAAATGATACCAAGGATAATTTTGTACAAAAACAATGCAGTCATCAACAAAAAAAATAATTGCAGTATGCAAAACATGCAGGTCAGAATTTACAGACGGAGATGCAACAACTTCGACATTTGCAGTTTCACAAAGAGCGGCTAATATCAACGCAGTTAGCAAGCTAATGCTTAGGTAAAGTTAGCTTGACAGCTAAGTAACCTTGTAAAGCAATGACTCACTCTTACATTATGACTTGTTTAACTCGAACTTGGGACTTGCCTTGAGACTTTAGTGCAAAGGCTTGAGTTTTTCTTGTGACTTGAAAACAATGACTTGGTCCCACCTTTGTCCAGTGCTATCCAGCTCATAATTCAGTCACAGTGAGTGGATAATGCTAAATGCTAACACCCTCACAATTAAAATGCTAACATTGTCAACAAACTGTTGTTGTGAGGTATTATGTTACCCATGTCTACCATTTTAGTGTAGCATGTTAGCATGCTAACATTTGCTAATCAGCGTTAAACTACACCTGAGGTTGCTGGGAATGTCTTTGCAGATATTTGGGCATAAAATATGGGACACACTGGACAAAATTTTTACCTGTGATGATACAAGATGAAAGGTAAAGTGATCATATTACAATTAATCCTGAGAGGGACATGAATGTGCAGATTCAATTCCATGTCAGTGCTTTACCTCATCATTATACCTCGTCCTTATGATTCACCCTTTGGTGACCACAGGTGTCTGTAGAAAATTTTACAGCAATCCATCTAATAGTTATGAAAATATTTTATTGTGGACTTCAGTGGTGGACCAACTCTAAAATGTGGAGTATGCAGTATGCACCTACTATTTAATCCTGCACTGTGAGACAAGCGAGACAACGATGTGACACATAACAGGGTCTCGGGTGACAGAAATGTTTCCAAAAATCCACCAGAGAAGAAGCAACCTGTGGTGGGGAAGTCCTCCCTCTCAGCATCCTCTGACTGACTGGCTGCTGTCATGGTAAATTACCTTGGAGCCCGTTGCCGTTGGCGCTGGTACAGGAGGGTGGAGGGGAGGAGGAGGGCCTGACCACTGGAGCGAAGGCGGACTTCTGCTTAACGGCCGCCGACACCATGTTGGCCGGAGAGAAGGAGAAGACGCCAGAAGAGGAGGAGCAGTTGGAGGGGAGAGAGGTGGAGGAGGCCATGGTGGGACTGGATGGGACAACTGGGGAGTTGGGAGTAGTAAGGAGAAGGAGAGAAGGAGGTGGGATAAAGAAGAAAAGAGTGGAGTATGGGTGGAGGGTGAGGGTAAAGGAAAGAAACAAATTATGGTTAATTCACTGAAGATGATTCTTCAATTAATTGTTTCATCAGTTACATTAGAAATAAAGTAATGGTGTACATTACATGTTTTTAAGATGTTATATCAAAGAAATTTGCATTTAGACTAAAAAGTAGCTTGAATTTGGCCTTTTGAGAATATTGCCAAAAGCCTGTAGACACCCATGATCACTTAATCTGTAGAGGGAAATCTTAATGTTAGAACATACTTTGACTCAGCACAACCAAAAGTGTCATTGGAGAAGCCCTATAATGTTCTTGTTTCCAAATGACTGTTCACTGCAAAAAACTTGAATTTCAAGGCAGCTGCCTTCATTAGATTTTTGAGTTTTGAATCAAACTCAAACTGACCTAATACTTGATTGTTGAGACAATTTACTTCTTTACTTCTTTAGATAAACTTGAATCTTTTAGAAAGTTTTAGAAATCCAAATGTTTTTCAAACATTGTTCAACGTGAGCTGTGAACAAGACTTATTTGGGTGCTTTAAGATTAAATAGTTGCAATTAATAACCATTATTCACTTTCACTTCAATGAGTGTACTCAACAGTTTTTTGGGGGAGTTTCTAAAACTCAAAGATTCAAGTTTATCTAAAGAAGAAAAGTAAATTACCTCACCAAAACATAATTAAGATTGGAGTTGGGTTAGTTCCCATGAAATTTAGAGGTTTTTTTTACTTTTTCATTTTTAGTATTACAGCAGCATATTGATGCCCATTGTTTAGGAAATGGGAATGATGTTTAAAATTCACAAATACATTTCATGTTCATTTGTCCGCACACTTTTGTCCATGTAGTGTGTGTCTGTAAATGGTGAAAAAGTACTTAGTGACACATGCAGGTTTCACTACTGTTCCAAAGTCAAATGTTCACATGCTCATCATCATCTTCCTCATCAGTGAGAAATAATCGGAAAATAAACACAATCTCTCTGAATCCCTCTTTCCTTGGCGCTCCCAGTTTCTCCCTTTCTTTCTGATAAATGGAAAAAGGGGTGCAATTAACCAACAGAGAGGGAAGAGGTGTGGCTGTCAGATGAAAGGCCGCAAGGGAAGGAGGGAGGAGACGGAGGGAGGACAACATGGAGCTGTGAGTTGGTGATTGGTTTTGAAGACACAGAGACAGAAAGCCCCATGGGGGAATCTCCACACGGCAGATCTGAGACTTTCACTTTTTAGTCCACAGACGTGTGTAGCTACAGCATGTCTGCATGCATGTGTGCAGTGTTGAGCACCTGTAATTAAACTGCTGGATACGTAAACTGCAGTTTGAAGAAGCTCTGTGGCAGTTTAGTTAATTTGAAACGCTCACGTGTTTTCTGACAGTTGAGGGAGATATTTTTCCACAAAGCAGCTAAAACGACTCCATGGTAAGGAGCTTCAGTGCATTTTGATTCATGTTCTTCCATAGAAAAGTCACTAATCGCTTGTAAAAGTGTAGCATGTGATTGTGAAATGTGTGTGTGCAGTACATGTAAACTCACTAGCATAAGGCGAGTTGGCTGCAGAGCCGTTGAGGAAAGTGGGCGAGCCTCCCAGGTTGGTCATGCCGGTGTTGTTAGCGTAGCCATTCATGGAGCTGGTAACTGAGGTGTAATTGGTCTGCTGAGGCGTGGAGCTGGGCACGTAACCATGAGGCGACACACTACTGCTGCTGCGCACGAAACCTGCCCAAGTGTGATGGAGAGGAAGAGGAGAATGTAGTGACTGGACAGTCGAAGTGATGTGAACATGGGTCATTGATGATATAAATCAGGCAGTTCTGCACGAGTTAAAGCTACTGCAAGGACTTTTAAACTGGTTATAAAACAGTCTCAATTTATTACGGATGCCTCTTTATTACCTACATAAGTTTAGAGGGCCATCAGTGAGCAGATTGGCTATTCCTATATAGTTGTTCTTAATGCCTGCAACCGGTTAGGATTCTCCTTGAAATCAGATAAAACAAGCCTGTGTTTACATTTTCCCAGGCAAAGTCACAGTGAGCAACAAAATAACCAGTTAAAAGGAAGCTATTTTAGCTTGAAGATAATTTTATTTAGATAATTTTATTTCTGATGTTTTATTTTGTGGTCATTATGGTGGAAACACGGTCACACGGTCCTCCAAAATCAAAAAAATATGAAAAGTTCCCTGTAATGGCTTTAAGGTGGGAATTTTATATGAAACATGTCCAAAAATTTGGCTACTTTTCCTCTTTTCTCATGTGTAACTTTGGAAGTTCGAGAAAATGCACACATAAAAAATAATTGCTGAGCAGTAGGAGCTTATTATGGTGGCCAAGAAATAAAAGGTGTCATGTTTACAATAATTTCAACTGCTGCAAAACTTGTTGGAGAGAAATATTACAGAATTTACACCTGTTTACTCCCCAACATGTCCATATAGTATAATGTATTTTCAGTAATAAGAACTTTACTTTGATTGTAACACAAGAACTGTTATATCAGACAAACAAATGATAATAGTAACAACATCTGTTTGTGAATATCTCTCTGATGATAATTTCCCTGCAAATATTACATTTCTAGCTCAGAAGTGGTGATGTAGCCTCTAGTGTGGCCCTCGCAAAATGTTCTGACGTGCCATCAAAGTCAGGTGACAAAGTAAAAAGGAGCTATCTTGTTTTTTTGAAGCAAGAACTGACTATATTTGGATGAGAGGGTGGAGCTGGTGGGTGACGAACTGTGACATGGGCGTTGTTTGGTTTTGGCACTCGGCAGGAAATAGCCTGTCAGGCCACAAAGTTTCTCTTAATACATGCAAACATATGTTTCTGAAAACATTAGAGGTGAGATCTGAGTTTCGTGAGCCCCGTGTGTTGCACTGGACAGACTCACTGGGACTTGTCAGTCACATGGTAGCCCCACCCTGAGGGATACCCTGCTTTATCATCTATTTTACTCTAAATACGACCATAATTTACAAAATGAACATCATGCTTTATTAATGAAGACTTAAAACCCGTGATTGAGACCATAAACTCATTAGAAAACTGTTTACTGAGGTGATAAATCAAGTGAGAAGTACGGTCATTTTGCCATAAGGTTACATACAATCTGACTACTTTTTGCAGCCAGCAAAGTCGTCCCCTGTTGGCCATTAGAAAGAGTGCATGTTTAAGGCACTTCTGCTCTTCAAGTATTTAACATACAGACTATGGTCTCAGCAAGCTTTATGTTAAAAGTCTAACTGGATGTTACATGTTAATTATTAACTTGTCTGAAGAGCCTGCAAGTGCAAAACTGACCAAACTGATATTTGAACTCATTACGCTCACTGAACTCATTAAAATGAATCTACACTATGATGATAAACCCTCCAAAGTCTTACCCTGATTGGCCTGTGTGGGTTCGGAGACGTTGACGGACAGCTGCCCGGTGAAGGAGTTGACCCCCATCATGCTGCTGTGGGTGGAGCCGGAGAGCTGGGTGTGTCCTCGTGGAACGCTGTAGAGAGCTTCTGCAATGTCCGCCGCACGCTTTAGGATGATCTCCTGCAAGACGAAGGAAGCACAGAAGAGTAATTACCAAAAACATCTAACAGCTAAAATAACATTTTCATTCTCTTCTTTTGCTTTAATTGTGGATGTTTGCATCTGTGTGTGTTCCTTACCTGGTTGTTATGGGGCAAACCGTAGAGGGCTTCTACCAGGTCGGCTGCTCTCTTCAAAATAACCTCCTGAGGGAAAAAGAAGACAATGGAATAAGCCTCAGTTTTTATGTGGAAAACACTAGTAATGTAGCCTTCTTGGACTTTTTCTTTCTTCTTGATGATCGGGAGGCTGAAAAAACATCTAAATCAAAATTCAACAAGAAGTTAAATCGAGGTTTTAGATGCATGTGAAGACAAAGAATCACACATAAAAGTTATTTTAAAAAGACACATGTGCAATTCTTCTTTTCCCTGCTCCCTCCCCCAACACACCATCAACCAACATCCATTTCAGCATCTATTCATGATAAACAAATTGCTCTTCACTCCTTTTAAAGGCAGATTATCTGCTGTCAAGTCAAGTGCTTTTATGCATCATTCTTCCCGTGTGTCTAAATGACATCTTAAAGTGACAGGTATTTAAAATATACTCTAAAGCAAATCTAAAGTGCTCTGTAGGCTCTTCGTCTGTGCATTGCTGCTCTAATCACACAACAGTGAGCCAATGTGAGCTGATAGTGGAGTGATAGACAATCCTTCAAAGGGCAAAATTCACTCCGATTGATTATTACGTCAATAATCTAAACAGTGTTTATGAAGTACTCTTATTTTTAGTCACATTTTATTCTCTTTTGATGGAGGGGGATATCAATTGAACCTTCCTAACCCCTGCCTTTTTTTGCTCTGTGCTCCAGTTACAGTGGAGTAAGTTTGGTACCCAGCAGAACCTCGGTCAACTATCTCCTGTCCTGGAGTGTCCCTGTAGCTCAGTCAGTAGACTGTGTCCCCCATATACTGAGGCTGTCAGTCCTCTGCTGTGGTCTCCGGTTTGGCTCATTTACTGCATGTCACCCCCTCTCTCTCTACCACCTTTCCTGTCATATCTTCAGCTGCCCCTATCAATTAAAGGCAAAAATGCCTTAAAAAACCTTTCTCCTATCCTGAACATAGATATGCTCTGTGCCAGGTTTTTTTATGTTGAAAAGAAAACCAGATTTTGAGGATTGTTAAAAGATGTTGCAGGGAAACTATAAAATCTATGTAGTCACATCTTTAATTAGCTAACGCAAGCTAACTAACCAGCGAATGATTGATGTAAATTACCTCACTGGTTAGCTTGTGTTCTGTGAACATTATCTAACAGATAGCTAGTTAAAGTCTGAATTAGATTAGCTAGAACTCTTATTGTAGTAGGATGACCAGATGTCCCTGTTCTCTGGGGATAGTCCCTGTTTTTGGTGGCCTGTCCCCAGCTGGAGTTGTCCCCAAAAATGTCCCTATTTTTTAATGAATGTTGAAAACAAACCGCAAAGTGAAATAATATTTTACATGGCAAGGAAGACCGGGCAGCAGATCCTAATGGCTGATGTCTTGAGTTGTGCCTGTTATGGCCAACAAAAGGGGGGCTGCTCTCTATAGCAGCTTCATATCACTCTTCTTCTTCTACTAACTACTTGCTCACACTAGTTTTAGAGAAAACTGCAGTGGAAATCCACAACATCTCTACAAATGGCTTAGTTATTGAGTCTACCATAGCTTCACTTACCATGCTACTATAAACTGGTACTTTTTTGACACAGCTTACAAAATGAATTAGTTGGTAGGCCTGCACCATAGTATATTATGGTAGTAGAGATAAAGTTAAAATACATGAAATCAGAATTGCCCACCCTTTTTTATAATAACATTAGATATGTTAATGTATTGACTGCCAAATTGGAAATGTCCCTGGTTTATCTTTCAGAAATCTGGTTACCTCATATTGGAGCGCAGAGCAAAATGGGGCAGGACTTAGGAAGGCTTGGTCACCATGGTACGCTCCATTTGAACTGGGAAGTTCAAATGGAATTTCCAAGTTCCTAGTTGGAAATTTCAACTGGAATGCCCCCTGAAGTCTGAACCTCAGCGACCCCGACCTATGATGTGTTTGTGCACAAAATACTGCATAATGTGTTGTTATCAAGCACAAAAAAGTTTTTTCCTGTAATGGATCACAGTCAACTCAGCACCATTACTACAACATTTTGTTAAATACTTGATTCTGATTGGCCAATTACATTGTTATCTCTGAAAAGCAGACCATTTCTATGAAGAACGCATTGTTGCTATGGATGCAGTTCTGATCAAATCAATAAAATCATTTTAAAATTAATATTTTGTGTCAAATTATTGATTTCTTGAGGAAGTAGCCATGTAATAAATGGGATAATGTACAGTAAGTGGGTCATTATTGCCAAATAAATGCCTTCAGGGTGATTCAAGACCCCTGCGCTTGCATCACCCTTGCACCACCCTCACTGTACATTATCCCTTACCTGCAGAATTTGATGTTTCACTGTTTTCCTCTTCTCCTGCTTCCATTTTCACCTTTTCTAAACCTTCCTCCCACTTTGCCTTGGAAATTATCGTTCTTATTTCCCCACCAACTAAACCCTGCACAATTCTCTTTTTTTCTCAGTCTCTTTATTGTTTCTCCTCACCCGCCCACCCCTCTCCGTGTCTCCCTCTTCCTGTCTCAGCTCCCACCCCGGGGTCTAAGGTGTCTTGTTTAACAGTTAATGTGTTGTCGTTTCCACAGCGTGAGGCCGCGCGGCGACAGAGAGAAAATTACTCTGTGCTTCACAGTATTAACCTGCACTGTGTGACACACACACTGGTTGGCTTGTGTGTGTGCTCTCTCCTGTGAGTTTGTGCCTGATGGAACATATTGCCTCTCCATCAGTGTGTGTGTGTGTGTGTGTGTGTGTGTGTGTGTGTGAGAGAGAGGATATGAGAGGTCACAGAGCCTGTCAGCAGTTTTAGTGTGCCTGTCCATGGTGCTAAATTCAATCTTTTACACATTATTATGGCCAGGCTGGCTCTCTGTTAACCTCTCATTATTAGACTGGTGAGCTGAGCACACACACACGCACACACACACACACACACACACACACACACACACACACACACACATACTAAAAGAAACCTGATCCTGAGTGTTCGAGCGGTTCCAGTAAGGCAGTAGCTGATAAACGGGAAGGAAAGATGATCCTCTGGTAACATCATCATTATCAGGTCTGCAGGCTGCTGCCACTACATCACTCAAAGCCTCTGACTGCCGGGATCGATGCACTTTGAATACTTTGCCTGTTTACGTCTTTTCATATTTAGACACACAGCCACTCACATCGCCTAATTAATCTCTCCCAGGTTGCGTCTGTAAATAAGAAAGCATTGTTTGTCGGATTACCTGCTGCTCAATACAAATGAATAATGCTTCTAGCTGCATTGTGTTGATTTGAATGAGAATGAAAGTGGTTGTTGTCGATCTTGTGGGCGTCATTTATGTTTCAAAACTGATTAAAAAGTCTAAAATAATCCGGCTGTGACATCCTGAGGGCCCAAACTTTAGTCAATAGGATGGCCTGCAGCAGTAATGGAAATACATCTAATTGCAGCACCAAAATTAAAGTCATTGTCATGTTTTTCGTGAAACTGGGGAATAAAATTATCTTAACAGTGCCACAATGCTGCAAACATGTTGTTTGCTTTCTTGTTTTGAAGATTTGCTTGTTAAAAATGTCTACATTAAAACTGGGATACATTTTATGGAAAAGTGAACATGTTTTACACATCTAAGTTACAGAACATTGCTTACACTGGTACTCCTGCTGCTTCTCCAAACTCAGGGCAGGCTGTAGGTAATACACTGACTATGGATAAGTACCTCATACAACCCCACTTTAAACTATCCCATTAAAGAGTATATTTTAATGCCAATTATGCATTAAAATATAGTCTTTGAAAAACAGTTTAAACAACATTTATACAGTATGTAACCCTGTCATCTTAAATAATCTTAATACTTTTCCAAAAAACAAATTTCATTCTTGACCTTGGAAACAAACAAAACATAATCAAATAACTTTTAACTGCCTATCACTTCTTCAGCGAATAAAGTTTGCTCGGTGAGTGAGTTGACTTTGAGTTAAGATTATATTTAGTCCAGTTTCAACCTAAATGTCTGCGTGTTTTTTGAGAGGCAAATATCTTCTTCATGTGTCTGTCCATCAACTGCGTTCTGGCTTTATGATGAATTATGACAACAGAGTGACAGACACCAACTCTGAAGTGTTTTCTTTTTTTAATCATGGATTGCTGCCATTGTCTTTGATTCCTGTAATTGCTGCAATAAAGACTGACTAAAGTCTCTAGTGTTTGCCTTGATTCATGTGATTGTCTTTCTCTGTTGTCAAATATTTATGGAATATACAGCCGACATGTACTCAGCTGTCATTTCATTATCATGTCTTGTCAGTCTTTAAAAATAAATTCCCTTGATTGAGTTTATTTTACTCATTGTCAATACTTTTTTTAACCATTAATGTAATCTATTCTTGTCTGTTTCAGGTAAATATATACAGACTGTCACGATGACAGACAGAGAAACAGCGGATGAGTGAAAGAAAAGACAGATCAGTTGGCAGAGAGAAAGAATAACAGGAGGTGTCTACGTGCTTTTACTGTCTGAGTTATGACCAGCCCTAATGTGATAACCATACATTAACACACACACACACAATTGTATGCATTAGGAGTAGGAAAACGCTGAGCTGAGTATCTGTGGGGAC
Organism: Lutjanus argentimaculatus; assembly: GCA_034769285.1. NCBI lineage: Eukaryota > Metazoa > Chordata > Actinopteri > Lutjaniformes > Lutjanidae > Lutjanus > Lutjanus argentimaculatus. The sequence continues at coordinate 19,428,228 of JAWZSL010000004.1, read as the reverse complement.
ATGACACAGACATGACTTATTCCTCCCTAATGCTGATACATTAGCCGTTTGATCCGCTTCTAATGTCCCATTAGGGATGCCGTACATGCAGGGTCACACCTTGCACAGAGATGATGTCATACTTTACATGTAGGCTCAGAGGGATGTGGGACACAATCAGACACACATACACTGAGTACTGACATGCATACACACACACACACATCCTCTGGGGAGTATCTTCTCTTCGTAATACGCCGTGAGATAGTGTCAGTAGGACGCCGTGTGGTTTCAGATTTCATCTCCTCTCTCTGCTGATGTGAATGCCCACATGTGAGTTTAAGTGCCCATGAGCGAGTGACACGTCTGCGTGTTCATGCATCACCCGGGTTACTCATATTGGTGATGCTGATGACATGACCTCAGTATAATGTGTGACATCATCAAAATGAGTCGCATAGGGATGTCAGCTGAGTGAGTCACCAGAGGAAGTCACCAGTCTAACTGGGGTGAAACACACTGGCCAACCTTTCCGACCTGAGAAACACACACATTTCTGCAAAGAACTCTTTTCAAATATAATTGTTTTGAATGTTGTTATTAGTCTCTGTTATGATGAATAATAACTCTGATCAGAAACTGAAAAATCAAAGAATCTACTTCCAAATCTTCAAATTTCCAGTGAGAAACATGCTGTCTTCACTTAAAGACTATTTTTACAGAGGAGTAGAGAGGACTCATAGAGAGCAGAACATTACAATGTCACAGTGAAGTTGACCTTTTGGATATAAAATGCCATCACCTCATCATTTTATCCTAGTAGATATTTGTGTGGCATTTTGTCATAAGTAGTGTCTGCAATCTTGTGTTATGGCCAAAAACATGTTTAGTGAGTTCACCGTGACCTTGACCTTTGTCCACCGAATTGAAATTAGTTCATCCTTGAGTCCAAGTGGATGTTTGTGTCAAGTTTAAAGGAAATTCCCCTCAGGCGTTCTTGAGATATCGCATTCACGAAAATGAGACGGATGGCCAGCATCCTGACATAATCTGGGCTCAGGATGGGTGCAGGTAAAATGGTCATGCAAGAGTGAAATCTGTGCAAAGATGTCACTTTTTATTCGTAAAGTTTTGGAAAATATTCCAAAACTTGAGTGGACACTTTTTGTCTTTTAATGCATTTTTTCCTGCTGCAGTGAGTTAAGAGGGAACTACAAGCCAAGAGAGGTGATTGATTTCTTTGTGCATCCAAAGAGGCATTTCTGCTTCTTACTCTCTTAGTTACTGGTCGATCGCCCACACAGGTGATTAGTAACAGATTAGGGTATAAAAACTGTTTTATAGGAGAATCCAGTTCTTGATTGTTTTTACATGATTTTTTTGTTTTTTGAGACTACTGAATTCATGACTCAGGGGTCAAGATTCTTTACAGTCTGAACAAACATTTAGTACATTAAAAATAAATGAATATTTGGAGAGAAGCTGCAGGCCTGGGAGGCTGTAACTGGGGCATAAAACAGCTGGAGTCCTCTGTCAAAAAACAGCCAAATAACTCTACAGAAAAGTCCCTGATTTTCCACAAGTTCTAGACTGTTCTACATGTAACTTAGGTCAGTGTTCCCCAACAGCAGAGTCTAGGTGTTTTCAGGCTCCACTGTGCAGACGTGTCACTGAGTACAGTAACTGTATGTGCACATATGGATCATGGTCACACAAACTGGCAGCTGAACACGCATGTGTGTGTGTGTGAGACTCACAAAATCCCCTCAATGTTCACTGAACAATTATAGAATCGGCTGTCCGCTGGTAATCCTCTCACACACTCCACTGCCCCGTCTGTCTGCCTGTCTGTCTGTCTGTCTTCATCACAGTGCTTGTAACAAACTCTTATGACTTCAATAAAAGGGCTGATCGATACTCACAATGAGCAGGCAAGTGTGTGTGTGTGGCGCCAAGCATCACCAAGCCATCCACAGCAACACACACTTCCTTACACACTCATACAGACACACAAGAATATTTTCACATTGCTCCCACATGCATCCATCACTCAAATAAACACAGATAAGACATATACATGTACATGCTCTCTGTCTGTCTGTATCTCTCTCTCACACACGCACACATGCACGCATGCATGCATGCACGCACACGCACACACACACACACACACACACACACACACACACACACACACACAAACACACACAGACTGCTGGTGGGCAGCAGTAATAAAGTCTCAGGGTTCAATCGATCACATGGCTACACCATGATGAATTACCCAAGAATGCTCACACATACTGCACACACACATTCTGCAGCCGTGTGCAAACACACAGACACACACACATACACAAACATGTATTTTCATTTACATTAATTATCATTATGAAATTTCTTTCTATCTATCTATCCGTCCATCCATCCATCCATCCATCCATCCATCCATCCATCCATCCAGGTAAGCTAAGCTACTCCAGTTGCATTTCCAGCAGCTCAGTGCTTCTTGTTGTAGTTTTGCCTGGAAATATCTTGTGTGACATTGTTTATAATTAGCTTGACCACCGCTTATCCATGGGAATAAGAAAGATACATCACCAAGTAAAGCAGGCCAAGAAAAGTACAGAGCCAGTATTGTTTTTTAATAGTGCTAAAGTGCTTTATGGTGCACTGGGGTCAGAAGTGATATCAATATTTAGTCTTTGGACCCATTTAGTACATGTAATGTGCTCATTTGTTTTACATCTTCTGACAAGCACAACCGCAACAGAAAAACCAAGCTTTATCTGGTTAAAGCTGAGATAAAGCAAGATTTTTCATTTCCCTTAAATTTGCCATTATTAAAATGTTACAGGGATGTTAACTCCTCTGTTAAAATGTTGTATTGGTATTTTGGCATAATGAATGAATATGTACTGTCTGTAGTGGAGTGTAGTCCAAAAACATAATAGTAAAGACTGGTTAGGTAGCAACCACTTCCTTTTCTACCCTCCCAGCATGCTTCATGGGAACTGACAGCTCTGGCCAATTAGATTGCTTGGATCAAATTATCCCTTGTATAAATAAATCTAACAACAAAAGTGGTGAAACTTTTTTCCCCTTTACTTTACAGAGGAAATCCGGTGAGGAAAAGGTGGAAGCATTAAATATTCTGTGCTAACAAGGTGAGCGTCATGCTCGCTAAATCTCTCACAAATCTTGCAGAGTGTGCGCTTGTGTGCACATACGGTATGTCTGTTTATGTGTGTGATTATGCATGAAAAAGAAAGTGAGTCAGTCCTTTTTTCTTCTCTGACTCAGCCTTTACCAGATGGTGCAGCTAATATCACTTATGATATCACACACTTTGGGTTGCTAACATAATTTTCAGCACTGATTTTTCTACAGCACTTTGTTGGTAGGTAAAAGCTTTTAAAAGGGCTAAATCTTCTCCGATGGTTGACTTCACTTCTCTGCTCCATTCCTGACTCCTACAGGCTTTTGCACAATTTATGTTGCAGTTCTATCAAGGCTTAAAACACTCTTGTCAACCTGTCTGATGCCCTTGAATAACAACTCCCTATCATGACACAAAAAAGAAAGAAAAGAAACATACAGCAGTTTGCGTCATGGAAAGAACAGTCACGCTGTTTAAAATAAGTTGCAGTCTTTCTTTTGAAGTCTTCAAAATAAACATTAATTAACATAAGTTGACTGGTCAATTGGCAGAAAATTAATTGGCAGCTATTTTGATAATCTATTAATCATTATTTTTTCCAAACATGATGGTTCAGTATTAATTTTGTTACGGAGAGGGGCCAATATGGGCGCTCTAATGGAGTAGTTTCTTGAGCTCCTTTGTTTCTTCCCTAAACACAGTTTAAACGACTGTACCAGTTTTAATATTCTGTCTGAACATCAAATTAAGTCCATTGGTGTATGCTTGTTGTATTTGCCGACCATGAAACCTAAAAAGGATGAAGGAAAGCCTGAGAAATCAGCCACTGATGCTAGCATGATAGCAGCTAGCAGCAACATGATAACGGCTGCCATCACCGCCCAAGCCACAGAGCTAACCAAAGTCTCCAAACTTTATATTATTAAAGAATAATAACCATCAAAATAATTAGTACAATGCAATAACACTTTTAATGTTAAATACTTAAATTACATTTTTACTGATGTATACAGAATAATTTGCCTCTCTAGTGTAACTATGTGTAAATCTCTGGCATAAACTAATATTCATCAGTTTTCTTTCATTCATTAATTTTTTTCACCTGCCCTAAAAGAAAACTGATGGAGCAGAACACATGCTCCTTTCCTTGAAAACTTTCCTTAAGAAACAGGAATTTTCCTTAGGAGGTCTGGTTTGGTGCAGCTGTCTGGTTGAAAACAGTAAACCATTAGAGTTGTAGGGTTTATACACACTGTACAGGTAAATAAACAGGACAAAAAGGTGTGAAAAACAGAAATGCAGGAGAATTGTGATACCAGAAGGAAATAGGGAGAGGGCAATGAAAAACAGGAGTCTCCTGGGAAAATTGGGCAGTTGGCAAGTATACGGATAACATCATCAAGCATTATATTGAACCAGAGCAGTACTGAATGTGATTTTTCATTCAGAGCTTCTATTGAGATTTTCAAATGAAGCTTCAAATGTCTGTTGTTATATTTTATGACATCATGACCCTTAAAAAAAACCTCATCAATCCTCAATTTGAATAAAGTAATTCACTGGATTAAATGATAGTCATTTTTATAAGAGCCAAAATAGATGTGTCTGTGGTTATATAAATGTAATTTATGAAGCTGTTAAATTGCTAAAAGTCCCCACCAGTCACATGACCCTCATTATGTTTATCCTGTTTCCCAACAGTAGTGTCTAAGTCTGAAAAAACACTGTAATGTACAGGATACTGTAAACGTTACAGCTGTAAATACTCCTGCGTTTGAATCAGAAACATTCGAGGTGTGAAGTTTTCTTGTATGATGTTTTGAACACGTTCCCACGGTGACAACGCACATTACAACACACGTGATTGCTAACACATGTGCCGGAGCCAGGGTGTCGGCACGGCTGTGATGACATCGCGTCATCGCCACATCATCACATCATGACCAGCGCCCATTCTTTGATTATGTCACAGCAAAGACAGCCAATCCTGGATCAGCTCCAGCGGGGATGCAGAGCCAATCAACCGCAGCTGCATAAAAGGTCATCACCCCCACCCACCCGGATAGGCAAGTTGAATCAGGTCAACTCGGTAAGCTCACACACACACACACACACTCACAAAGACATATGCACTTTGAAATGTGGCCCTGCATGTACAGATCAAGATGACAGGGTTTGGTATCAAAGGCGAGCTCATCGTTTGGTGCTAATTGTTTACATCTGCTGATCTTCTAAACACTCCGCTTGATCTCCAGCTGATAAACAAATAATCAGATATGACTCTCTGATCTGGAGAGGATTCAAACACTCACCCTGTAAACGGGGTTAAGCAGCTCACACACACGGAGTTCATGAAGAGGTAAAAACACAACCCACAGGAGATTTGAAAACACATATTCTGCTCGGAAATATAAAAATAACACACACAAGACAAACAAATAAAACGTAAAGACAAAATCTGAGTGTTTTGAATTACTGTGTGTGGATCTCTGTGTGCTTCTTTTAAGTAGCTGCAGGTTTGATCTCTAAGAGCTACAGTATCTTTTGTCATTTTGAAGCACAAGGCAGAGCCTTACTCATTCTAGGTTCATTGTCCAGTTAAGGCATCAGAGGAAAGTGCAAGGGACTGTTTCTGTACCTTTGGCAGCCTCTCAGGGTCCCCCGGGTGCCGAGGGATGACCTTCTGAAGCCTCTGGAAACCGTAGTCTATGGTTGGCTCATTCAGTGCTGCAAAGACAGACACAGAAAGAGGAGGAATTAGTATAAAAAAAAGGAATGAAAATGATTGTTTTATTGTTTTCTCTTCAGCTACATAAGATTTCCTGCATTCTTCAGATAGACGTTGGTTAAAGATCTCATGAAATAGGCACTTTAAATGTCTGGAAAACCTCAGTGGTGACCTCATTTGTGGGTGTAACTAAAAAGTCAATAAAGTCATCGCAAATATTTGAACAATCTGTCATAACTCCATAACTCTGCAACTCCATTACTGTTAAGCCATGGCTTTACAATTAAAATGTATTTAAAGTCAAATCATTTATTGTCAAATGCACAGTTACAATCCCTGTACAATGAAATTCTTCTTTGCTTTCCTCTCTGAGTACAATAGAGTATGTCATATATAAATAATAAAGTTGACTGCAATAAAGTTGTAGTATCTAAAGTGCTACGTACACAGCATATTGTGATACCTTAATGTAATTGTCATAAGCAATGAATTTCTGACAGCTGGTAATCTCTATCACATGATAGTGGTATTACTCACATTAGTCTTTCTCCAACTAAACCTGCAATAACTGATATTTTGACTGTTCAGGCGCAGTCAACTCTTCCTCCTCTTCGTCATGTGCACTTTAGCAAATTGTTACAAACAAGCTATCGTTTGTTTATTTAAAAATATTGATTACAGCAATTTTAAGAAATGTTTCAACATCCATGTTGCTTCCTGTCACAGAAAGGATGTTGTGGCTCCCTCAGCACTCCCTTATCTTTGCTTGAGCGCAGGAGAAACATGTACAATAAGATTTTCCATCAGCCTTTCTCTATTTCCACCATCTGCCATTTTTAGAATCGTTTGCTTAGTTTTTGCACCCTTAACCTTTTTTATAGTTTAAAGCAATCCTGCTGATTTCCAGCAAAATCCCAGTGGTGTCATATATTGTAAAATATTGTGAAAGAAGAGACTGACCAATGAGAAAAAAGAGCTCACGCTAAATTACACAAAGGCTAATGGTTGCGTGTGTATCAACTAAAAATACTGAGAGTTTCTTCCACTTTACCCTCCTTCCTGTTTTATCGAGTTCAGCTGCTTTATGCCTGAGTCAACTATCTTGTGTTAAAGCTTCAATATCTTTCTTTCAGAGGAATGTGGCAGCAGATTATAGGTGTAAAAACATGACTCATTCCACCTTTAACCTGAGCCTGCACACATGATAAACAGACAGAGAGTCACAACATCTGTGCCCATCAGTAGGGGGGGATTTGAGTAGTGAGGAGAGAGGATGACATCCCATTTTGTGACATTTTGTTCCCAAGCACCATGCTGGTATCAAGTAGTTTTTTTTGTGAAACTGGGTTGGAAAATAATGAACCTGCTCAGCATGATCTCTAAGAGCCGACAGAAGCCTGGAGGTTAGAGAGAGGCGGGGTTGTGACTCAAAGGTCGGCAGTTCAAAATCTGGCTGGGAAACTGAAGTAAAACTCATCTCTAAACAACTACTGTGAAGATTTTCACTGGATCTTCTCCAGAGAATCTGCTCAGTGGATGGACTCACAAGTCTCTAAATGCTTTGCTCAATAGAAAGAGAGGACAATCTCCCAGCTTTTGTTGTTACAACTGGGTGGGAACAATTAAGAAAGAGTTTTTATAAAAAAACTGCAAAGTCTGAAGGCCAGCCATTCATATGATGACATGCAGAAGTCGTACACTTACTACAGAGGGAAATGGGAGGACAGCATCGTCTCTGGTAAGACATGTCCTTGAAAAAATGTAAGAGGCATACGTTTGTTAACAGTTGCATTTAGAAATTCCCAGATGATCAGTAGACAGTGAGATCTCTGATTGTCTGTGTCGCAAGACTACTTAATGGACAACAGCGGAGGACTGATTGTTTGTTATGAAAATGTGTCCATCCATCCATCCATCTTCAACCACTTATCCGAAGTCGGGTCGTGGAGGCAGCAGTTCCAGCAGGGGACCCCAGACTTCCATTTCTCCAGCCACATTAATCAGCTCTGACTGTGTCGTCAGGCGTCCCCAGACCAGGCTGGAGATATAATCCCTCCACCTCGACCTCAGTCCACCCCATGGCCTCCTCTTGGCTGGACGTGCCTGGAACAGGCAACCAGGTGGCATCCTTACGTGATGCCCGAACCACCTCAGCTGGCTCCTTTCTACGCAAAGGAGCAGCAGCTCTACTGCGACTCCCTCATGGATGACTGATCTTCCCACCCTATCCCTAACGGAGATGCCAGCTACCCTCCTGAGAAAACCCATTTCGGCCGCCTGTATCCGTGATCTCGTTCCTTTGGTCATAACCCACCCTTCATGACCACAGGTGAGAACAGTAATGAAGACTGACTGGTAGATCCACGGCTTTTCCCACGACACAATACTGCTCCCAATGCTCCGATTCTCCAGCCCATCTCACGCTCCATTGTCCCCTCACTTGAGAACAAGACCCTGAAATACTTGAACTCCCTCACTTGGAGGACTCATTCCCTACTCGGACTAGACAATCCACCAGTTTCCTGCTGAGAACCATGGCCTCAGATTTAGAGGTGCTGATCCTCATCCCAGCCAGTTCACACTCGGATGCAAACTGATCCAGTGAGTGCTGGAGGTCACAGACCAATGATGCCATCAGGACCACATCATCTGCAAAAAGCAGAAATGTAGTCCTCAGGCCACCAAACTGCAACCCCTCCCTTCCACAACTACGCCTCGAGATCCTGTCCATGAATATGACAAACAGGATCAGTGTTCAGGTGCAGCCAAAACAAAAGTGATGGAGGCCAAAACAAAAATGTTAAAAATGTGTGAAATTAGTTTTGTTTCTTGCCTTTGACCATTTAAGCTCTTGCATGTGTTATTTTTAATAATAAGATATACTATTTCAGATTGACCAGTTTATACTCTTAAACACACACTTCTTCACATTAGTCAAGGAGTGTCCCTGTATTGATTATATTCAGCTTTAAAACTTTAAAAAGTAGTAGTAATTAGAGAGGATTCCCATATGACAAAATATAAAAGGCATCAAATTCAGTATTAGTCCAGATCCTAATTCAAACACCAACTCAGCTGTACTAAATAACATAAGAGGTAAATGAGGAAATATCTGGGGTCAATAGACCCTTTAAAGAGAAGAGGTAGTACCTGCATACTACACACTACAAATGTTTAATAATGACAATGTTTTGATCCTCCGTGGATCTTTGCCAGGTCAGAATGCTTGAACAATAGAAACCACACCAATATTTATACATAATGCACATTAATAGGCTGACAGGGTCTATGATAGCAGGGGTGGCTAACCATCCAAACCACACAGGGTGATAAACATCAAAAACCATCACCAGTTTAATAAATCACATAGAAAAAGGGATACACAGAATAGAAGGGATACAAAAGCCTTACTTCACAATATCAAACATATATTAAAACATATCAGATTCATCATCCAATATTTCACTAGACATTTCAGTAGCCTAGGATTGACAGTGTTGTGTCATGTAGCCTGTACATAAGCACATGGGATCTATAATAGCTTATACAGCACAGGGCCTGCTACTCTTATCATAAGCACAGCCCCCAGTGAAAAAAATGTAAAAATTTGAATTAATGACTTCTCTGCAATTTTCATCCTTTGCAATGTCATCCAGGGGGTCAGATTGGAATGCTTGGTGGGCCACATGTTTGCCACCCCGGCTTTAAACGGTCCTAAACTCTGAGACTGCTGCTCTGCTGTTGGGATCAGTGGCAGAAGCCTTGTGGTGGAGTGCAAACTGTCTAATGCAACATGGTGGAGTAACTAATGGTGTCAAAAGCATCTGTATGATAATAACACTGCAGCTATAATCTAAAAGATTTTAGTGCTCTCTTTAATGTTGCAATTACCTTTTTTTTACAGTCTTTATCCAATCAATATGTCAATCAAGTCGGGCTCTGAAAGCTCCGTCAGTCACAAAGATGGTTTTAAGTATTTGTGCATGTGTGTGTGCATGTGTGTTTATTGATCTGTACTGAACATGTGTCTTCACCTCATTGCTTAACACCCTCTAGTCTAAAGTTACTGTGTGTGTGTGCGTGTATGTGTGTGATGTCCAAGTGTGCAGCTGGAGTGATATTTGGTACTTTCCACATCCAGCACTGATAAATTACTTGCAGCTGAACGTCCGTATATGTTGTTTGCTAGTTTCTTTTCCTGTGTGTATGTGTGTGCGTGTGCGTTTTATATGTATGTCTGTTTTATTATCACATCACACCCAAGTCTCTGGTTTCTGTTATGTCTTAAACCACTCAATTTGTTAGCAACATAACTTCATAAATTGTGAGCTGTAAAAATACCAGATGTTAAACCGACATGAACAGTACTCCCCCTCCTCCTATTTTGAGGAAACTTAATTTTTCAAATTCTGGACAAATTATGATTTATGTATGTTAATTACATCAACATGATTGGTCTGGAGGCAGCCGGCCGAGGAGAACAGCAGAGAAACTAAAGCAAGGGAGAGACGGAGGAAGAAAAAGAGCCTAAAAAGAATAAAATTCAGACGGGGGGACAGAAGAGGTGAGGTGAAGGAGGAGACGAGAGAAGAGTGTGTGTTAAACCATCCTTAAAAAACAAAGCAAAAACAACAAACTAAACTCAGAGGTGGTTGATGAAAACAAAAGTTCAAAAACAGCTGCCCAACAGTTGGTGGGATATCAACTGTCAGAATTAACTGCCAGTGTCAGATCCACACTCCCTGTACATCTCTGGAGACGTTTAAACAATGCCAGCTCTAAATATAACACACACACACACACACACACACACACACACACACAAACATACACACACACACACACATTATGTACATAACAGGATGACTTAGAGTGGTTTCGATGCCTTCGGCCTAAAGTGTCTCCAACCGACTCTTTATTAATAGAACAATATGTTCCTTAAATCATTGGATGGTGTGTGAATGTTTGTGTGTGTTTAGGGGTTTGTGTAGGTCGGTGTGTGTGTGTGTGTGTGTGTGTGTGTGTGTGTGTGTGTTGTGTGTGTGTACAAAAGGTCAGGTTTCTCCAACGATTTCTTTGGTGGTTTCTTTCTGCACAGAAACAGAAATAGTATCAGTGCAGCAAAAAGCTGTCCAATTGATTACACATCAGCTGTAAAAGCCATCTGTAACACCAGCCACAGTGCATTCACCATACAAACTCTGATCACACTTACAAACACCAAATACACCTTTCTCCAACCTTGCAGTGATGCTGTTTGATGTGCAGAAATCATTATATATGTATAAAGTGACCTCTGAGCTGCTATCTTCAGTTTACAGGGTGGACCTTGTATGTATATGTTGGGATTATTGATACATGTAAAGACAGACAACATGAGAGCTCCACCAGAGTGAAGCCTAAATATCTTGATCGCCCTCTGGTGGCTGGCTGCAGTATAGGTCATAAGTCCTGCCCCGACCATTTTAATAGATAAGACAAAAAGGACATGTCAAACAAATCTTTTCCCTTAGATGATTTCTGTCATTTTTAGACATTTTTTTAGTTTTTATCATGCTAATATATGTTCAAGTGTTATTTTTTCTGATCATTTTGCACCAGCTGTACGTGGTGTTGAAGAGGATGATGAATACACTTAGGGCCTGATTTACTAAAGCTTTGCGTGTATAAAAACGTGTGCAAACTTGATATAACCCGCAAACAAATCTGCAAGCTGATCTACTAATGGTATGCACTGAGGATTGCATCTTTCAAATGTGCAAGACAGCACACTGTCCATTTAGTACATTTGCCTTAATAAATAAGCAATATAGGGCATTTCTATGCTAGTGTGCAAAATACTGGGAGGAGAAAATGCAAACATGTTCATTTAGCACACGCACTGCGATTTACCAAGCATCTGTTTAATTCGTCTGAAAGGAAGGTGCTTATCGGCCCAGCGTTGTGCACAGATGACTGCTATTATTATGGGGAGGTGGAGAAAATCTGATTTCTCATTACTCATGACCTGTTTGGGGTATGCATTTATTTTATTTTTATTTTCATTCAGTAATTCTTAATGCAGAAAAACACCATGATTAAACACAAATTTATTGCAGCCAATTTGCAGCCGAATGGAACTGAACATTCAGAGCCTAAAGAAAATTAACCTTTTATTATGTCCTCCTGTTTCCTCCTCCTGTTACAATACTGAGCTCCTATGCTGGGACTTCTTTTTCCTTCTGCTAACTGGCACCGCGCTGACCATCATCCATTCAAGGTATTACACTCACTAGGGATAAGTACCACATACAACCATGCTTCAAATAATCCAAACTATTCCTTTAAACAGAGATCATCAGTGGTCAAAATACATTTTTGAACAAAAATGATTCATATCACCAACTCTACGGTTGAGTTTGAGCAACTAAAACTACTTGGGTCAGGTTAGGATAAGATCATTGCCACAGTTTACATTTTCCAGTCGCACATTTTTGACAAAAAGTGCTTCTTCTCCAAGTTGGAACACATAATGAACACCTGTTAACATTTGGTGTCTGATATAAATATGCAAAGGTTGTTTATGTTCTCTGATTTTTCAGCACATTCTGTTTCTCTTTTCCTAAAAGCTTCAGCAGACGATGATCTGGTGCCACTGAGGCTTGAACGTGTCTCGACTCACTCCACCACCCCGCTGCCCGTGAAAACATCTCTGCATGAATCCCTCCTGCTCCTCTTTACCCCGCCTCCCTGCTCCATCTCCTTCTCCCTCTTTCTTTCCTAACTACACCTTCTGCCACTTTCATCCATCCATTCCTCCGTTGCTCCTCCTCCAGCCTCACTCCTCCTCTCAGAGTCCAGAGCTACCCGCAGATCAATACTCATAGAAGTTTCATGAGGACAGACCCTCCACTCCTGTTTCGCAATAAAATGTGAACAGAGGAGGCAGACAGAAGAAAAGAAGAGGAGGAAGAGTAAAAGGGAAAGATATTGTTCGTGTTGAAGCTGTATGTCTAGGATTTCTCATGTGCATTTATTATACAATGTTGACGTTTTTCTGGTTGTCTTCTTAAACAGTGAAAAGAAGACAGAAGAAGGATGGGTGAGGGAGAAAAAGGGTGACGCTGGGTGTGTGAAAGGACAGAGCAGTAGAAGAAGAAGAAGAGGATGAGGAGGAGGAGGAGGAGGAGGAGGAGGAGAGGTGTGGTGAGATCGATTCTCTGGCCAGCCAGCAGTTCAATACCACTGAATTATTGCTTCATTCTTCCCCTTATGAGATGAGATCTCTTTCTCTCTCCGGCTCTTCTCCTCTCGGTGACTTTCTGTGTGTTTGTATACACTGTAAAAATAAACTATTTGTTTTAACTTAAAGTTAGTGTCTGTGCTGCCTTACAATTTTAAGGTCACCAAATTTGAAAAGACAAGTTGAGGTCATTTTGTAAGTGTGTTTTTAGTCAAATGGACTTAATACTATAAGCTTAAGATATTAAACTGAACCGACAAGTCTTCAATCACGCCTACGAACAAGTGTCAGGTGGGAGGGACTAAACTCAACATTAACCTTCATCACGTGTTTCATCACGTTTTCATCATTGTGACAAAAATATCTAAAAGTGAATCAGAGCAGCGGTTCCCAAATGAGGGTCCAGGGACCCTCCCAGGGGTCCATAGCACTCTGCTAGGGGGTCCATGAAAGGTTTTCACATCAATTCATTTAAATTATCCTGATCATCATTATGACATTTTTGATTATGGCTTCATAGTTCAGTGACTATGTTCATTTTTAGAATCTCAGATAGTTCATAGATTATGTTCTAATCTAACAGTCTATAACTCTTAATGCAAATATTCCTCTCACAAGTCAAGCATGTGTCAATCATTATGGTGGAAACCAACTCTTTCTAATATTTTATTCTCAGGTTAGGTCTATAAATGTTATTTTGATGTTTTTTACTAGGTCTATTATTTAATTAATATATAAAGTATGTCTTTCTGTTGAGTGAAACCTGAGGAAACGTGTTGTTCACTTCAAATAAAATCACAGTAACTCGCTTCAGTGTATGATGGTCTATCTTGATGTTTTTATCTGAATATATATCTTTGTTGTACATTCCTCAAACTTTAAAAATAAGGGTGTCAGGAGAGCTTTAACTCTCAAATAATCCGTGCTAGGAAGTCTGCTCTTACGCTGATCATGTTTCTTCAGAAACTCAGTTTAAAGAGTTGATTGGACTCTGTGCGGTACATTCATTCAACTCAGCATTTGTAGTCAAACAACTTCAAGTTAGAAGAACTCATGTTTGTAAGATCTGAGAGTAAATACTCGACTTATTAAGTTAAAATAAAACTTGTATATTTATGTGAAGTCAAAGAGAAAAGATTACTCGATTCACTGAACTCCTGTATGTTTTACAGTGCATGTGTGTATGTACATGTGTGTATCTGCATGTGTGTATCAGTATATGTGTGATCCACTTATGGCTGGATCAATACTTCACAATCTGGTTTTAAGAGTCCACCTTTCTGTCTCTCCCCTTTTTATATGTCTCTCTTTCTTTTTCTTTTGTCTCTACCTCCCTCTATATTTCATTCTCCCTTATTCTCTTGTTCCAGGTCTGCAAAATGAAAGTTAAATTGCTTGTAAAAGAGAGAAAAGTCTAAAATTGTGATGCTTTTTTTCAGGTTTTGCAAAAAGTTTTTATCTCCACAGCTGAGCTATGGATTTTCTTATGCAGCTGCATTGACAATAAATCTGCTCTGTACATGTGAGTGTGTGTGCACGCGTGTGCATTGTGCGTGCATTAGCTTGTGTGTGTGTGTATGTGTGTGTGAGAGAGCATGTATTGATTGTTACTTTGTAGCATTGTGTGTTTATAGGAGTGTGTGATGTCGAGAATGTTAATTTTTCCCACCAGGCCAATGAAGCAGCCATACGGCACTTTGCGTGTGTGTGTGTGTGTGTATGTGTGTGTGTGTGTGTATGTATGTGGTAGACCATCTGTCTACCAGACTACTCACCATCTTTCCCTCATATCTCTCTGATTTACAATTACTTTCAACTCCTGCCCCTGTTTGAAAGAGTGTGTGTGGTAAGTTGTGTAAGACATGACCCTTCGCAAGTGTTTCTTTGTGTGTGTGTGTTTACGTTGTTGCAAACTTATGTGTGCACTCGTGAGTACGTTTAATTGCTCGGTCCTTACACCCAGAGGCAACCACAGCCAAAGCACTGAAAAAACCACAACAGCCAATCAGCTTTCACCGGCGTGACCTTTCACCAGTGACTTCCAGAAAGAAGTCGACCTTGAGGCAGGGTCAGACAACCGCAGCAACGGATTGCGTTTCCTGGGTCACATGTTGAAGCCATCAGCCAATCGCGAGGTCACGGGAGGTCACCTCCGCCCAATAGGAGACACAGTTAGACACCAGACGGACCAATTACCAGCCAGCTAGCCTCAGGGTCAGACCAAAGATGTTTTGACTGAAGAACATTGAAGGAGGCACACAGGGCCGAGGAGCTTTGTCTGTGCAAAGAATCTACTGACCGCAGGGACATTTGGACGCAAATTAACAAAACACAGAAACGGCCCCCTGCCCCCAAAACAGTCACTTCTTGTATGGCAAACACTTTTAACATTTAATCAGCAGGGCTGATTAGTAACGATTTAGTTTTCACAAGTGGAAATGACATTTCAACCTGTCAATCTGTCATTCTGATATGCAGAAAATACTCCTTTAAAGATATGTTTAGAAATGTAATGTGTAATATATTTACTGTAATAAATCATAAAATGACCATGACATGTCATCAGAGATGAGGGAAACATGACTGCAATGCTACAGCTGTGGTGTCCTCCTTTTAAATTTCTGCTCTGGTCCTTAACTTGTGTTATCGTTTGCCTGTTTCATGTTTATAAGTGTTAAAATTAATGCCGAATGTTTGCCGAATGAGTATGTCTGTTGATGAGTTGTAAGAAATCATTTCTAATCTTTTAGTAGGAACAGATGTTTATAATGGTTAAACTGAGCAATCTGTTCATGGAGTCTGGGTGGCAGTGACTGAACTCCAACTCCAGAGTGTGTATTTTCACAGCAGTGAGTTTTTGTTTTCAGGATAACAGACCTAACTTTACATCAACAGACAATTAACAGTTATGAACAGCTGATCAGCTTACAGTGTGGGTGCTTGTTATTGTCAAATTATTATGTTGCGCTGGTCTTGCACTCCTGCAGTGTTCCTTCAGCCTGCCTGCCTTGAGTCTGGAGAGGAGGGGGGAGGGAAAACAACTTGCTTCAGCCATAGACCGTGTATTAAATAGGATTTTAACCTATTTAATAGACAGTCTATGGCTCCAACTCGTTATTTGGACGACAGTACTAATTACAGATCTCAGTAATTACTTTTTCACCAATGACAATTAAAGATATTTACAATTGAATTTCCATTGCAAAAGTATTGTTACAAGTGGAAGTGTAACTTTTACATCTGTAATGTAAAAACAATGGGACAAGATAGCACTCAGCAAAAAGAAAAAAAAAATTAAATAAACAATCTTAATAAGCAATCTTTCTTTCCAGAAATCATGACCTGGTTACTCAAGATAATGCTCCGACTTTGCTCTGAAAATTTTCAATTTTCAACTACACCTGGCAACTTGTGTCACCACATATCAGTGCCATTAATGTTTACATCCTGTGCAGTCATGAACACGAGTTTCTTTTCCATGAGTAGATGCACACTGTCTTCTATGCAGTGTTACAATTAGCAGGTTTAATAAATAGGTCCTACAAGAAACTGCTCACAACAAGGTTTGTGGATTATCTTGAGTAACCAGGTCATGATCTCTGCAAAGAGACAGTGCTATTGAGTTTTTCATTTTTTGGGAGCTTTCAGCACCGCAAGCCGAGTGCCAAAACAATCTGGGTGGATGAATAGCACTACAGGTAAGAGAAAAAATATGTATTTTTCGATTTTGGGGTGAATGTCCCTTTAAAGCTATCATTAATTTGACAGCAACATTAAAACTGACAATTTATCCATGGTGAGTTTTTTCATCTTCATTGATCAGGTGTAAATCCTCGTCTTTAATCTTTGGTTAATTGGGTCATTAAACGTCTCATAGCTCTAAAGAATTTACAGAGGGGCTGTTTTTCTTTCCTGTCTCTCTCTGTGAATGACGTCATCATTATGGTGTGATGGAGCCATGTTGAGCAGATCAATACCAGACATCACATCACCTCCATCCATTTTCACATGTATGTGTGAACAAAATGAGCAAACACACATGCACACACGGACACACACACATGCTTTCTTCTTCTTTTCTCTCCTTTTCCTCCTCGAGTGAGTTTAGCAGGAAAACGCTCATTCACTGTCAACAATCCGGTCAGAAACCACACACTCTTTTTCCAACATCGTGTGTGTATTTAACGTGTTTGAGTGTGTGTGTGTGTGTGTGTGTGTTTGTAAACTGGGTGTTCTGGATGATTTCACTAATAGTTTCAGTATGGAGGGCTATAAAGAGCAGACTGTTTAATTGTAGCTGGTTTTAACGAGCCTCTGATTATGGCAACATTGTAACGAGTGTGGGTCGTTAATGTTGACTAATCTACAGTCATTAGTTCAACACCGTCTGGCCTGAGAGTGAACTGCAGCTCATAGACGCTATTCACACACACATGCAGACACCGTCGCACACACACATACTCACAGGCAAAAGCTAACAAACACACATTTATCACATGAAAAATGAAACGTACCCTTTGGGAAACAGAAGAAAAATCACACAATCAAGAGTGTGTACACGTGTGTTTGTATGTGGTTGTGTGTGTGTGTGTACAGTTGACCTACCTGTGTATATGAACCTCCCCGGTGTGCCTTTGCAGAACTGTTTGGACTTGTAAGACAGAGTGACCTCAACGACCCCGGGGATGTGTCTGGGAGGCGTCTGCACCGCGATAGCATGCGGCGTGATCAACTGGAGAAGGAAGGAAAAGGGGGGAGGGGGGGGGGGCGAGAGTCAGTGCACAAAAACATGTCACCTGATCAGGACAAAGAACTTTCTGCGCCAGGACAATGAAACTCATGGCAACCATCTAGAGTTTCTTTGCAAACAGAAATCTTGATATATATATGTGTATATATATATATATATATATATATATATATGTATATATACCATGCATTAAATCATCTGCAGTCATGGAACATTTTATCTGAAGGAGTGTGCATAAGACTGTCATTGTTACCCCATCATCATGACATCTGTCATTAACATGAAGGGGACTTTATGAATGAAGGACTTTGGTAATTTAGTGTCATTCGGTCATTTACGCCATTTTAATGCAAAGTTGTTTTAGATTGTTTTATGTTGTCTTGGTTAATGTCAAGTTGTCATAACAAAGACATTTCAAACACTGTCAACTTTGCATTAAAAATGACATAACTGACCAAATGAAACTTGATGACAGCAGCCATAAACATTTATACAGACTCCTTCAATTAATGACAAGTGTCATGACATAAGTATGACAGTGTAATGACAGTCTTATGCACACCCCCTTCGAGTAAAGTCAAGCCGTCATAACAAAGACATGTCACACAACATCAGCTTTGCATCAAAATGACATGACTAAGAAAATGACAATTAATGACAACAATCATAACCACTCATAAAGACTCCTTGATGTTAATAGCAGGTGTAATGAAATGGTTTTGAAATTACAGTCCTATGCACTCCCCTTCAATTAAAGTGTTACTGAAAAATGTTTTTTCCCCTTCAAATCTGAGCCTGGATTCAGTTTTGACACATTGCTGTATGATATTCTAGAACATTTTTGCAAGAGTTTTCCTGCTGTAGCTCCCCTCTAAAGTTTATTTTAGTTTGTGAGTTGGAGATGTGCTGCATTTGCACTTGTTAATGTGGTGAAAGGCATCTCTAACTGACCTGTATTTACATTTGGATTTGGAGCATTTTTGCATTAATCCGATTACAGGGCCTGAATCTAAATTCAATGTTTGCAGCAAACACAGTTTCCTCTTTCTTGTTTTGGTCAACCTTTTAAAGAATGTAAGACTGCATTCACTGTATTCTATATTGGGCTTAGTCTTATATCCAATATAGAATACATTTAAAATATTGCATACTATGGATCTGTAGGTTTGGACTTTTGACCTACAACCAAGCATAAACCTATCCTGGTGTCACCAATTGGTTTGTGGACTACCATTTTGAAGGTTGCCAAGTGATTTTTTTTTTTTTTTTTTTTGCAGCTAGAGCATAGTACTGCTGAGAACGCCGAGCTGGTGGGTGACGTAATGCAACTTGGGCAGTGCTTAGTTTTGGCTCACAGGGTCAGCAGAAAAATATGGTGGCCTGTCTGACTTGTCAATCACACAGTAACCTCACCTGAAAGCTTATCTGCATTATCATCTGTTTTCATCTGTTTTCTCTAAATGAACACCATTTGTATTGAAGAAGACTTGAAACTAGCGATTGAGCCCATAAAGCCATTAAGAAACTGAGGAGAGAAATCAAGTGAGAATTAGGCTAATTTTGCCATAAGAATACATACAGTCGGACTTCTTTTTGAAACCAGTGGAGTCGCCCCCTGCCGGCCATTAGAAAGAATGCAGATTTAAGGCACTTCTGCTTTGACTTCACTTTTCAGACCTGGAAACTCTGTTCACTATTTAAACCACAATATGGTCTTGCTTGCAGCAGTGTCTTGTAAGTGAAATGGACCAAATGTTTGGCATGACGCAAAAATAACTTTGAATATAATCTGACTTCCCAGCTTCTAAGTAATACACCAGGTGAAAAGGAATCATTGTATTGAGCTGCATGTGACAAACTTAACTTTTTAGCATCACATTTTTATGGATTGGCTTTCAAAAATAGTTTTTACTATTTGGCCTGGGTTTTTGTGAGAAGTCTGCAGGTAGGAGGGACAGCTGCAGACAAACAGAACTTGGCAAACACGTAATCACTTTCTACCGACACATTTCTCAAACTGCGTTTTCTCGCTTCGGAATCAATAATCAGGTTGAGTGCAAATGAAACATTTGGTTGGCCAAAATCCATTAGGAGCCAGTCTGAGGAACGCCTGAGAGCTGAGTCAGTTTGAACTGAACTGAACTGAGACTCTGTACACATGTTAGTGTGTGTAAGTGTGGCTCTCAACACTGTAAACAAACCCCTCAGCTCTTAACACACACACACACACACACACACACACAAAACAACAACACAACCCCATCCATGTATGCCAGCATGTACACACACACACACACTCGGTGTTGTTGTTGGAAGGGAGCCACGGTCGCTCGGCGCACACGGTGAGTGGAGTCAGAAGACAAATAAACATTCTGTAGAGGAGTTGCACAGGGGAAAAGTACGATAGTGAGCTCTGCATGTGTGTGAGTGTGTGTTTTTGTGAGCATTAAGCCGATGGCTATCGAAATCTGCTGATTTGATCAGTATTCCAGAGACAGAGGGAGTGTGGGTGAGGAAGGTAGAGAGGGGCGGCGGTTGCTTGTTGGTAGGGACTCATTAGAGAGCCAAACCTCATTTAGACAAACATTAACACACACACACACACGCCACACACACACATTCACATGATCGCACACAGTTAAGAGCCCCGACCATGAGGAAAAGTATGTTTTCATATTGAATTACGTCCAACGGTCGGAGGGCAAAAACACACCGTCGAGGGGTTGAAACAACATGGAGACAGGATGATGATTGTTGGCAGACTGACCTCGCTCCAGACCAGCATGGTACCGAAGATGACTTGGAGACCATCGAAGAAGTTGTCTCCTATGATGATGACTGTAGCGCCCCCCGTAGTCCACCCCTCGCTGGGACTGATGGCTTTGATGCAGGGAGCTGCTCCTGCAGGGCAGAAAGGAGGATTATAGTACCCAAGAGAGAGAGGAGAAAAAAGAAGTAAAACAAATATTTAAAAATTATTGGCATTTGAGTTGCATCTGAATGAAACAGTGGTGGAATAAAACAGTATCGACTTCAGTATATGACTCAACAAGTCATGGTTGTGGGAAAAGATTTGTTTCCTTTAAAGACCAATCAGTGTCTAAACAGGGTGGGAAATCTGGCCTGAAGCCTTTTCATCCTTGTTGCATCTGCACCTCATATATCTTCATGCTACACCCTCGGCTTCTGGCCGTGGTCCAGATCAGCACACCACACTTATTCACTGAACACACTGCCGACTCAAAGACTGAGTCATTTTCAAACTAGTCCCTGAGTACTGAGGTTTCTCCTTGTAAACTGTTTTACTGAGTGCAATGACAGAATAAACAGAACAAATAAGTGCTGAAGGTTTAGATTAAGTTTTGAGGCTTCTTTTTTTTCAATTTCAAACCATTGTTTATTCATTTTGTGAAGAGTGTTTAGAGATTTTGACTTATATTGACATCCAGGATTACATGACCAAAATTAAAACACTTTAACTCTATTATGATGGACAATGAGATGTAACTGAAACCTTCTAAGTAGTGTTTAGATGTGTTTAAGATCAGGGCTGCCTTCTAATAGTCAACTAAACCGTCACTCCCTAAAAAGAGTTGAATCGTCCAATTTTTTAATTTATTTGTTAGTCACAGAAAAGAAGCTTTGTGATCTATAACTTCACTAGTGAGGTTTCAGCTTTTCTTTTTTTTTAACCAGATTTTAAGTATAAATATTTCAGCAGCTATTAGACTGTAGTAGACAAAGTGTTGTTGAGAAGTAGTCAGTTTTCTAAAAGCATCTGATATGCCCAGAAAATCATTTCAGGATCTGGCTCCAGCAGGGTTTTTAGTATACTGGAGAAGATGCTGAATATTTCCATCCAAAGACTTTATATCTTGAGGCAAAGTACAAAGCTGTGGGTTAAAGTGGCTTCTTGAAATTGACATTTGTCATACAGAGGGGAAACATTGGGGAATATTTCATTGAATTTAGATTTTGAATAGCACAACCAGTGCAGAACTTTAAACTGTGCAATGCCACGCATTTAGTGAACTAGTATGAATATTCTGTAAACTTTTGTCTAATTCATCTTTTAAAATTTGTTGACCAAGTTCATCCTTATGCACATTGTAGACCTTGGATAAAGAGCTATTGGTGTTTTGTAAAACATTGTATAATTAAGATATGAGCTACTCTGTATCTGCCTGCCTATTCAAACATTCATCAAGTTTGTCTGGACATGCAGTCCTGTGATCCTGGAATCCCTCACCTGAGGAAGTCTGCAAAAAGTTTTCAGATTGCATTTTCCATGCAACTTTTTGAAAGAAGTAAAAGTCCTCCTTGGTTTTTCCACTGAGTGAAAGCACTGTCTAAAGTAGAGGGTTTGAAGGGGGGTTATTTGTAATTGGAAGAAAGAGATGGGGCACAGACCTATTTCACATACACTGTTCTCAAATGTCAAGAATGAGCTCGCTCAAAAAAGGCCAAGATGAGTTGCTCAAAATACAAAAACCCCCCAAAAAACTAAATATATTGCTGTTAAAGGAGTCTTCTTTCATCTTGTTCATTTTAAATGCAGTGTGATACTCAGGTATCATTTTGACAGAACATAAAACTGTTTTTACTGTCTGTTTACCCTAAAGCCTGACTGATATGAGATTACTACGGTTCATTTTTTCAACCAGTGATATGACATGGATAAAAACACGCACACAGACAGTTCAGTATGTATCATAATGCTTCAAACAGAATGGATACGGTCAGCTTTATGTCACTTAGGCATTGTGTGAGCGTTGTGTGTATAAGCTCAAATCCAATCCCACATCACAACAATAAAAGCTCGTCTGTCAAAAACCAACTCTAAGTGTGTGTGTGATTATCAGTATCCATCTGAATTACAACAACATCTCCTAGCCTGGGTTTGTTTATGAAAGGGAAGCATAATGACATTAGACCCAGCAACACACACATATACACACACAGAGCATCACACCAGGCATTTTCTGTGTGCGTGTGTGTACGTGTGTGTGTGTGTAGTGGGTTGGATTAGCCAGATGGAGGGGCAGGAATCACCTGATAGGATTAAACCATCAACCATCTGGTGGCCATGCTGCTTACGCTCACACAGATTCACACACAGACACACACACACACACACACACACACGCTCTTGTGCTACCGTGTTCTAGGTAAGACGGCGTTCCTTCCACGGGGTCGAGCCTGCGGGCCCGTCGGCCATGTTTGGAGTTGTTGTGGACGAACATGTTGTCGGAGACTGACAGAACGTGTCCCTCCACGCTTACCGTAGTTGATACCACCACCTGGGGAGGAGCAGGGGACGGGACAGATAGACAGGAGGAGGGACAAGACATAAAAGAGGAGAGAGTTGGGTGAGACAGGAGGAAGAAGGAGAGGGAAAAGGGGGAGAGGCAGTGGTGTAAGAGGTATTCAGTGGATGGCTGCAAAAGCTAAGGGGTTCACTTAGGCAGAGTTGCAGAAAGCCTTTTAGGTCGTCTCCTAAGTGTTTAGACTGAAGCTCTCAAGGCAGCTACTGTCATAATATAGCACATAGGCATTCCAGTTACCATGGTTACACTTCACTCAGCATTCTTTAATGTTACTACACAGCATTATTCAACTGTTATTACATGGCTTTGTTAAATACTTGATTCTGACTGGTCAATTACAGCATCCTAAGGTCTGTTATTTCTGTATAACAGACCGTTGTTATGCATAACAGACCGTTGCTATGAAGAACAGACCGATTGCTATGGACATGGTTTTGATCATAGTCTCTGGAGGAACAATAAAATCATTGTTAAATCAGTTTAAAATTAATAAATTTGTCAAATTATTGATTTTTGGGGTAGGTAACCATGTAATAAGCAGGATAATGTACAGTGAGCAGGTCGTTATTGTGAAATAAACCCCTTCAGGATGATTCCAGACCCTCCTGCTTCGTGTTGGGGTCCAGCGTCATCCTGTCAGGATTTATTTCACAACAATGACCTGCTCACAGTATATCATCCCTTATTTAGCTAGCATAGCCAACACACTTAGTTAGGGTTGGGTAGGGTTGTTTTACATGTCTGGTATGTAGCGGGCCACATCACAACACAGATTACAGTGCCGTATTTCACACACCTGAACTGTCTGTTGAAAGCTCTCTGGTGCGGATGTTCCCGACTAATCACCAAACATGCCTCATTAACATTACAGCAACTATTTCCCTCAAAACAATTCCAACACTGGTCGGGATGTCCAACAAATTTTTAAAAACAATTGTGTGTAAATGGGAAAAGCATCTGGGGACATATGGGATGTGATTTTTTTCCCCAGGATGGTGAATTCATCACCTGTGGAACAGGACTTCAGCATCCTAATGCACGGGAGAAAAAATTCAAAACCAATGTCTCTTTCCAAAAATCATGACCCGGCAACTCAAGATAATCCACAGACCTTGTGAGCAGTTTAATGTAAATAGTTCTGATAGATTCTAAAGTAGTTGTGGTAGATTCTACTACAATTTATAAGAAAAATTACAAATCAAAATGCCAAATTTGTGGATACATGGTTTCCACTGGGCATGAAAGGTATTAAAGTTTTGTAATCTGAAAATCTACAAGCAACTAAAGCTGTTTACAAATATAAAAGAGTAAAAAGTACAATATTTATTTTCTTAGATGTAGTGGAGAAGAAATATAAAGCTGAATAAAATGGAAATACTCAAGTAAAGTAAAAAATACTTTGAATTTGAACTTAAGTACAGTACTTGAGTAAATTTACTTAGTTACATTCCACCATTGAGGAGAGGAGCGATAAAAAGGAAAGGGAAATCAAAGGGAAAGAATAAAATGAGGATTACAAAGTTGGGGGTCTAGAGATCATTGCATGGAGGAATTAAAAGCGTGAAACTGTGAAAAGCTCTTTAAATGTAACCCGTTATCACTGCTATTACCATCAAGTCACTGTGGCTGTACGGTGTGTGTCTCTGTGTGTGTGCGTGTGTGGTGTCTATCCTCCTCTGTTCAATAGTTCCTGATGGGTCCGGCCCTTAATTATCTCCCAGGGAAACAGAGCTGTCTTCTCTGGTTCCACTACAATAGAGCTGCACAATTAGAGGCACAGATACTGTCACACACTGGCTACCGTATGACTCTCTCTGTCCTATCTCTCTCTCACACACACACACACACACACATCGCACCGCACAGACGTAACAAACACCAACAGAAATACACACATATACATGTCACACTCACACACTCTCACACACGTGGCTAGTAATAAATCTATCAGTATCTTCTAGCTGTCCAGTATCTCCACTCAGACTCAAGTGGTGTCTTCCTGATTGTGTTGTGGCTGTGAAGATAAGGAAATAATAAAGACGGCACTGCCTTAAATCTCATTCACAACCTCCTGTCTTCTTTCTTTTTCTTTCTTTCTTTCTTTCTTTCTTTCTTTCTTTTCTTTCTTTCTCTTTCTTTCTGACATCCTCCTCGCCCTCCTCTCTGTCACCTTACATTGTGTGTATATTTATGTTCTGACTGGTCAGGGTCAGGATCTCATGTTTCCTGTAAAGGCGCTGATAGCTTATTTACTTACACAGAAACACACACATATGCACTCCTGTGTTTATGTGTTACAATAACCATGAAGTTGTGTGTATTATTCTGTGATATATCCACAGAAGACGCAGAAAAAGGAGCACTCTCTGCTTATACTGGTATCTTTTACTAAAAGGGACTTAACTATTTGATGTGGCGTTGTATGAGGTACTTATTGATTGTCAGTATATTATCTACAGTAGATACACAATATCTACTGCTGCAAAATCAACATTAGTTTAAGTGTATGTTTAGAATATTTTCACACATTACCAGACAACCTTTCTACCAATATTGATTTTTTTTCGAGTAGACCTAAAAAGAGAAAAATAAGAAAGAAAAAAATTCTTCTTGTTGCTTCTGTGGTGGTACTCCTCTCTGCTTCTCTGTTCTGAGGGTGTATCAACGGCATCAGCCAGTAATTATCTCATACAATAATCCCTTAAACTAAAAGTAAAAAGGTGTAAATATACTCTATTACAAGTGAAAGTCCTGCATTCAAAATACTTAAGTAAAACTACAAAAGTATTAGCATTTAAATAAACCTAAAGTACCAAAAATAAAACTACTTATTATGCAGAATAGCCCGTTTCAGAATAACATATATTATATTACTGGATTATTAATTAATCTTTATTAATTTAGACTGATCTATAATAATACATCATGTTTTATTAGTTGATTATATTTTATATTAATAATCCTATTCTACAAAGTAACTATAAATAAATGTAAAAAATGTAGTGGAGTACAGGTACAAAGTAGTATACAATGGAAATATTCAAGTTAAATACAAGTACATCAAAACTGTACTTTAGTACTTGAGTATATGAATTTAATTACTTTCCAGCACTGCAAAGGAGAGAGACAGACAGCAGGAGACTTGAGGACATGCAAACACAAAACAAAAGTGTGGTGGTCTTTACCTGGAACCTCCTCATGTCTCGTGGGTTTCCTGCATTTTTTAGACAGTTCTGGTTGCACTTGAGGAAAAACTTGAGGAAGAATCTGTAGAAGACAGAGAGGACAGGCAATATTTGAGGTTAACAGTTAAACATTAGACCAGAGATTGCTTTCCTTCAGGGGTGTGAATTCAAGCTCAGTCTCTAACATACAGCACAGGCAGACAGAACCCCAAATACAGACAGAGAAATTAATATTTCATACTGTTGGAAAGTCAAAATGAATTTCCCTGTTGAATTTCCTTGTGGATATGTGGAACATGTTTTTTTGTTCTTAAATCCACACCAACTGAGGCTGCTTTGAAACGCCACATGAAGGTGTTGGATGAACATACAAGAAGGCAAATAAAGCAGCACACTCTAGCGAAAGTGGTGAAAAAATGTGACTGTGAGCCAGCTAAAGTTTGAGAAAATCTCGAGTTTGACCTTCAGTTTCATATTGTTGTGAAACTTCCAAAGACGTGACCTTGTCAAGTTAGCAACATCGTGAAGGTCTGCTGCAGCTGTATTTAAAAAAAAAACGAAAGTACTTAAGATTCAGAAACAAGTTTTCACACGTGAAAAGACAGATCTAAACGCAAAATATGTAAATTCTGCCACTAGAGGTCTCTCTCATATTAAACAATAACAAAAGAAGTAGTTTGATGACATGCAGTGGCGTGGGAACATGAGAGTTGTTTTCTTCACTTTTACACAACCACCGCAGCTCATGAAAATCTATCTGATGTGACTCAGGCAGCAATCATGTTCATGGATGAGGAAATATTAAAGTTCCCATGAAAAGAGGAGTGCTTATTGGATACGTTCCCTGTAAAACGTATCCAATAAGCAAAACGGCTACAGAGGGACTTGTCACAAACACTGATTGTCGTTTACAGTAGCTAAGAATGCGATGCGTTACACCACATCCACCATGCAGCTACGGCGGTTCATGGATGTAACACGAGGAAGGAGAACGCTCCTACTAGCTGACTCTTCCCAGGCTGAGAACACGACCAGACCGACACCAAAACAGCCTCAGAGACCAACAGAGACCAGCATGACGCAGTGAAGAGGTTACAGTACTGAGGTGGTGTGTTTTGCTGGGTATGGCTCCCAGCACCCCAAAGCTAACCAAACTAAAATAAGTTAGCTAACTACCGGTAACACCGCTAACCTCTCTGTATAACTTTGATGCTGTAATATCAGTCAGTCTTAGAGACTGTGTTTGACCCAGAGACCAGTGTGTTCACTAAGAGGTTGCTGAGTCTGGTTTTGTTCCCCACTGATGGCAGTTAACAGCTAACAATTACCCTACCATTACCAACAAGTAAGCTAAAGCTATCTTGTCCATCAGGAAACTGTAGTTAATAAACCGTGGGTTGAAGCTGAGCAGTCAGAGGACATCAGAGAGGAAACCAGAAAATATTTTCTCTATAAAATACGATCCAGTGTCACCAAAATCAGTGAATGTAGTTGTGCTTTTGCACAGTGAGGCCTGTTCCCCAGAAACTTCCCAGTCAGTTCCGTGAAGAGATAAATTCTTCCTCGTTCCGCTGCATCGCAAGCGAGAAAGCATTCCATTGGATGCAAATCTAACGATGCCCCAGAGTGCAGGATGAGTCTCAAACATTTCAAATTGTTTTCCAGGAAAGGACAAACTCTGAAATACCATTAAAAATATCCAAATATGAATATATTATGTAGAATATGTACAAAATGACTTTTCTGTCTTTGTTGGGCCAGATGCTGGTGTATAGGTGATGTATAGTGCAACGCATATGTGATAAAAACACTTAAATATTGAGTTTGATTTCATGGGAAACACACTTCAAAATACCTTGAATAATTGCAGATCTCTCTGTGTTTGAACATTTTTGGAAACATTTGGGGTAATCTAACTGCACAACTCAACAAAGTATATAACATATGTCTCCTGTTTTTAGACATTTTCACATGGAAATGTTACATATTATAGCTTTAACAATATTTTCCTTATAAATGTGTTTTCCTTATGCTAACCCTGATGTTAAATCATTAAAAAAGGGGGAAGTGTGTTGACATTGGGTGTTTGAAACGGGACCATATGTCATGAATCTATATTACAGAATAAATCAAACACACAGATGGCCATCAACAGCTAACAAACACATCCAGGTTGTGTTTTGGTGTGAGCCAGCTGGCCAGGCTGGCAGAGGCAACAAGGCACACTCACTCACACAATAACACAGACACACACACATGTTCGTGTTTGCATGTGTTTGTTACATCTGTGTGTGTGTGTGTGTTTACAGCTCAATAAAAGCAACATCCTTAGACAACTTCACATGCAAGACAATATTTCCTCTACTGTACATTGTACTCTGCATATAAATCTGTCTTTCTCCTTCTTTTAGTTGCATTAATTTGCACTCTCTCTGTCGCAGTAAGACTCTAATATTATTATTATATATTAAGTTAAAAAACTGATAAACTATTATATTTTGGTTTTCATCACATTGCGTCCACCCTCTGTATCTAAACTGTTCGGACATACTTAAATAATTTGAACTTTTCACAAGTCTGCATCACCTCCATTCCCTCGTGGCAGAGCCTGGTGCTCTGCTGTTCAAGAGTTGACAGCCCTTGTACTGGACCACAGAACAAAGCAGAGGTGTGCCTTGTGTGTGTGTGTGTGTGTGTGCGTGCAAACATGTACTACGCATGTGAGTGTATGCGCGTGTGTGACGGTGCAGCACAGCCCAGTGGCAGGTCTGAGTGTAAAACTCTGCGTTAACGAGCTCAGGCTTCGTTAGAACACCGGCGCTGGGATTCTGCATGCCTAATGATGTTGACCCCTCACCCCTGGGTGACAGCCTATCACAGCGGAGGACAGCCACGGTGACCCCTGCTGACCTCCCTCTGTCTAGTCCTCCTCACAACACTAGCATAGCGTTAACACGACCACCTCAGCTGACCCTCTGCTGTACATCTCTGTGTAAGGGAGGCAGCTGGGAGGCTCACACGCTCATCTGCCTGAAATATGAGAAGACTACAGCAGCGGTGGAAGAAGTGTTAGAAATATGAGTAAAAATAATATATATTTAAGCACAAAATGTCAAAATGCTCAATTTGAAAAATAAATTTAAATATGTTTTATTGTTTTAGCTCCTTCAGACAGTGCTGTAAGTCAAACTTTCAGTAAGTAAAGTGTAATTTGAAGAAGTCACAGGACATTTTAACAATGGATGTGTGTCTTGTTCACACTGAACATTTTAAAAATCGTACTTAGGTACTCACAATCACCTTTGTATTTCGCCTTTCTATTTGTGAAAATGTTTAATGTGTGACTGTAAATTATATCTATGCTTAACCTTATGTTTATTTTTGTATTGGGGACTCCCCTTGAAAAAGAGATGCCTGTTTAAATAAAGAAAAAAAATGTACAACATAGACACACAGAAGATGGGTTTTTATATATATTTTTTATATTTTTGTTTTTGAGTGGGTGGCTCAGTTTTTGTGCGGTATACAAGGTGAAAAAAGAGTACTGAGGTATTAAAATGAATACTGGAAGAGGAGAAGCTGGATTGGTATCAATGTTCCTCATCAAAATGCTCTGTGTGTATCCTTAAAGCCATAATATGAAACATTTTCCTTAAAAATGCAATGTAAAAACCCATATAAACATAATCCCTCTCAATCTGTAAGTGTGTGATGGTGGCTGCATCTGCAGAGACTGTGCCCTCTGCCTGTATTTTCTTATTTTCTCATTATTTGCTGTGCTCAGGATGCTTTACCAACAGAAAACATTGGTATTTGACACCCTGGAAATAAGACTCAGTAATCAACTATCTCTCTGGCACATTTAAGAACAGTTCAGACAAATCCTTCTGATTCCACCTTTAAATTCATAATTTATGGATGTCCTACTTTCTTGAACTTTTGCAAAACCTTTGTTTTGAAACCATATTGTTTAAGTCAGCTTGTGGACTTCTTCTGCTTCTCTTTTACTGGCACATTTCTGCCTTTTGCAGCTCACGGTTGCCACCAACTGCTGCTGACATCTACAGTCTGCAGAAACTTGTATCTTGTACTTTTTCATAAAAACATTCCTCTATGGTGTTTTTTTCATGGTCGACACCTCCACAGGGTTTCTTTAAGTGCAGTGCTTTGAGTAAAAAAGACCTCATTACTTTCCACCTCTGCTCTGTGTAACTATATTCCTGCTGCATCAAGAGGTGAATGATAAAGGCTTTCACTTCTAAAGCTGCACCACTGATAGGGTGACCAGCTGTTCCGCTTTATGTGGGACAGCCCAGCATTTTTTTTGTCCTGCATTTTGATTGTTTTTTATAAGTCAAACCACTGCAGGACAGGCTCTATTTTTAAAAATCTGTCAGTAAAACAGCACACACACGAGTCAAGTGCAGGCTAACCTATGGCTGTCCTTGTTGTCTACGTTATGTCCAGTAGTGAAACATGCAAGTCACCACAAAGTCACAAGCTATGCAGATTTAGGCAGAATATTTTGGAAACTACCACAAAGAAAAGGAAATGCATCCACAACCACTGGGAAACTACTTATACCTGTGAGGAGCTGGTGGAAGGTGTTTCTCAGAGAATTTTTGCGTTGCAGTTATTTTACAATTTCACATGGGATGAATATGATGGGAAGTGACACAGTACATGTGAGTCTCACAAGAAACCTGTGGCTCAAAAACAGATGTGCTGATTTATGCATTCCTGCTGAAACCTGGAGATGATTGCTATACAAGATAAGGTAACACTGCTTAAAATAACCAGAGTTTACCACACTGTGCAGCAGGTAGGATGCTAGAATCAGTCATTCTTGCAGAATCAGAGAGTGCAAAAAAAAAAAAAAAAAAAAAAGTCAAATGGTCGTACAAAGCATTGGTAGCAGCATTGGTAATATGTCCCACATTATCCCACACAAACATACTCTTTGTCCCACATTTAGTTTGCTGGGATCTGGCCACCTAAACCACAGAGAGAGATGACTTAAAACATCACCTAAATCATCACCCCAATCTCATCTGACCCATCAACTTAACAATATTAATGCCCTGCCAAATTATTTCACTCTATCTCGATCTGATGACATCACTCATTATTTTTCATATTTCCATCTCCTTCTCTATCTATTTCCTGTAAGAGTGTTTTCGTTCATTGATTTCAAACAGAACATATTCTACATTTTAATGCAGTATGTGTGCGTTCCTCTTCCCCCTTCACTTGACCCCATCTGGCCTAATCAACTGAGCTACAAAAAGGCCCCGCAGCCACACACACAACACACACACACACACACACAGCACACACACACAGCACTCACACAAAACACACACACACACACTCACACACACACACACACACACACACACACCTTGTGTGAATTGATTGGCTGGTCCAGTCACTGGTCGTTAAGAGGCCTCCAATTAAACCGGGCAATTATAAGAGTCTGAATGACTGTGGGGGAGGGGAGCACTCTCCCCCCTCTCTCGTCTACCTCACTCCCCCTCTTGGAGGCCCGATCATGTTCAAGTGATAACAGCGCTGTTGACCTTTGCTATACTGTGAGTACCACACTCAGAGAGCTGACCCGACAGCATGCAGCATGCACACAAAGAGGCTCACACACACACCACACACCACACCATCAGACAGAGAAGTGTAAGAATGTTAGTGAGCAGGCAGTAAAAGGAAAAGAAACACAGTAGGAGGGAAGACTACATCTTTTTACACAAGATTATTATTTTTGGCATTTTGCCTTTATTAGATAACAGACAGCATAGATACAAACAGGAAACAGGGAAGACAGACAGAATAGAGAGAGGTATGATATGCAACAAGGGATGTGGCACTTACACTCACCAGTTGTTGACTGTCAAACCTATTGCAAGACCTGATTGTCAATACTGCATGATTTTGGAAAAACCTTGTATTGGGTTAAATTAATGTCCAAATCCCACACTTTTAAAATTCTCACTTAGATTTTTACACTCCCTTCTAGAAAATCTAATCTAATTTCTCATATGTTTATTTTTTTTTTTGTACATTGTAATGATGTAAGAAAAGGTTAGAGAGATTGACTCACTGGCAGCTGATGTGTCTAGAAGGGAACCCTTGATTTGTGGAAGTTAGTTCAATATTCACTCTCCTTTTATATCTAATTACAGAGAAAAATGTCTGGTTCTTTGGTTACTAGTTGTTCAACTTGAACTGCTAGTTGATAGGATTGCTAACAGCTGTGGTATAGCACTGAAACCCAAATTACACAGTTGACCACAGTGCAAAGCTACTTTTATTATCTCCACCAAGCATAAGACTGAAGGAGATCATGTCTGTAACTAATCTTGCATACTACTGGACCAACCAGCCTAAAATTTTCAGGGTTTATTTACCACTGTATGCTCAAGGACCTTTTGTGGTTGTGGTGATTAACAATTTTTGAAAAACTTGTTAAACCTTCATAAAACCTATATATAACCTATACCAACTGCTGACTCCTCACTCCTCTTAACCAGCTGGCAGGGCGCAAATCAACAACAACTGCTAGACTAAAACATGGCTTACCTACTTGCTGTGTTGAGAAGTAACAGTTACATTTAGGCCTAAATTACAAAAATTAATGTAAAATAATTTGTCACAGTTACTGAGAAAAATGTAATTAAATTAAGTTACTATTTAAAATGCAGGTGATTACAAAGGGGTTTGGGTTGCCTGCTGGAGATCTGCACTCTACTGAGTGCACTCTTCTAGTTTTGCAGTTACTGTTGTTACTGTGACAATGTAATCAACCACACTAGGATGCTAGTGTTAGTTAGCCTGTAATCCACAGTAACACATGCAGCAAACCACAGTTGGATGCTGTGTTTTTTATCCTGTTAGCGTGGTGTAGTAGTGAACGGCACAGTTACATCCATTATTCAGAGGCTGAGATGGCAATTATGGCTCAGAGCACAACTGACATTAATATTTAATATATAGGGACTAACACAGACCTGAAGAGAGAGACAGGAAGTGACAGAGAGAGGGGATGGAGAGGGCGTCAGGATGGAGGTAGAGAAAGAGACACACACACATACACACTAATGGTGGAGAGCAGGGGGATACAGAGAGTGTGTGAAGGAGAAACAAATGCAAGAGAGAATGAGGAAAGAGGATTATGGGAGTTTTGTTTCGACCACTCTCCTGTCATTTAAACAGTTACAATGCCAACGGGGCAAAGGGTGACATCCGGGGGAATTCCAGCTCTGTGTGTGTATATATGTGTGTGTATATGTGTGTGAAAAACAGTGTGAGTGTCTAAGACTGAATGTCTGTGTCCGTTTTATTCCCTAAAGACTCGCTACTCTACTGAGCCAAGAATAACGATGCTGCCTTGGAAGAGAAAAAACAAAAATATCACCAAAACACACACACACACACTCACACACACAGGCACACACACGTACACAGCATTCTGGTGAGTTGTTGCTGACAGGTGGAGAAATTGCAGTCAGTTAGTGCAGACAAACTGAACAACAGATCAGTGCTTTTGCTGCTCCTGCCTCCTCTGTCTCTTCTCTGTCTCCCTGCTTTCTTTAGATGTCTTATTTCACCTGCCTGCCAAGTTTCTTGGCAGAGCTTTCTGACAGAATGATGATTTCCACTATCTTTCTCTACGTGTGCGTGTGTGTGAAACAACCTGCTAATGCCTGTGTACCCATCCTAACTGCCAGTAGCTGATCAGTTAGTGGTTGCACACTTCAGAAAATAACACCATTGCGCATAAAGAGGAAGGCTCATTGCAAATATGATTTAAAATTATTTAAAACACCGTAAGTCACTCTGGATAATGCTTTTCCTCCAATCTGTCATGTCAAATAGCTAATATGTGTAGTGTGAGTTTCCCTCTCTGTCTGTTGATCTGTCAGAGATCAACTTCCTGTTTCCTGTTTACACTGAGCGCTTGTTATTGTTTAATGTGATGACATCAGATACGTAGCATTTCTGGGCCCTGTGCCCACTGAGTATCTGAGTAGTCATGCAGTAGGAAAAACAAGGATAGGAAATACTATCACGCCCTCTACTCGGCTGTTATCACAATCATAATGTGATAATGTATTGCTTCCTGTCTGGGAAACGCTTGTTTTTTCTTTGCCCTTGTAGTGTTTTGTTCGAGAGCACTTCAGCAGTGCTCATACAGGGCTTGAAGGGACTGCCTCATAATCAAAAGTCCAGTTTTCCACGGGAACTGCTGTTATTGAAGCCAAATATTGCTTTCACTCTCACTCAACCAGACGCCACGAGCAAAATCAGTTATTTTACCTTCCAGAACATGGGAGTTGCTGGTCTACCGCTGCCTCAATCTGTCATTTTATTTGTGTTATTGTCTGACTTCCGTGAATCAGAACTAACCTTTTAAAATACTGATGTCACACAATAACACAACAAAACTAAACGATCAAGGCAGCGGTAAACCAGCAACTCCCGTGTTCTGCAAGATAAAATTACTGATTTCACCAGTGGAGTCTGGTTGATCGTAAGAGTGTTATATTTGGCTCATATAACAATGGTTTCCTGTCTGAAAAGGCTGTCTGACATCAAAGCAAAGCAGTGAAGATATTCGAATTACAGTATAGCGTGCACTTACCTTCTTTTTGTGTTTCTACCAAGGATTAAGTAAGTTACATAGTTAAATACTTTCTTTCTTTGTCTGTTTTTATGACCGCAAGTCTGCATGGCGCCTTTTATTTAGAAAATTGGCCGGATTTTCTATTTTCTTTTTCTGCGTCTGACCTCCTGCTCGCTCTATCTGCTCTGTGCAGATTGACGCTTCATCCTTCACAAACAGACTCAGCACATACTTGAAGTGTAGCAGAGCACTGCTGGTGGAATCAAGTCGTTAGGATCTTACACCGGGACTCCTGCTTCTCCAAACTGGAGGATGTCAAACACTATCTCCTGCAGTCGATACATTAAATAATCCAAACTATCCCTTTAAGAGTTAAAGGCCAGGGGTGTGGTACATTGAGGTATTTTCAAGTTTACAGGCTGACATAGGGTCTTTAGCAGGATCGGGGAGATTAAAATGGCAGAAGGGAGCAAAAAAGATGAGGAGGAATTTGAGGAGGAAGATGAACTCATTTTACTTGGATGGATCACTGGAAATCCACGTTAGTCTTGGTTCAATAATATGTGACTTTTACCAAGTCTTGCATAACCTGGAAACTCTACTGCTCCAGCCGAACTGAAATCTGATCATCTGTATAACTGCTCCAAACGTGCAGTTGTGAAACCAGCATATATGATGTAAGGTTTAATTAACTGACTTATTTTACTGATTAATTAATCAAATGGTTCATTTAATGTTTCCCAGACCTGAAGATAATGTCTTTAAATTGTTTGTTTTGTCTGAACAACAGACCAAAATGGATGGAGAATGGAAAGATATGAAAGAAAAGCACCTATTCCTCTCATTTAAGAAGAAGGAAACAACAAATGTCAATAAAATACCTCAAAAAATATTGATATTTAATACCATTTTTTATGCCACGTGGAAAACATGACACAACATCAAGGGCATAATATTTTCAATTGCTATTGAAAGAAAAATGTATCAAGAAAGAAAAGGAAACCTTTTAAAAGTGACTAAATTATCTAATCACCAAATCTTAGAACTTAAGTAAAGTTAAACCAGAATGAGTACTGAAACCATTTCAGATATTCAGAATCAATATTATTGATTAAACAGTATTTTTTGACAACACTAGTGTGTTTCCATTTGCATTTCCAGACGGCACTGACCATACTCAGTCCTGTGTTTCTGTTTTTTTCTATGCTTGAGACTCACCACAACTTTACTGTATAAAGGAACTTCAGCGGCTAAAAAACATGCTGTCATTTGCACACACAAAAAAAAGAGGACCTGGGAAGACGTCCATGCTCACACTTCAAGCCATGGATGAGCAATGCTAAAAGTAACGGGAGCGTGAGAGCGGGGAAGAAGAGGAGTGGAGAGAATAAGAAACATAGGAGAAAGTGCGAGTAAAGGGAGGGGGGTGAGTGGTCGGGAGTGAAACGGAGTGCAAAAGAAAGAAAAAAGGCAGTGGGGGAGTGAGGGGGGAGGGAGGGAGGGAGGGAGGGAGGAAATGCACGGGAGAGGGAAAAAGAGTTATGCGAGGGAACAAGACTTAAGAGAATTGAGCAGAGCCGAGCGAAGCGGAGTTATTTTACATAATGATGGTTGATATGCACAGAGGTAATTGATAGCTGAGCTGCAGCCCAAAAAACACCCAGCTAGCTGTCAATCACGGCTCATCTCCCTGGAGATATGCTAATGATGATGATGATGAGGGCTTAGCTTCATATTGCTATCATTACTATTAATGCTGTCATTGTTGTCATCTCTGCATATTTAAATGACAGAGCAGGCCAGGGCGGTGATAGCCAGCCCGTATGATGTCTATGACGGGGCTTGTTCTGTCTGCCAGACCTGAGATAAACTGAGTATTAATAACCTGTACGGTCGACGTGTTCAGCACTGCTGTGGACCTGTACGAGTGTCATTACATCATTGTTACATGTAACGGTGACACTGATGTCATCAGTTTGTGACAAGGCAGCAGAATGTCGCCCAGTGTGACAGACAGTCATTATCCGCGGGCCACAAGCAGAATCAGAATTGGCTTTATTGGCCAATTCTGTATACACATACATGTGACTGATTTAAAATAGCTCTTAATGTACTTGCAGATATACAATAGACATAAGAGCGAAGAACAAGGATGACAAAGCTAAACATATGAAGGTGAAAAGTGGGCAGGACTGTTACGTAAGTGTACATACGTATGGCTACATATAAATATATTTAAGAAGCAGCCATAACCAGCAGCATAAATAAAAACTCTACAAGTCAAATGTTGGTTATGCCTAGTATATACATGTTTATGTGTCTATACACAGTATAAATATGTGCAGTATTTATATTGACAGTGACACTGCACAATGTTATGGGTAAAGGATCATAAACATTTACAGACAAAGTTATGTTTTCATGAGTTAATATGATCATTCATTCATCAGTGATGCACAGAAAAAAGAAAATGGTCAAGAAGCTGATTTGTAGAGTGATTTCATGCACAGGTTTGTTTTGCTCTCAAAAAGAGAAAACAACCATTTCACTGCAAAGAATATTTATGAACTATTAAGAATGGAGCCTTATTTTCATGGCTTTGGCCCATGGAGTGAGAACTCTGACTGTGCACAATTATTGCAGTTATTTATTATTATTGCTGTCTTGGTCAAAGTTGAACCAAGAATCCAGTCTGAAATCTGTCATGGATGATGAGCTGAGCCGAGTTTTGTTTAAGACCTGCTCTTTACTCATTTGGTTAATTTTTGGTGAACTTGCTGTAGATCTCAGCAAAGAGAAAACAGCCATAAACTTATAATGTTAGTTGGTCATTAAAATCACAATTATATAGTTTTTATTCCTATAATGATCAAAGGGCCAGATTAAGGTTGTTAAAGGTGCCACCTATTGAATTGAACTGATCAAGGTGTTTGCATTCTGCAAGCACACCACTTGATGCCACTAAATCCTACACACTGGTCCTTCAAACTGTGATATACAGTACAATGTGACAAAAAAAAAAACAAAAAAAAAAACAGCTGCTAGAAACAAGCTGTCTGGAAAATTTATGAAGTGTGAACTTTTCAAGAAGCTATAAGAAAAACAGCGTTGCTCTATTTTTGACATTCTCACTGACGTTGTAGGTGCAAAATAAACCCACAGATTGACTTGGATGCATGATGAAGGGATTACTGGACTTTGTTAAATACTTGAACAACAGTGATGCTGCAGAACAGGAGTCACAACAGACGTAATGACCCTTAATAAGATATTAACCAGCAGCACTGTGGCACTGTGAGATTAAATTACAACATGATTATGTTCACGACAAATATTGTCAGAGGTCTTACTCACTGGAGGGAGAGAAACGGGGGGAAAACAGTGAGGAGATGAGGGCGAAGACGAGGGGCTAGACAGACTTGAAGGGAGGGAGGAGGTTACTGTGGTGTATATTTTAAAGGCTGAAGGCAAACTGTTGAATTATAGATGAGAGAGATTGATTTGGGAGGGGGAGAGAAGAAGAAGAGGTGGAAGGAGGGACAGAGGAGAGAGGGGGAGGCAAGGAGGGGAGGAAGGGTGAGCAGCTAAAGAATCGCTAGCTTTAGGCCAAACATGTATGCACACACACACACACACACACACACACACACACACACACACACACACACACCACAGCAGCTTACCTCAAATCGATCTAAAGCTCAGGCTCCCTCTGCTTTTTACTTCTTCTCTGTTGCTCTCACACAGTCACACACACATACTACTGAACACACACACTCACACAGATGCACACACACCTTTGCCCCAACTGTCCTCACAAACACAGACACACACACACTCGCACACAGTGTTGGTGATGAAGGCAACAGGACCAGTGACCTGCAGTGCAGATAAACTAAACTAGTGGTGTTTTTTTCTGTGTGTGTGTGTGTGTGTGGTGTGTGTGTGTGTGTTCCTTTGTCATCGGTCTTACTAATAATTCATGGGGTGGTGGGGGGGCAGAAAAGGAAGAGAGGAGAGGAAGGGAGTGATGAAGGAAGTGATATTGACAGGAACCTCTTCCTCGTCTCTCCTCCTGTCTCCTCCTCTCTCCATCAGTCACTCACTCAAACACACACACCTACATCGCTTGCTCACACACACACACACACACACACACACACACAACACACACACACACACACACACACACACACAGACTGCAAAGGGAATTTCTCAGGTGTAATGATGCTGATTGAGTGAAGCATTTATAAAGCTCCTCTCCACTTAAAGATGTGATGTGTGTGTGTCCTTTCCTGCCATATCTGACTCTTTCTCCCCTCAGTATCCACTCCTTCAACTAAACTACCACATATATGATTGTGTGTGTTTGATCAAACAACTTCTGTTTATATTTTCTGACAATGACCTCCAGGGATCAGGCAAATTATACCTGTTGTCTCTCACAAGTAAAGGTTTCATGAGGCTGTCATAGAGCTGGAGACCGCTGCTCACATCCCATCTAGTCAATATTGGTTTGACCACATCTTCTCCTTACTTAAGTAGTTGCAGTTGCATAAACCAAACCAAACCAAACCTTTGAGGTAGAAGCAGGGGCGTATCTAGAGGTCGGGCATGGGTGGCTACTGGCCACCCCTGAAATCTGATTGGCCACCCCAAGTGCCACCCCATTATTTACAAGTATGATTGGCTATCTGCCCAGTGAGAGGCGGACATTACTCAACATTTGCATTGTTTTCTTTTGCATAAAGTGTACTTTTAATTTACTTTATGGATCATTTTACAACACAGGGTTGTAAAGTGACATGTTAATTGTAGTTCCCTTACTCACAAAACCAAAAAACATACACAAAAATATATACAGCTATAGTCTCACTAGTCTCACAGGCTGAGGAAAGTGGTACAACTGAGGTATAATTTCTTTTTAAGGACTTCAAAATAAAGTATGGAAGCTACAAATCATATTTGTATGGTGCCCCTGTGTTGTGATTGGAAGGACTATATCTATTAAATAAAAAAGAAAGAAACTCTAAAATTAGTAATTAAATTAGATATTAGGAAAGGTAAATTAATGCTATTCCCACATGTGTTCTAATTCATGCCACCCCTGCATGAGTCAGTGCTCCACTTGGGCCATCTGAGTCAAAAAGTTTGGGCACACCCCTGTGAAGCAGATCAGAAAACACTCAAAGGAATCACTCGGAAATATTAAATTATCTCAGAAGAATTTGCAACAGGAAATAAAATGAGATGCAAATAAAACATTGTATAA
Organism: Lutjanus argentimaculatus; assembly: GCA_034769285.1. Lineage (NCBI taxonomy): Eukaryota > Metazoa > Chordata > Actinopteri > Lutjaniformes > Lutjanidae > Lutjanus > Lutjanus argentimaculatus. The sequence continues at coordinate 19,387,973 of JAWZSL010000004.1, read as the reverse complement.
GACGTACAATTAAGATGTAGCATCCTGTGCTTCACTGTGTCCGTGCTGTGTTCTTTTGTGGGCATTACGCTGAAGACTCTGGGTATACTAGTGTCCTCATGTAGTGTTGGAATGATGGGGAAAACTAATTTCCTGAAAAATTCATGTGAACGCCCCCCTCAAGTTGGAACAACAACTCGAAAAGTCTGAGAAAATTCTATTTTTTTTTTTTACACAATGTGTTGTGATGTTGAAAATGTGGTCGGATGAGAGTAAATGTTTGACTGACAACATTTTATTAATTCACATATTGCATAACATTTTTTGGTCAGATGTAGTTTGTTAATATAGTATTAAGTTGTGAGTGCTAGTTGCTGTCCACATAGAGTGACCAGTTATTTATTAGTATTAACCCTGATAACAAATCCCCTACATTACTTTTTTGTACCCTCTGCTCTTAGTAGTATCTCTGTTGTTTCCACTTTACAAATTAAAAGTGCATGAACACTGAGGCCACTGACGACTTCCATCACGGAGACTGGGACCATCCAAGCAGCAGATGCCTGCCTCTGGCTGTTTATTTCAGGTGGCATTCTCCTGCCCTTCGGCTATCTGCATGTTTTTTAACAACAACAGCCTCTGCAACCTATAAATTGAAAATGGCAAAGTACCCTAACCATAACCTGGTCACTAACAGCATGAACGTAAACAAGCTAGCAGCTTTTTTTTTTTTGTTTTTTGTGACTTGGCACCACCCAAGACGAGTGTGATCGATTCAAATAAATACAAAAAAGCCCAAAGCGTTTTTCCCCCTTTGGATAATGATCATGTGTGCAGCCAGACCTTTTTTCCACTGCTAACACAGTGCTATGGAGATAGGTCTGGCTATGTGAGACTCCATTCTGACATCTTTAGTCACAACATCCTGGTGAAATGAAATATTTAGAAAAACTTGCTAGTTCTTCTGCTCTGGTCTCCTCTGGACGGAGACTGTGCACTCAGGCTGCCCCCTTAAACATTAACTGCTACAAATCGTTTCAGCTTTCCTCTCTTTGCATCTGGTGTCTCTTTCAGAGTCCCCCAGAGTCTCTTTAGGCTGAGATGCAGAAAACAGAACAGCTTAGTGTACTGGACTTTACTCAACAGCATACGGATAATTTTTTTTCAGTCACTCCAAACAAATGCAAATGCATAATAAACTTTTGCTTTACTCGAGTAGAAGAACACATACTTGTGTAAAAAAAAAGACTCTGCTCTGAAACGTACTCAAAGTATAGAACCAAAAAGTTGACCTCTGCAGAACATTTCTTCCAGCTGTTTGTCTCCATGGTCAAGTGTCCCTCTGTCTGTTTCATCTGATGTCTTTTATGCTGTTTTTGCCTTGTTACATCTTTTTTGTCATGTCATGCCTTTCACATAATTTTCATTTTATTACTTCTTGTTATGAATTTTTTTTGTCTCATTACATAATTTTTATCCTGTTATGACATTTTTGTTTTGACCTTTTTGTCTTGTTACAGCTTTTACAACATTTTCATCTGTTACTTCCTTTTTCTCTTGCTATGACTCTTATGTCCTTTTCATCTTTTATGTTGTTTTTGTTTTATTACTGGTTTTTGTTTTATTACTTCTTTTTCGTCTTGTTTTCATTTTTGTCTCATTACATCATTTTTGTCTTGTTATGACTTTTACATTGTTTATGTGTCTTATTACGTTTATTACAACATTGTTACATCTTTAATGTAATTTTCATCTTTTCCATTGTTTTTGTCCTGTTACACCTTTTTTGTCTTATGTCTTTTTGTCTCATCACATCATTTTAGTCGTGATATAACTTTTACATCATTTTTGTCTTGATACATCTTGTTACGTCTTGTTATGTCTTGTTATGTCTTGTTATGTCATTTCCATCTTATCATGTCTTTTTTAGCTCATTACATGATTTTAGTCATTATGTCTTTTACATAATTTTTCTTTATTGTCTTTGTCTGTCATTCTTTACGTTGTCTTTTTCTTGTTACGTCATTTTCATCTTGTTACCTCTCTCGTGCCTGATATGCACTGATGGATACACCAAGGAATTGTCTTTTTGTCGTCTATGTGTTACTGTCCCATCAATTTAGGTTGAAATCAGTCTTGTTGCGGGGAGAGGCAGTGGATAATGCAAAATAAAAACAATCAATAGTTCCCCTCAAGGTAAGGAGAAGTATATGTGTATTAAAATGTGGGGAGTAAAAGTAAAAAAATGACAGAAAAGTAAAAACCCAAGTGTAGTACAGTATCTAAGTATTTGTTCTTAGTTACTTGCACCTCTGACAAAAACTCGTGAAAGAAAGTGAATGAAAGAAAAAAAAGAAAAAGATCGAGCTGTATGAGAGGTCTTAGCAACCTTGAGGTTAATATGTGACCTAAACGGGCAGAGTTAATCAGTGAGAGAGAATGAAAAAGAAATGAGGTGAGAGGAGACAGAGGACGGGGAGAAACAGAGAGAGGAGAAAGAGAAAAAAGAGGAGGTGAGGAGATGTACGGGGCAGGTTGGAGGATTTAACTCCCGCTAGGTTTGTCAAACAAATTAAACGCTGTCGAGGTTCCTCACCTGTGTGCACACACACACACACACACACAAACACACACATAAACTGCCCGCGTGGCACGCATATGGCTCACCCGGTCCAAATAAGGAAATATGCATACATTACCATAACTAATGTAGGAACCACTCCATTTAATATGCTAATTCACTGAAATATTACTGAGCGCCGTCTGTTGTAAATGAATAAATTTGAATTGCAATTAGAATAATCCTTTATAATTAATGAAAACTGTCAATTTTGGTTCAGAAGTAATTTGATTAACGGGTTGATGGGGCACCAATTAAGTGGAGGATGAGGAGGGTTGAGAGAGGAGGATGAAGAGAAGGGAAGAGAAGAAAGATGACAGGCCCTTCAGATAATCTGTTCCTTTTCATGTCTAATGAGAGATTAAGCTAAAACGATGTAATGTTCCTTTAAAGACATAAAATGTAAAACAAACGGCACATTTCTCTTACCTTTTGTAGACATCACAGCAGCGTCAGGAGAGCAGAAGGAGGCATGAAAGAGAGGAGAAAGAGAGAGCAGAGGATTAGACAGTGGACCAAATCCACAGTGTTACTTTTGTTTATGTTTTTCAAGTGAACATTTTTTTTTGTTTTTGCTAAAACTGAAATAAAATGCAAGCTAAAAGAAAGCACCTGTACTGATTAGAGAAGTAAATAACCCAGAGTTGATAATATTAAATCAAAAATTAAAACACTGATTGACAGGCCAAAGATGAAAGATGAAAGTGTAAACTTTCACTGTCCTCATATTAAAACAAATGTGAAGTGGGCTTGTATGAGATACTTAGATACTTAAGTAGATGGAGGTTGGCATGCCACCACTTTAAAGGCGCAGAAAGGGACACCAGCCCTGAAGCTGATGTACTGCTGTGAACAGGGTCAGCAACAAAAACTTATTTTAGCCACTTAAAAAAAAAGCCCCACCTAAAAAAAAACAATATCAGTGAGTGTAGTAGTATGTGGGCTATATTTGGAATGTTTTTACTACTTGACCTTGCTGCCTTATCCGACAGGAAACTGCCATTATATAAGTTAAATATCGCTCTCTATTGCTCAGCAGACTCCATAGGCAAAATCAATAATTTCACCTCACAGAACTCAGGAGATGCTGGTCTATCGCTGCCTTAATCTGTTGTTTTTTTGTGTGTGTTATTGTGTTTTTAAAAGATTAGTTTGGGTTCACCAAAGTCACACAATAAGTCAAACAAACTAACAGATCAAGGCAGCGGTAGACCAACAACTCCTGTGTTCTGCATGGTAAAATGACAGATTTCACCAGAGGAGTCTGGTTGAGTGCAAGAGAGCAATATTTGACTTACATAACACAGAAAAGGTTGTCTGATGGCACAATACAGCAATGAAAAATAGAGCGTACACTTAAAATGATACATGTTTTTTTAGGTGGGCCTTCTGCTGATCCTGTCCACAACAGTACATTCCTCAGCTTCCTTCACCGATACTCCTGCTGCGTCTGTGAACCGGGGGCGTGTCAACTGCCATCAGCTTGAAGTGATACACTGAATATGGATAACTACCTCATACAACCGCACTTCAAAAAGTCCAAACTATGTCTTTAATGTGAGACATAGAGTGGAAGAAATGAGCAGAAATTTATACCTAATGTTAATAACAGGTTAATAGATTTTTTTTTCTTCCCAGAAACACTTTTAAAAAACCTGTCAGATTTTAAAATCTTATGATATTTATTCAACTAAAACTAACAGAGTTCAGACGACTAAATTATGACTAAAACTAAATGACATTTTACTCAAAAACTGACTAAGACTAAATTAAATTTGCTGTCAGGACGTTCAATTCACAAGACAGAGTTCACTCATTATACAACTTTGCTGATGCACCTACTTTCTGAGTTTAAAGGCACCATTTTGTTTAGACATTTCAGCCAGCTTTAACTGTGTTTAACTGCGTTATTTCTGCAGCAGGTCCAGTAATAGTGTCACTGGCTTTCTAATTCACAAGCACCTCCTACCACTAATTAACCGCATCCATGTTGCTGTTATTAGCTAATTACAAGACCGGATGCATGCCCGGCTAATTAAAGCTATTAAATTTGTGTGTATATGTGTGAGTGTGAGTGTGTAAGAGAGGGCTTGTGTGTATTAAGGCCTTTCAGGAGTTAATGTTTTAATGACAGAATATAACAGAGACCTGCATTGCAACAGACCATGTGACACCCCCCACCACCACCACTCTCCCAGTACAAAAACACTGCCGCTGCGTCTATTCCCAAATCAATAGCCAAGGTCATTATGTGCAGCTGAATCATATGTTTCACTAAAGTTGCTGCGTGTTAATAATATTTCAACAGAGTTGCAGGAAAAAGCTTCTAATTTAGCTCGTTTAGTCAACACTGTCATCCATCATGGTGAGAACACAAAAGACCCCCCTGACTCTCTCCGCTGCTTTCCTTTTGCTTCTCTCTCCTCATCGTTGCTTTTTTCTTCATCTCATTTTCTTTCCTCCTCCTCCTCCTTACTCATTTTCTCTCCCCTCCTCTCCTCTCCTCACCCCATCCTCTTCTCCTCTTCTTCTCCTCCCACAGTCATCCCTCTCAAACACCTACAGAAGTACATTTCTTCCTCTTTTTCCTCTCATTAGAGGAGCATGTTTTTCTTCATTTGCGCTCTCTAATCCTCTCTTTATACATCTGAATATTCATGTCCTTGTTTTGTTTTGAATATTCAAGAACCAATTAACATGCTCTTTATGAATAATTAATGCTTATTATTTTCTCCCTTTTAAATTTTTAATAATTAAAATCTATAAATCTGAAAACAAAGCGGCTCGTTTTTTCCACTAACTTTCAATTCAAGTGTATGTGGCAGTGTGTGTGTGTGTGTGTGTCATGCTGACAGACTATTTAACAACAGCTCAGGAACTCTCTCTTTCATCTGCCAACAGTCTATCCTCCTGCCACCCAACCAAAGTGTGTGTGAGTGCAAGTGTGTGTGTGTGTGTTCACACTCATGAATAAATGAACTTGTTAAAGGGAGATGAAGGGGAAGAAGAAGACAGGTTCTGCTGTCCTGTTCAAAACTACCTGATCTGGCACACCGCTTAGCATGCAGGAACACACACATATACACACAGACACACACACACACATACACACAGAGACACACCAACATGTTCACATACAAAACACTGGAAACTGAATCGGTGAGATGCATCACCAACACAAGACGAATTAACTTGACAATAAAGGCTCATTTATGTGCCCTTTACGTACCAAAATAGATGCGTCTGTTACAAATGATATAACCGTCACTGCCCACATACTTCCACGCCGCCTTGACATTTGCATTGATTAAGCAATGCATCCACTAGAGGGCACCGCTTTGCGTCAAAAGTTACCCCAAAGAAGAAAAAGAAGAGTCAAAGGTTTTCTGATGACAACAAACGTGGTAACGCTGGAGGAGGTTGTAATTCGAGGTACACAGAGACATCAGTATTTGTATCTGTATCTGTTCAACCAACAACAACATTATCTCTCTCTGTATCTGTATTCAGATAGAAGACCAGAGGTGGGCGTGGTTTATACCAGAAGTCACATTAAATCAGGATTTTTTTTTTTTAGCCTAAAATTCATTGGCAATGTGATTGCTGTGCCTACAAATCAACAAAATCATTTAATATCAACAAATAATTAATTATGAAATATATTTCCACATCCCTTACTGTACTTTTCATCTCTCTCTCTTTCATTTTTAACTAAACTCAGTTTTACAAACTATCTAAAACACACCACCACCACTGGATCTGCAGATGAAATGTATGTGGAATATAGCTGCTCAGTAAAAAAGATGTTGATAAAACTTCTTTGTCATGTCCTGTGGTCGTGTGTTGCTTGAACTGTTGGTTATACTTTTACACTGCCCCCATGGTCTGTATTGTAGTGTAATGCTATATCGTCATTTCTTGCGCTGATTGTCTGCTTATGCTATGCTTTCAGAAATGTGATGTGTGTTTCCATGATGTGTCTTCCGTAATATGAATTTATGTTGTCATGTTTTAAATGCTTAAATGTTGTTTGTCTGTTTAAAACTGTTTTGCATTAATTGTCTGTCTGTTACATTTTCTTTGCATGATCCTTCCTTACCCCTGTTTTATCCCATTTAGCTGTTCTTCAGCTCTAACCTTACATGTTGTCGTTTTAATGGCTGAATTTAACATCAGGCCAAGGGACAACATGAGCCTTTTGGTTAACACTGGCACATTTACAGTGATGTTGGTCAATGTGCATTGCCCTGAGAGTAAATAAATAAATAAAGTTAAATAAATTTAAGCATATATGAGCTTTAAGATGAGAATTTAAAACCAGAGAAAGTGAGAGCAATGAGAAAAAAGAAAGAGAGAAATAGAGTAAAGGAGGTGTTGAGATGCCACATTGTCCTCCTTTAGTCTTATGAATACATCCGCCTTCACGACAGGCATCATTCCTTTTAATCAGTGTCGCTGCTGTGATCAAAGAAATACTACCTCCACAGAAAGAGACAGCGAGAGACGGAGTACAATGGGAGACTCCTCACTGTGTGTGTGTGTGTATGTGTGAGTGTGTGTGTGTGTGTGTGAGAGAGAGAGAGAGAGAGTGACAGCAGCGTTGACTAGAACCTGAACGACAGCAAAGCCGTCATGTCTACATGCTGTCACATAAGTGAGGTCTTGCAATACAATCAGACTTACACCACCTTCCTCATGCTTTCTCTTTCTTTCTCTCACACATACACACATATGCACACACACACACACACACGCACACGGCGCTGACAACTGTCAAACAATCACCTCCCAACTGGGGTGTAGGTAATTAACCAGACAAAACAACTCACAACACCTCACGGATCAAGAACACAGAAGAAGAAGAAGTACAAGGAAGACGCACGACAAAAGCACAAAAAGATACAAGAAGAAAAGAGATGCTGCTCTGACTACAAAACAAGCCAGAACTCCTAAACAAGGAGCTCCACTCAGGAGGACTACAGACGACTGGATAATGATGAAAATAGAAACAAATCTGCACTCCTCCACTTATCTCTCCTCTCTCCTCTCCTCACTTTTGTGTTAATTTGTCTTTACATCTGAAGCAGCAGACAAGTTTTTACAAGAACGCCACCGTTATCTGTCACCCACCATTTAAAAGTGCTACATCATCACCTGCGAGTCATATTTATTCTAATTTTAAATGTTTCTCTGATTATCTCACACAGCTAATGTGACTGGCAGCTTCCATGCTTGTATTCAGATTTAGATTAGATTCATAACAACTCATTCTCAATCTTTTAAAGCACAAAGCAGAGACAGAGAGAGTGCTTTTAGCACCATCAGAGCTAACTTTTACATTTTCTCTTGGAAAACAGAGACTTCCAACATACCCTAAGACAGAAGATGAAATTTTAAAAGGAAGAGGAAGTAATATCCTGTTTTGGCAGGACACAGAAGATAATTTGCTATTAATCTTGAAACATAGAGCAATAACAATACCACTAGTCTTTCCAAATTAGTTCCTAATTGTCCTCTAGAATCACACATATAAGCGTTTTCTGATCTGATGCTACTATTGGCAGAATATCACATGACTCCATTCCAAAACCATTAAAGATCACAAATAAATCTTTTTCATTATGTGACAACGTGATGGTTAAGGTTGTTAACGTTTAGGCACAAAAAAAAATGACATTCTTAGATTTAGGGAAAATTTGTGGCTTGGGCTAAAAGAAGCTCTAAATTTGTGGTTTGGATTACAATGCCTACTCTGTGAAAGAACCTTCATCGCCATGGTTACAAAAATAACAACATGGTTATCGTTAGGGAAGGATGGTCATGGTTAAAAGACACCAGTACTGACTGTTGGATGGAAATGAACTGTGGTTTTCTGTGTTAAAGTGTGATGTTTCTTCTACAATATTATGAACCATCCTCCTCCTTTGCTCCCGTCATGATTTCTAGAGTTCACTAGAATTCTCTGCCGCAATATTAAAATATGCTTTGAGGCGCTCACTGAAACAACTGATGATGTTGTTTCTCTCAGGAGAACACTCATCATTTGTCATTTGCTCACACCAACTACAAGAGGATGTACTAAAGAATTAGACAATAGCTGTGTTTCCATCCAAAAGTATTGCAAGATGCCAAAAGAAAATGAAAATAAATGTTTCCGTCCACCATTGTTACGCGATCATTAGGAGTTGGCTCATCAAGATAAGCAGGAGGTGGCGGCACTTCTTCAGCTGGAAAAACATTACATCAAAGCAAAAGAGGAGGGCCCGACAAGATGGTGTAGTTTAAGGACTGTCAGTTGAACTGCAATCGTAAAAAAAAAACAATGTAGAAAACAGGATGGAAATATGGCATTTCTGCCTCATGTATTAACGTGAGGAAGGTTGTGTGGAGCGATCATGGATGTGTTAGAGCCACGGGAGCAATGAGGAGACAGTCAGCACAGAAACAGCTGATCAGTTACGTGAGTTCAATGTTCACTATGTCAAAACTTATTCAGTAAAAGTACACCATCAAGCATGTTCACTGTTTTTTGAAAAAGACAAAAACCATCTCAAGCAAGGGTAAAAACATTTTTGCGATGATCTCTCTTTATACTGACACACACTACATATCTACTGGTTGGTTAGTATAGCAGTTCCTAAACTTTTTTCATTCCAAGGACCCCCACAATAGATGCATGTTACGACCCCCAAGGTGGTGCTAGGGGATGAGGGGTGTAACAATAAATAAATTGACCCGGGTGAAAAAGGAAGGAAGGAGAACTGAGGCAAAAGTGTAAACGAAGGTTCTTTTATTTAACAAATAATGTGTAAAATTAAGTTAACACCAAATTAAATGACACAAAGGGCTAACTTAATTCCCTAAATCAAACAACAAACATACACAAAAGGCAACGAGTGCCTTGCTAGCCGGAGTGGCTAGCAAAACACAGACACAGAAGACAGACAACGAGTACTTTGCAAGCTGGCGAGGCTTACAAAGCACATAGGGGCGCCCAACGAGTATCTTGCTAACTGGGGAGCTAGCAAGACACATGATTAACACAAACCCAAGTACTTTAACTAGCTGGGGAGCTAGCAAAGCACAGAACACAAACTAGGGGGCAAAACACGCCAATACTAGCAGTCTAGCCCGCCCCTGCAAGACTAGACTGCCGAAGTGCAACGCGCAATCTGCCGAATGGCCCACAGGCCCTGAAATGCAGACTTGCGGCTGCCGAATGGCCCACTGGCCCTGAACTGCTGCGCTCTCCTAGCTTATCTCTCCCAGGCCCTGATTGCAGAGTGGCTGCAGCTGCTGCCAATCACTGCATCCACACAGAGGGGGAAGGTGCAGTACCTGGGCAGAGGAGAGCAAGCACACAAGCACACAGTGGCACGTAACAATGCACATTAGACCACGGAGAGGAACTTGTCTTCAGGAATCCCTGAAGTATGATCACACAATCAATCAAAATCAACCAACCCTACTGATTCCCTTGTCGTTCCAACACAAAATGTGATAAAAGTTAAAAATTCTCTCGCTCCTTTTGCTGGGGACCCCTTTTTGAGGACCTCTGTTGGTCCCAGACCCCGGTTTGAAAAACGCTGGGTCAGTAGACGTAGGTCATAGCAGCAGTCACATTGCAAAATGATCACCCTAAATTTTTGGTCCCAGGCCATGTTTGGTCACAAAACCCTGACACTGCCTTTGAACCTCTCTCACAGTGTGATGTAGGACCACTGTTTTGGAGCCATGCCTAAAACTGTTACCACATTTCTCTCATGTTTGTCATCTTTCATCTGCAAGAGCCCAAAATCACACAGTGTATACTCGGAGTAGTAATGAGTTCTACTGGATCGTACTGTGGTGTTGCAGGACCTAACCAACAGTAAGGTTACAACAGACTCTGTGCTGCTTTGATGTATCAATCAGACTGAACACACTTAAGTTTTGATTGTCTTGTTTGGTAAATGAGCAACAGCAGATTAATTTAGTTATTTTATTTCATCAAATGATGAAGCAACTTCAACGCAGGAATGTACCTTTCGCAGCAGACATTATCACATGTCATAAGAAGAAAAGCACGGGCATCACAAATAACATGAACAATAGCTCTCTTCTATTCAAGTGTCTCAGTGAACCAGTATCCAGCATGAACAGTGCCAGAACCCTGAAACTGAGGCAGCTAAATGGAACCTGGCCATCATTAAGTCTTTTATTAACACCACTGCTTTTCCTACTGTCACATGTCAAAATGTCCTCTGTGGCTGTTGAAAAGATTCAATAACATTTATCTTTGAGTGCTTTGTTTCTTTCCCTCTCAATCAATTACACAAAGAAAAACAATTAATAATTTAAAACACATGACCCAATTTAATTAGAGCCTTCGTTCAATTAACAGTTCCCCCCTTTGTTCTCTGTCATGGGTGGATGTTATCATGATGACAAATATCACCGTAGATATGTGTGAGTGTGAGTGTGTGTGTGTGCGTGTGTGTGTGTGTCAAAGTGTGCGCATACGTCTGACTCCCTGAGAATTGCCTGTGCGACTTCCTGTTATGCCAAGTCTCCCAGTGTAAAAGAATGGCAGAGCGTAAACCACTAATTAGCTCCCACTCAGACAAACCAAGACTATACAGGCAGTGTGTGTGTGTGTGTGTGTGTGTGGTGTGTGCATACAGTGTTTTTCTAATCCTTCTCTGTTTAATCTCCCTGTTGTTTCCTATTTGTTCAGCTCATTATGTGATCAAAGCCATTAACATGTTTATGGAGCGGTTCTTTCATGTTGCAATAAAACACAACTCATAGAGAGTCATAAGGCGATGAAATATGAATGTACACTCTGAGAAATAAAGCTTCCAAAAGGGTTCTTCCTGAAGACGTTCCAACCTGAACAGACTTTTTTGAGGAAAGGGTTTGTCAAGGGTTCTTTGGGAGACTAAGGGTTCCATTAAGAACAGTTTTCATCCAAAGAACCCTTTTTTGAAGAACAAGTTCTTCAAGAATTGCTGAAATTCTCTTTAGTCAAGTGTTCATCACGGGTTCTTTGTACCATAATATAAAAGGGTTTTTGGTAGAACCCCCTTAAGTAGGTTCCAGATAAACCCCTTGGAATATAAAAAGCTTCTCAGTAGAACCCCCTGGGTGGGTTTTAGATAAAACCCTTGGAATTTAAACGGGTTCTCGGCAGAACCCCCTGGGTGGGTTCTAGATAAAACCCTTGGAATTTAAAAGGGTTCTTGGCAGAACCCCCTGGGTGGGTTCTAGATGAAACCCTTGAAATATAAAATGGTTCTCAGAAGAGCCCCCTGGGTGGGTTGTAGATGAACCCCACTGGAATATAAAAGAGTTCCTCAAGAAATGTTGAGATCCTCAAAGAACTCTTTGGTCGAGTGTTCGTCAAAGGGTTCTTTGTACCATAATATAAAAAGTTTCTTGGAAGAACCTCCTTGGATGGGTTCGTCCAAGAGTTCTTCAAGGATTGTTGAAATCCTTTAAGACCTTTTTTGTGAAGCATTCATCAAGGGTTCTTTGTAACCTAAAATAAAAAGGTTCTCAGTAGAAACCCCTGGGTGGGTTCCTTTTAGCACCCTTAGAGAGTGGAAAGGTTCTAGATAGAACCACAGGAGAGGATTCTCGGTAGAAACATTACAGCATGGAAGGGTTGTGTGTGGATTCTTTCATAGTTCTGAGTGAAACCTTTCTCAGAGAGTTCTAGATATAACCCTTTATGTTGAGTTTTAGGTAGAACTCTCTGAAAGGGTTCCACATGGAACCTCTATAAAAGGTTCTACCAGGCTCCAAAAGGGGTTCTCCTATGGGGACGAGCTGAAGAACCCTTTATGGTTCTGGTTAGCACCTTTATTTCTAAGAGTGTAGGAAGATGAGGAGAAAGTGTGTTTGTGTGCATATTTGTGTGTTTATGTGAATAAAATACAAGCTGATGAAACTCTCTAAGCTAACAAATAGGACGAGGAGGACACGGGGGTATCTTAGTCTTTGAGCTTTTTCTGCACACACACACACACACACATGTTCGCACACATACACATATGGAAATACATACACAGAGGCAGTAACTGTTAAATAATTCAGCAAACACAAACACACACTGGAGGCAAGGTGAGGGTAAAAGCAGCACAGCTAAGCTAACAGGCATGCTGAGTGGCCCGCAGTGTCAGCAACCAATCAGGATGGAGCATGGTGGCCAGAGAGAGAGGCGTGACCCCCAGTGACCCCAAACTCTAATGATTTATAAACATGACTGAGAAGAAATGTGTATGTGTATGTGTGGTGTCTGTGTGTGTGTGGCAGAAACCCTGAAGCTATTTAAATGTGGAGATGAATTCTTATTTATTCACATAGAAAAAGAGTGAATGTGAAGACCCCAAGGGTGAGGTTCAAAACAATACAGAGAGAGGAGAAGGAGGGAGGGAGGGAGAGAGAGACGAATATAGATACAGGAGGGAAAGAGAAAAACAAAGATTGGAAAAAGAAAAAGAAGGAAAATGAGAAAAGACAGAGAAAGAGGAAAAAGTGATGGAAGTGTAAGAAAGAGGGAAGTTTAAAGAGGTAAAAATGCACTCAGATCACGTAGGGAGAGCAGGTTAGAGGGGCGTAAAAGACCCTCCTTTACGATCCGAAGGGGGGCACACACACACGCGCGTGTGCACACACATATTCCTTGCCCCTGCCCCCACATCTGTATGTGTGTGTGTCCTCATGCAATATTAAATAGGCAGTATGTGTGGGTATAAAGAGTGGTGGGGCCGGGATGCAGTGAATTATATATCACTATTGATTTGCACACACACACACACACACACACACACACCACACACACAAAACACACAAACACACAAACACTTTATTAGATTAAAGCTCACAGCTAAAACACAGACAATAGCGGAGTCTAATAGCAGATGTGAGGATAAAGAACTGGTCAAGAAAGACACAGGGAGACACATGTGCACAAAGTACAAGTGTGACCAAGGTACAGTAGAGATGCTGCTTAACACAGTAAACAACCCCTTGGCCAGATGTGTGAGAAACTCTGAACGGCCAGCTGGATGTGCATTTCTGCTCAATGACTCTGCTGCATGTGCATTAATTTAACCTATGATTAGTGCTGATCAGAGTTTAGCAAAACTAGGTTTAAAATGAATAAATTAAGCATAGCTCTGTTGCACAATTCAAAACTTATCTGAGTATAGTAAATCCAAATTTTGATGTTAACGAAGAAAATATAATAATTATAATAGTCAGTAGTTTAGTCAACGTGAAGATGCTTGCTTACCCAAATTAGAATAAATATAAATTTGGGTGCTGTTGGGACCTTGTAAGGATAAAAGAGGAGGGAGAACTGTTAACGGCTGCTCTGTATTCTATAACAAAATGTCACATGCTAGCAATCTTAAAAATGAACAAAATGTTACCTTGCTTTTTAGTGAGATAAAAGGTTAATGAAGCATTATGTAGTTTGCTAGCTAGCTAAAAAGTTTAGAAAACATTGTTTGCTAGCTAGTTAAAAGTGAAAAAAATCTATTATTTGCTAGTAAGTTTAAAAAAAAAACATATTATATCGTTTGCTAACTAGCTAAACCATTAACAAAGTGTTATATTGCTTGCTAGCTAGCTTAAAGGTACTGTATCACAGTTTAAGTGACTGTGTGACAGACAAAGACTTGGAAAGACGCCCACAGTTTTCACTGTGTGTGCTGGTCGACTCATTGTAACAGATTATTGAACACTGTTCAGAGCAGTGGTCAGTTTTGGCCGCTCTGAGGGTGGTGTGTAAACGTGTGTGTGCACGCTGTGACCTGTGGTTTTAATTTGTGGGTGTAATCTCCATCGGTGATGTAATGGAGGTATCTGAGGCGTCACACTTCCTCTCAAGCAACATTAAGTGAATTAGTGGTGAAAGAGTGATGGAAAGAGAAGGAGAGTGAGGGAGGTGGCCTTTGTGGCTGGTTTATAAGCACTTTACTGTTATTTAAAACCATGGTGATGCCTGGACTATCTGAAATCTGTCCTTTCTTCTCATCTTCACTTTTTCACATTCTTTGCCTCTTTTTAGTTCAGTTCATTTGTTTGCACAAACTAAATGATCATGGCAGATACAGCCCAATAATTAATTCAAATAGATGTGTGCAGAGGAGGTTAAAGGGATAGTTTGGGTCACTTGAAGTGGGGATGCATGACATATTTATTAGCTACAGTAGATTGTGGTCAAAATGACCCCAGTTTGGAGAAGCAGAGTATCAGAATGAAAGCTAAGCAATGTACTACAGCCTCAACATAACAGTAGAAAAGCAACTAGTGGTTTTGTTGCTGATCCTGTCCACAGCAGTACATTCCTTAACTTCCTACACCAGTATACCTGCTGCTTCTCCAAACTGTATGTACATTATATATAAAAATATTTTCACCCCTTTAATTTACCATCAAACAGCCTTTTCTAATGGGAAACCACTGTTATATGAGCCAAATATTACTCTCTTCAAACCAACCAGACTCCTTTGGAAAAACCTTAATTTCACTTCACAGAATACATGGCCACGGGCAATCCTCTCTACAAGAGTGTTGTGAAACTGAGCTCACATGTGTGCAGGAGAGCAGAGAGAAAGATGTTTCTGAAAGTTTCTTTCTGTTCAGCTCTCAGTATGTTTGTAGCTTCTGACTGAATCTTTATGTTTTGCAATTTAGTTTCTCTTCTGTGTCGCTGTTTGTAATTTTGGGTATCCGCATTATTTTCATATTCGCTTTCAGCTGTGTCAGAGTCATGTTAAGTTACTGCTAATGAAACCCCCCAAACGAAAACATTTCCTGTTTGTGCTGCTTCTTAATTAAAGCATTTAAAATAATGAAACAACACAGGACCTTTATTGTGAAGAATTTAAGGAAACCGTACATTTTATCCACCATTTTGAAGCCGCTCAACTCGAACCTCCTCGGGCTCGTCTTCAGTTAAAAGACACGCGTTCACGCAGGTAGCCGTGTTGAAATGTAAATGTAAACCCCTGCCGTGCTGGGCTGACGGCCCGAGTCAAACCGAGTCCAGCCAGGCCAGCTCTGTGTATGGAAGAAGGCCACATGCCTGCTATATCATGTGATCAAAACAATTTAAAGATTCCTCTTCAAATGATTCCCCTTCACATTCCTACATATGATCTAACTGCCATTAATGAGGAACAGACTGAGCGAGTTTCTATGACACATACAGTCACTCATACATCATGTTCCTCCCTCCACTCCACTTTCCCTCCTCCTCCATGCACTCTCCTCTGCCTCACCCACCTCCGCTCTCCCTCCCACTCCCACTATCTAGCATTTTAATGCATCTATAGTCATGCTAATGGTCCTCAGAACTCAAAATAATTTCTTCTTTGTCCCGCTCTGCCACTCAGCAGTGATAGAGGAGTGGTATCTCTCCTCCTCCTCCACCTCCTCCTCCTCCCCTTCCTCCTCCTCCTCCTTGTCTTCCTCTCCCCTCACACTGATAGAATGTGATTTTGACAGAGTCCTGTCAGTCTCTCTGTCTGTCCTTTCTATCACGGTTATTCCATGTGTCAGATTAAGGGAGGTAAGGAGGCGAGAGTGCTGACAGGGCATGTAGCGAGGAGGAGGAGAAAAGAGAGGAGCATGCGTTTTACATTATGAGTGCTTCCAACCTTTCTATTCATGCTGGTTGACCTTTCCATAAGTAGGTAATAGAGAGGAGAATGTCCTTTACTATAAAGGCTGGATGTTAAGTCACGCTCCGCTCTGCCCCAAAGAGAGACGAGAGCACCTGGTGTCAAACCCCAACACGCCCGGGGTGAGAGGGGAGGAGCTGGATGGAACCACTGTGTGTGTGAGGGTGATTGGGGTGAGGGGCATATGGTGGACGGATATTACAGAGAGGGGGTAGTCATAGTACACTCTTAGACATATAGATGAAAGAACCATAAAGGGTTCTTTGGCTTGTCTCTGGAGAAGAACCATTTATGGTTCCTGGTCGATCCTTTGACAAAGGTTCCACTTAGAAACCTTTCACATAGTTTTACCTTAAACTCATAAAGGGTTACACCTAGAACCATCCAACCAAAGGTTTTAACCAGAACTCCCTGTGAAAGGTTCTACAGGGAAAACTTCTCTGGTGTAGCCATTTCATTCAGAACCCTGTCTGGGGGTCCAAGCCTTTCCACCCCGGGGGTTTTACAGGGAACCTTTATATATTCCAAGAGTTTTATCTAGATACAACCCAGATGGTTCTACTGAGAACCCTTTTAAATTCCAACGGTTTTGTCCAGAACCCACTCAAGGGGTTCTACTGTGGATCCTTTTATACTCCAAGACTTTTATCTGGAACCCACTCAAGATGTTTTATCTAGAACTCTCCCAGAGTGTTCTACTGAGAACCCTTTTAAATCATGGTACAAGGAACCCTTGACAAAAGAGCTCTTCAAGGATCTCAACAATATTTGACGAATCCTTTCTTCACGAACAAGTAGTTCTGAGTGGAACCTCAGCCCTTCAGGAAGAACCCTGTAGGAACCCTTATTTCTCAGAGTGAGTGTAAATGTGTGTGTGTGTGTGTGTGTGTGTGTGTGTGTGTGAGGGGTGGGATGGGAGGGGAACAATATTGGTCTGCCAGCACGGGTCATTGTAGAGAAAACATAAAACATAATCATCCATTAAAATGCAGCTTCACACCCTCCATCACGTCCACGATGGAGCTGCTGCCATAAATGCTATGTGTGTATGTATGTATGTGTGTGTGTGTGTGTGTGTGTGGGAGAGTGTGTACAGACACACATTTACACGTGCATCACTCAGCTGTGATAGATCTAGGTCTAAAAAGCCAAGAGAGAGACAGAGGATGTGTTTCTGGAGGTTTGTGATAGGTCAGTGTATGTATATTTATAAATGTGTGTGTGCGTGTGTGTGTGTGCGTGTGTGTGCGTGTGTGTGTAAATGGTAAGCTCAGCCTCAGTGTGTCCTGTACACTGGATTATGTCTTATTTTAAATCCAAATTACATTTGATTAGTATGGCAGCGTGTTGCTGCCAGGATCATATTTTTCATGATATAACAAGATATTTTCATATTATCACAACATGAAAACTTATCATGGTATAACAAAGGGATTTTCTTGTCATAACAATATAATATTTATGTTGTTATAACATGAAACTTTCCATGTTATAAAGCAATAACTTATGGTATTATTATAACCTCAAATGCTTCATGGTATAACGTGATTGTTATAATAGTCACACTTTATTTTACAGTGCACATTACACAGTACAAGACATAAGACATAACAACAAGACATAACAAGGCTTATTTTATATCAAATTAGATAAAAACAAGAAATAATATGTTTCTTTATTAGACAGTATTAGGCCCTTTATTATACTTTATTAGATGTAATTAGGTACACCTTATAACAGAACTGTACTGCAGACTGAGATGTATTATTTCCCACCATTAGTCTCTAATTAAGTCCAATAAGGATCTAATTTATGGTCTAATACTGTCTAATAAGGAACATTATGATTCTACTTTTAGTTACTAACTACAGTTTGTTACTGTTTTTATTAGTGTACTGTAAAATTAAGTGTGACTGTCATAACATCACCTTTAACAATATTAGTAGTCATGTTTTAACATTAAATGTTTTATATTATAACAATAAGTTATCAAGTGTAGGAAACCTTTCACATAATAACAAGATAAATAGTATATTGTTATAGCAAGAAAAGTTTCTTGTTATGACATGAAAAGTTAGTATGTTGTAATAATGTGAAAATATCATTAAATTAACATACAGCTTTAATTTAGGGTCATAAAAATTACAGATTCAGTGGATAACGCCAGCTTTAAGGCACCGTGGAGACCTTGTGGAGCTGATGAAAAACCAGGAAGAGAGCACTGAGAATAAATCTCAAAAAATGAGAAGAATACAGAATCTTTGCATAAAGACCTACAGATGACAGTTGATAAATAAAATAGCTGGTAAACTTCGTATTATGATTTATATTACAGAGCTGTGGACAGAGCTTAACAATAAGGTTTGCCCACTTGTCTGGGGCAAGTAAAATGTCGTGTTGGGCAAGTAAATCAAGCAACTCATCCGCCTGATCAGCCATGTGGTTAAAAAGAATTAAACAACAAACCATTTAGATAATCAGTTAATCACTGAAGTCATTTTTCATGCAAAATCAGGAGAAAATTCTGTTTTCAGTCTCTCAAATGTGGAGATTTTGCTTTTTATCATGTTAAGCTGAATATCTTTGGATTTTAAATGGATGAAACAAGACATTTTTCACTGTTTTCTGACATTAATTAGACGTTGTCCCCCTAGATTAAACATGACAATTAACTTTGGTCTTTGCTGTTATAGGATAATCACTAATAAATACAAAAACATTGTACAGGGATCAGAAAAAATGGCAAAGCACAAGTAGATTTCTGACCCACTTGGCCCACCAGGCAAATGAAAAAAAAAAAAAAAAGGATGCTGGATCCTGGCGTTGTCCTGAGGAGGTGGGTGAACTGGGTTACTGCTGCTCTCTGTCCCCCAGAAATGAGAGTGATGAGAGTCACATTCATCTGCAAACCCAGAATCTAAACAACACCAGTGTCAGTTTGGCACAACAACTTTTAGATGCCATTCAGCGAGGCCAAGTCTGTATTTCAAACTTGGAGGCTTAATGGTGTAACAAAAATGCACCAACACTCAAAGGCGCCTCCACACACACACACACACACACACACACACACACACACAAACACATGTGCACACACAACTCTTGCTGTGACACCATGGTATACTGTAAATCTCCGCTGATTGAGGGTAAGCGGGCTTCAGACGAGTCTGTGTATAACTAGCTCCAGCCCAGCAGATCAGAATGGCTGGCAGAGAGCGTACATGTTTGTCATCTAAAAACTATTCACCCTCCACTTAGCCAAGAACACAACCCAAACAATAGACAGCCCGTTAACAATGTACCATTATCCAGAGCATGATGGGAGGAGGGGTGGGTGTGTGTGTGTGGAGGGGGGAGAAAGAGAAGGAGAGAGCAAGAAAAAGAGCGACAGAGCAAGAGAATAAAGGCAGAGAGATGAGAGGGAGGATTGCAGAGAGACCAAACTGTTATTTAAACCAGGCGGCCACGAAAACATCACAATAAATAACTCGGCTGTTTAGTCTCCACCTCAGACGCTGGGGGAGCGACAGAGCGCAACACGCGCTGGAGGGGGAGGGAGGGAGGTGAGAGAGGGAGAATTAAAGGGATCGGGGAGGGAGGGAGGGATGGAGTGGTGGGACGAGGGAGGGAGGGAGGGATGGAAAAAGAGATAAAACACATTACAAGATCGCTCTGTGTTATCAGACTCAAAGGAGTATCCAGGATCGTCTCTCCTCGTGACTAATGAAAGGAGCAGCTTCACAGTCGAGTACCAGCAAACACACACATGCACGCACACACTCATGCGCAGACATTTACTCTCTTAGGCTGGGTTACACCAACAAGGATTACATTTTAAACCCAATTAAATCATGGTTTAACTCTCAATTATGCTGCACCAAACTTTTAAACTGGCTTAAAATGAAGAAAGATTTAATTTAAACCTCTCTTTATACCTCAGTTTAGTCTTTACCCCACACCTACTTTAAATTTAATTCTGTTGCACCAGAACTTTAAATGCCAGTTTAAAGTTTGATCCAGGATTAACTTTAAACACTTGAAGCTGTTTAACTTTTGTAATAGTTGCGTTTTTTAGATGAATTAAGGAAAATAATCAAGTTCAAGTTAAGGGACAAAAGTTTCTCTGCTGAGCCATCATGAGTAGGCTAACTAGGCTAACCAACCTTATAGCTAACTAGCAAAAATGTAATTTAAAATTTTTTTAAAACTAACTGTCAAATAATATAACTTTTCAAAAAAAAAAAAAAAAAAAGCTTTTATAGCTAGCAAAAAATGTAATTTTTGAACTTTGTTTTAGCTAACTAACAAACAATATAACTTTAAAATATGTAGGCCTAATGTTTTAATTTTTTAGCTAACTAGCAGAAAATCTAACTTTTTTAGTCTTTAGCTAGCTAGCTAGCAATGCAACGTTTTTACGGAGTACAGCACAGCTAAAAATTAACAGTTCTCTCCTCTCTTTTATATTTGGTCCTAAGCACTCAAACTTATTTTTTATTTCATTAACTTAAATTTGGTAAGCAAGCATCTCTATTGTTGATTAAACCCTTTTAAATTTTGGTTTACATCACTAAACCTGGATATACTAAACTGAGATTAGTTTTTAGTTGTGCAGTTCTGCTTTAATTTTAAATCTGGATATACTCATTTTAAACCTAATTGTTCTGAACCCTAATTAGAACTAATCTAACTAATCTTAGCCTCTAGAAAGCAACCGTTCATACATTTATGTCACATTCACAAGACAGAAAAGATTGTATTCAGTTGTTTAGCATCAACGTATCTGCATGTTCAGCTCAGACTCACACCTTTGTTTTTCTGCAACACATGCACACTCACAGAAACACACCAACACACACAGAAGCCCTTTCCTTGTCCTCAGCAGAAAGAATGGCACAGTGAGGGCACCTCTGACTGCACAGACCGCCGCCTCGCCAGCCAAGGCCGTTGATGAGAGGAAAATAGTGCTAATGCAGCAAGGAAGCTGTTCTTTCCCAATTAAGCCAATAAAACACATGCTCCCCACCTTCCTGTAACTGCCTAATAAGCCATAAACACAGCTGAACATTTATAATTCTGGCTAGTCCATAAAAAAAGCACTTCCCATGTGCGCAGGGGTGAGGGGTGAGGTGTGCAAAGAGGGTGAAAGTGCTGGCGAGCGCGGCGGCAGCCCCAGCGAGCCGCGGAGAGAAATCGCTTTTTCTACTAAAAGAAATATTTAGTACCTTGCTGAATTAATGTGATGGAGCGGGAGGTGGCGGGCGAGAAAGAGAGATGGAGGGAGGAGGAGGAAGAGGAGGAGGAGGAGGAGGGCTCTGAGCTGTCTGCATAGACCAAAGAAAATGCCTCTATCTGCCTTCCCTCCTCCTCCTCCCTCTGCTTCGTCCTTCTGTGTTCAGGAGAAGCTGAAGATGCTGAACTCCCTGCAGAGATGAGATGAACACCTTCATACACACACACTAACACACACACACACACACACACACACACACACACACACACACACACACACACCACACACACACACACCCCTATGACCGCCCATACACAAGAACAAGCGCACATGCATACATACATATGCTGTGTATGTATACATGGATTACATTTTAAAACACGGTTTAACTTTAAAATATGTTGCACCAAACTTTCAAAGTACATTAAAATTAAGAAAGATTATATTTAAATCTCTCTTTAAACCCAATTTCATTTTTACCCTAAACATGGATTAAAACGAATTCTGTTGCACCAGAAGTTTAAATTTTGACATTAAATATAAACTTAAACTTGAGGTTTAACTTTTAAATTAGAATTGAGCAAAATAATCAAGTCTCTCAAAGAAAGTTAAGACACAAACCCAACCTAATTGAGTTTCCCGATGTGTCTCTTCTTTCCTTCACCCCAGGTGATAATTTGGCCAACAGGTTTTTCTCAAAGGAGGAGAAATTAGAGCTTCTCTGCTGAGCCATCATGAACAGGCTAACTACCAGGCTAACTGACTTTTCAGCTAGCTGGAAAACAATACAAACAATAGCAAACAATGAACAGTATGGAAATGGTTGGAGAAGCAGTGATAAGGGTAGGAGGAGCATAAATAAGAAGGCGAAGGGTGGAGGAGGAAGGTAGATGATGCAAACCAGAGGTGAGAAGGAGCTAGGAGACACTATGAACAGTGGAAGGGAGAGGTGGAGGGGATAAGGAGATGATACAGAGATAAGAGGACGAGGAACAAAGACAGTAGGAGGTAAGGAGTGGAGTCAGGATTATAGGAGGGTAGAAAAAGGATGTGAGAGGTTGAGCAGGTTTCGTGTGAGTTCAGGGAGCTTCCTGGATCATGTTTGTGGCCTCCTCACTGGGCCGCCTCGGCCTTTCTCCTCCCGGGCGAGAGGAGTCGTAAACACAGCGTGGGATCGCCGTAAAACAGTTCCTAAAAAACACATTTGCAGTTTACTGACTAAATGCAGGAGCTGTGGCCCCGCAGGGAGAGAGAAACTTGGAGGGATGAAGAGGAAAGTACAATTTGGCAGATTCTGTACATTTATTATCAGTTAAGGGAATATACTGCTGAGGTGAACAGGTTTTTACAGTCGCCTGAAGTCTTTCTCTGCAAGATATCCTTGTGCTCTTGTTACTGAAAATATGACGGATTATATATGTGTCAAATCAGTTACTGGATGTCTTAAATTCCCTGCTGATAAATCTTCTATACTATATTTATGGTTTTATTCTGGTTTGATATATGTCCTTCTACATTTATCTTAATTTTTAGGTTGTCTATCTATTGTCTGTGTATTATCTGATGTAGACAAAACTTGATGATGCATCTTCACAGGACTTTTTGAAGGGTAACTTTGACTCTATTTCCCACATTTGAAATTGGTTCTGTATTGAGAGGGAGAGCTGCAACGTAATCTCGGCAGGCAGCTACGCCGTAAAAGTATGACCACTTAAAGTGCTTGTTTTCACTACTGATTTCCACAGATTGTTCTTTTAAGTGTCTGACAACATTATGGAAAGGGTCACTACAAAGAGAGACCTTTTTTTAAAAGTGAGCTCCTTTGTGTTTAACCAGAAACACTATATTGCTCAGTTCAAAGCTACAAGACTCCACTGACAAAAACAGTAATTTTACCTCTCTGCTGCCTTAAATGGTTAGTTTTTTGTGTTATTGTGTGACTTTGGTATTTTAAATGGTTAAAAACTGACCACAGAGGTGAAATTACCATTTTTCTTAATGAATTCTGAACAGAACGATTTGGTGTCTGTTTCTAGATAAACTAAAAGTATCTTACTCTTTAAAAACAGGTCGAGGGACCCTTTCCATTATTTTGTCAAACACTTATAATAACATAATAATCTGAGTCTGTCAAATGGCAGAAACACTTTTAGTGGATGTACTTTGACAGTGTGCAGTTCTTCCAACAAATTACATTGCAGCCAGTTTTACTTCTAGCAGCTGCAGCGCTCTCACTTCATTCTGGACCACTTTCAAGAGTTGTTGTCCCCATTAGACACAAAAACATTTGCTAAGATGATGCAGCGGCCGGTAATTCCTTCCAGCTATTTTTCTCTTTTAAACTGTCAGTTTTTGTCTTTGTTGCTGGAACATTAGGGGTGTAACAATTCATTCTTAATTTCCTCAAAACAGACAGTGAAAGAACTGATGTTGCACCACCAAACATTCATAGTGCACAAGTGTGGAATAAGTTTGGGTTTTATGAGAAAGATGAGAAACACTGCTGCAAATCATTTATGCAAAATGGCTCTGACAGCAGCATACAGAGCCACAAGTCTTGAACATCATGTCACTGGGAGAGCAGGTGACATGTAGCATCACTGTTCCTCCACACCCCACTTCCTCTGCATGGTTAAATTCAATCAAAACCACAGTACTCTTCATATGAAACAGAGTAGAATATTATCTTACTGCAAAAATACATTTTAAACAGTTTTAAAGTTCGTTCACAGATTCTCATTGAGGCTACATCACTGTAATGTCCCCTTCTCCCTGTCGCTCCTGTTGAACTGTCATAAACACTCAATAATCTATTATAATCAATATTGTATATATATGTATATAGCCAGTCCATAACATGTGTTTCCATATAGCAGACAGGGGTCTGGGGCACTCTGCCACGGGGTCGTTAAAAGTTTTCAGATTCATTCCTTTAGATTAACATTATATTAAAAATATTTATTTATTTATTTTACAAAAGTCCTCTCACTTAAACAATCGTTATAATGCAACAATAACTCTTAATAAATAGAAATATAAATCTTCCTCCCGTCAGTCAAGCATGTGTCACCCATTAATAGTGGAAACTGGCTCCCTTTTTATTTTATTTTTATTTTTATTTATTTTACCTTTATTTAATCAGGTAAGTCATTAAAAGCGAATTCTTTTGTACAATAAATGGTTCTTGTGTCATGTTTGGTCTGACGTCTGACGAGTGAGGGATGTGAAATGGACAGATTTTTGTAAATGACTGGCTACTAAGGCAATAAATTAAGTTGAGGAAAAACAAAACTAAGGGAATGTAATAAGGAGTACTATCCCCAATATGGCTTCAGTGTATGCAAATATTTTTAATACATGTATATTATATTTTTTATTACATTTCTCTGGTGTTGTTCTTCCATATAACTAAATAGAAGTGTAAAAAAATGAGCTATGACAAATTATTTCGAGGGACATATGTATATATTCTATCTTGCAAGGGTCCTTGGCTCAAAAAAACTGAAACTGAGAATACATACATAGGACGCTCTCTCCTCGTGTACATTCTGTGTTTCCGTTTCTATTCTGTGTTGTTGTGTCTCATCGCTGTTTGCTGCTGCAGCGACAGAGTTTGTCTATTAAAATTTCATCATCTTGAAGCACTTCAGTGAAATGAACAAGGAATCTGCGTCTTTGCAGAGGAGTGAGTCTGCTCACTGTACACATACAATTCACAAATAAACACCGGCCTATACTGTACTCACACACACACACACACACACACACACACAAACACACACACAGGGGTGGAATGTGTTGGAATGCTGAGCTGTGTGTGTGTATGTGAGTGTGTGTGTGGTTGTTTGTCTTTCCTGCTATTGTCAGACGGAGATTGATACCGCCTCTCTTTACTGACAGACGATTGTCGAAGCTTCCTGAACTAATTATAAAAAGCAACAACAGTAACTCACAAACCCTGTCTGCCAGCCTGTCTGTCTGTCTGTCTGTACAGTATCTGGCTGCCCACTCGCCTGTCTGTCTGTCTGTCTGTCTATCTACAGTAAACCCTCACATATCTGTGGTCTTGTCTATTTCAGTGAAATAAGATGTCGATTCAAATCTGGCCCTGCAATTCACACGGGACGCACCTCAGAAACTACTGTTTAACGTGTTAGTTGTTTTGTTGTGTTTGGATTTCTTGGCAGAAACAGAAGAAAAGACAGAGAGCGGACAGAACAGAGAGGAGAGAGGGAGAGGAAGTCGAGAGGCCAGACAGTGAAGAGGTCCTAACATCAGTCTGGACTTGCCTCCTATTGTCTGAGTGTGTTGGAAGTCAGGAAATGTCATGTTGCATTTACACATGCAAAGTGTACACAGACATAAAAGGTGCAAGTGTGAGATATAAATCAACTCTGTAAGAATAAGCCCATCAACCACTTTGCGTGTGTGATGAAACAGTACTCATGGAGTTGCTGTGTTCTGCACAGGAAGTGGCAGCAATCCACTTCCTGCTCGGATGGAAATCTCATCTACGAGCTGAGCTGCCCAGGGTGTTACCACACACAAACACAAATATATGAAAGAACAAACACACACACACGGAGTGCAGACCACCACCCAGTCTATTTCAGTTTGTCATGTATTGTCACCTGAGCCTACAGTAAATACAAACGCTTTGTTCTTAGCCCAGCACTGCTTAGGGGGCTTTCTCTATGTGTGTGTGTGTGTGTGTGCGTGTGTGTGCGTGTGTGTGTGTGTGCTCTTTCCATAAACCAATAACAACAGTCCTATTAATAAATGCTGTTCTTACTCTGTGGTATCAAGTGAAAGGCCTGTGAGTTTGAATCATACACTATGACAGTATGTCATACAGTTAAAGGAGAAATATATAATATATTTACTGTAATATATCATTAAATGACCATGAAATGTCATCAGAGATTAAGAAAACATCCCAAATTGAAATACTGGCAACAATTCTACAGCCGGCATGTTTTCCGTGGAAATTTCCATTCCAGGCCGGAATCATTGTTTTCGTTGGCGTGTTTCACGTTTATTAGAGTTCAAATCAATGCCGAATCTTCACTGAATGAGTAAGTGTCTGTTTATGAGTTGTAAGAAATCATAAATAATCTTTTAGAAGGAGTAGATGTTTATAACGATTAAATTGAGCAATATATTTATGAGTCTGGCAGGCAGTAAAACGGG
Source organism: Lutjanus argentimaculatus (assembly GCA_034769285.1). NCBI lineage: Eukaryota > Metazoa > Chordata > Actinopteri > Lutjaniformes > Lutjanidae > Lutjanus > Lutjanus argentimaculatus. The sequence goes on along the minus strand of JAWZSL010000004.1, from coordinate 19,361,275 downwards.
CGGTCACTGAAATCAAACTCCAGATCGTGTATTTTAACTTTACAATGAGTCATTTGACAGCTATAAACAGCTCATCAGCTTACAGTGCAGGACTCGTTGTTGCTCGTCAGTGCCTGTAGAGCTGCAACGATTTGTCGATTAATTAATAAGGTCATTAAAAGAAATTTAGTTTTGATAATTGATTCATCATTGTAGTAATTTGTCAGGCAACATGTCAAACATTTGCTGGTTCCAGCTTCTTAAATATGAAGATTTGCTGCTTTTCTTTGTCATTTATCAGAGTAAATGAAGAGTCTTTGGGTTTGGGACTTTTGGTTGGACAAGCGTTTTTGACATTTTATGACTTAATGAGGAAATCTATAATATGCAACATTTCCACACTGAAATGTTGAAAAATGCTGGACCTATCGTACTTATTTGTTGATTACACACTTAATTTCTAAATGTTCCAACATGATCAAGGCAGAACTTTGTTACTACCAGCTGCTATCGCATCCTAACACTTCCATACACACAAATACGTGAATATATCCAAGAGTGAGGAAGAGCTGTGACAAATTAATGTGATTTAAAAATAACCACCTCCATGAACTACTTCTGTCCTGAGTCATGTCAGAAATGTTGGAACAATCCATGATGCCACGCTACTTAAGAAACTGTGAAAACTGTTTTGTTATGTGTTTTAATTGAGAGCCCCAAGTGCATGAAATTACTATCGTTGTTAAGAAAATAAAAAAAAAGAATGACCTGTAAAACATTGTAAAACTGTGTGCATACATTTCAACAATCATAGTGGGTCAAAAAAAAATCACATAGTTGCAAATATGTGTGTACAGCCCATAGTTTTTAGTAATAACTTTAACTTTCAAACTTTATTTTAATTCCTAAACAAAACGTGTCTGTTGTCTGATTGGGGTAGGGTTAGAGTCATATCTGTCCACTCTGTCATGTTAGAAAGGCTATCATAACTAAAAATAAATGTAGCCAAAACTATGAAACTAAGGATCAAGAGGCAAACTTTTTGGGTTTTCCTCTGAGACTAATTAAAAGACTAATTAAAAAAGTGTAGAGATAAGGCTGCCAAAGACAAACTTTTTCTAGTCTCCAAGACCAAACGAGTATCATGAGATAATTACAACGGGGAGTAGTGTTTTTGGGCCAGATTTATCACATGTCTGAGATTTTAGCAGTACAGAAAGGAAGCCAAACTTCTACACTTCTATTGACGTGATTCACAATCCTTTAAGGAAATTACACAATTTACTTGTGTGATATTAAAGTTATATCAAAATAAAACTCAAGAAATAATTCTGACATCACTGATTGTTAAAAGACATTTGTTTAACTTTAGTGCAATATTTGTATTTTTTTAAATTTTGTTTTTAAACTTTGCTTCGGGATCCTGCATCATGCTGTTGGGATTTATTTCACTGTACATTATCCAACTTATTACAAGGTTGCTTAACCGAAAAAGCAATAATTTGATACAAAATATTAATTTAAAAATTATTTTTATTGATTTTAAATGATTTTATTGCTCCTCTAGTGTCAATTATCAGAATGTCTCCATAGCAATGATCTGTTCTTCATAGCAACAGTCTGTTATACATAGCAACGGTCTGCTAATCAGAAATAATAAGTCTTTAGAGTGCCATAACTGACCAATCAAAACTGAATGTTTAACAAAAGCTGTATGATAAAGGTCAATATTTTATAATATATCTGTAATAAGCTGTGTTCCATGACTAAATCAGAATGATTCAGAGTTGTGTGTAATGCCACATCATCCTTGTGTGAACCTGCTCAGGACTTCACTGTTTACTCTGTTCTGTCAGGCTTTTCTTTACATTTAAGTAGCCATAAAATCACACAAAACAGGTATGCTTGTTGTTTTTACTGACTTATTTTTAGCAGAATACAAACAGCGTGTAAATAAACAGATAATCCACATTAACACGATGTTCAAAGCCAAGAATTAGCATAAAATAAAACACACAAATGGAGAAAAATTACATCATCTCTCTCAGCATTTATGTGTGGCTGCTGCCCCGTGCGCCGAGGCAAACAAACTGATTTAAGTGGTAAATAAAGTCACAACACTCTGGCTGCATCTCCTGAGATTTAACCTTAACCCTGAAGTGTGTTGCATAACAGCGGCAAACTTGACAGATAAAACACAGGCTGTTAGCACCACCACCCCCCTTCCCCAGTGTTTGACTAGACAGCAGTATCCAAACACAGGGACTCCTCACTACACTGACTTTACAAGGACTAATTACCGGCTGGCACTGAGTGCAGACAGATGGTAGGAAGAGAGAGAGGTGGAGAAGGAGCACGCAGGGAGGGAACGAAAAGATATATGTTATCGTTCGAGTGTATGTGTGTGTGTTGGTCTGTGTACATAAGCTAATTTGCGTCAATAATTACCATCCACCCTGCAGCAGACAAAAGATCTGCCTAAACATTGCAAACTGATGTCTGATGTCAGTTTCATTCCTCCGCTGACTCTCACAACAAGCACTATTTCAATGTTTGTTAATTAATGCAGCCTTTGTTGTTTGTCACATTTTGATTGATACAATAAGCACAACTGATAAATAAAAGAGGAGCTGGGTGCTTAACATCAGTAGCAACCTCTTTTACACACAGGGTTCAGCATTATTTATTTATTTTTTTTACATGCCCCTGTACAAACTGTTTTATTTATTAGCAGTTATCAAAGAATAACAACGACTAAGATGATTGTTATGTTTAAAATCAGGCCTGCAACACTATAAAATGTCAGAAAATAGTGAAAAATGTCCATCCCGGTTTTTCAAAGTCCAAAGAGATGTCGTTAAATGTCCTGTTTTGTCAGTCAAAAAGCCAAAGATGTTTGATTGAGTTCGATATATAATAAACAGAAAAAAGAGGGAACTCTCCATATTTGAGAGGCTGCAAACAGCATTTTCAGCCATTTTTGCATGAAAAATTACTTAAGTACGGTACACTCCACTAACATACAGTGAGCGAGCAAACTCTAGTGGATGGAGAGCAAAAAATGGGATTTAAGGTGTGTGTGGCATGAGCGTTCAGTTTTTTTTATAACTAATGCAGCTTTCTTAAATTTGTATCATTTCCTCCGCAAGAATGATGCATTTTGTGATTTGTATCATGATTTGTGTTTGGATCATATGAGCTATGCCACCTCTCAACCTCATAAATTAGCAGAGGCTGGACCAAGTCATTGTTTTTTGCAGGTCACAAGTAAGTGTTAAGTGTTTGCTCTCAAGTCCTGAGTCAAGTCCCAAGTCCTAAACTTTGAGATTTGAGTCCTAAACAAGTCATAATGTGCTATTTACCAGATGTAATGCCATTTTAACAACAGAGCCTCGACTGACCCTTCTTCATGCAACTTCAAATGTTAAACAAAGTTGGAAGTTGTTGTGTCTCTGTCATTTTGACCTGCACGTTTTGTTTACTGCAATTATTTTTTTGCTTAACACCATATTAAATAACTTTTTAATCTTTGGGTTTAACTGGTTGAGGATATCAAGTATTTTCAAATCACAGCTCAAGTCCACGTCCAGTGGAAAGTCCTTTTTGATTTTGTCAAGTCCAGTCTGAAGTCATCAAATTTATGTCTCAGGTCATGTTACTCGAGTCCACACCTGTGTAAATTAGTCTTTCAGCACCACTGTTGACTGCTGACTGGAGGGAAAACAGCAATGCCAAGGACACCAGTGTCAACTTTGACCGATGAAAACAGGCTGGAGGTGGAGCGAGTGCACAAAACTACGCAAAACCAGAACTGGGACAAGCCATTTTTCTAACAAGCAACATGTTACTTATCCTGCTGATGTACGACGCAGGTTAGGACATGTTTATTGGGAAAAACAGAACAATCTGTCAGATGGATGGGAATGTAATTGAAAATATATATTTAATAGAGTCTGACTCCACTTTTGAAATAATTTACACAAAAACACAACATTTTTTGAAGGTTTTGTTTAATCCCCTCCCATGTATCCTGCTCATTGGTCTGAGCCGTTGCAGAGCAATGGGTGAAAGCAAAAACCAACCTGAAAATAAAGTGTCATCATGCCTAAAGCTACTGTGGTGCATTTTGCATGCCAAACAATTTTAAAAAAACATCAACAACATCAACAACTATTTTCTTTACTTCCCCAAAGAGTGAAGTACAGTAAAAGAAGAGATCTGTGGATGTGACTGAAATATCCAGGACTGAATTTCTTTTCTCGTACATCACTGCTCCCCCACCAAAGTATTGAGATCTGCACCCTTGGGTGTCCTTATCCTATTTAGGCTTGTAGTTTCACTTTAACTTAATTATTTCAGTTCAGTCTCACTACTCTCAACATAACTGCTTTCAGTAAACATAATGAAGCATTTAGCAGGTAAAGAGTCAAATATTTACGTCATGCTGTGGTAGAGACCAAAAACAGAGCTAAAAGAAGAGCGGGTGTACATTTATCAAGTGGCCAGAAACAAGACACTGCTGGTTGTGTAAATAGACAACTGTTCACCATAATAACTTAATAAGACAATAATTCTGTATATTACAATAGGGAAAACACAAGTGTGAATAATACACTAAATGATGACTGAATTCCCTGTAGCTGATTCAGTTTCAGGATCCCGGTATTGTGCTCGCTGACTCACTGTCTCACTGTCATGGCTTACTCAGAGACTTGAACAGAAACGAGTCGATTATGTCATTAGTAGACACCTGTACGGTTCATACTAAGTCAAAGTGTCTGCTGTGGAAAAAGGACAGTTTCAAGGTTGAAAAAATGTGTCTGGAAAAGAATCAGGTTGACTTTTCCTGGGTGGATAAAAATAACAAAATGTCCTAAAAAAAATGGAAAAAATAAAGTTAGGTTCTATTTTTAGCCTCTTCTTTAGTACAAACATCTCCTGCGGTTGTCTGTCCTCTCTTTCTCTCCATACCATCTCTCCACCTCTGCCCCATCAGCTCCTCCCCCTCGACTCTTTATTCAAACCTTCTTTTTCAACCCTCCACTGCTCTTCCAACCTGCCTCCCCCAACCCCACCCCACTCTAGTTATTCCTCCCCCTCCATCGCTCTCTTCTCGCACCACTCTCGTTAGCCTGGGTATAAATCTCCAGAACTAACCCAGTAATTTAACCCATTAGCATCTCAGATATGCGGGTGGCACCTAAATTACGACAGTGCAGAATAGTGATGCATGTAGCCCCGGCTGGTGAATTTACAACGTCTCGTTACATATTCAGTCGGCATAAATCAAGCGCTCCCCACTGACACGCGGCCTTATGGGAAGGCACGGGCCGAGGTGGAAGGAACAATCTCAGGGATGCGAGTTAGTTAATCATGTGGAAATAAGAAACATAACCCAGATTTACACAGACACACACACACACTCCGATACGGGGAAACACACATACAGGTACATGTAGTCATGTACTTTAATGCACATTTGCACTCTTCCATACATTCACTCCTGAGTACACATGCATACAAACCCTGTCTGCTAGAAATGTTTTCATAATTATGTTGTGGTGACAAATGTAATACCTGCCTGGATTATGTTCACAGACAGCATTTCTTCTTAATAATACATTTAAATAAGGTACCGGATTTAAAAAAAAGCAGTGGGGTGGATGGCAGGTGCACCACAGTCTGGGTTTTGCACCCAGGCTCCAGCAACAAGAAGGCTTTGGTTAAGGTTAGGGAACATCATGAGAGGGGAACCTTGTATGTGTGAAACTGTCATGTATGCCCACTTGATTCTCAGCAATAGTGGATATACTGGGAGAGGCTCCCAGAGCTGCATCTAAATATTCTTGTCTTGCCAAATTTGAAGTGTATTGGTCGTTGTATGTGGATAACACCATTACATACATACTCTAAACATACTCTAGCACACTTTGCAGGTGATTGGATGAACCATCTGACTTCAACCTCTTCAACCAATCAGATCAACACTTCCATGGACACTTCTCGCTGTTGTCACACCTAAAACCAGGCCCGTAGCTGCCTGTAGTCCCTCCGAGGTACTCATTGGCTGTGCCACTTTTGGTGTGAACACGAACGGATAACTTGTAGCCTGGCAAAATGGATTCTTGCTTGATCTCTTGATCCAGCCATTTTGCAAGGCAAGTACTATATAGTTACAAAACGAAAAAAGATAACATTTATATTAACAGAAATCAACGCCTTGCACCAGTGAAGATATTCGCAGGTAATGGTTCATTCCATTTATCTTGGAGGTCAGAAGTCAAAGCTAAGAATGATTTCACACCCTAGTTGACCACGTTCCAGTACAACAACTCAGGAAAAAACTTTGTAGTGCTTTGTACCAAAAGTACAGAGTGTGGACTGATAACATGGAGGGGTCCAGTTTCACCTCCTGGGCACTGTCGGGCACCAAACCCCAACTGCTAGGGGCTTCTGGGCAGCATCCATCTCTCTACCACCTCTCCCACAAATTGTATGTGCATGTTTACAGGCCTACATATGTGTAAAATAATTAACAATGGATAAAAAAAATGAATTTCCCTCAAGAAGGACTAATAAGGTACATTCCTCTTCTGTTCTGCAGAGTCAGAAATCCAACTTAAGGGAGTTTCAGTTGAAATATCCAACTGGGAACTCAGAAATTCCACCTTCCCTTTCGAATGGAAAGCATCATAAGACCTAAAGTGGCAAATCATGCTGTTGTAGGCTGCTTGGCGCAATAAGAGACATTACATGTGCCAACAAATGTGCAGTTCTCCCAAATCTGGGGTTCCCTTCTAGAAACAACCATTTTGGGTAGGTTAAATGCAACAGAAGCCCTTTGGTTAAGGTTGGGGGAAGACCGTAATTTCTGTTAAATATCAATTAAAATATAATGTCATGTCTCAAGTCATGACTGACTTTTAAATGATGTTGTATTCACAAGTGGAAAGTGTATTGCAAGATTACCAATTTTAGCAGAAAGAAAAAGTCAGTCAACATTTTACTGACAAGCTCAGTATCATTTTTGCGACTTGTCAGGTACTTTAATTAACAACATTTCCTCATTATGTCAATAAAAAAACAATATCAGTCAGCACTACAGTTCCCTCAGAATGTATTTGCTGTTGCAAATCAGTTATCAGTGCATAAACATGCACAAAAACAAGCACAAACAAAATGAAATGATCACAAAATTAGAAACAATGCAACACTGAATCTAATGTTTTGTTTTGGGTCCCTCCCTCACCTTCCTTCTCTTCCTCTAACTTCTACAAACACACACACACACACTCCTGCCTAAATGAGTGTTTCCGTGTGTTGATGGGCAAGACAAAGAGCACAAGCAGCAGCCACTCTGTGTGTGTTTGTGTATGTGTGAAGGCTTGCACGCCTCTGGTGTTATCTCAGCACATGGTTTCAGCAGCAGCGCGGGACGTCTAGCCATCACAGCGGCAGCGGCGACAGCAAGTGAGTGATAACTGTAGTAAAAGTGTAGTAAACAGTCTGAGTGATGGCGGCTGTCGGCGGGGCCAATTGAGCGTGTGACATCAGCCGTGACACATCAGCGGAGAAGCACAACGGTAATGACAGCATCGCCACGCAGCGCGCTCAGGCTATCTGTTACTGCTTAACAGCCGCCACACACACGGATACACAACATGAACATGTAGTCAGTGAAGGGGATAAATCTGACTTTCAGCTGCAGTTAGAACCTGAAACTGTTCTCTCCTTAACACATGAAAGAGAATTTTCTTTTTCTGTTTCAGTTTCTGTGTGTGTGTGTGTGTGTGTGTGTGTGTGTGTGTGTGTGTGTGTGTGTTGTGTGTGAGTGAGTGTGTGTGTGTTTTGGGGAAATCTTAGGTAGGTTTGAGTGCAGTTAGAAAGGTGAAAGGTCACAAGCTCAAGTCCCTGGAGAAAGACAACAAACACTGCTGCTCCCAAAGGAAGAGACTCTGAGCATCATTATAAAACACACACACACACACACACACACACACACACACACATACCAAATCATTTATAACATGTAGTCTTATAATGAGGTGGTCACCTTCTAAACCTTCTAAAAACTAATCCCCTGATGTCTCTCTCCCTCAGTCTCACCTACCAGCCTCCCCTGAGACCTGCTGACTGTGAGGGACTCATAATTAGACACGGGGACACAGACGTGGGAGACACAGTCTCACACAACATGTCTGAATGGAGAATATGGTCCATAGTTAGATGTTTGTTAATGAATCCAGGAAACAGCATCCCAATCACAATCACTGTCTGTCTGTCTGGAAGGTCTGAGGAAAATTTTATCAAAAACACATCATACAACTTCATCCCAAGGGAGTTTTTTGTGCCAATCAGTAAACATAATAAAATAAATGTACACATAGTTTATAGACAATAGAGTTTTGTACATACAGTGCTGTTTTTGAAGGATTGCTTCACCCAAGTGTCCCCATGTTCTTCTGTTGAAAGAAGTTCCAGAGAACATTGTTGAGGTTTATGGATCATACAGAGTTACCACACTCTTAGAAATAATGGTTCCAAAAGGGTTCTCCCAGAAGGGCTGGGGTTCTACCCAGAACTATTTGCTTCTGAAGAACCTTTTTTAGAGAAAGGGTTTGTGAAGGGTTCTTTATGAGACAAAGGGTTCCATTAAAAGGTCTTTCATCTATCTTTCTTTTTTTTTTTTATAAAAGAGATCCTCACCCTCAAATATTCAGATGTTTCAAATGGTAAATTCAATTAATTTTACTGTTCTTCTAATTTTGCCTCATCTGTAAAATATATGGTTCTTTTTAGAACCCTCAGAAGACAAAAGGGTTACAGGTAAAACCCTTAGAATATAAATGGTTCTCAGTAGAACCCCTGGGTGGGTAAGTGAAACCCTTGGAATATAAAGAGATTCTCAGTAGAACCCTCTGGGTGGCTTCTTGGTGACACCCTTATAAGGTGGAAAGGTTCTGGATAGAAAAGGTTCTACAAGGAACCAAAAAAGGTTCCTGGTAGGGAAAGGCCAAAGCACTTTCTCATTAGCACTTTTATTTCCCAGAGTGCAGGACGTTGTTTGGAGAAAGAGATTCTGCTGTTGCTGATGTTTTTTAAAAGAATAGTCAGACATTGGCTGGCAACTGCTGAGAGCCAAGAAATAGTCCGGCACATAACCTCTTGTAAAAGAAGGCAAATTGTAATTTTAACTCTTTGGCTTTTGTATGCATGAAACAAATTACATATAATGTGTTCATTAGTAGGTGCATTTTGTTACTGTTGGCCAGAGTCTGCCAGGCTGTTTCCTCTTGTTTCCAGTCTTTATGCCAAACTAAGATTAAGTCTGAGATGTGAATGTATTTCAAAACCTAATTAAAAAAAACACAAAACCATTTGCATGGGTAGATAACTTTAATGATAAGGGAAAATTCTGTTTTTTTTATTCAGTGGAATTTATCCTTTAAAATTAAAGGACCAGTGTGTAGGATTTAGTGGCATCAAGCAGTGAGTTTACAAATTGCAAACACCCTCTCACACTCTGCCTCTTCGTATGTGCTAGAGACTATGGTGGCCACAAAAGTTGCTAAAGGCACAAAAATACGTATATAGGCGGTTTGGTTTGTCTATTCTGGCCCACTGAAACGTCACATGTGCTGTGTTCAGTTCACAGGGTCTCCTGCCTCTTCTGGGCCTTGTGCCTGACGCAAACAGAATGAAAATGAAGGGGAATATACCACAGCCCCAGAGCATGCATAATGGACTAATTTATTTAGTGATAGCGGACCGTCGTAAATGGAAGCGATGCGAATGACGCGAACAGCTGATTGTTCGTTTTTTGTTTGTTTTTTTTTCAAACAAGATGTCCTAAGCTGCTCTGTGCGTCAGCGAACAGTCTCAGCTCAGCAGGTGTCACTCACCCTGGCTCTCTTTAAGCAAAGTTTTGGACACTTTCTTCACCTCCAACTCCAAATTTTATCTGATCAAAGTCAGTGCTGAAATCCTTAAAGTTTCTGTTTTCTGCCACTAAAGAGTCAACATGGAGGACAAGACGCTAATTAACAAGGTCGACAAGCTGCACCTTTTATATGATTCACGGCAGCTTTTTTATGGTAATATATCCCTAAAAAGGATGAGGTTTGGAGGTCAGGGAGCTGTTGGGAGTGACAAGTAAACTGTCCTCCAACTGTACAGATATAAAACTGGCTTAAATGCGCTGCTGTGACATCACTCACATTATATCTGGACAGAAATGTTTAAGTTTAAGTTTCCTTTTTCAACACATGACTATGTCAGACAAAAATATCAACTGAGGCCCAATTACTGCCATTTCTAGACTAACAATTAATTATTGATTAATATGTTTTCAAGTAGTTAGTATTCTTAAGGACAATTAATTAATTATTGATTCATCATTAACATCCCTGGTAAAAATTCTAAATTTCAGGGGATTATACACTAATGAAAACATACTTATGAATATCATAGTCCATCTCTGCCACATTGTGCCAATAAATCCCTCTAAATCTTACTCGCTGTACCTTTAAAAGAAAGCTGCCAGACCTTTTACTGCTTTACTGCAATATTTGTACAAAGATGCAGAAGCGACATGCCAGAAAGATGCAGCTGTAGAGAAAAAAATGGCTGGAAACTGAGGTTTACACATTATACAATAGGATGAATTTCAGTTAATAATCTCTGTCGCATGAAAACCAGAATATAAATGGACATATCAATGGTCATATAATCCCTCTAAACCTAAAAATCAAGAATATTATCTTCCTCTGATTTTTGGATATAATCAATTGTGCATGTAAACATCACTGACGTGTTTAAATGATGCTTTTGTTTTGAAACTCTTTATTTGTCTGTCTTCTTCTGTCTGTCAGCACAAGCTGTGAAAAAACAGAGTTGCCATCACCTTTTGGCTTTCAGGGCAGTTTCTCATAAAAGCGAGCATTATAAATACTCCGGGAAGACCAGTTATATTCATGCCAAAGCCACAGGTCACTGAGAAGAAATGCAGATTTACAGAAACTGTCTTTCATTTTAAATAAACACCCAGATGAGAGCGGCGGGTTTGACACTTAAGCTGGCTAACACCTACTCAGCGTGACCCGAGTTCAAGTGTTTCTATCTCTCCTTCTCCGCTTGGAGAAAGATACAGAGAGGGAGAGAGGGTGAGGAAGAGGGTGAGGAAGAATGGGAGGAAGAGGGAGAGAGCAGCATTTAACCTCGGAGGGTCAGACCAAAAATTCAGTGGAAATTCTCTGTGATCAATAAGTCCAAGAAATACATGCACCCACGCAGTGCTGTCACAGATACACAAACACACTCAAAAACCAAAACACTTCAGTGTGAAACACACACACAGGCACACACACACATGCAGGAACACACGCACTCAGTGGAAGAGCTAGCCTCAGCTGTGCTCTCCTCTCCAGCGCGGCACTAACTGACGGCTAATCGATTAGTGCTTGGTGACCTCTGACCCCGCTAGCTTCCTGTCTGACAGATTACACCTCCGCAGTTCTATAGGACTGCATTCGCCTGCCTCTCAGTGTGTGTGTGTGTGTGTGTGTGTGTGTGTGTGGTGTGTGTGAGTGGCTCGGCTTTTCGCTTTCTAGCTCCACAACAGAACAGAAATAACAGCAACATGTCTCAAAAAGGACAGTCCATTTCATAAACACCACACATGCATTTCATACTATCACAATACTAATAACAGCATGAGAAAAGTCAAGTCATACACTTCTAGAGACTGTATATTATGAGTGATATTTCCAAAAACAATGCACATCACATGTCAGTCCAAATTTAATAAAGTACTTTTGGAAGCTGTTTGCTACATTTGACTGTTCCTGTTCAGCAAGCTGGTGCCACGAGAAAACAAAATCCAAATAAAATAAGAAAATAAGATGTTAGGTCAAAATTAATAGTGCCCCTGGCTCTATTTGTAAACCCATTGGCAAATTTGAGTTTGATTTTTGACCAGGCTTGGAATTTCAGCATTTTAGAGGCAAGGCCACTTTTTGGTGTTGTCAATTTTTTTGAATGCAACAAGGCCAAATACCAGTCCACAGGAATACTAAATTTAACTATAAAGGAATCAGGATGATTTTTTTTTTCACCCTAATTTGTTTACACTATGTACAGAGACACTGGATGTCAGTCACAGCTGGGGCTGCTGAAAGGCTCTTCATGTATTAATTTGAATGCCCAAAATAACTTACATCTAATGTTTATTAACAAGAGTTTACAGTTGCAATTAGTACCTCAAAATAATGTGTTAGTATCTAAGTTAGTATTTTGAGAAAGTTTCTCTTTGTTTTGAGATACTAACTCACTATTTCAAAATACTTAATCATTATTTAAAATACTATGTTATTACACTGACATATAACTCACTATTTAAAGATACTAAGTCATTATTTTGAGATACTAACACATTGTTTTAAGATACTTAAATAAAAAGATAGTTCACTATTTAAAATAGTAAGTCATTATTTCAAGACACTTAAATAAAAATATACTTCACTATCACAGAGCTGTGGTCTACGAAGCAGCCTTCTACAGGAAAAAAAAGAGTGAGGAAAAAATATTATATTTTTAAATTGTTTTGTATGCAGATTTTGTATAAAGTGTGACTTCAGTTAACATGTGCAAATCTACTGTAGTTTTGAAAACCTACGAGCAGACAAAGCCATGGGGACACTCTGATTTTTGCTGCCTCCCTTCAGGACCCCAGAATGAGAACCAATGACTTAAAAGGATTTTTTTTTTTCATCAAATTGGCAGAAATGGGCTTCCATAGGGAGGGAGAGACAGTGCATGGACAGCAGACATTTCATAAAGGAGACAAGCATATATAATGTCGATCCAGCAGTTTGTCGCTGTTAACAGAGACTCCAGTCTGCAGTGTAAACCACAGAATTGTACAGTAACCTCAGGCTTCATGATCAAATTAAGTTTCTATTACTTATGTCCATATTTGCACAATCCTATTCTCACACTCCTGTGCGAACTCAGCAAGTACTGAACGTGAACATGTATTTTAAAAAGCAGCTAAATTTCAGTATACTATGCCACGCTCGATTCAGCAATTTAAAATTGGTTCAGAAATTGTAAAAATTATATTTAAAATTATCCATATCAACACATACGTATAAATACATGTTTTATGCATGTTTGTGTGGTTTTTTTGTGAGTTTGCGTGTTTTCATGCTTTTTTTGGTCTATGGCGGTGCAATACACAGTGTTTGTTGTTTGTTTGGGCGTGTGCTATGTGTTACTGTGGCGACACAGGCGGTGTGCAGATCAGTCTGGGAGTGGTGATGCATGTGTATGTGTGTGTGTGTGAAGGTGTGTGTCCGTGTGTGTGTGTGTGTTAGGAGGTAGATAACAATGCCCCTCTCGGCAGGACACTGGTGCTCTCTTCCTGGCCTGCTCTGTACGGGAAACACCGCCCTGACACAACACACAGACACACACACAGATATTTATACCTGTGTGGGTTACAATGACTTCACCAGCTCGCCCTGCACAGCCCTAACAAAGGGAAACAAAACCTCATTGTGGACTGGTGTCCCCCACCACACACACACACACACACAATACACACACAGGAGTGAGGTGCTTGCAGACTCAGCCGTCCGTAAGATCAGACAAGGTTAGCATTTTTATTCCGACACGGCTATTAATAATGAAATGATGCATGGCTGGCACATTTACTCTCCGCTCTCCTCTCCTCTCCAAATTCCTCTTTACAGTTGTACAAACTCTCATACAGAAGGTAAACACACTCCTGCTCGGCCTCCCAAAACACCTCAACCACCAGTTCACTTTGTGGTAAGGGGAAAATTCCCACTCCCATCAGTGTGTCTGTTAACATGTGCGCGTGTGTGTGTGTGTCTGTGTGTGTGTGTATATTCTGCAGGGAGTTTCCAGATCAACTAAATTTGTTTGCTTTTTAATGACAGAGCTTAAGATATTCACACACACACACATGCACACACAACCACCAACCACCTATCGTGAATGAGCCACTCTGTACTTTTCCCCTTGATACCGTGTGTGTGTGTGTGGTCAGTGTGTATGCGTGTGCATGTGTGTGTATGAGTGTGTGTGTGAGAGAGAGACTAAGAGACTAATGGCTGTCCAGTAATGGGTGTATGGTGAGAGAGATCTCTGTGTGTAGGTACCCAGAGGCCTCTAACCACAGTCTCATCGCCCACCAGGAGGTTATCCACACACCACACAAACACACACACACACACACACACACACACACACACACACACACACATATATATACAGACTGTAGCCTGGATTTTAGATATACTGAGGTCAGGAGTCCAAATTCCTTTTTTTTTTTTTTACCAAAAAAGAATCAAAACTTCACTCATTCTTGAGAATTGGGACAAAAACATATTTTAAGCAGGTTTTGATTTTTATTTTTCAATTATGTTGGAAAAATAAATCTTATGAGGTCGAACTCTTGGCTATTAAAAATTGTAATGAGGTGAACCATGATTTTTTTTTTGTTGACTTAACCTTATTTCAAAAATCCTAATGAATTTATATTTAATGAATTTACAGAAATAAAAGTTCTCTATGACATAGATGACGTCACAAACATATGTCTAAACTTTTTTGACTAGGTGGTGGGGGCACTGACTTTATTTATTTATTTATTTATTTTAAATCTAAAAAAAGTACCAATTTCAAACACATTATTTAATTCTTAGAGAACTGAGAGTTACATCATCTCTGTCAACCCTTAAGATGTAATATCTTATGGAGTTGACAAACTGTTACATATTTTCACAATGAACACATATTTTTAATTGTTTGATGTTGTGAATTCTTGTCTGGGACGAGGGCGTACAGTACAAAATGGTCTGGGTGAAAAACTTTTGAAATTTATTTTGTCTACACTGCAAAAAAATCTCAACATTATCAAGTACTTTTTAATTTCTAAACTGACGTTTAAAAACAAATTTCTCTTGAAATAAACAAAAATCTATGCAGGAATTTCTTCCTCTTTCCTATAGAAATCAATATTTCTCAAAAATTAATAATAATAACGATAATAATAATAATAAGAGGCAGCCTTAAAAAGGCACCATCATTTGTGTGTGATTGTACAATATAAACAACTTATGTTGTTAGAATCTCCCAGATTCCCAGAAGCACCACTGAGGACACGACCTCGGTGTCCTACAGTCCTGCACAAACACACGTCGGCTGGCTCGGTCCGTGGCTGGGTTGCGAGTTGAAGAAGTCATCCAGTCCAACAGTAGGTTACATAATCACTCACAGAGTCAATCAGTCAGTAAGTTTGTTGATCAATCAGCCAAGTCATTAAATGATTCAGTCAGTAGGTTAATTAGTCAGTCAGCTAATTAGTCAGTTGACTGAATGGAAATGATTGATAAAGATTCAGCATAAAATCATGTTGCCTGTCCCAACATTGCCGACAGTCAGGCTTGATTTTTCCCTCCATGATACAATATCCAGTAAACTGTACTGCTTGTGGCTCCAAATGATTTCCGATACACTGTGTCAGGTCTATAAATCCCTGGAGGACGTACCATAGCCTGGTTCCAGACCTCTGAATCATTGCCCGCATATCTGATTTTTTCAGCAGTTCAAATTGGTCTGGTTTTGTGCTCATTGATTGCTGTTTCCCCTGGTTGAAAGAACAACTGAACCAATCAGAGATTTGTAGGCAGAATTAAGAAAAGGCATGGCGTCGTCTTGTACCGGACCCAAAAATCATTATAAAAACAAATACAGTGACAAGTGTGGGTGAGACTGAGCACACAAGTTCTTACAAGTCACCAGAAATGGCAACTCTTGAATTGACATGACAAACATTAAGTTAACTGCTCCCCGCCACCTTTACTACATCTAGAAATAACACGGACAGGAAGAATACATCAGTCAGTACTGATTAGTTGGAGCAAAACAACTCTACTGAACAGACAAGGTTGTGACACTCTTGTGAGATTTGGGATTGCCCCCCCCAAAAACAGTGTTGGTCAGGACCTGCTGATTATGTTTTATAATGTGTCAAAGACGTGGTTAAGGTCGTGTTGTTTGGGGACAGACAAATTTGATTTGGGAAAATGGTTTGGGTTACAAAGATCACGTTCAACAGAAAACAGCTAACATGAAGACACGTCACACCGAATAATAAGGTGTGAATCAGGCAAACTATAACCTGCTATGCACTATGTCAAATACTATGAACACTATGTGATTTGCTGATTTTTAACAGGGGGACAGCTGAATCAGAAGACCAGTTCCTTTGAGTAATGAACAACTCTTTGTTTTCATTTATGTATGTATTTATTTTCATTTACATTTAGTGATTTAGTAGCTATTACAAGCCGTCTTCTATTTCAGCACCGTGGACAGCACCACAGATTTATCAGCGCACAGCACAGTTAGGCTCCTGATATTTCAGAGCCATGGTCGGCGCCACAGGTTCTAACCGTCACAAACCTCTGCAAACATATTAAAAACTGAAATCAGAGAACTGGGGACAATTTTACTTAAAAAAAAGAGATTGAAAAGTATTAATCAATTATCAAAATAGTTGGTGATTAGTTTAATAGTCAATTAATAATTGATTAACCGTTGCAGCTCTATACATTTGATCTCCACGAGTTGTATTAATTATTCATCAGGATATTTAGATGTAGTGTTAGTATTTGACATAATAAAACAAATACACAAATGTAAAGGTAGAGAGGCACTAATTTTTTGCATTCTAATGTGTTCAGTACTTCTCTGATAAAATGTAATTACAAACACTAATCGAGTGTCATCTAAATGTTCCTCATTTCAGTTATTCTGAACACAAATCCATTGAAGCACTCACACGCTGCATAAAAGTAATTGTAGTTTTTGACAACAAGCAACCTCTTAGAATAAACGAGGCATCATAATAGCATCGACAGGAACAGATGGGAAAATGTGTGTGTATGTGTGTTGTATGTGTGTGTGTCTGTGTCTGAGTGTGTGAGGCCATCATGTCTGTGTTTGTAGCTTTTAGGGTAACCTGATCCCTGCCTGAGGGAGGAAAGGGAGGATGAGGGAGGTGAAAGAGGAGGAAAGGGGGAGGACAGAAGGAGGAAAAGGGTGTTGTGTTGTGTGTGTGTGTGTGTGTTGGGGGGTGTTCAGGCACACATTACACATCTGCGTGGACTCCACTCCACTCATAGCCCACGGCTGTTCAGTTTTCTTACTAATATTGACAATAACACACAGACGGCAAGATGGATGGAGAAAAAGGAAGCAAAGGAGGATGAACACCTTTTCCCATCCTCAGCTCCGTATCTCTTTCTCTACCAAAAATCACCAAAAACTAACAAACAACTAACATATTCCTGCTGTTTGGTTAAGAAAATAAGACAGAGACAAACAGTCAGAAAAAGAAAAAAAGAGAAAATGAAAATTAGATAAATAAAAGGAGAGAAAAACAGAAAGAAAACTCAAAAAGCATCATTTCTCCCAATATTATCAACACAAACCTCCTGCTTTGACCCCAGAACGAGCCAAGTACAGTTAGTTTAGACAGTTAGTCGACAGAAAATTGTGTTTTGTTTGTGTGTGTGTGTGTGTGTGTGTGTGTGTGTGTGTGTGTGTGGGTCCATTAAAGCGGGCAGTTAAACTAAATCAGCGAGTAATGTGAATGCCGAGCTTCTAAATGCTAGGACAGGTGCAGACTGAGAGACTAAATGAGAGAAATGAATAAAACATACTCCTCTCTCCCTTTCTCAGTCTGTCTTTCTCTCTCACCCACACACACACACACGCACACACACACACGCGCGCACACACATGCCGCACACACACACACACACACACACACACACACAAAGCACAAACACACAGGGAGAGAAGTGAACGTTGACATTAAGTCGATGGTATGAATAATTCCCAATAGTCCTCATCTCCAAGCAACTGCTGACCTTTAACACAGGAAGTGATGCTGCAACACGAGAGAAAGAGAGACAGAGAGACAGAGAGAAAAGTAATTGTGTCTTGACTGTCTTTAATTTAACGATACCACAATATACCAACCTGAACTTTGCTAAAAGTATTCTGTCTAAACTAGTTTTACTACATGGTCATGAAGTGTGATCTGTTGACAAACCAAGACTATGAGAAATAATATAAACACCCAGAAACAGTGGTGCTTTTAGTTAAATCCTAACATCAGAATGTCTTATGGAGAATGTCTTTTCAGATATAACGTTGTTAACCGCGTTCACTCAGGGTGTCACGAACTCCATGTCTATGATTCAATCTGATGTTTGATTTCAAGGTCACAATCCAATACAATTTAAACTTTTTTTTTGCATTGACGACTCTGCCAGTGTTGGATTATGAGCTTGCTTAAGCTTACTTGTTGCTAAAGTAGTTAACCGTAACTGTTAGCTGTTAGCTGCTGTTAGCTGCCATTAGTGGGTAACAGAAACAGTCCAGTGAACAGAGCCAGCAACCTTGACAAACACAGCCTCAGAGACCAACAGGGTACCGTGATCGTACCAAGGTGGTTTTCTCTCTGGGTTTGACTCCCAGCACCCCTGGACTAATTGAGCTAACAGCATTTAGCTAACTTACTTTAGCTCAGTTAGCCCAGGGGTGCTGGGAGTCAAACCCAGAAAGAACACCACCTCAGTAATATAGCATGTTCCCTGTTGTCAAACAGGCCTCCATTGGGCTGTGAGGCTGGTTCCCGCTCTGACCGGGTTCACAGGGAGCTCCGAGCCCGGGAAGAGTCAGCTAACCGCTCTCCGTCTTAGCTTACCTGCATAGCCGGAGAGGCATAACGCACTGAACTATTTGCCTATTGTAGATGCAAATCAATATCTGTGACAAATCTGCCCTGGCTGCCTGTTTTAATGTAAACACATAACCACACTGTAAAAAAACTCAAAACTCAAAAATGTACTGTAGTCTGTTGCTTTGAAATTTTGAGTTTTCTCAACTTTTTTTTGATTTTACAGTGCAATAAGCACTCAGCTAGCCTTTCCATGGGAACTGACCATCGTCTAATTCTAAACCAACCAAGTACTTTTGGTGCCTAAATGTAACAAAAAACGTGACGGTTTCACTACATTAGCCACATGATGAGGGAGGTCAACTATGCCTGGTCCTCACTGGTACTTTCCAACAGCATGTTAGTGTAGCAATGTGCTAACTATTTGTTGTTATTTTTATTACACTTTTTACTACTGTTTTATTATACTAAATGATTGAACTTACATTGTAAATCTTGTGGAAAATGCTTTAACAACATGGCACCTAACTACCAATAAAGCAAATTTAAATGTTGAGAGGATGAGAAGCTCTGATAAAAAGGAGGGCAAAGATGGAAAAAAGAGACGAGGACGGGTCAAGAGAGGAGAAGACATAATATCTCACTGTCTATTTTAGATATGAGTGTGTGCATGCATGTGTGTATGTGTGTGTTCGTGTGTGTGTGTTCATGTGTGTGTGTGTGTGTGTGCGTGTGTGTGCGTCAGACAGTGACAGTTGAGCGAACAGTGACATACCAGGTTGGCAGAGATATTTTGGTAACTAGGACAAGAGAGGGAGAGAGAGACGGAGAGATAGTGAGGAAGACAAAGGCAGAGAAGATGAAGAGATCGTTTAGAAGATCCCCCTCACTCCCTTCATCGCCTTTCTTCACCTCCTCCCCCTCCTCCTCCTTCTCCTCCTCCTCCTCCCCCTTCTCCTCCTCCAGCTGATTGACAGCGACCCCTCCTCCCCCACCCGGCGCTCTTTGATTGACAGGACTCCCCAGACTGAAGCTCTTATCCCCTGAAACAAACCCTGCTCTGCTCCTCCTCACCTCCTTTCTCTCCTCTGTCTGCCTCGACAAGCCTCCTCCCTCCTTTCCCTCCCTCCCTCCTTCTCTCCTCACCCTCCTCCTTTTCTTCCTCTTACTTCCTGTAAACGCTCTCTTATCATGTTCACCTCCTTCTATCGTTTTTTTTCCATCCCTTCCTCCTTCCTCTCTTTCCCATCATCTCTTCCTCAAGCTGTGACCCCTCTTAACCCTTTAGATTACACACACACACACACAAAACCACACACACAAACACCCCTAAACACCCCCTCAGGCTTATGTGGGCCCCTTCAGACTTTGAGAGGACACACACTGGTACCCATAACCCCCCTACACACACATACACAATATCACACACTCTCAAACCGCCTTCCTCAAGTCTTGACACTGATCTAAGCCCTGAGCACACACTGCCTGAGACTATAACCCCCTCACCCACACACACACACACAACACACACATACACAGAGCCTGAGCCTATTAAGCCAATCGTAGCAGTCTAAACAGGCAGCGAGCTGAGCAGTGAGGTAGGTAACCCCTCAGGGCCACGGAGAGAGTAAAACGAGTCAAAGGAGGAAAAAGAGAAAGAGAGAGAGAGAGGAGGTGAGGGAGGGTGAGGTGGAGCAAGGGTAAGGAAGAGGAGGAGGGAGAGAGATGAGGAACGGGGGAGGTGGAAGTAAGAAACGGAGAAAGATGAGATGAGGATGTTGAGTGATTGAGAAAAGACAGTAGGAGACAACAGGAGGAGAAACTGAATGGCACACACACAAACACACACGAGGAGGAGAGAGTGGATGTGGCTCTTTAGGAGTCAAGCAGGCGTATGATAGGATATCGTTGCATGTCGTTAACCCTATATTAACCCTGAGAGGCAGCGGGACACTCACGGCGTTACAACATGGATTAACTGGGCCACACACACACACGCACAAGCAGACTGGCACCATGAGCTAGCTGTCACTCACACACATACACACACAAATGCACACAAGGACTGATATCCTCACTGACACCGTGCAATGAGCTGTCAATCACATGCAAACAGTCTTTTCTTTCACCTGTTTGTATCCACAAATAAATGCAGCCGTTTGAGTTTGTTAAAGCACGATGAACACTGGGAGCATTGCTCTTTATATAACGTCAGAGTAAAATGGTGTTGAGAGGACGTGCTGATGGTCATCATTCTTTAAGCAAAAGTACGAAATGGTTTTTTGGTTCTTTCTCACTGTTTACTCCACTGCTGGTCTAGTGACTGTGTTTCCTCCAATAAAGATGGAGTCATGACAGCCACTTTTTTTCACCTGCAGGACTCCAGACCGCAACAGTTTACATGACATGTATGAAGGTGTACGCTCTGTCCTCACACTCCTCTGTCCAGGGGTAATAAAGCCAAGGTGCAGTGCAGTGACACGAACATGATCCCTCACTGGCTTATCATCAGAGTACATCCCTGCAGCACCAGCTCTGAGCTGAACCTGAACTTTTCCTCTGCACCACCAAAACACCTGAGCTTTCAACTGTTATTTGCTCTCATTGGTACTCCAAGGGTCTGACCCTACTATTTAGTATGCCAGAACAAGATTCGGTATGTCCCAATACATAAATGCCAAATGCATTAGCCATATGCCAACTAGTATTGCAGGGGCCTTCAGTGTCTTTCAGGCCATGGAGCCCTTAGCTGATAGAGATGGAGCAAGGACCACCAACTACATACAGTATATTGCATACTGAATGTTTTGGGGGTCTTCTCTCATTTTGTTCACCCATAGCTGCTATGTATGCAGCAGTTAGTATGGCTAATGTTTGGTATATTAGCCTCAGCCTCTGCACTTTTTGTCAGTGATTTCTGAGGCAGAGAGTATGTCAGAGTCATAAAGTTACAAAAATACCCAAAATCCTCTGCACAGAGGAAGATACGTCACATCAGCTGAGCCGCAGAGAGAGCCCAGACAGATGACGTCTCACTGATGCTGCGTTCCACTTTTTTCCCCTTTATTTCAAATTTTGCACACTGCAACATATGTATGAGCAAGAGGGTCAAATTCAAAGTGCAATGTAACGACAAAGTAGTATGTCCCAGTTGTACGCATACTGCATGCAACAGTACATACTTTGTAATAGCGGCATGCCATATAGTATCATTTACAATAACATTGTAATAATTTCTTCATGATAAAAAAAATCATATTGTGATCACGGCAGTATTACGACTGGCTGACAGAATGTTGCCACACTATTACACACACTGCTACACACACCGTTACACAACAATCATGGCTGAAAGTGAAAGTAATATTGCTACCTGCTCCACAGCGGAGGACTTAGTTCCAAATACAGGATAGACTTCGGTGGTTTGTTTAAAACAGATCAGATGTACAACTTGTGCAACATACCACAGTAATATGTAAATGCAAGTACATCAAGACTCTAACAGTAAAAGTGGGCAATACAACAAACTAATTTCACCATTTCAAGCAGAAGCAGCTGGTTGAGTACAAGGAGAGCCAAAAGAGCTTAACAGCTATTGTGAGTCTAAACCAAAATTATTTTTCAGTATTTTCCCATATCTGCAAAAATATTGTTGGCACAGAATACCCTGACTATGGCAATGTTATTTTATGGCCATATCACGCACCCCGACTTTATAAGGGCAGCTGCAGTACATGCTAAAAGTAAGAAAAAATATGCGACTTGGATCACAGCTCATGAATTAACAATCATATATGTTTTCTGTGAGTGAAGTTACACAGATAGATAGAAAAATAGCTGACAAGTTAAAAGTTTTCCTTTCAGTTTGACTTAAAAACTAAAAACTGTAAGAGCTCAAACAATATCACTGAGATAAATGATTTGAATCACTGAAGGTGCAGAGTCCTTGACCTGTAAGTCAAATCATTGCCCTTTCTTAAAAAGCTGCATCATTGTACACATGAGCAATGAAGGAAAACAGATTATAAAGTTTACAAACCAAGTCTGTACAAGTATAAAGTACAAGTATGTCAAAAATTGTAATTCTAAGTACAGTACTTGAGTACTTACTTTTCACCACTACTTTTAATCAAAATCCTGACTCTGTCTCTGCCACACTGTTATGGATATTAACTATAAATTCAAAAACACAACTTTATTTTTGACTGTTTAAAGCGATGACAACATGTGACTTCAAAAATATTTGCCTGTTTATAAGCAGTGACACACTTGTAGCTCTTATTTTGACTTTCTCTCTCTCTCTGTCCACATGTTTGGGTCGGACAGCAGAGTTCCAGATGTTAAACTGAGAGGCTGCGAACCTCTGCGAAGTGGAAGAGAGGAGGGGGGTGGGGGATACAGGAAGTATCCCACGGTATCCACGGTAACCTTGACATTCCATCCTGACCAAGTTCCCTGACATCTCCCACAATTCACTCTGCTCCTCTCCTCCAGCCATAAAACACACACACACACACGCACACACGTGCACACACACGCACACACACTTGCACTAATAGTCACTAAACACCAGTGCTCCAAACAGTCGAGTAACACACACATTATTATGATTATATATCTATTATTTTGTCACTTTGTGTCTAATTTATCATCTATTCTTTCAGCGGCCCAACCCAAGTCACAGCAAACCACCCACCCACACACACACACACATACACATCCACACACACACACAAACACACACACCTTCCAGGCGAATATATAATGGGTGTAAGCTGAGATGTCTGAGATAGCCGACAAAAACAGAAGACTGCAACTGTGGTGCAAAGATACTATAATGTCCTGCACACACACACAGACACACACACACACATATAAATTACACAATTATGTGTGTAGCTGTCGATCATGAAGCCTTTTGCACTTTGTGTTTCACACAGGACACACACACACACCAAACTGGTATTTGTGCACTTTGAAATATCTCCATCAAAGCTCACTTTGAGACACAAGTGTTTATTCACTTCATAAGATTTCTCCA
Source organism: Lutjanus argentimaculatus (assembly GCA_034769285.1). Lineage (NCBI taxonomy): Eukaryota > Metazoa > Chordata > Actinopteri > Lutjaniformes > Lutjanidae > Lutjanus > Lutjanus argentimaculatus. The sequence continues at coordinate 19,337,477 of JAWZSL010000004.1, read as the reverse complement.
AACACAAAAATAAGTGGGGGAGGTGTGTGTGTGTGTGTGTGTGTGTGTGTGTGGAGAGAGAGAGAGAGGGTGGGGGGGTGGGGGGTGGGGGTTGAAGAGAGAGCGAGAGGAGAGCAGAGGAAAGGAGAGGAGAGTTTGCAAAAATATGAATTCCATGGGGATAAGATTGGCTTATATGAGGGTTAAGAGCGAGTTAAAAATATTAAAATATATATAAATACTAGGGCTGTAACAATGTATTGAATATTGTGATATTGCAATAAAAAATGTCTGTCCATCTACCATGATATCATATTTCATTTTATTATTTTCATTTTTTTTCTAAATATGATGCTGCTGACTGTTGCATTGGCTTTGTTTTGCAGTTCTACATAAATTCAAATATTCATTGCCAATTCATACCTAGTTTTTGCAGATGTTTCGGTTATGGCTGGCTTTATTTTATTAAAGAAATAAAGCAGAAGCAAACATTTTGCACAAGCAAAGAAATGCTATAAACATCACATTAAAAAAGGAAAATCTCATCTCATCTGTGACCTATCTTATCTTATCTTATCTTATCTTATCTATATCTTATCTTATCTTATCTTATCTTATAAATATCAGAATGTGGGCTTTTTAATCATGGTATTATTGCACCATGAGTTGTTTGTTACATCCTTAATAAATACATATTGACAGGAAGAATACAGAGATTAATTTGTCTTGGTAACATTCAATTTGAATTAAAAAAAAACACTTCTACAGGCTTGGCTGTCTCAACTGTCAACCCGGTCTCACATAATTGCTTTGGAGTTAAAACCTGTAGAATCAGAAAATTATATTAGACTTTTATATCTCAATAACAATGTAATTTGAGTTTTTTAAACAGGGTTTGTAAGAAGTCAGAAAACCCTCTTTACTCATATCCATAACCATGCAGTCATTGAATTGATGTGGGAAGCTTGTATCCCCACAGCTGGTTATGGTAAGTTTAACATTAAAAGCACTGTCTGTCACTTATACCTTTCCTGCATCCAATTTTAGTCAGAAATTTCCTCAACAACATTTGATTGACACAAACGAGATGATAATTAAATAAAAAGTAATTTATGATATGAAAAACTGTGACGAAATCTACTGACAGTTTCATTAGCAGTTGGATAGTACTGATCTACCTGGGGTGGCAATTAGCATGCACTTGCTTCATGTTTCATAAACATACAGAAATGTCAAAGTTTGGGAGAAAGAGAGGAACAGAGTGGATAAGTTTCACATTTGATATCAAGAAAAAAAATACTCTCATCACTGAAAAACAGAACAAACTTGGAGCAATATTTGCAGACTAGTCATCCCAAAATTCATGTAAAGGTAAACATGCGTCAGTGCTTTTGTTTTCAAGCTAACATTATTTTATTAGCTTAACAGAGCAGGTGTGTATTCTCTAAACTTGAAATACAATCCAAGCTTAAAGAAAGCACCACTTTCTTGTACTCATACTGTATTGTATGTGCTATAATATAATTTTAAAAAATTACGTAAAATCTGGATGGGTGGGTTTTATCTTCTGCTGGTTACAACTTCACTCTAGTCCCTCTGAATTACTCTTCCAAACTCGCACACAGACAAACCTGCTCACAGAGGGTTAAAACAACTGCCAAGGAGAAATCAGATTAAAATGAGGTTGGATCTCATTTCAGTTTTTCTCTGTCACTTTTTTCTTTGCTCATGACCCATTTTTCTGTGCTGCTGCAGGAGAGACAGAGAGGGAGAGAGGAGGGGGAAGTAAGGGAGGGATAACTTCAGTCCTCCACCTCGACAGACAGACAGGAAGAAAGAAAGAAAGAAACAGACAGACAGACAGCCAGGTGGGAAGAAAGTGGCTGTAAAAACGTCAGACAGCCTCTGCTAGTAAACAGCTCTGTATTTTGCATCATGCAGAGGAAACACACACTCATCTGAGCCCTGTTTGTTCACTCAAGTGTGAAGATGTGCATAAGAGTGTGTGTGCACGTGCGTGAATTTGTCAGATATGAGGTAGCAACTGATGTGCATTTATATACCCTAAACCAGTGGCTCCTAAACTGGGGGCAGGAGGGAACCAGTGCCCTAAGCGCAGCTAGTAACTACATGACTGAAGTGCACGTGCAGATGTAAATGAACGTGTGTGTGTGGACTTTTGATCCCTGCAACTTTCAGCCATTCACCACCACTGATGACGACTCCTGCTGCTTGACACTGAAAGCTTCACTCTCAAATGTTTCACTCTTTCTTCCATCAGAAGCCATTGATTCTGTCTGAGAAGCATCTATTTCAGGAGTGACAACAGATCATCGGAACACACAAACATCCCATCACATGCCGCCATTCAAACAGGTCAACACAGACCCTCATCCAGTGTGTGTGTGTGTGTGTGAGAAAGAGAGAAAGAGAGAGAGACAAAGATAGAGACTGAGTGAGAGACAGTACCTGTCGATGATAACAGGGTCTGAGGGTGTCTCATTACGGTTCCCGCAGCTCTTCTTGTCACAGCACCGACTACGAGAAGAGAAGACAGAGTTAGAAAAGAGTCAGACACAGGGAACATACAGTGCATTACATGGGAGTTCACACTCAGATGTTTGAATGGGAGTGTTACAGCAGATTATGTTGTGGAGATGTTAACACTAAGAAATGGATCAAAAGTGTCTAAAACAGGCCAACAGGAAAAGTCTGCAGCGCTGAGCAGGTCTTCACTGACAGCACAGATAAAAATAGACTTATATGATATTGAAAGTGACTGTAAAGCAGGATCTGAAAGAAATACACTAATACCGTTTTTACATCAAAATTAGCGGATTATGCAGTTTTTTTTAATGCAGCTAAACCCGCTAAAAGCAGACGATTGACCTTTTTCCGTTGCCAGTAGACGAGTTTGCCTTTCTGTTTTTTCCTTTCTGATGTTCACCAAGACTCGACTCTGTGTGTGCACGAGAGCAGAGAGAAAGAGGTTTTGTAAAAGTCTCTGTGTTCAGCTTTCAGTACTTTTGTAGCTTCTAACTGAATCTCTTTGGTTTGAATTTTGGTTTCTCTCCTGAGTCACTGTTTGTACTTTGAGGTTTCCATTTTATTTCACTGTTTCATGTTTGCTTTCAGCTGTTAGGAGTCAGGTTTAGTTACTGCTTATGAAAACCCATCATTTCCGGATTTTGCTGCATCATAATAAAAGCTTTCCAATAACCAAATAACAGAGGACCTTTATAGGAAATGAAACATCAACTGTTTTACAGCTGCTTACCTAAAGACAAGTACATTTCAGTTAAACATACACCTTCAAGCAGGTGCAAACTCCACTGGGCTGACGTACTGAGTCAAGCCAAGTCAAGCCAAGAAGCACATGTGTATGAAAAAGGGCAAAAGAGTCACAATTACCGACAGAGGTGACAAGCATTCATTGCCTCTGCTGCAAAAGGGGTGAAAATTAGCGTGTCCACCGGGGTGTCATGTTTACATCACTGCCGATCAGAGCTGGAGCTGATAAATACCCGTGACCACTGCAGAGTCATTTGACATGGGAGTGAAAGCCAGTTGTACCCTTTCCCACCGAAGACAAAAGCCAGATGTTAGTGGGTGTTAGGGTTGGGCGATTGGACAAATTGGTATTGCCAATAGACCACAGCTTGTGCATGAGTTTAAAAAGGGTTTTAAAAGATGTCTATATCACCAAAACACAAGTGGATTAAGACCTCTATGGGCACCTCCATGCAAACTATTTTCAATGGACTTTGTTACAGATAATTTGTACTTTTTTTCAGTGGATCTTTTCCAGTTTTGATGAACAGCTCCTGCTGTACTGCATTACATTGCTTGTTGCTGCAAACTCTAACAATTTACCTCAGACAGGTGTGAACAGACACGGCTTCTTCTTTTCACACCTGGCAGCATAAAGATGCACCCCAAATTCAAACCATCATTGCTCAGATGCCCAAACCAACCATCAATCAAGGAGTGGGCTGTGCAGTCAGTTATCACATACCAGTGATTTGTCACTGCCCCTCAACAACTCATACAGAAGCAGATGGTACCCGAACCCGAAAGTGACTCACCAGGTTTTTCAAGTGACTTAAATGTAAATGTGGCTGTATAAGATGTCCTGAGCTGCTACTGTAGTATAAAGAGGGAGAAAGTCCACACATGGAGGAAGTGGGGTAAACGGATGGCTCAAACAAGCGCAGGACTTAAACCCAGGAGATCTGGGCTCATGTCCCATGTGAAACAAAAATGTTGTGAGGCACATAACATTACATGCATCACGTGCACTTCCAAAGAAAGTCATGTGACTTTCAAGTCATGAACCACTTCAGTGTGTGAAGAAGAGGGGGTCACACTGTAACTGAAAATTGTGTAATTTTGTTTAACTTGTTGAACAAAATTACTCCTGGTCCTCTCCTCTCAGGTGGTCAGAGCGCAGTGTTGACCCCATAGATAGAACTAGCGAGTTGCTTCAATGACATGTAACTTATCTGCGTCACGTAAATTCATTTTTCAAATGGCTTCTGCAACTTTGCATGATGTACACAGTGCAAGGTAGTTATTGTAACCCTAAACATGGTCTTTTCCTAAACCAATTATATTTTTGTTCATAAACCTAACCTGCCTGTTGCTGGAACTCTCCAACGGTCATGTATGTTGTCTGGGGAGTCACTGGCAATCAACCTATTCTGTCGTTTAGGTATGAGGATGTGTTGATTATGGGATATATAGGATGTAATGTTTTTGCACCTTTAACTTGTATAAGGTCTAAAATTGTGACGTTTCTTTTTTAATCTGTCTCTTGTAAACACTCAGGCTTTATGTAAGTGCAATACTAAAATCACTGGGCTACAGCAGCAAACAATTTGCTTGGAAATAATTTCACAGATGGGTAATCGACAATTTGATGTCTATGTTCTCATTGTGTTATGGTTAAATCGACCAACAGGACAATCACCTGATAAATCAGGAGCAACACATTCTATAGTTTTGAAGCCCGAAAGACTTACTTAGACATTTTTTCTATAAAAATCAACACTGACGATAACTTCCACTCCAACCTAATTGTACTGATGAAAAGATGAGGTGGAGGGTGGAGAGGATTGACGAGCCCCGAGGCTCAGAAGAAGAGTGGGTGGGACACACACACATACACACACACAGTAAAGTAAGAAAAAAAAACCTGGCATGTGCACCAAAATTCACACATATGCACCACGAGTCTGTCAAAGCTTTCTTGCGTGCATCAATTATGAATAAAGATGTGAGCAGGAGGGGAAGGATGAAGCCAGGGGGGAAGAGTGAAAGGGTGAGCGTGGGAGGGAAAGCTAAAACAAGAGGAAGGGGAGATGTCTCAGGTTTCCCACCGTCACAGATGGCAGAGGTGGAAAGAAAGAGGCTGTTACGTTACACCTTACACATTGTCTCCACTATCTGCTGCTCTGCCCCTCTGTCTGTCATTTCCTTTCTGCAGCTCTATGAACTGGGTCACTTCACGGCCCCGTCAGAGAACAGAGCGGCACCAGCGAGAGGTTACAGAGGAGGAGAACGGGCGATAAGGGGGGAATGGGAAAATGGGGAGCAGGGGAAAAGAGGAAATCTATAACCCTGAGGAGGCAGGGAAGGATGGGTGAGGGTGAGGTGGGGGGAGGCAGATGAGGAGATTAAGGGAGGACAGTAGAGGAAGAGAGAGTGGAAGATGTTATAAATGGAGGAGTAGTGGGAAGGAAAACGAGGGGCGGGACAGGGGTAATGTAGCACTTATTGCTCTGGATCCTGGTGATCTAATCATCTGCTCTCCCCCCTGCATCGCCCCTCCTCCCCCCACCACACACCACACACACACACACACACACACACACACACACACGTACAGTGCACACACACTTCCAAACAATAGAGTCTCAATAGAATGAAACCATTTTCACCTGTTTTTGTGTGAAAATGTAAGTGATAAATGTTTACAATAGTTTTGATTAAGGTAAGCCAAACATTTAGCCAGTTAATCAATCAGTCACTTTTGTCATCGATTACAGAAAATGCCAAACATTTGCGGGTTGCAGCTACTCAGATATGAAACCACATGGTCAATCGATTAATCACAAAAATAACAGCCACATTAACTTATAATAAAAATAATTGTTAGCTGCAGCCCTAAAGACAACTGAAATCTATTTTATACACACATAGTATTAACATACAATAAAAAAAAATCAACATTATCACACTTGATAGATACTTTTAACCCATACATTCTGCATCTCATCCTTAGACATGATATCATGTACAGCAGTCACTCCTGGACCGTCACCCATAGATGGGTCACAGGAGATTTTATTTAGGATGCCAAATAAATAAAAAATTATGGCAGAAATTCTGTCTCGTTTATGAAGTAGGCTAAACTGTCCGATGTTGTTTTCCTGATGAGAGGAAATAAAACAATGAGACAGCCTGTTAACTAATCCTAAATATGTTTATTTCTCATTTATAAAGTATTTCACATGTGTATATGTTTTAAAAAACAGATGTCAAGACAATGTAAGGTGGTGCAGATACGGTAGTAAAAAATGATCAGAAATGTTCATTAATGCACAAATTAACTACTCCTAAGTTTTACTGATAAAACCTGTTGTGATTCAGGTCACAATGGTTGTCATTTTTAAAAAGTAGGTCACCAAAAAAATTTTCTCTGTATATGTGTCGTCAAGTAGTGTGGGATCATGGGAGCTGTTATCTTCACTGTTAAACAACCACCATTGCTGATGAAAATCTACCTACAAAATGTATAACTTGTGTCTACAGGTTTTAGATATTTTAATACAGAATTATTACATATCATAGCTTTATACTGCTGCTGACAAGTCATTACAAGCCGAACATGTGGATGGATGTGCAATTGTTACATCTTGCTCCTTTAAGGAGACAAGTGTTATAATAAAGAACTAGAATAAATTCAGAGAGATGAATTTAAACCAACATTTATGTTAAACACATGATATAAACAGTACAGTCGCCTCTATCGTCTATCCTGCAGTAAAACCATTCATGTGTTCGTGCCAGAGCTCAAACCAGGTTTTCGACGCAGGTCTGTGCAGTGGCAGATTGGCTGGGAGCATATGGCTAATAGCACCACCATGACAATGAGCCACACTGATTAATGGACGCCCTGAGCTCTTTGTGTGTGTGTCCTGTGTTGTGTGTTGTGTGTGAGGCCCCCGCTGCAGAATCAGCATGTGAGAACATGAGGCAACAGCCGTAACTTTGACCTGAGCCGCTGTTGCAGACAAGCGAGTGTTTACGCTCGTTACAGAAGTCGTACTTTCTGCACCGCCAACAAGGAAGTGTTTGAACATCGGAGGCCTTTCTGCTGTGCAAGTTCATGTGTACTGCACATGTTATGCAAAACAGTTTATTCATGTCCATAATGCATTCCCCACATGACGAACAACAACTACAATTTACGATAAAATCTGTTGCCAAATACAATTTATTTATAAATTCCTTGTAAATCATATCAGAATTTCAATGGGTTTTCCACAAAGCTCTGCAGCCTGAGGATTATTCAGTGAGCTATAGAATAAAATATTAGTGTGCCTGATTTCACGGCTAAAATCCCTGCTTGTGCATATAGATGAACCCCAATTTATATTGTTACAGTTAAAGTTGTTCAGTGACAAGGTCGGGGAATAAGAACAACTTAATTCATGTGCTAAATTTGAATTTTTATAACTGTGGTGTGCACGAGCAAGCGTGCATATGCATACTTCTTTGTGTCTATGCATGTGTGTGTGTGTGTGTGTGTGTGAGTGTGTGTAAGACCCTGCCTATATTTTATAGTCAGATTGTGGAGGAAGGCCCATTTGTTAGCCATGAAACAACAGGAGGGTTCAGATTGACTAATGAGTTTCTCTGTGTCCTAATTAACCAGGCGTCACACACATACACACACATACACCAAGCATGCATCCACACACACAACTCCTATTGTATAGGAAGGTTGGTAAAATGCCTCTATAAATAGAACTCTTTGCTCCCAACCTACTTCCGAAGAAATTCATCTTTAGATTATAATTAAAGCAACGACTCTGAGAGCTAAAACTCATCTTCCTCAACAGATACGGCTTCATGTGTACGTGTGTGTATGCGTATGTGTGGGGGGGTTAATGAGGGTGACAAAATAAGAAATTTATTGAGTACAGAGAGGTGATTGGTGGGAACTTTCTGCAGACTAACAAAGTGTGTTGCAGGAGAGGAGAGAAAAGCAGAGGAGAGCAGAGCATAAGAGAGGAGAGGAGTAGAGAGAGAAGAGAGGAGAGGACAGGACAGGACAGGACCAGCCAGGACAGGACAAGGAAGAAGCAAGAGCAAAAGTAGAAGCTGGAACATTTGTTTGAAGATGGAGAGGAGAGGAGGAAGATCTGGAAGGAAGAAATACATTTGATGCACTCGCTCTTACCTGCACATGATCTCGTGTGTCAGCAGCACTCTGCACATCTCTGGGTTCTTGTCTTGGCCTTCATAAACAATCGCCTGCAAAGAGAAACAGAGAGACGTAGAGACAAAGAGGAAAAAAGATTGTTAACACACAGACAACAAAACAGAGTAAACACAGAACTCAAATACAACAGTCTTCTCCATCCTTGGTAGGGTGTTGGTTTCAAGTGTGCTTTTTTTTATAGCAAAATAAGCATTTTACTTATTTGATTTAGGATGTCTGCATTTTGTGGCTGGTACAAAATTAGCCACTTAACTGCATGCATCTTGATATGTGATATGCACAGTGGTATAATCAGAACTGTCTTGTCTGAATAGGAGAAAAAATAACACAATATTGTGTTATTGTCTTTTGTTTCTTAATTCACAGAACAATTTAACGATTAGGCTGCATTCCACCCATTCATGCATTCATATTCACACAATCTCACAAACACTTGAACTCCAAAGCAAATTTCAGTGTCATCGATAGCAATTTGTGGTTTTGCGTATGTGTGCATGCAGTGAGCGGTTTAATTATCAACGGGCGGATGGACCTGGCTCGTTTCGTTCACTTGCGACTAGTAAAACAACTCATGAACGACTCTTTTTGCTGTAGATAGTAAGAGAATATTGTAGATCCACCACGAAACTCACAGAAGGGTAGTACCCAGAGAAAAAGTCGTAATTACAACCCATCTGCTACTTCAGCACCATGGACAGCGCTATGGATTCATCAGTACACAGCACAGTGAGGCTGCTGATGTTTCAGAGCCATGGTCAGGACCACAGATCCTAACTGTCACAAACCTCAGTCAGATAAAGGATCGATGACTCAGGCAGACTAGACTATTTAACTAAACAACCCCCCTGCCCCTGCATGTTCACAGCTACTAGGGGATGAAGAGCAAGGAGGGCAGATCGAGAGGAATAAATTTTGTTCATTTTGCTAACAAGATGGATAGAATCCCCCATCAGCCCTCAAATCACCCACTGTTTGCATGTATAAGTCTATCTGTGTGTGTGTGTGTCTTTTGTTGGCCATGTTACGTGAATCCGTTTAGGTGTTTGTGGGCTTTTTGGTTTTCACCCTCCTTGAACTAGGGGTGTGGGGAAATTTTTCTGGGCTAACCAACCAACTGGTTGATCCACTGACAGAACACACGAGTTATAGAGCTGCTGGTTGCAGCTAAAATGCTCCAGCAATTTCCTAAAATAACTGGGCACTGTAGTTTTAGGAACAGTGCATCTGTTGGGACATCTTATCTGCAGATTAATACACATTTGGTGGTCTGCGATGAATATTTACAGCACCAGGATGTTGCGTATGTGGTGTAGTACATAAAATAGTGTGGTTCATTGATGTTTTTCTATTAGTTCTTAGACAACAATGGAGTTCTATGATACAGAGGAATAAGTTATATCAGGCTTTGACTACACTGACAATACTTGTTAGTAGCACCAGTTGGTTGTTGGTTTTGTTTTTTTCTTGTAATGATAATACTTTATTTGAAGGGGTTAGGGGTAAGCTCTTGCATAAAACTGTCATTACATTCTCATAACCATGCCATGACATCCATGAAAGAGTCTTTATGAATGTTATGAACGTTTATGACTCATTAAGTGTAATTTGGCCAATTATGCAACATTTACGGCAAAGCTGACATTGTTTCAGATGTCTTTGTTGTGACAACTTGACATTAATCAAGACAATAATGATAAATATACAAACATAAATAATAATGATAATAACAATAACAATAATAATAATAATAAGAAGAAGAAGAAGAAGAAGAAGAAGAGGAAGAAGAAGAATGATAAAAGTGACCTTATAACATTTTATGACAAGTCCAAATTGTACCACTTTACTTGAGGTCTAGGGAATTATTCATGACATGCTTATAATGGTCTTATGACAGCCGGTGTCAAACCCAACCACATATGATAGTTTAATATAACATGAACATAAAGCTGAACGGGTTCTTTAAGTCTGATAATGTCAAGTTGTCATGGCAAAGACATCTCAACTAATATGAACTTTTCATTTAAAGTGACATAGCTGACCAAGAGACAACAGTCATAAACATTCATAAAAAAAAGTCATACAAAAAAATCATAAAAAAGTCATAAACATTCATAAAAGTCATAAACAGTCATTAACATTCATAAACACTCCCTCATATTCATGATAGGTGTGATGATATTACTATGACAGTGTAATGACAGTCTTATACATACCCCATCAAATAAAGTGTTACCCATGTAATTTGTTGACAATGAGAAATATATTATAATATTGTCAGGCTCATCCTTTACATTTCCAAAGTTGTAATCCTGTCTGATCCCGTTCTGATCTGATTTTTGTTTTATTTTATATTTTGCACGTACAGTGTGAGTACTAAGGTTGTGGCTTGACAATTGGACCGTACCTTGTGAGCACATAAATCAAGAGCTTTGGCTTTACATCGCAGAAAATAATTTGTCCAGGAGGATTTTAAATTAAACAACAACCTTTCTAAAACTGTACAGTATATGCCTGGGGTTAAGACAAAGCTAAACAGAACCTTTGATAGATGTCAGTCTGCATCAGTGCATTGATGCATGCAAAAGCATATTTGCATGTTTTCAGACCACTGCACTCTGCATCTACCAAAGCTTGTGAGAGAAGATATTTTGCAGCACTGAGTTGGGAGAAAACACAGTGACAACGATGTCAAACTGGGAGAACTACTGTGACTGTGGTGAACATTTATTTTTCCTCCATCGGGTTATGACAGTAACACTGACAGAGTGTTGCTGAGGTAACAGGTTAGATCCCACTTCACCTCAAAGAACACGTAGTTCAGCAGTAACACCTCTGCTTCACATACACACACTCACACCCATTGTCTCACACACACCTCGTTCTTACACCTCGTTTTAAGAAATCAAATAAAGAAAATAACAACCACATCTCATCTGCTCACATGCTGATCAGGTGACTCTGAGGTTAAAAAGAATAAAGTTGTATATTCACAGAGTTGTGGCCACAGTTTCTGCTCCTCGACTAAAGTTTTACCTGCTGCCATTGTGCAATATTCCTGGTTCTGGTGAGGAAGCTCAGAATAAAGCGAAAGCACACGTCACACACCGCTAAGCTATCTATCAATCAATACACATGCTCTGTCTGTCTTTGGTCTATTCCAGTCTGTTTGATCTGTCGCTCCAAACTCCAGCAAGTCTCTCCGAGTGACAAGCTCACTTTTCTCAGGGAACGGTGAAGAAGTTTCACCGTCCTCTCTAATTGTCTTCAGCCAGGGCTCAGACTACCTGCTGCCATCGAGTGAACGCTAGTTTGAGTTTGTAAATGAAGGTCATTCAGCTCTACAATCTCTAAACAACTTTCTGTATGATCAAAAGGCCAATGTGGCGTATGCATATACAGTATATGTCTATGATTTATACATTTGGGGTTGGCAGGTAATTGGCTTAAGGGCTCACATGATAATTAACTTCCTAAGGTCTCATATGCATCTTTTCTTGGTGAAATGACAATGACTGAAAACAAGTGAAATTGGAAATCTCATACAGTTCAACAGTTTTAACTGAGATTACAGGTTCTGTCTTATTCATTCTGTGTTTCCATATTTTGAAACTCAGAGGAAGCTTTTGAAACTGAAATGAACACTGAGTGTTGCATTACATCTCTCTCTGAAGGCCCTTTTCCACTGAATACACTCTGGTTCTTGAACCAGTTCTGTTCAGGATTCTCTGAATCTTTGGTGCTCTCTATGAACCAGCCTGTGTTTCCAACAGTGTTGAGTGTAACCATTGTAATCAATGATGTCATCAACAGAGGACACTGCACAATAAACTTTTTACTTTTGGTGGAAATGCTCAGAACGGTTCAGAAATTAGGTGCTTGAACTGTAATGGAATCTGTTCCTCGTTGGTGGAAAAGGACTATGAGAGAGTAGGTTTGGTAGATTGCCCCCTCTGGCTGGAAGAGAGTTACATGCTCCAAGTCCAATAAAGTGTAGAGTGGCTGGAAAACTGTGGTTGGCTTCATTGTAAAAATCCTGTCTATGTGTGAACTTATCCCACCAGGGGCCCCAGGGCGAGCATGCTCCATATGGGGCCCCAGCGTGAGCTGAGCCTGTAGACTGAGTCCCTCATTTGTAGAACCAACAGCCCCACATGGCCCTCAGAAACAGCTTGGAGCTTTGTGGCACTAATGGAGAGCAGCGACAGTAGCTGTACAGTCTGAGGGCCCCATTACAATATTGTTGTAGCCTAAAGCATTTCATACTAGTAGCTAGTTGTCTCCAGGGCCCACTGTGTTTTCTGGAATTGGAGCCCCCATTTGTTTCAGAGCCCAAGGCCCCTGTCAGTTATGATTTTCCATGCATGTGCATATATTCCAGTTGAGAAACCTCCACAGAAATTTATCGACACATGAATCTGGAGCCTGAAGGGCTCCTGGTGGTCCAGGACTGCTGGGCTGTGTACGCCCAGTCACTGCAGGCATGAGTTGTGTAATAGGAAACAAAAATAATCTAATCACAAAGCAGGAAGTGCAACTAGAAGCAGACAAAGCTAGTGCTAGGAAACCATTTCTTCTCAAGAAGCTGTACAAACTGACAGACGTGATGGCAGAGTGGAGGCTGATATGCAGCTTCAGCCAAATGAGAAGCAACTTCTTTTCTCCAGAGAGCAAAATAAACAGGGATCCACACTGACAACATTTGAACTGACCGCAGCCAAAGAAAAGAAGCTCCTGTTAACACACCACTGAGGCTGATCCAACAGCGACGACATTTGAAACTGTTTGTGTAATCCCTCGCAATCAACTGTAATATTTTCCTTCGATTATGGCTTAATGAAAGCAAATCTGAGTGTGGGAAAAGATAGAATAGACAGGAGAGGAAATGTACTTTTTAAGTTCTGTCTATGATTAGACCTGCTCCTCACTGTGCCATGGGAAAAGTGTGGGCCAGCCAGGCAACTTCCCCTGAACTTGTTTCCTCCCCTGGACAAACATGCATCAGTGTCATCTCAACCTTTAGTGTCTTCTCTTTTTTTTTTGCACTTCTGCTCTTTTGTTCTCTCTCTTTGTCACACACACACACACACACACACACACACACACACACACACGCACACACACACAAAAATGCACAAGGAAACCTTCACACCTCAGGCCAGGTGAGAGCATTTATCTTTATGAACAGAATCAGGTCTGATGTAACTGAGCTTTCCTCCAAAATCACAGAGCAGGTCAGTAAATACTTCTATACCTTCTATTCTTTGAAGTCTCTAAAAATCACCTCTGCAACAGACTTTGGTAGAAACAAAAGACAAAATATAGTTAATTTCAAAATAACAGTTTTGATATGATTATAGACTATTTTCTTTATTTCAGGTGATCATAACTTTAATGGACTAGTGTGTGTACTCAGCAAGTGTTGTTCGACCAGAAGAGTGAAAAGTGGAATATTTTGTCTAAATTCACTGCAGAAACAGCCCTACTAAAAAGAGGCCAAGAATTCTTAAACTGTCTTGTATGGAGCAAAAAAAATCTTCCAAAAAGAGGTAAGCCAATTTTGCTTGGCTAGAATTCTTTAAACTCCCATAAAATTCTGGCCACTGACAGATTGTAATGAGCCTTAAAACTAGTCAAAAGATTGCAAGAATCTCACTTATTAAGTTTTCACTTTAAGCATGTTAAAACGTGTAAAAATTAACCCATTCATACACTGATGGCAGAGGGTCCCCTGCAAGGTGCCAAGAACACTGTAACTTCTTTACTGGAGGAGCCGGGGATCAAACCGGGAACCTTCAGATAACAAGATGATTGTCCTTCTTTCTGAGCCTTGCTGCCTCATGTTATGCTTATGACAAGTTGTGCTTTCTAAAAGCAATGAATACTCAGTTATTTAATTAACTGTGCCCTGTCCTGTGGCCTGTCTCCAAATGGTTAAATCCTGCTTCTCTGGTGTCTTGGAGGCCAATGGAGGAGAACATGGTGCATCCTCACAAGTTACAAGATCTGCTATACTCCAACACTCAAAACAATCAAGAGAGAAATTTGGCTCAGTTATATCTGAAGTGAGCTCTACCTGCTATCTTGCCAAAATGCAATTCAAAATTTTGTCAAAGTAGGGATCTCTGTGACATTTACATTCCCCAGGTGCCAAGGAGCATCCAGAGACATCAGTCTTTCTATCTTTATCTCTGTACAGTGATGTGCACTTCTGGTGTGTCTTGAAACATACTTCCCCCCATACGTCAATTTGATACAGCTCTGACCAGCCCCAGTGGACTCTTCTTGACAATATATCTTACATAAGGCCTCCTGTAAGCCTCTATCTATTGACAGACTGTAGAAGACGGACCTCTCCTCAAATAGCTTCAATCCAACTGGAACCTAATCTGGCAGAAGATGCAAGTGTCTTCCAGGAATTCATAAACAGAACATATTTTGCTCCCTCCACATTGTGCAAAATGAAAGTTTTACCATGCATTGGGTACAGTTTTTCACATGGTGTGGGATTTCTAAGGGTTGCAGAGTTCTGGAAGAAGGTTTCACAGATGCTATCAAGCATTATGTCAAAGCCAATTCCTGATTTAACAGAAGTCCTGTTAATTGATGCCACTCTGCAAACTCTGTGTTGTTTCAGCCTATTTAAAACACCGTCTCTGGCTCCAGCTCACTATTTGGACTGCTGTACTCATGTTTGGATGCACAGTTGCTACATATTGCCCCTTTAAGAAGGCAAAATTCCTGATACCACAAAGCCAGAGGAGCAATGGACCACATCCTGACAGGAAGCCATCACATCCCATACCCAAACTGGTATGGGATGTGATGGCTCCCATCTACAGAGAATCAGTGATATCAGGGAGGTGCCTATGCAGAGCCCTGAGGATACTAAAAGACAACATCCACCCCAGTCACAGCCTGTTCACCCTGCTGCCATCAGGCAGGAGAAACAGAAGTTTCTGCTGCTGAACTGCCAGACTGAAGAGCAGCTTCTTATCTCAGGCTGTGAGACTGCTTAATTCATGCTCCATATTAATTAGTTTATTCTTAGTTTATTAGTTCTATTTTCCTATAATTTTGTATATATCTCTTCAGCCAGTCCATACAAAAGAGGGAACTACATTGAAATCTCATTATACCACTTTGTTGTAAATGATAAATAAATCTCCTCGTAAAAATCTATCCGTCCTTGCCTTGTTTTGACCGTGTTTACACACGCCCTTTACTGCATCATGCTGCCTCAGATACTGTGGATCATAAAAAGTTGCAAGTCACAGAAAAATTGTAAACTGTAAACCTCTCAACTGAGGTCTTAAGTTTTTAATATCGCTCGGCCTTGCCCTGCTCAGCAATCTGAGACATCTGAAGCCCCAATCAGGAATAAAACAGCACAAATAATAATTTGAAAATAATATTTTCTCTTGTGTGAGTGTGTTACTTCTCCCACCAACTACAGCCCATGTTTGTCTCTGCCTCTTCATCACACTGTCACCTCGCCTGCTCCGCTCTTGTCTTTCATCTGCTTTTTTCTTCCTCTGTCTCCTCCCTCTCTCCGCCTCACCAGGCCTTTCATGCAGCATCTCTGCCGCTCTCTCCTTCGCCTTTGAAGTGGCGTGACATGCGCGGCGTGTAAACAAGGAGCCGTTAAGCAGGGGAACACACTTCCTCCTGCGTTAGTGTCAGGTCGACTAGTGAGCTAGTGATCCGACGGGGCCAGCAGTGACAGACGCTTTATTCTCTGGGACAGAGTCGTGATAGACCGGCGCCAACGCTCTGCTGCTTCTGAAGACTTTAGGAGGTGCTCTACTCCTCCTCCGTTTAACACAATCAGCGCTGGCCCTCTCAGCTCACACACACAGAGCAGGTAGACATACAGAAATAGCATAATGACAGAAATAAGTGCCAGCTTTAGGTGCCACACGTTACTTTCCTGGCAGAACGCTCACATTCAGAACTGTGAAATAAACAGAATCAATGATATGGGTCTATAGAGCAGAACACAGAAATATACTCAACACAATACAAAAATAACAACATGCATATCCATGCTTGACATGCCAAACTGAAAGTCTGCACTTTAAAGGAGAAATCTGTAATACATTTACAATAATAATTCATAAAATGATATCTCATCGGAGATTAAGGAAACATGCAAAATTGTTATACTAACTTCTTTGACAACAATGCTACAGCCACGGTGTCCTCCTTTGAAATTTTTATTCTGGTCCATTATTTCTGTTTCTGTCCATTGTTTCTTTGTTCCACATTAATTACAGTTCAATTAATGCTGAATGTTTGCCAAATGAGTAAGTGTCTGTTTATGAGTCATAAGAAATCATTAATAATCTTTTAGAGGAAGTAGATGTTTATAACGGTTAAATTGAGCAATATGTTAATGGAGTCTGGCAGGCAGCCATTGAACTTTAACTCCAGAGTGTGTGTGTTTTTGTTTTTTTTCAGAACAGTGGGCTTTTGCTTTCAGGATTAACAGGCTTAACTTTACATTGACAGACAATGGACAGTTATAAACAGCTGATCAACTTACAGTGTAGCACTCGTTGTCGCTTGACGCTGTCAAAACATAATGTTGCACTCGTCTTGAGCTCCTGCAGTGTTCCTGCAGCCTGCCTGAGCTTCCTCAAGTCTGAGAAGGAGGGGGTGGGACTCCAGTCCCATTTAATACACCATCTATGGCTCCAACTCACTATTTGGACTTAAATACTCATTTTTGGATGCACGGTTGTGACATACACATAATTAGAGTGTCAAATTATTGTCATCACTTCCAGATAAACTGCTGTTCACTAGTTTCTGTGACTAATTCCAATCTCTCATTAAGGTTTTCTTTCTTTGATTATTCTTTATGAAAATGTGAAATATGTCCCTGGGATTCATTACCCAAATTAGTATTTAGCACTTGCTATTACAGTAGTATTTGAATCTATCATGTCCCATGAAGGTTATTCAGTAAACCCTCTCTATGTTTTGGGGATTTTATTTAACCTTAATCCTACTGAATGGGGTACCCGCAGACCCCAGAGACATGCTTTCTGTCATATCTCGCAGGTGCTTCATTCTATCATTTCAATTTTTCATGACTTCATAAATCAATTTGTGCCTAATTACTTTATATCATTGTTCTCTGTTTCTGTTTTAATTAGTGGCTTTTAAAAATACCAGTTTATTGGGGTCCAGACAAGACAAACACAGATGCTGCAGACAGAGATTTCCTCATGTGCTCTATTTTCATCTTACACAAAGCAATTAACTGCAACTTTCCAAAAATAATCTCTCTTTTTTTACAGATAACATTAACTACATAACTTATAATGTTATAAAAAAAAGACTTATTTTGCTATGATGATTGTTTCTTGTGGTTTATTCATATCGAACCACAGTCAGTAGTCCTTTTAATGTTAAATGTGTTTGTAGTATGATGGTTAAAATTGTTAAAAGTTGGGCTATTTTTGCAACCACGAAAGGATGAACTGATAATTGGTTTCATGATAAACTGCAATAGAATCCCCAATGATTAGTATTACTCTTTCATATTTTAATTATCATTTAAACAGTGTTTGATTACCACGCTTTGAAAAACTATGAGTACATGCTGTCTATCATGAACCAAAGTCTCCCAGATGCAGGTGCAGCAGCAACGTGGTTTTGTTTGAGTCGTGAAACACTGACATCACACGGGACTTCATGTCATTTCAAATTGTTGAGAGTTTCTCAGAATGAAACTTGATGAAATGATTTCAGTGTGTGTATCAGAACTTTTTGAACATTTTCAGCACATATTTTCATCTCTACAACCATGTATAAACTAAGGAAACTAACCAGTCTGTCCTCATAGCTGCAGCCACTTGACAGGCCTCAATGAGTCAAGCTGGTGACGATAAACCAATGACCAGCTTGGGAAACGCTGTTTGCTAAAAGCTGCTAAAAACAACAAATAAAATTTAATTAATCCCCTCGTCTGGACAAATAGTGAATCACACAGAGTGCTGTAAAGCAAGGTTATATTATAGCACAGGGGTCAGCAACCTTTACACTCAAAAGAGCCATTTCTGGCCCTAAAAAGAGAAGAAATCTGTCTGGAGCTGCAACTATTAAATTCTATATTTTCCTCTGAGACTTTTTTGGATTTGGCATCTATAGCTAGCCTAGGCACAGTTAAGACTAGCCACCAGCAAAAATTTGAAGAAGAGCAGCAGACATAGGCTTTGACACATTTAAGTTGACTAAATATTAAAATAACTGTTTTCATTTGTGTACAAACAACACATTTTTAGAATTGGAAATTGTAAGAAACTCTTTAGGCTTACAAGAACTGTACATGAAGATTCTTTTTTTTTTTAAAGAAAATTTTGTGAAGCAGGTTACAGACACCTGCTGTAGGGCTACAAATGTCAGTGGGATTTTATATATATATATTTTTTTACTTCTGGATCAGTGGATGATGTTCAAGTTTCACTTCAGCTCTCTATAGGCCCGTTTTCACCCAAAAGAAATCTTAAACAGCTTCTGAAAACATTAAAGCTTCATTGTTGATTGTATATTAAAATACCTGTTGATCAGGTTAGTGATTGTAACTTATAACTTAAATTAACTTATATGGCATCACTGGACTCACAAGGAACTTCAGAAATGTTGCACACCAAACAGCTCTGCCGACAGGCTCAAACTGTCTCTGTCTCTCACTGCTGGATGTCCTGCTGTCTCAACGAGGCGCAGAGTTCAATTAAGCACAGTTAAGAGAGCTGTCCAATCAGCTGCTGCTGCTGCAGTCCAGCAATAACATCTTTTTCTGGCTTTACCCTCCTCACAAGAGACCCGGCAGCCATACTGATCTTAAATAGTACAGTAAACACAGGTGTTAGTAATACTAATTTAGGTCCCATTCCATTTAGTGTATCAGAGCCTTCCCAGTGAGCTAACATGCACAATAGAAACACCCTGACTCAGTTTGACCTGAGTGGAACAGAGCCTTATTCTGCAAAGGAACCAGAAAGAGGGCCGTAGCCAGGATATTAGAAATACTGAGGTCATGAGTTCTAGCTCCAATAATGGGGTTCAGGGCCACGCCCCCACTCGAGAAAATTTTGAAGACTAAAGCATAAATCTGTGCATTTTGATGCATTTTGAGAGTAACAATAACCACTTAGGACATGAGATCAGTGCCGGCACAGATGAAAATTTAATTAGTGGAAGATAAGTCACAAATTTAGCCAATTTTGAAATTATTCTATTATTCAGTTTCTAATTCACTGTCAAAGAAATTGAACAGAGAAGAACAACTGCAGCATCTTTCAGATTTTGCCCTAAACTCCCTAAGAAGTGTTCTGACAGTAAAGTTCATCCAACAATAAGCTATAATCTAAAAGCCAAAGATGATGCAAACATTTGTTCACAACACACCATGATACAGCTAAGTAGTTTTAGCAATTTTTAGCAACGTATATAATACTGAGGACATGACCTTGGTGGGCCAGAAAGCAGCTCAAAGAGACGTCAGTACCTTAAAGACATTTAACATCAGGGACAAGCCTTCAAAAATGCTATAGTAGTCCTCGCTGCACTAGTCCTAGTCCAGCTCCACCTCTCTGGACATAATGAGGCTCCGATGAAGGAGTGTAACTGGGTAGGTTAAACTGATCTATGCTCAGTGCGTGACAAAAATTATGTCACATACTGTGTCAGTTCAAGCGTGAAGGCTCCAAAAGGTGTTGCAGCACTCGGTCGTGCACCTCTGAATTTTTTGTAACTGGTCTCCCCGACGCGAGCCACACCTCTTATTTCAACATGGAGGAAGTCTGGGCGAGCAGATCGCACGTACAAATATCATATGTAAAGACCTGCTGTGTAGTGATTGGACACTATGTCAAAGCAGAAAGATTTGCAGATGTCTGCACTCTTACATACAGTATAGAGTGTTAAAACTGCATGTGTTCAAACGACAGATCACAAAACGTCTGTGATATACTGTAAATTAAATCCCCCCCTTAAAAATTATGATGAAAAACCCACAGATCTCTCTTCAGTAAATCAAAGCACTTTGAAGGTATTTTCAGACTCTCAAAGCCTTTATCATCACATCTAATTATTATAAATGCAATTACAAAGTCTTTGATACCCACAGCAATACTGTCACTTAATTTTACCAGCTGTTCATATTAACTTTGATTGTATGTTTGGATTAACGGAGGACTTATCTAGCTATGAATGAGAAATATGACAACGAGATCTTGCATCTTACATTTACACCAGACCTATCAATGGAGTAAAAGAGGCAGCTGCTCTTTTGTATATATTTAGTTTTTATTTTTAATTGACAGGTGTGCAAACAGTACACCGTAACTTGATATGTTAGGAAGCAGTTTATTATTTATATATTCAGCTATATTTTATATCATTAGAGTCATGTTTGTGTCCACGTGATGACTTTAAGTCAATTATTCACTCTGTTTTACATGTCTTTGGTCTTTACCAACTCATCCTAATAAAAATATAAAGCTTTTTAGCTGCTGCATGTTGCTGTAGCTGCATTTCTTTGCCAATAGGATGCATCAGCCTCACAATACGTCGATATTCCTCATGGAGACGTCTCTCTGCATGTAAGCAATGGACAGAACATCTCATCTTGCGTTGTCTTTGTCACATTTAAAAGTCATAAGCAGATAAATTCAACCTCCATGGTCAGTGGGGGCAGCCATGTTGGATAAGGACCTTTGTCTGCTCATTTACAGAATGTTTTGTCTGTACGCCCTCTGAATACTGCAACGTTGAACGTAAAAGTCTCTGTGCTGGCTCGCAGGTCACGTGTCGTCTACAGGGGCCAGAGTCACGGTGCCCCGCACAGGCATAAACAAGGCTTTAGGGTAAGAATATCAGGGTAAATCAATCAAACTGGCCTCTCGTCGGTCTTGGGATGGGGCTGAACCTAGAAGTGGCATTAGACCAGGTCAAGCTCCACCACTGGCTCTGCAGTGAGCCAAAAATATGCAAAATAGAACTGAATTCAAGACATGTAACAAGGACAGAGTGAAGAGCACACACATCACAAAAACATCTACAGATGCTGAACGCAAACTGTAGGCAAAAATCACACCATGAACTGATAGCTTCCAGCAGTTTTAAGTGAGCAACGTCTGAATTTAACTTCATCTGGCTTTGTCAATGCTGTGAACACCAACCTGATTAATCTGGGAGGTCACGACTCATAAAGGTTGAGAACAACTGTTTTACACCACAGCGTGTCTAAAAGTACGCCTGAAGTAACGAACACCAAACGTGCAAAGTCTGTGCCGCTGAGTCGCCGCAGTTTTCCTGTTTAGTCAGGCAATAATGACTAAGAACGAGTGACAGACCAGCAGCGTGAGCAGTGTGTGTGTGTGTGTGTGTGTGTGTGTGTGTGTGTGTGTGCGTGGTGTGTGTGTGCGTGTGCGTGTGTGGTTAGAGACAGTGGCCATGACATCACTGACCAGCAAAGCCAACCACACGGCTGTTTTGGTTTGACCACCTGTTAGTGTTCCATTCCTCTACCACTGGGAATCACACACACACACACACACACACACACACACCCACACACACACGCTTTATTGCAGTGCAATGTGCAGTTTTGCTTAAATGCCTATACATTCACAACAGCACTGAATACCTGCAATCTTTTCTATTTGCATATAGAGTGACTAAGTCACGGCCCTTCTGGTGGAAAACCGTGGGATCCAACTTTGGTTAAAATATGAACTGTAGTCAATGACCAGAAAGAAATAATTTTTTGATCCTGTTTGAAAAGTTTCAGACTGTGAAGACACGTCATTAGAAAGACTGCACACCCAGAAGTCATGTAAGTGGCATCATGATTTTCTCCCTACAAAAAAAGAGTGTTAGCCACTGAAGCTACAATGCCTGTGTGTTTTTGTACTGGGATGTTGTCGTACGACAGCAGGTGTTACTCATTCTTTCTCTTTTGCTGATAAAGGCACCAGGAGTCACAGGATAAAACATTTCAGGTAAGATAAAATTACAAGGGACAGCGAGGCTGGTGTGCATGACAAGAGATGTAGTTCACTGAACGGTTTCACATAAAACTACAACAAACCTACGACAAACTGAAGGTTTATTGACTTGTAAAATTATGTTTTAAATCAACAGACATGATATGTGTGGTTTGTGGCACAGTTCAAACAGAACCAAAAAATAATTTGTCTCCCACCATAGACTATTGTTCATATTTTTTTCCGTATTCAGATCCCATGGGGCACACCAGGAGGGGCAGTGCATAAACCCCCCACTACCACACACACACAGGCAGATTCCTACAGGTGCAGCACACACCTGCCTGCATCAGCATCTTGAGGAAAAATTACTTTCCCTTTTCAAATCTAAAGAATCAGCCATTTAATTTTTTAGACAACGGCGAGCACGACAATGATTTGTGTGTGTGTGTGTGTATGTATGCCTGTGTGTGTCCAGCGCCCCTTTTCGCTCTGCAAGGGCCGACTGAGTGCGTGTACGTGCGTGTAGCTGGCTGTCACCCCACCAAGCTCAAGCTAAACAGTGTTATTAGGGAACAGTGTGGTCCCTCAGGCCTGCCAGACACACACACACACATGCATACACAAACACACACCCAGTATGTGATGCAGCGTGGCTGCAGCAATGTGACTCTATCAGAGCCTGGAGTCACATTAGCAAGTATTCAGTGCATAGCATGGCTTCTTGGCTCCTCATAGTACCATAACACAAACACAACACACACACACACACACACACACACAACACACACACACACACACACACACACACACACTGCATTACACCAGATAGAAAACTCTCTGACTGGGTTGCACCAACAAAGAGTTTAGCAAAACTAGGTTTAAATTGAGTAAATTCAGATTTGAAATTAAGCAGAGCTCTGTTGCAGAATTAATGAATATGGAGATACTTGCTTGCCCCAAATTAAACTAAACAAATTCATACAAAATAAATTCACGCGCTGTCAAGAGAGGGGAAAAATATTTTGACTGTTACGTTTTTCTTAACACAGTGGTTACCAGACTGAGGGGTGGGCCCCTCTGGGGGCACTCTGAGCAACTGCCAGGAGGGCGTAAAACAAACAAACAAACAAAAAACTTACATTGTTTACTAGCTAGCTAAAAAGTAAAAGTGTTATATTGTTTGCAAACTAGCTAAAAGTTAACAAAAACATTGCATTATTTGCTAGCTGCAAAATTTTTCATAAGCTGTATTGTTTGTTTGCTAGCTAAAAAGTTAAAAAGAAAAAAAAAAACATTATATGGTATTCCAGCAAGCTAAAAAGTGAGTCAGCCTACTCATGATGGAGAAGCTCTAATTTCTCCTTCCTTGAGAAAACTTGTTGGCCAAATTATCAACTGGAGTGAAAGAAAACACATCATAAAACTCATTTGGTTGAGTCTGTCCCTTAACTTTCTTTGTGAAACTTCATTATTTTTCTCAATCCATCTCAAAAAGGCAGCTATTTAAAAGTTGCACCTCCTCAAGTGTAACTTTAAAGTTAATACTGGATTAAATTTTAAACTGGAGTTTAACATTTAATTTAATATAGGTTCTAAACTGGGGATAAAGAGAGATTTAAATCTTTCTTAACTTTAAGACAGTTTAAATGTTACATAATTTAAAGTTAAATCGTAATTTCATCTGGTTTAAAAATGAATAATCCTCGTTGGTGTGACCCAGCCACTGTTACTTGTGCAAAATAATAAAAGTCAGCCTTCATTCTAACTGTTTACCTGAGAAACTCTGAGCACAAACACTAAAAGAGTCTGTCTGTCTCTCCTCTGTCTGTTGTTCAGTCATCCTCTGTCTCTCTTGCTCTCTCTCATATAAACAAAAACACAAACATTAACAGAAAAATTGGATCTGATCAGAAACTCCTTGCTGCTCGGCAGACCAAATCCCAGAGGTGCTGTTATATCTTTCCACTTCCTACTGTGAGCAGCAGAATCACGCCCCTGTTCCTCAACACCCGCTCACTGCCTCCACGCTCTAATCACAGCGAGAGAAGTGCAGGCAAAAACGCCTGGAGACATGCGCTGTGTGCTGTGTGCCGTGTGTGTTTGTGTGTGTGTGTGTGTGAGTGTGTGTGTGTGAGTGGGTGGGGGGCACATAGTGGAAACACCCACCCACAGATATTCACACACACATACACATAAATGAGCGTTTTTGTGTGTGCAAGTATATGCACATAGTGGAGGGCGGCGGATCAGTGGAGCAGCTCATTGTCAGAGAGGTAACAGGAGAGGTGACAGACCTCTCTGTGTGAGTGTGTGTGTGCGTCTGTGTTAAAGCGTGTGTTTACCTGTTTAGTCATGGAGTCTATGAGTCGAACATAAAAGTCCTGCTCTGTTCTGATGCCTGTTGGGATGCACGAGAAACAAGAAAAACATAAGCTTTACACAGATGTTGACAAGCAGAACAACATTCAAAACTGCTTTTGAAAAAGTGTCAGTTTAAGCAAACATTAAAAGAGTTAGAATTAATTACCCCTGCCTTCCACAACGGGAGGCTCACTCAAATTTTAAGATTGAAAATATATTTCTGATACACAAAATTAAATAGATTTTTTCAGACTCGTTTCTTGTAAAGTCTTGTTTATAATGTTTTATCTTTTTAGGCCTCAAAAATTAGGAAAAATATGATCATTCTTTGGTGGAACTCTTCACTCATGCAACTTCACACAGCTTCATTTTAAAGGATCAGAAGCTAATACAGAGAAAATTCATGTTTCTTAACATTTGTGTGTTTTTTTGTTTTTTTTTTGTTTTTTTTACCATAATAGTGAGCCTGAGTCAAGTCAATTTTATTTACACAAAATCACAAATTTGCCTCAAAGGGTTTTGCAACACGACACCCTCAGTCCTTATACCCTTCATCCTCTGCTCCAGAAGTCTGTGAATCAAACGCTCTGAACTAGACGGCCTTTAATCGTTCTCTGTGATGTTAAATGTCTATAGTTTACAGTCAGTATCACTGATAAATGCTTTGGTTTGTCTATTTCCTTATCAAAATGATATTAACTCTCATTCTATCGACGTATTTAACATACAAGGACGACTGACTGTCGTCCCTGGGGATCCCAATACTGGACGAAACAACCATCATAGCACAACTTATTTCTTTCTTATAACATTATTAGTTGATGTCATCTGAGGAGAAAAAACATTGTCATTATTTTAAGGAAAGTTACAGTTATTGTGTCAAATGAAAATAGACAGAAAACATGAGGAAATCTCTGTCTGAAGTCTGAAATCACTTGTGAAAACGTTCACACACTCAGTGAAACAGAAGTCTATGTGGACCAAACTGAGTCATTTTTCATCGCTTTCAAACAAAATGCATTCAGTGAACCACATTTTCCAAAATCCATGAACCCTTTTCTCATTTATTCTCCACCACCTGCAAAACACTTCATATCAGCAGCACATTTTTCAAATACTAACACACTGTTTTCACACACGCTCAAAACAGAATGGTAGCAAATTTCATGCAGCTCTGCAGCAACCATATTGAAATATATAGAAATCTGAGCAGAATATTTGCAATAAAATAAAAGAATAATCATCCCAAAAACACAGCTGGAAGTACACCCAGATGTCCTGTTTTTAGTTGCAGTACCAAACGGACACAGCAGACAACCAAAACAGACAAACCAAACAGGATGGTACACAGACCTGTACAATATGAGCCATTATGTGTTGTTGAGGGTTTTTGCGGTTAATTACTATATTAAATATCAGGATCTTTTTTTGCTTGTTTGTTTCAACTATATGCAAAGATACAGAAAAAAATAAAAGTTATTGAAGCATATTGCTGCATTTCTGATTACACATAATTTTGTACAGTCCCATAAGTAAAAAGGAGTTATTATAATTCTTTAATGAAATACTGATTTATGTGAAAAATCATTCAAATTCCATATATTTTATATAATGCTCTCTGTTATTAGTGTTTTTTAGCTCAGTGTGTTATAAGTGACAGTTTGTTTTCTGTCTGATGAGTTTATTTATGTGTGTTATGTTTTGGAGGTGAGATTTACTGTTTGACCAGCCTGCATGTTGGTAATTCAGACTGTATGAAGAGTTTTGGAAAAGCGACTTCAGTATTGACTGATGATGACTGATGCATAGGTGAAAATCAATACAGTTTTTTTTTTTTTTCAATTGCTAACAAGCATCCGTCAGTACTGAAGCCACTTTGCACAAGCATGTTGGTCAAACAGCTAATCTATGTCTCAAAATAAGTTTATTCAACCGTAACACTGACAACAGTTCTCACTCAGGAAGCATACTTAAACAACACTGAGATAGAAAACACCAAAAACTGAGAGCATTGCATTAAAAAACAGCATTACTTTAACACTTAATTGACTGTACAAAAGTATATGTAACAGGCCAGAATCAGAAAGGCAGCACATGGCTTCAATATCCTATGTTTTTGCATATAGTACTTCAATTTTCCTGTGAAAAATAGTTGAAACAAAAGAGCACTTCCTGAAATTTCAGGGCTGCAATATAGTAATAATTACCCCCCAAAAAACTATCGACATCAGCCGTACTGTACAGACCATGAAGTTCCTCCTCTCTCTTGCATTTGGCCACAAGTTCATCATCACATCTGGCGATGCATTTCTTTGCCACTCTTATTTCCCCACCAACCTGTCTTCCTTGATCCATGTGTCCAAACAAAATCATTCCAAAGCTGTCCACTTTTGTCTGTTTGGTAATCAGGACACCTGGGTAGGTTCTCAGTTTAACCTGCAATCAGCTGTGTTTGGAATGTTTATTATTTCATTTTACTGGCTAAGATTTCCTGTATATTGAATATGATTGCTGCAGAAATGCTCAAATTTGCCATGATTCTGTTTTGAGTTTGTTTTTAGACAGTAGTTTGAAAACAGAGTGTTAGCATTTGAAAAATGTGCTGCTGATATAAAGTGTTTTGCAGCTGGTGGAGTATGAATGAGAAAAGAGTTCAAGGATTTCGGAAAATGTGGTTCATTGGATGCATTTTGAGTGAAAACAACAAAACGATTCACAGTTTGGTCCACATAGACTTCTGTTTCACTGACTGTGAGGAATTTTGACTAATGCATGAACGCAAACAGAAAACAATGACGTGACGTTATCAGGAACAAAGTGATTGACGAAATCATGAAAAATTGTAATGACAGAATAAAGCACCTGGAGATATGACTAAAACGTATAACTCTGGGGTCTGCGGGTAAAATCAATAATCACAGCTCACAAATTGTAGCTATAATAATGTCCACATCTCTTAATCTCAGAGGAGCTGTGATATTTCCTCCCAGTTTATGTAGTTTCCCTCCCAGACTGAGCTGATAGGCCTGAACACCACAATCCACATCCACCACAACAACATGCACCCACACTGTCAGACAGCCCACTTCAGACTGGACAAACTAATTTAGGGGACAGTGACAGTGATGAAGCCATAAAGCTGGTGTAAACCTCCCCACAACAGCTGCTCTGAATTCTGAAATGGTGACATTTATCCAGAAATCGGTCAAATTACACACTTGTGAAACACCACAGAGCAGTTTGTGTGACATTTAAACACACTGTGGCAGCCTGGTGGCCCTCTGTGCCACATTTTTACACATTAAATCTAAAAAACTATAGTTTCTGTGTGCATCCTGTTAAATTATCAGGAGACAACAGCCAATCAAGCTAATTTGGTAAAATATATGATCAGTAAGTGTTTGAGTGTGTGTGTGTGTGTGTCACTCACCGTTACTGTAAAGAAGCTGCAGCCGGTAATGAATCCCGTTATTGGTCTTCTCTCCGCTCGTCTCCTTAACACACACAACAAACACTGAGCTGGTAATTGAAATATTTTAGGACAAATTAAAAACTCTGTGTGTGCACATGCAGGCTGCAGACAGAGTTCATCATATCCAACTTATTGAATTCGTCTTCACAGCGGTCATGCGTTAAATAAACGTTCACAGCAGCGGACACATTAAAGCAGGGCTGTCCTGTAATTTCTCCATGTGTAATCATGGTTGTTATTGTGGCTTTTTAATTCCTCTGTAATTACTGCTTATGTTTGGAGGGCAAATAAATTCAACACGCTAAATTCTCCCTCTACATTTTCATGTAATTTAAACGGTGTCATAATTGATGAGGAGACCCCGCCGCTGTTTATATAGAACAAGTGGTTGTGTTGAATGCAGCTGTAAATTAAAACAATTTAAACGTCCAGACTGGTTTTTATTATTTGTCAAACGCGCAAAATGAATCGAAGGAAGTTTTTGACAGTTGCAATGTGTGTACATGTTTCGTCTGTCAACATTTATCAAAAACATAATAATAATAATAATAATAATAATAATAATAATAATAATAATAATAATTAATAATAATGCACTACAAACGCAGCAAATATTTTATTGATAAGTTTTTGTAATTATTTAATCAAATATGACATTAAACATCAGTAACATCAGACGATAATAGGCCTTTAGAAAATCCAAATGGTAAATTTTATTTCAGCATATATATTAAAAATAATAATAAGTAAATAATCTGACCACCCACCTTCTCTTTCTCGATGAAGTCCACGAAGTTGGTCCTCTCGATCTCCACCGGCTGACCCTGCCGGTCGTACAGAGCCAGGACGAAGTGAAAGAAGTTGGACTTGCGCAGGTTGGAGGGCGGCTGCTTCTCGAAGTGAGCCCGGGCCAGACCCACTCCACTGCGGACACACAGGCGAGGACGAGTCGGTGTTAGAAAAGAGGCGAGAAAGTGTGACTTTGTAAATGTAAGTTAAAAAAAAAAAAAAAAGAAAAAGAAAACGAAAGTAAAGAAAGAAATCTGAAGACCTAAGCAGCAGTTTTTAATTTTCTTGGTCAATTTTTAAATCAAGAAGAGGTTATTTTAAGAAAATAAAATCCTAACCCTCTGATTTTATGAAAATATAATCACATTTGCTCATGTTGGAGGCTTTTCTCTTAATAATTTCTGACAGGAGGTCATTATTTATCCACTTTCACATCTCTGACTCTGTGGGCTGAGTGGAGAATTTTATTCCAGGTGAAAACAACCATGAGTATGTTTAGAAAATAAATTTTTTTTTTTGTCCCTTCATGTTAAACCCCAAACACAGGCCTGATTTATTTATTGAGCTGATTAAACCCGAGCCAACTGTGGACAGAAGGCGCACGCTGCGTGTAAAAATGTGTAGCACAAACACATGTTGCCGTTAAATGTTTAGCACGTTGTCTTAAAATTAAACAGGACATTCAGCTTGTTTTATAACTCGAAATTAATTATCCTAGCAGCAGTTTAATCCAGATTTCTTCCTCCGGACAGTTACTCCGTCTTGAACTCGCTTCGGCAGAAAAAAAAAAATCACGTTGTCTCCATGTTTCTGGTTGATAGCATGCCTCCTCCACCTCCACCCCGGGCAGAGCTCACCTTTGGGCGGCCGTGTTGGCGTCCAGCACGCCGCCCCCTTGCATCCAGCTCCGGACAGCGTTCATGCCTCCCAGCGGCTCCTCCTTCAGGCTGCTGCCGCTCCTCTGGATGCTCTCTTGGATCCCAAACATGAACAAACCTCCGGTGGCTCGGCTCCTTATCCTTCTGTTTCTCCTTCTGTGTGCACTTGTTCTCCTCTAGGTCCTGATTCAAGAGGAGCAACGTGGGTGCGCTCTCTGCTGCTGCTGCTGCTGCGTGCGCTCCGATACAAACCAAGCGAGTAATTCTTGCCCTGAGCAGTGTGAGCTAAAACAGAAAGGGAAGCATATCGGAGGAGTAGGATCCAAAATGTCCAAACACTTTTAATGTGGGTTTAAATCGCCAGAAGGACGCGGGGAGTGTGGAAAGGTGTTTGAAAAGTCGCTCCTGGCGCGCTCGGAGATCCACAGTTGAAGCTGTCAGACTGAAAAGAGAGATCAACTATCACCCATATCAGATGTCATCATCACCATCTGACACTTCTTTCTTCCTCTTTTCGCTTTCTCCTCTTCTCCCCCCTCAGCCCAGTGCTCCAGCCGGGACGTGTCAGGCTCTGTCTGTATGTGGTGTCCGGAGCAGCGCTGACTCCACTCCGCTCCTCTCTGAGGAAAAAACGCTTTGTGACTCTTCCCAGAGGACTCTCTCCCTCTCCTCTCCTCTCTCCTCTCTGAGAACCAAACACGGGCTTCTCCCGCCCCGGGGGGAGAGAGAGAGAGAGAGGAGAGGAGAGGGGAGGGGACCGGAGGATAGGAGGGGAGGGGACAGGACGGGCAGAGAAAAGAGAGGAGAGGAGAGACGCCCCCAAACAAAGGCGAGAGAGTGGAGATGAGGTCCAGAGGAGCTCCTATCCTCCTCTGTCCCTCTGTCCTGTCCTGTCCTGTCCGACTCAGGCGGGTACTACCCGTACTATCCTCTGCAAAAAACTTCCTTCAGTGTAAAATGTGAAGATTAATTCTTGAAAATCGACCGGGAAAGTTTCTCTCTGCCCGCACAGAGCAAAGCCGGCTGCAGACTGGCGCTCATGATGCTGGAATAAACTGCTCAATGGCACTTCAACAATCACGACTTAAAGCTGCTACAAGGAACTTGTTTCCACTGTAATAACCACAAAATGTAACGTCAAAAAAATAAGTGATCTGAAGAAAAGACTCCTCCTGCTTGCTTTCAACTGGCTAACATAATACTGACTGCAACTTTGGCTGGGACACAGGCTCATTTTATCTGCTTTCAGAAGAATCGACCCGGTGGCAGCGAGGATATCGAAACAGGCTCTCAGCGATGGTCCAGTTAACATATGTAGGCCATATAGAGGCAACACTAATAAATCGAGATCATAACCAGTTAAAACTCCTTGTAGTAGCTTTAATTGCCTCAGACATCTACTTTTATCATGGAAATATTAAATATGGACACCATAAAAAAAGAGACTTTAGAATTGTGTAGCTCTTGATTGGAAACTAGGGCTGCAACTAACGATTATTTTCATTGTCGATCAATCTGTCGATTATTCTCACTATAAATCGATCATTTATTTGGTCTATAAAATATCAGAAATGGTGAAAAAATGTTGATCCGTGTTTCTCAAAGGCCAAGGTGATGTCCTCAAATGTCTTGTGTTGTCTTCAATCCAAAGATATTCAGTTTACTGTCATATAGGAGTTAAGAAACCAGAAAATATTCAATTTTAAGAAGCTCTAATCAGAGAATTTGGACTTTTTCTTGTTAAAAATGACTCAAACCAATTACTTATCAAAATATATGCTGATCAATTTAATAGCGGATAAATAATTGATTAAACAATAAGTTGTTTAGTGTATAAAATGTCAGAAAATTGTGAAAACGTTGTTCACTGTTTCCCAAAGTAAGATGACGTCCTTAAATGTCTTGTTTTGTCCACAACCAAAAGATATTCAGTTTGCTGTCATAAAGGACTAAAGAAACCAAAGACCACATTTAAGAAGTTTTAATTAGAGAATTTTACTTATAGGAAATTATTCAAGCCATTTAATTATCAATAGAGTTGGCAACTAATTGATCAATTGATTAATTGTTGCAGTTCTAACTTGAATTTTAGGGCAAGGCATGAAAATATTTGGTTATTTCTATTTTTCTTTAAGTTTTATCACATCAAGACATTTCTATCAAATTAACCAAATTAATTCTAAATTCCTTCACTGCAGGTTTTTTGCCTCTAAAAAAAAATAAAAACAAAACTATAATTCAGAGTTAGAATCAAGGGGAATTGTCCCAGCTGTTCGTAAACGCACCAACAGATAGGTATGTTGAGTGTCCATTCTATAGGCGTCAAGTACATACGTTTTTGGGTTGGTTAAACGTCTTAAATACAGCAAAATAATGATGATTAAATACAGGCAGAAAGGAAAATGTTGCATAATATGAATTTAAAGAATTAAAAGAAAAAAAAAACAGCTAATATCTTTGTGTATCAAACAGTCTATTAGTCTCATTTTGGCTGCAGACATTGTGTAAATTTGATATGCAACCTAAGCCTGTACATTTAGATCTTAAGTTTTATTTAGACCAACATGGTTAGGCTCAATTATAAAAGCCATATTTCATCGTCACAACACGTCCCTGCTCCCCATTGTCCTCCGTAGGCCCGCTTATTGCAGGCTAGCGCCGCAAGACTCACAAACAAAAGTGACAATAACAATAATTAGCTCAAAATAACAATGAACATAATTGAGGATAATTGCTACCAGATTTCGCCGCTTTGTCTCTCCCTCCAGCACCATCTGTTATTTGAAACAATTTATCACGCCGCCCGCCGGAGAGGGACTCCAAATACAAACACAAATATTAATAGATAATTCCGTGACTCTTTTAATAAAATAAAGCCACAGAGTATTGATCTGTCGAGGTGCAAAAGGTCAACAACTTTTGTATTATTCAGCCGGGCTGCAGTGTGGATGATTGGCAGGGGGAGCTGGCGCGGTTCCAGGGTTTAATTCCCAAAGGTTATTGAAAAACGCTCTTGACCTTGATTATGGAGAATAAGAGTCTTTTATGCTCCAGTTTCCTGCATATAGAGGCGCAGAGAGACAGAGGAGGATCAGCCCGTGTAAGATTTAAACGGGTCCACAGCTGAGGAAGAAGGAATATATGTGAATGGAGGAGGAGGAGTGTTAAAGAGGCCGTGTGTTTGGATCGATCGGTTTATTCAAAAATAGGCAGTGAAAGAGGATATTTATCTCTGCGTGCTCACGTGGTTAAATGTGTCAAATGTGATCCTTCAAAATAAAAAAAAAATGAAAATGCAATTAATTCTTTTGCAAAAAATAAAGCCCAACAATTTTAGTATTAATAAAAATCTATCCACTAAACTGTTAGAGGGAGAGATTATCGATTTTTAACAGCTTGATAGATTTGTTAATTTTAGTCCGATCATGTCTGAACAATAAATAAGATCCAAAAGGATTTTTATATCATAAGAGGCTGTATGAATACTAACATTGACAAATATTGTTAGTATAAAAATGTCACTTTAAAGCTGAATTGAGCATCATTTAATCTACATGAATATTATCCCAAATATGGGAGTTTTCAAAGGCGAGATTAAATAAGAAATAGCAGAATAACAATACATTGAAATTTAGTAAGACAGAAACATCCACAAGCCAAATAGAACCGGGAAAACGCCGCAGATTTAAGGAAAACACATCATATATATAAAACCAGAATAAACTCAGTGTTGTGCACAGCGAGTGTCCACAGTGCTGTGACAGAAATAGTCCCCCCTGCGTGTCTCCAGCGGCGGTTTGTCTCCTGTCAGCTCCCACGCAGTCTAAAAACAGCACAGCAGCGCCATCATGTGTCTGACAGGTCCAACTACACGA
This sequence comes from Lutjanus argentimaculatus, assembly GCA_034769285.1. Lineage (NCBI taxonomy): Eukaryota > Metazoa > Chordata > Actinopteri > Lutjaniformes > Lutjanidae > Lutjanus > Lutjanus argentimaculatus. Next base: position 19,303,614 of record JAWZSL010000004.1, on the reverse strand, counting down.
GCCCTGCCGCTCCACCAGACCAAACCTGATACAGAAGTAATAAAACAATCAATAAACCTTTTTCACAGCAGCCATGCTGACATAAAGGAGTAGAGTAAACACAGGTGTAACCAGTGATACTAATTAAAGCTCCACGCAGGTCAAACAGAGTCAGAGTGCGGATATTATGCAGGACTTTATATACTATAATTGTAATGTATTTACTATTTTATGTCAGTATGGCTGCTATTTTAAAGACCTGATATTCTAAATAAAACTTAGATATATGCGTGGTGATATTCACAGGTTATTCTCATTTTTGTGTTCCTGTGATTGCAGCTGTAGTATTATAGTATAGTATTACTACTAAATACTGTTTTGATGCTTTTAAATTCTTGAAATTAGCCCATGTCTATTTACAGTTTTGTTGCTCTTAACTTTTTTAAACTACTTGTAGTGCTATTTATCCTTCAGGATTGTTTTAATGTGTGTTTCAGAATTTTGGAGATATTAGCTGTAGCGCTGTCTGCCTTCTCTCCCGTATAATAAAACTAGATGGCACTTGACTTGTGGTGCTCAAAACACCCAAAAAACAAACAAACAAACAAACAAAAAACCTATGAGAACATCAATCATGACCTTGTTACAGACCTTGTTGTGAGCAGTTTCATGGGGGAACTATTTTCTTCCTACCAAAACATCAATTAATGTTTACATTCCACCTGTCACAAGCACGAGCCTCTCATCTCTGAGTAGATGCACACTTCCTCCTGCATGGTGATACGATTGGCAGATGTACTTGGATGGAAAGCAGGTAGTTCCTGCATGAAGTTATTCACAAAAAAGTCTGTATTATGTTGAGTAACCAGATCATGATTTCTAGGAAGAGACACTGCTGTTGAGTTTTTCAAATTTATTTTTTTATGGTGAGAGCACCACAAGCCAAGTACCATGTAGTGTCATTATACTGGAGAGTGGGCAGACATTTCTACGGTCGATATCTCTAAACTCTGCAACACACACCAAAACTATCTAGATGGATAAATAACACTACAGGCCAGAGGAAAAATACTTATTTTTGATTTTATGGTGAGCTGTCCCTAAAATTATTTAACAGAATGATGCACATTTGCCATCTTTGATAATATTGATTTAGAAGTCTAAATGTAAATACTAGGCCTACTAATACCATAATACAATATATATATATTAATACGTGTGTGTATGAGTAAAATACTGATTACATATATTAATATGTGTGTGTGTAAAATACTGATTACCACTTCACACGTTTACAAAAGTGTTGCACTACTGCACTATGACATGTACATACAATCACATAATATACATCAAAGCATCTAAAAATCAAACAAAGGCTGAGTCCAGAGTGGATGGTTCATTTTATTTCTGACATTCAATTTTTGTAAAATAACCAAGGCAATGCCAGGCATAAAGTCCAAAACCAACCGTGGAGCTTTTTAAACAGAATACAACTGGCATTCAGAGTCAGGTTTTACAGAGCAGGTCCTAAATGTAAGTGTGGAAAAAAATAATCAGACAACAAAAGAAGAAGAAAATTAAACAAAGATCTGTGAGGAGCTTCAGTCAGAGCAGCCCTGAACATGATCTGCTAACACGTTGGTCAGAGGCAACAGTATGGGAGAGCACTGCAAACTGCTCATTAAATATGCATTCAGAAAAGAAATATATGGTCAGAGAGCTCAGTGGCAGCTATAGATTCCATTACCATATTTGCTTACATTGTCAATGTTATAATGATTTTGCAAAGCACTGCGATAAATTGGGTCTCAGAAACATCTGGATTCCAGATGAGAGACTGACTTCAGCTATCAGTTTGGCAGGTATTCATACTTCTCCTGGTTTTCTGTTAAATTCAATTGAGGAAATTTACTGTAATAGTAGATTTTACTATTTCAGTATAAGAAAATGTGCAAACGTGAGCGACACAATGGTTTGTTATTATCGTCTCATTTTACCAGAAAGTCAATGGAGAACAATAAATAAAGTTAAATTTAAAGTTACAAGGATTGATGGCAAATGATCTGTTTTACAATCTAAACACACTGCAGCTCCCGACAAGAGGAGCTGTGATGCAAAATTGATGACGCTCAATGTGAGGAGCAACTGTGACGGGTTCATGCACTCGTTTGGCACAACAGCTCACCGACAAACTAACCTAAACAGTCCACTGATGCATTTCACACGAAGTCAGTTCCACAGCTGAAATCTCAGAGGTGCATTGAAATGCAAATAATGCATTTTTGAGATTGAAAAGCTTAAACTCTGTGATGTCCATAAGCTTTCTATAGTTATCAAATTAAGTTGTTATACAGTCAAATATTAAATATTGAGGTTAGATTGCCCTAAAACATTTGATGTTTAACTGTCCCAGACAGTATGAAGACATACGTCACAGTTCATAGCCTGGAGAGTGACTGCAACGACTGAAATTTCTCCAACATGGAGTATAAACAGAACAAATACATCTGGAATCAACAGCTGGCAGGCTTCTCGGACAGTTATTTATCATTTAATACAACAGTAAATGCACATGCACATACAGTTGCCAATGACAATCATCACCTGGTGTAGGAGGTGACATTTAATCATGCAGGTGATCCCTCTGCTTGATATGGAAGCCCAATTTCATGGGTAGACCAATGTGATGAACAACAAAAAAAGATCCTGGAAGTCACTGTAAACCTTCTCAAAACAGAGTTAGTATCTCGAAATGAGAAACTTTCTCAAAATAATTTGCTAGTATCTCAAAATAATGAGTTAGGATCTGCAAATATTGGCCTCAAATCTCAGAGACAGGATCTCAAAACACTGAGAAACCTTCTAAAAATGAGTTAGTATCTCAAAATAATAACTTACTATAGCAAAAATAATGACTCAAATAATGAGGAAAAAAATGTCAAAATGAGAAACTCTCAAAGTGACTTCTAACTTATTTTGGTAGTTTCTCATTATTTTGAGCCACTAACTCATTTTTTCAAGAAAGTTTCACATTAAAATGACTTAGAGGATCTTTCTTTTCCATCACATTGGCAGAAATGGGCTTCCAGAGCTCGACACAGTTCAAATGCTCCACAGTGAAAACCAGGTGAGTATGAAGCTGTTTTAAATGTTTGTAACCGTTTCAAGTGCTTCGTTTGAAATCATAGTCTAAGGAATGGAGCTGATGATAACATGAGAAGTCGTTCGAGAATACAGAAAGTCCTTAAGTTCACTTTTCAGAGGAACATGTGCAAAATACATCAAACTCTACATTTCATCTCTTAAAAAAAAAAAAAAAAAACACAAATAGTTAAACAGCGTTGGCCAGGTTTGATCCTACATCGATTGTGTATTCATTCTCAGCCCTGCAGCCAACGCTTTCCAATGTCAACAATAAAGTCATTCATAGTAATAAGACCTTTAGTAATAGTGGTAGTAAGTAATACTGTTGAGGGTTAAACTAGTGCGTCCCCTGTCCGTCTGCGCCATGCTGATCCCACTCCTAACGTAGAGGGCACCGGAGTGATCACACCAGCTTGAGGACGCGTCATACAGACCGGAGAAGCAGTAACACTGGCTGGTCTCACAGGTCAGGCGGCTTGGTTTCCCCAAAAGCTTCTCAGCCAAAAGTTTGTCTTGTAAAGTAACAAAGAACGTCGAACCACTAGGAAGCTCCGGAGAAATCAAGCCCTGATCTTATTTATATATCAACACTCCTCTGGTTTAATATAGATGCCATACAGAGCAACATTTATATACATTACACACAAACAGATTGGGCTGTTTCCTCGTACACAAACACATCAGAGGGTATTTGGTTGCTGACAGCCACTGAACGGCTTTGGAGCGTTGCTAGTATAAATGACATTAGTGCAAATGCAACCCAAAAAAGAAAAAAAAAAAGGATAACAAAAATGGCAGAAAAACATTGGTAGCAAGGTTGGAGCACACTGGGGACAAACAAATAAATGCTATGGTAACAGTGGCAGCGTGCAAGCTCGACATGTAAGCGTGCATCAGGACTCAGCATTCTCCAGTTTTAAAGTCTTTCAATTAAACCTAACTTTTCAACACACACTTTTCTCCTCTGTTCGGCCCCATATGTCCAAGCACAGGAGCGACTGAGTGTGTTCGTGTGTGTGCACAAGCATGTGTGTAGAAAAAAAACCCCCACAACTGTCCTATCAAACGCATCAATTTGCTGGTAGTAACATTTCATGGAGTGAATTGATTGAGCAGCAGGAGGATAAAGATGGTCTTAAAAAACACTGGGTACTATGATGTGATTGGTTTATAGTTAGCTGGATGGAGCCAGGTGATTGGCTCTTGCAAAGGAAGAGTCAACATTTGACAATCGCTAAGTTCCACCCATTTTAGCTCTGTGCTCCAATAACAGTTTAGCAAGTTTGGTACCCAGTTGAACCCTGGTCAAATTTTTCCTTTCCTGTACTTAGAAATATTATGTACTAGGCTCTTCCATGTTAAAAAGAAAACTATGTTTTAAAGATGGTCAAAAGATTTTGTCAGGGGACCGTAAACCATATATAGTCATATTTTATGCTAGTTAATGTTAGCAAAAATGCTATCTAACTAATCTTTATTAATTGTTCGCTAGCCAGGGAGCTCTGAAAGAAAATCAGTTGCCAGCTATTTTTCAAACAACATTTGCTGGTTCCAGCTTTAAAATGTGAGGATGTGCTACTTTTCTTTGTCATTTATTAAAGTAAACGAAGAGTCTGACTTTTGGACTGGTGGTCGGACAAAAGAAGCAATTGAAGATGTCACTTTGGGCTCTGGGAAATTGTGACGAGCAGGTTTCAATTTTTTTCTGACATTTTATAGACTAGACGATTATTTGAAAATAATTAGCAGATTAATTGATAATGAACATAATCATTAGTTGCAGCCCTAGTCAACTACATCAACATTGATCGTTAGCAAGCTAGTTACCAAGTGTTTTGCACTATAGGTAACTATAGTGCAAAACTATACATGTTGGTTTTCTTTTCAACATGGACGAGTTTGTGTACTTACTTATGCTTTGTGCTAGACAAAGCATATCTAAGTATGCGAAACAGGACAGGAGAAAGTTGGCCGAGGTTCCTCTGGGTATCAAGCTTGGTTAACCGCTAGATCACAGAACAAAAAGAGGCAGGAAGAGTCAACTGCTGTCTTTATGGAAAATTTGAGATGGACTGATTCAGTGTGAGTGGTTGAATGTGTTTGACAGTCAGCTGAGCTTGTGAAGATGTGTGCAGATGGATGAGTACCATGAATGAAGTAAAGCCAACAACAACAAAGTTTGGGCTCCTCGTCGGCTCTGTGAGCTAATTCACACTCCACCTTCTCACAACGCTGAAGGTTCAAAAACAAACTGTGCCTCTCCCTTGTTTTCTGTCCGTCTGCACTGTGTGCTGTCCAACAAAGCAGTAATGTAAAAATTATCTTAAAAATAACATCTCTCTAACAGTAATACAAAAGTTTGGCGATGATGCGGAGTAGAACTGTTTTTGCTGGGACCAGCCAAACAAGTTTGATTCAAATGTTGAAGCAGTATCACAGAGAAAACTTGACACATGAAATGAATTTGAGTTATTATTCCATGTGAACACTTAACTAGACCACACCATATATCCTCTGCTTAGCACCAGGCTTCAGGTCATGTGATAGCCTCAAGAAACAACATTTAGTCTCTGTTAATATGTTCACTCGCAACTACCAAAAAACAAAAGTCTTTATCAAAACCGATGGAGTAATTTGTACTTCATTAAAACCATCAGTTATCACTCGTCTATCAAGGCTCTCTAAACGTCTCTGACTCATCCCTCCACAGATCATGGCACATACTGGACAACAGAGAAAAACCCAAATACTATGACATGTACAGCAACAAGAGTGAAGCTGCACGAACAAAGGCAGGATGGGAGCAACCATCACATGAAATGTCTGGGACTGAAAAAAGGAGAAAGGCATGATTCTAGAAATGTCACTATAGGTCTAATGAAGATAAAAGTACAGGAATCAGCAAAAAGTGGAGTGATGCTTCAGTTTCATTCAGGATTTCACATTTTGTGGACATGATGTAGAACTATTTGTGAGATGAGATTACTGCTTCCCCCCTTTAAGGTTGAATTTCCTTCCATAAAAGAAAAAAAAAAAGGAAATCGTTACACCCTTTCTGATGAAATCATTGCTGGCATGAAAGTTTAACTCATGGAAACACATTTAGATGAACTGTTCAAACACAATCCCCTAAAAATGGCCTCTTAATGCTGAGTGGTGAATATCTGCTTAGAGATTTGGATTTTTTCTCTGAAAAGAGAGGGTTCGGAGTTGAATTTCTGACATTATGGGATAGCCAACCACTGGACAAGTAGAATATAGGCAGAACATTGGCAGATGGAGTGTTTAGATTGAGTGTTTATATGTGCATGCATGTATGGTGTGTGTGTGTGTGTGTGTGTGTGTGTTACGATGGGGCTCAGAGGCTGCATGTAGGAGGACACTGTTCCTCAGAAGGGGAAGTGGGCTGCTCAGGCTGTGATGACGGATCAGTAGAAGACTCCTGGCTGGGGTTTGGCTGAGGGGTGGGCTCAGGTTCAGCAGGGGTCATCTCTGCCTTTGAGGAAGAGCAGGTGAGAGCTGGAGGGGGTGGGGGACATGTCCAATGTATCAGAGGAAGAGGAGGAAGACGATGAGGGGTTATCTGTGGACGACAGGTTCTTTGATTCAGTCACAAGTGGGGAAAGAGAAGAAGAGGAAGAAGATGATGAAGTCTTCAGGTGCTGGGGAGCAGAGGGCACACCAGAGGAGGAAGAGGAGGAGGTTTCTCCAGCTGACATGACAGGTCCATTATCTCCTTCCTGCTCTCCTGCTCCCTCCTCCTTCCCATCATCTGGAAGAGAGCCATCTCTCTGCGTCTTATTGGCCGTGGCTTCGTCCTGTCCTGCAGGGCTCTGATTGGCTGCAGGGGCGTCTTGGTTGGGGACAGGGGTGGTTGGTGATTGGCTCTTAAGCTGCGAGTGGCAGAGGGGGCATGTCTCCTGTACATAAAGCCATTTCTTCAGACAGCCAGCGTGGAAGAAATGACTGCACGGAGTGATCACAGCACTGTTCATGTCCTGGAGGAAATGAGCACAAACACACAAAGAGGCTGTGTTGTTATGTTTTCTTTGACATTAGTTTCAAAACCACTTTGGTCTATGTCAGCAATTCACAAACTTTTTCATGTAAAGGACCCCCACAATAGATGCACATTAAACCACAAGACCATCAATTTAAGCTGATTTTGTCTTAAGGAACCTCCTCTGAGAAAAAGAGTTTGGTATTAGAATTTTCCAGCATTCTGTACTTGTTGTGGGTCAATACTCGCACAGAAACTGAAGCAAATTTTCATCTCCCACAGCAACAACGGTGTGTGTCTGAGTTCTGTCCAACCCCCGACTGCGCTGCGCACTAAAGACACTCAGCATCTTTCTGTTATTTCCCCCCAGTCCCTCTCTTTCCCCTCTCCTCTCTGTATGTCTGTGAGTTTACAAACTAAAGTACATTGGAGCAGAACAGAATCCAATGTGACTCGGGGCGTTTATTCCTCAAGAAGCTCAGACTCTGCCCCAGGCTCTCTCCCTAAAAGTCATTTCTTTACTTCAAAACAAAGCAGCAGGCTATCACATTTTTTCAGACAATTAGCTGGCGCAGGCTGATGACGACAAATCTTGGGACACCTTTTTTTGTTGTTGGCTGGCTCTACCAGTCAGCATGATATAGTCAAAATTCATACTTTATGGCAAATTCATACCTGTTTACTTTCTATACTGTTTATACCATGCACCCTTACTTCACAGATAATAATCAAACTTGGATCACAATAAATTTCTTCTCTTGTTGTTCCAACTTCAAAAAAATGTGATAAAATGTGATTCCTCCTTTTGCTGGGACCCCCAACAAATTTCTCAAGGATCCATGTTGGTCCCCTGACCCCAGTTTGAAAACTACTGGTCTATGTTAACATGAATCAAGTTCACTTTAGCCCACCTTTAACTTGTAGCCTGACATTAATTCTTGTCCATGTAGATAAACACTAACACACAAAACCAGCTCGTACCTGGTAACAGATAGCACAGATGTCATTGTACTGTTCCAGCTGTGTGTTGCTGGCCGTGGGGAGGCTTTTGATCTTGTTTACAGCATCTCTCCTGAGTAGGAAGCTCTGCCAGCCCAGCTGGGCTCTGAGCCAGACGTTATAGTATGAGTGGACCAGGATAATGGTGCTGCCCATCACACTCCATTCCCCAAATACCGTCTCTGACACGCCATAGCACACCACACACACCGCAACCTGGTAAGGGAGGAAATCAGTGACAATGAGGGAGTTACTTCAGTGTAACAGAGCCAAGATTGTATATCAACAGTGCTCCTGCCTTTGTCACATGCTGCCTTTTCATTTGTGCTCCCTCATGATTATGTGGGAGCACAAATGAAAAGGCAGCATGTGACAAAGGCAGGAGCACAAATGAAAAGGCAGCATGATGCTGTACACTCACCAAGAACTCCAGCAGTCTGTAGGTCCCATTGACACAGTAAATAACCTCATCCATGTTCTCCACTGGAGCCTTACGAAACTCCTCCACCATGAAGAGAACGTAGATCAGCAGAGTGCCGAGGACCTGGGGCCATCAGAGGAGAGTGTCTTAGTATTTTGATGCAATTCTGTTCAATAATAAATCACAAAGTAGGCCTGGGCAATGAAACAACAGTGATCTGTATTGGCAATAGACAATTCATCAAGCAGCTCTTAGTTATGCTGCTATAAATCTAGATTGCCAGGGGTCTTCCCATGATGCACTGCGTTCTTTTCTCCTCCTCTCCCTCTCTGCCTGTATGCACCCTATTAATGCTTGTTACTACCTAGACGTTTTCTCCTTCCTGTAGTTTTGTGCTCTCACATATGTATTATAATTCCATGTATTAAAACTCTGTCTTTAAATACTGTATTTTTTGTGATTTTGCTGTTCTGCTCTGTACTCTATTGCACGCCTTACTGTCCTGGGAGGGGGATCCTTCTTCTGTGGCTCTCCCTGAGGTTTCTTCCGTTAGTTCCCTGTAATATGTTTTTTGGGGAGTCAAGTAAATGCAAACTGCCATCAAAGTATAACAAGTATGTGCTGGTTCATAAAAATATCACATCCCTTCATGATGGAGCGTGCTACGAGCCAATCATTTAACACGTGTGTTGTTCAGTTGCACTACCAACATGTGACACAATAACAGAAACAGCGTGGAGTGAGAAAAAGCGCGCAGACAGCGACATTAATAAAAAAGGACAGGTCAGCTCACCAGTATGACAGATTTTTGGGGCTTTCAAGTCTAATAAGGCTGTTACCTGTATGTCTTGATAAATTTGCTTAAAAACTTGCTTAAACTCGCTTAATGTCAACATTTTTTCTCCTAGTACTTCTTAAAAATAGGTAATTAAAATGATTAATTATTATAAATAGAAAGAAATGAAACATTTTTATCGTGATCAGCAATATTGAACAGCCCTATCACAAAGTATAGGATCCCCAGGTGCAGTTCATAAAGATTTTTTTCATAAGTACTGTGTATGTTTAAGCTGCCATCTGCTTGTGTGTTTACCTGCAGGGAGGTGAGGATGGAGGAGGAGATGATGATGAGAAGCCAGAAGTCCATGTGGAAGAACTGACAGATCATATAGGCCATGTAGGCTGGAAAGATGAGCAGGAACAGACACAGAGAGACCGCTCTGAAGTGCTTCCACAAACTCCTGAAAGGACAGACAGGACGGAGCAAAAGAGAAGATGACGATCAGCTTCATCTGTGCCAACATGGGCAGTTTTCTTCCACACATTCAGCCAGAGTACTCTTCTTGTTTTCCAAAGCAAGCTTTCTGAGGTGAAAATAAAGAAATACGTCATCTAGTTTTGGCCTTTAACCATGTTGCCACAAAGCCAAAACACACTAAGAGTTGAGCATTTTTCTCAGCAGAAAGAGAGGGAGAGAGACGTATGGCACTCCATTTGTTTAAGTTTGAGGATTAGAATTGGTAAAGGAAAAAAAAAAACAACTAAAATAAATTAAAAACTATATGTATGGTAAATTTATCTTACTTGTCTCGGGATGCTCCCAGGGCCAGGACTATGGGGTCAGCTATCTCCAGCATGGACTGCAGGATGGAAGCAACAACAATGAAGAGGATGATGGAGAGGAGAAAGGCTCGGTGGATGACCTGAAGCTCAATGAGGCCAGTCTGGACTGCCAGGATCAGCAGGGTGATGCCTTCTGTCATCCCCCTACAGAGACAGACAGGAAACAAACATGACATGTAAAGTGATTAAAAGAATGGCCACATATGACAGACACTCTCAACAAACCCACAAACTCACGCAGACATATGATCTGACTGACCTGTGCATGGTGTTGTCATTCATAAAAGCTCTGTAACCTTGAAGGTAGAACTTGCAGAGTGTGAGAACTCCCAGAGCGATGAAGGAGACGGTGAAAACCAGGCCCAGCAGAGAGTACGGTGTACTACAACATTCTGCAATACTAAGGACAGAGAGGTAGGAGGGACCGAGAAAGAAGAGGAGAAAGAGGAAGGAGATTTACAAGACAAGGCAAGGTTTCTGTATTTATCTTGCATTCTCACTTTAATCAAAACTGAATAATTACAGCCAAGTTTTCTATATCCCAGTTTAGTGCCACATGCTATATTTTGTATAGGGTATTTTAAAACATGATGTTTATATCTGTGGTTGACGTGGGTTCATGCCACACAAAATATATGAGACAATAAATATACAGAACACACTAAAGAGTCTGTGATGTTCAATCTATGATGTCCCACACAGTCTGCCTGGTGCTACGGTCTCACCTGGTAAGAAAGAGGAAAAGGAGCCTCTCTCTTGAGGTAGGCTGGTCTCTGGTGCTAAAGTACGAGTAGATCTGCAAAGCAAACAGCAGTAGCCAGAAACACATGAAGAGAACTGGAAGGACCAGCTGGTTCCATAGAGACATTCCCAATGCTAGTAGCCCGTATACTTCCACCACCTGGGGGACAGAGAAAGAGAGATGCAGAGATGGAGGTAATTGGGACAATGGCAGAATGTCATTAATATTACATATGAGGAATTCTCTCAAGACTACTACAGTCAAAATCCTGTAACAAAAAAACTGAAAGAGCTGCAACATCAGGCCAGATAACCAGTTAATTACCTGAGCCAGCTCCCTGTAGGCAGTCTTGGCCAGGTTGTAAGGTACCAACAAGTTAGAAGCCAGGAAGTAAATGACCTCTAGGCCTGTGAAGATCATGGAGAACTTATTGATGAAGACGATGGTCTCCAGTGGGACTAGACACAGTCTGGCCACCAGAGGGAGGAGGTGAGCAGAGAAAAGCCAAATCCTCTTGGTCTGCATCACACAGGAACATAGCGTACACACCACCAGCTGACCTGAAAGAAGATGACAGAATATGAGCCTGAAAGAAAATGCACATACTCATGTGCATTTGTGCACGTGGTTGCAAATGTGGCTTTGGAACAGCTTTTGCTGATGCACATTCTGTAAATTTTTGTCTAAATAAGAGCTCAAATAAAAGAACCATCTGAAAATATTTAGATATGTCCCAAAGTGCTGACAATGTGTCAGCTACAAAAGCCAAACAAACATTCAAAAAGAGAAATAATTTTATGAGTCGTCTTTCATATTAGCTTTCATCTCCCTTCTCTCTCTACAGTTCATCTTTGTCACTGTAACCATGTTATTTTCGCTTTCTCAGGCTTTCACTGTGCAGTGAAATCAGCAGACAGTATGGTGTATTTATAGCACAGGAGACTCCCTATCTACTCTCTAGTAAGATGAAACCAGGTTCTATAGGAACATAGCAACTTGTAACATTTTAAAGTTCAACATGCACCAGCTTTCACAGTACTAGGGGTAGTAGCAGTTAAGATCAGTAATACTTACACCAAGAGAAGTCAGGTGACCTGTAATGGATGCTTTTTAATATAGCCAAGCAATTTTTAGCAATACTCTATTAAACCTCTACAGATGCTGTTTTTTCTTCCGCCCACTCTACAGAAAGATTGCAGCACAAACAAGTTACAGAGCGGCAACTCTGGTGAGAGCTCATTGCCTTCCTTAAGGAAGATGGATTCTCATCGTCACAGAGGCTTGAGCTGAAATTTACTCCCTTTGCTCACTATACTGCGGGACTGCAAAGAGCAGAATCCTTTTCCATACTTTTACCTGATCAACCACAAAGGAGAGGGGAAAATAGATAGATCAAACTGGAATGGAGGAAGAGTATCCCTTAAGCTCAGAAAGGAGCTGCTGAACTGCACCCACCTGCCTATGTTTGGTTTTATGCATGATGCATTCATGCCTCATGTATACCACACAGTAAATTCATGTGTAATATTATACCTATGAGTGCAGTGGTGAATCTGTTCATGGAGAGAGGTTCCAGGTAGACAGGTCCTTCATAGCCAGACTCCAGTTCACTGCGGACATAATCCCTGACAAAGAGAGATCAAAATGCTCAATTACAGGGAAATCTATTGTGACTTATTATGTTGCACTGACCTACATATAGCTCAATAAAAAGATTTCAAGCAGTTAATTTAGCCAAGCAGTTAATTTAACCAAGCACTCACACTGGATTGGTGCCATTTCTACTGTCAGTAACTAGCATGAGTTTTCATGCTAGTTACTGACAGTAGAAATGGCACAATCTGATCCAATATTGTATTGTAATGTCGCCAATCCAAGGCCACGTTGTTATTCGTTGAAACAAATGTGCTACACAGCACCAAATGAGAAATAAATAATACTTCTCATTGCAACTGTAGTATCAGTAGCAGCAGATAATCTATATTCAGGTACTGAAGTCGGATCAGAACTGAAATAAAGTGGATTGGTGTGTCTCTGTACAGTATGGCTACAGTAAGCTACAATAAGTTTAAATCAGATATAATTTGAGCACTGAAGCACAGAACAAACATTCTATATCATTCGCGGCATTCACCAGAACATGGAATAGCTGCAGCTTATGTCTACTACTGTATGAGTGTACCTTGAGACTTGGTGACCAGCGAACAGCAGCAGGGCCGTGAGGACATACAGGTAGAGTTTAACCAGGTGCTGACGAGGCAGAGTCAGGAGCACCAAGCTCAGGATGTAACCTGTGAGGTAGTCACACATGCACACACATTATTAAACACCGTATCAAGTTAAGTGACAATACATGTATTATATAAACACCACTATTCCTTCCTGTTTGTGAACCATACTGTTTTCAATCACTAAAGTGATTACTTGATGTGTATGTGTGTGACAGATGTTTCTTATGTAATTGCAGCAAGCTATTTTTAACGGTCAATCAAATAGCCACTGCTGCCAATAGGCTTATCGTTCAACAGTCCACTACCTAAAACAGAGTCCAAAAAAAACTCCTCAGTGCATAGCAACAGTTACTTTTACTGCCTCTCTGTCCCCTTTTATTCTGTCTGTCCACCCACAGCGCTCATCAGCACATACCAAGCCTATTGGCTCATTAACCAACTGCAGCCAAGTCTGACAGCACAGCACACACTCACAAACACAGACATATTAAAAAACACACAGAAAACCAGCACTGTGCTTGTCTGTGATTTGAACATTGTAGCTTGCTCAAATCACAGTCAGGATTCAGACTTTGCTGTGCCAACTTCACCCTCACATCACTGCTACTGTCTTTCAGTGCTTCTTTGTCACTGAAAATACACCTGACTGGCTCCCTGTGCGACAGAGACCTTTTGTAAATGAATAACACCTGTTATGTGTCATTACTTGGATCACATGATTAACGGCAGCTAAGACAGACAGACAATACCCTTGTAAATGTATTCGTAATCAACATTTAAGTAGAAAAGGCACATCACAGAACTGGCATCCATTCAGTTAAAGGTCAGACCCAAGTCAGCTAGAAAAGTGATTTTAAAACCACATTTCTCTGCACTGGGTAATGTTGAATTCATCACTTCACTATCTTCAAGACTGAGGCAATGTTTTTGTTAGCTTGTTTATCTGACTGTCAGCAGAATATGTCAGTCAGTTATGGATTAATGTGAAATTTGGTTGATGAAAGCACTTTGACACAACTAAGAATACTGCTGGTGAACCAAAAATTGGATCACCACTCAGCTTGGATGGCATAAAAGTATTACAGCATATCAGAGTATAGTGTGCTTTCATGGCGCATCATCAATCTGCAGGTCAGCCATGTTGGTAGTACTGGCCGTTGACAACACATCTGAACCACAGCTGAACTTGCCTGATTGTTTGCTGCCTTCAAATGCAGTTGTGTTTACCGTGTTCATAAGAGAAGTTCATATGAACACCCCTCTCTTGTGGTATTCACAACATCATTAGTGGAAATTTTCTGAAAGCTCCAAGTTCATGAGTTATGTACATGACTTTTCTGTATGTTTTAGCTGCTTCCACACGTTTTCTTGAACTTTTCTTGAAGTTGACTTGAATTGATATTCAGTGTGTAATCCATTCTATTGTTTACATTCCAGTAACTCCAAAATGGCCACACATCTGGGTTACTGACCAAACCATGAAATCGGTGCAAACACTATTTAGAAATCCCCACGGTATGATTTTCAGTATGGTTCTAAATACAGCCGCTCCTCTTTCTATTAAACTTGTAGGTGTCACCATGTGTCAGTCTCTATGCTGCAGCTTGGCTGAGCTGAGAAACATGGCATTTGGGGGATAGAGTTACAGGACTAACCAGTAAAAAAGAAGAAAAAAGCCTATTCCCTGGGAGTATTTTGGATTTAGTCCCAGTGATAAAGGCAAGCCTGCAAACACTGCAGACTACCGATTGGTCAGAGTGGCAAAACGTTGTGAGTGTGTAACTTTAGCAAGCATGAGAGAGGTCGAGTGTCAGACTTATTGCTGTCTGTGGTGGCAGAGAGTGACTGTGAATGTACACTGAGCAGAGGAAAAGGTGAGCACTGAATTTTTTGGTCTGGCAGTAAATGTACAATGTAGGTTTGACTTTGTGAGTGAATTAAAGTTTCAGGTTCTCAAGACCAACGCAGAGCTCCTGAGTGCATTTCCCAGCTGTGGGGATAGCGTCACCATGACAATCAGTTCCACCTACATTGAGGGAGTAGTACAGTAGAGTGGAGTGTGGTCCACTTCAGCAAGTTTTACACAAATACTGCCATAATACTATATACCCTGGTAAAATGTCAGGAAGGTATGAAAATATAGATATGACCCAAGCCTAACTGCCACTATTAAAAGATGTGTAAGCTTCAGAAAGCCCTTCTGCTTATTATTTTTCTGTTTTCTTCCTGACTAAATCTCCTACTTCTGTTTGATGGAGAACCCTACACCCTGGACACGGGTCTCATATTAATTTGCACAGCTGATTCAAACTGCCAGAATGCCACAGCTGGGGCAAAACCCACACAGCTAGAAGCGGAAAACTAGTTTCAGGCAGCATTCATCTTTTTATTTTACCATCAGGTAAACCTGTTTGTTTTGGTCAAACTCTTCTTGTCGTCACGCCAAACAATCCCACCTGACTGTCCTGAAATCATTACAAAGCACAGCCTCATGGCTTAGTGCCTACCACCATGTGTGAGCATTTTGAAACAGACAGAGTTAAGTAAAGAGGGTTGACGTTGCTGAAGAAGATAAGAAAAAAGAGAGGACAATCATGCAAAACCAACCAAGAGTGGTAAAACTGTGACTGTTGGAACTTCACCTACTGATAAAGCCAGTGGAACAGGAGCCACTTTAGCTGATGATAACCCAGTCAAATAGTCAAAACATAAGACCTGCTCCAACTCACAATAACTGACATTCCAACGGCTACAGCTCTGTAATACACGTGTTACATTATCAAATGTATACAATGCTTTGTACTGCAGACAGCACAAAACACTGGTGTAATGCATTTGCTTTACACTTATCTTCTAAGAAGTGTTAATGCAGGAAGAATATATTTGTACAGGAACAGGCTGTATGTGTGTGTTGTGCAACACACTGACCTACGTAGTGCAGGTAGAGTGCCAGGTATTTGTACTGAAACAGGGGGTTGTTGGAGAGGCTGGAACGCTGGATCTTCTGGAAGAAGGAGCTGACGTCCCAGCGGTACAGGACATCCAGCAGCATGATGCTGGGAACACGCAGACCCACATTGAGCACCGCCTCAACACGGTCCTTCACTGCCATTGCCTCAGCGTAACCTCTGAACGGCAGGCAGAACTGACCACTAAGACGGGATGTTAACAGTGGGTGCACTGCAGGGAAAAAAAGACAAAGCACAAAAAGAAGATGGAAATTTTATTTATCAATTTAATTTCATTAAGAGGAAGCAGTTACCAATGATGAGGACAAAAAATAGGAAAAAGATGAAAGCTAACTTGCTGCAAAGGAGGAGCTATGGGGTGGAGAGTGAAGAGGGTCATATGGAAGTAGGGACAGATTAAGAATATAAAAATTTTACATGAAGCAAGATCACAATCAGCAAATGCGCTTTAATATCTAGACTGTCAGAAGCTCATGTAAAACACACCGACTGTTAACTATTCTTTGATCCAAGTTTTTTCTTATGGTAAAATTTTATTGTGGCTCATTGTATAGATAAACTGCCCAGCAACAGCCAACATTTTTCTGCATTTGGCAGGTGGGTGGTGTTAAATTCCCACTCTTACAACAATTATTGTGCATAACATTTAATGTGTCTATTCATATTTGAAGCTGAAGCTAAAAAAGTGTATGTGGTGTGTGTGTGTGTGTGTGTGTGTTTATTATATAAATATAAAAACACCGACTGATTTCAGAATCACTAAAAAAATAACACTATAACTTACAAAAATTACACTTACTTGGCATACAGTTTAAATATTCTAGAAAGTCATGGATAAATGTTAGCATAACTCTGAAGAGCAAAATCACACAGGCTGTTTCACAGGAGGCTGACATCGAGTAATATCCCACCATTAATATAATCAAATCAACACTCAAAAATACTTGGTGAAAGATTGAAAAACAGCTTTATAAAGAGTGAGCAGATGTCAATAAAATTACTGCAGGCAAACACAAGCGTAAAATGAAATACAAGTGCTACAAATGACTGGGGAACACACTCAGCATTTTCTCATCTAAACAACTGTAACCATGTCAGTCAGATATGTGATTTTTCAGATTATTATGGACTTAGTATTGCAAGTTGGTGGTAAAACCCTAATTATGAATATAAATAGACTGATGAAATGATCACCAGCAACAAATTCACTCAAAAAAAAAAAAAAATTCAAAGCAGTGCCTTGCTCCTTCCTAAAAGTGTTTGTGTTTGTGCAGGGAGGATCAAGCAGGTGGAGCAGTCAACAAAACCAAACATAACCACCAGATACAACTCATTTTGTTTGTTGACTGTCCTCCTCCCCTCACTTATGAGTGTCATGTTCCCCTCTGCTGCTCATTCAGGAATGCAAGAAACTCAATCATGGGAGAACGGCTAGTCTGGAATAAGATGTAACTGCAGAGGTACCAGAGGAATACTGTGAGGCTGTTTCAGTTCAAAAAGTGGCCACATGAAGAACTGCTTTACCCACCACAATTATGATTTGCATAGTTAAAGCAGTCAATAATCATTCTAGACTTAAGAATATGCAAAGAATTCCAGGCCTTT
This sequence comes from Lutjanus argentimaculatus, assembly GCA_034769285.1. Classification (NCBI taxonomy): domain Eukaryota; kingdom Metazoa; phylum Chordata; class Actinopteri; order Lutjaniformes; family Lutjanidae; genus Lutjanus; species Lutjanus argentimaculatus. The sequence goes on along the minus strand of JAWZSL010000004.1, from coordinate 19,285,901 downwards.
CTGTTTGCCTCCACTCACTGACCAACTGCACAGAGCTCAACATGAGCACTGCACAAGCAGCTGTGAAAATTAACTATGTGGTAGCACTTTCAGGTGTTTAATGTAGGTGCGATTCAACATCAGGCAAGACAAATTAGGCACACTTGCAAAATCTGCTTATTCATATATACACTACGCTTACAATATGAGTATGAATATGAGTTCTATGCTTTTCAAGAACACTATCAAGTCCAGTTGCCTATGACAAACCGTGCTACAATAACCATGACCTGGATGACTGAGAACCTTCAGACATAAACTCATCCTTCATTTTTGCACTCTCAGGCTGACACTCATATTCATCAGTTCTAAAGCACATTTAAATCACAATGTGTTCAATGACTGTCAGCCATCCCAACTTTATTTATCCCCTACCAGGGTTAAAAAAGTTTTTATCTCTCTTTCTTGCAATACTGCTTATACAGGCATGCACTGAAAGAGCAAACTTGTGTTGCGTTAGATCTATTTATTGCGTCTAGGTGATCAACATCATTAACATAACTGCACAATAGATATTGTATTGCTTATTCATATACTCATGATTCAATTTCAATTGTATTTCCTTTCCTCTACTGAATTGTATTACAGCTGCTGCAAAACAAAATTCTCCATCAATCAAATCAAGAGATCACTAAACCAAAGAGTTTCACATCATGCATCAAAATAACTAATCAATAAAACTGAAAACACACCTAATATAATCAGGGTGTCCCAATCTAACTTAACCCTTAGTGTGAAAAACTTCTCATGTTTAGTGAGTCTAATGTTGCTGTCAGGTTAAACGATCCTGCTGCAACCTCCGTGTTAAAACATGACAAACCGATTTGTACTCCTTTGAAAGACTTGAGGTCCTCCAATAAATCAAGCATGGCTAACTAACCAGCCCGGAGAGCCATTTCTGTTCATGCCAACAGTGAGTGTAACACAAAACAAAAGAGCTGCTACAGTCTTTTCGGAAATTTGCTTACAAAGTGAAGTTACTGTAAATGGCCATTTCACACGTGAGCGCCGTTTAATGGAAGATCTCATTTGGGATGCTACTTTCTAAATAAAAACTGAAACTATTCTTAGATGCTCAAACGCGTTTTTTTTTTCAGGGTGAAGTTTGAGCACTTCACTCCGATTTTACTGATGTGACACTTAAAAACAAGTTTCCATTCCCTTTATATAATGGCCGAGAACACCTCAAAGTTGCCACCAGCAGAGTTTCCATCCATTAATATCCGTGCATCCCGGGACAGGACCGTGAGAACTTACATAACTCTGAATTCACCACCACTGTCACTGGCCAGAGAGAGATCACTTCGCAGAATACGAGCTTATATAACGCGGCCGTCCACCGCTGTATTTTTATCTGTCGTAATCCACTGACAGCTACAGGCCATGCTGTGTTTGGATTGAGTCTAAATGGATGTATTTAAACCATTGCTCGCCTAACTGAAACACCGGCACCACAAACGTTATGGATGAGTGAGTGCTGCATCGATTGTGGTACGCCATGAACTCTAGTAACCCCTCCGTCTCGACGGAAGAAAAACGCTACGCCGCAAAACACTGCAACACTTTGGCTAACTGGGCTGGTGTGCATGTTGCCGTGTAGGACCGAGAAAGCCACGTGAACGGCTTCGGTTTCTCCCAGGGTGATGTGTCAAGTTGGCAATATAACTCTTAACAGTGTAACATTACGTGTTGTGTGGAGATGATGAGCTGCATCGAGCAGGCAGCAGGCACAGAGCCAACAATTCAAGCTAACATAGCCAGCTAGCATCGCTGTCAGTTAGCTACCTTACTGTCAACAACCGGGCTCACTTCAACACAACGGGGGGAATAAACCGCGCCAAAGGTTAAATTCTTACATTAACACTTTGGACAGCAACCCACGTGACGTTCATATTCAATCGGATAGCGCTAATTCAAATAATTTAAAACATCAGCACAAACTGTTTCTCTCTAGCCACTGTCGTGTCTGAAGAGAACCGCTGATATGCGAAACTCTCGCGAGATTTGTATGCGCAGTTTTATCATTCTGCACGCTGCACAAATTAATGATGTTTTCTAGCGTACAAGATGTGGTTACGTTCTTGGTAGGTTTAGGGGCGAAAACGCTTGGTTAGGGTTAAGAAAAGACCATGGTTTGAGTTAAAGCAAATCACTCCCGCGAGATATTTCGCGGATCTAGGGTTCCCTTCTAGACACGAATCCCAGCCACTAAGTCCAACTGTAGCCTGAGCTAGCAAGCAGACTGGTAGATATCTCAAGCTAACGTTAGCTATGGCGCCCAGCCAAGACTAACAAGAAAAAATGAGAACTTACATTTGAAGGACGATGATCGCATATGTACAACGGTTTCGGGATGCTTTTCGGGTCGGATATCGACCATTTTAACTCGGCACCGCCCGAGTTAACGGTCTTCTCTTGGGAAGCGCCTCACACTCGAAGGATGCGGCCGATCCGCTCATCTCACCTAGCAGCCATTACCCTGAAGTATCGAGGAGGATGTACTGAGCATGCGCATTATAGCCTGTCCCATGAAATCTTTTGGCCCCACACTTGTATTACCAATACTGGAAAGTGAACCTGGTTTGTTAACCCCAGTGTACTGTAGGCGTTATAGTACAAGGCCAGGATTTTTCTTTTATTCTTCGCTTCTATGAATGTGATGTCAGGTTTACATTTAGGACGGGAGTCATTAAGCTTTAATGTTGGTAGTTATATTAAAGGCAAGGGCCATTGTGATATTTTCATTGTTTTGGTTAGGGTTGCAATTTGTAAGCACTTTAATCGATCATTGTTAATATTAACAATAAATTAATCGGTTAATCTTTATTAAACAAATATAGAAATTTTGCTCATACTATACTATACCAAATGCGTTTCTTTCCACCACAATCAAAACTTTATTTCCACAGCGACATATTGCATATTCTCTGACAGCACTATGCACTCTATGAAACATAAAAAAGATAAAGGCCAATGTTTTATATATAATGTATGTATATGTATATATGTATATATATATATATATATGTATGTATATATATATATATATACATAAATATATTAGATAACATACCAACAATGCTCATAATCTCTATTATAGTTGATAATTCATTTATATTTGATACTGTATTATTGTTGTTATTCTTTTGTTACTGTAATGTTGGAAAAAACCTGGCACAAGAATTTCCTTCGGGATTAATAAAGTCCTGTCTTATCTTATTTCAGATCTTTATTTGATAGAAGATCAATTAAATTTTACTTGATTAATCAAATTGTTAACCAATTCATCAATCATCTATTAATTGTTATTATCCGTAGTTTTGGTATATCCTAACTGTTTTTATTTACTGCATGTAATGTAAGTGCAAGTATTTGTTTATTATACCGTGTATTTTAATATGGAGCTGAGGAACAGCAGTAGGATCCAAATAAACAGTAAACAAATAACCTCATCCTACCAAATATTTAACATTCAAGGACTACTGTCTGGGAATAACAAAGAATGAACTACTGTAAGAAACAATGTCATAGAAAAATTCATTTCTTCTCAAAACATTAGGCTTTTAGTTATGTAGTTAATGTCATCTGAAAAAAATATTATTTTAGGGAAATTGCAGTTAATTTGCATATTGTGTAAAACAAAAATATACACTTTTCGACAGAGCGCACGAGGAAATCTGTGTCTGTGTCCTTCAAAATAACTGTCAGTGTGCCCCTACCCACCTGATAGTGTATGATACTTTTAAATTAGGACCAAACATGGCAAACATGAACTCAATAAATAAATAGTTCAAACTATTAAAATAAGATGCTTTCATGAGAGCGGAGAGTTAGTAAGATCATGTTACAGTAGGAGATATGAATATTGTACATTTGTGTATGATATATCATATGTATATATGGGCTAAGGAATATATTGACATTATATCGATATTATAATATAAGACCACATATCGTCTTGGATTTCGGATGTTGTTATATTGTGACATGCCATAAGTGTTCTCCTTCCCTGGTTTTAAATGCTGCTTTACAGACTGTCTTAGCTGTTCAGTTATTAGCCTTTACTCATTTAGACATTATAGCCACATTATTGATGATTATTTATAAAAAATCTCATTGTGTTAATATTTTGTGAAGGTAGCTGTATTCGTCCCGACAATATAATCACAATATCAATATCTAGATATTTGATCAAAAATATTGTGATATTTGATTTAGTCTATATTGCCCAGCCCTAGTTGGACAACTGTTTGTAAAGCAAATTGCCCCCCGAGGGCATTAAAGTTTTACTTCTCTCTAAGAAATGCCAGGCAATTTAATTGCACATAAAATATGACCCAAACTCATTCACTGGACCAGAAATAGCATCTTTAGGTGCCGACAGAATAATCACAATTCAGATTTCTTTATTTCACCAGGATAATACACTCGGTATTACTGCTACTTTCCAGGAGTTCTGGATATGTATAAAATCAAAACAATAAAAAAACTCACCAGACATTCTACACAGTCTGCCATTTAAAGTGTACTGGTGCCCGAATTTGTGATTCAGTGGTGTTTGTCTTGTGTCTAGATTCTTTAACTGTAGCATGAGTGCTGGTGTTACTCAAGCTCCCTCTATTGGTACATCAAAGAGTCCTGAAAATTTTAAAAATGAAATAAATTAATTTAAAAACATATAATCAAAATACTTGAAAATGTAAAATGCAAATATTTAAAACTATGAGATTGCTGAAATGTAATTTTTAATATGTTTTGTCTTTCTTATAATATTTTTGTTTGAATATCAGCCTGCTTCATAGCCACATGAGCAGAGGTAATTATTATTTACGATAAATAATCTTCATAACAGGGAAACCTTGGATTAACATCAGTTATAATGATGGTACTTGAAGAGGCTTATATTTATTTATACTTTGGCGTAGAGCCCTTTACTTAAGAATTCAAATATGACATAACTTGTCAAATCAGAAATTATCATGTTGTAATAGCCAATATTTACCAGCTATCATTATTGTAATAACAGGCTAATATAAATGTCTGATAGTTTGCATTATCTGCTCTGAATTTTCTGACTGAATTAAAGGCTGCATTCATATTCATATGTCTAAACACAAAAACCTGTCTCATCAGTTTTAATCAATCAGAGAAAATTAAAATGAGCCACATTTAATGTTGATTTTTTTTGTGTGTGTTCTAGATCTTCTTTTCTCTTCTTCTCTTTTCTTCGTCTTTTTTCTTCTTATTTTTTTTTTTTTTTTTTTAGAAGGGATTAAGGATGAAGCACTTGGAAACTATTATCAAACGACTTTATGTTAATCTGTTGACATATGGTCGCTATGGTAACGAAGCTTTTTTTTTTTTTTTTGCCTTACGTCACTACCGGCAAGATTCGGGACGCCAGGAAGAAGAGCGCGTGCGCCTCCCGATGAATGAAACCGAACAGCAAACTTCATTCATTCATTCAACTTTTCGTCGACATTTGACAGTGTTTGCCAGGTGTTACTGTTAGCTTGCTCTGCCAGGTAAGCAAACCCGCACCGTGCAGCTGGGTGAGCTGATGTTAGCTAGCTGACTGGGTTACCTCTCGTGTTTACATTGTTGCTAGTCAATGTTAGCCATCTCATGCTAAAAATATCAACAACCAGACTGTCAGTCTGTCTGCTCTGATTAGCTGGCATTTGGCCGTTGTGTCTTGATTTAGCCAGTCAAAACAACACGTGCTTAACAATAATGATGCCGTGTTTTGCTCTCCGTGTTTCATTATTAGCCACTTTGTGTGTTTTGCTCAAGCTACAGCCACTTACACCTACTGTTACTTTGCCCTATCCCCCCCCCCCCCTCTCTTTGCAAGGTGTCCGTGTGCATGTTTGTTACTGTAGCTGGAAATATCTGCTTCAAAGTGTGCCGAGTGGGTGTGTTTGTGTGTGTATGTGTGTGAAGAGCCCGTGTGTGTGCCATGTCAGTGTCAGTGATCATAAAGTGGGGAGGTCAGGAGTACTCCATCAGTTCTTTGTCTGAGGAGGACACAGTGATGGACCTGAAACAGTCCATTAAGACCTTGACTGGGGTGCTGCCAGAGAGACAGAAACTACTGGGACTCAAGGTCAAAGGTGAGAGGGTGTCAGCGATCACAAGTGTGTTATACCTGGAGGACATAGGGATTTCTCAGCCTGTTACCTGCTTGAGTGTCAATTTTCTCCACCTGTTTGTAGTCTATAAATGATTTTTATTTCCTGTCATTTTTTAATGTGTTTTTTAATTTTTTTTAGCTAAATGGATCTCCCTCTTCTCCTTCCGTCCCTTCTGTCTTTCTTTCCCTCGTCCAGGTAAACCTGCAGAGGATGAGGTGAAGCTGGGCTCGTTGAAGCTGAAGCCAAACACTAAGATCATGATGATGGGCACCAGAGAGGAGAGCCTGGTAAGTGATGGGCTGGGACTATAACTAAAGGACTAGCTGCTCAGTTAATGACTATGTGCTTGAGTGATATGGTCGTTAAAAAAGTGTGACATGTTAAATATGTTTCCTTACTTGTGTTTAGGACTTTGGGTCACTAACTAGCTTTGATCAACTGCTCAACAAATGACTGGTTAAGTAATGATCCTGCAGGGCTGCACAATATATCTGAAACACATATCATGAAAAAAGTTTCATTTAAGTGTTTATCAATAGTTAAAAGGTTGAATTGAACCACTTTATTTTGAATTTAACAGCCTCAATTCAAATTTAACCACTTTATTTGTCAAGACACAGTTTGTAGACTTAATAGACTTTAAAACCAAACTGGTGAGCCGATCTGTCATTTTTTATTAATGATTTCCTCACTGTCTGCACTCATTTTCGAACACCGCTCTGTTTCTGCTGTTGTGTCACATGTTGATGGACACAACACCTGTTAAATGATTGTGTGTTTCCTCACTCTTTGTATCCTCCATTATCAAGGGATATGAGAGGCTCTTTATGAGCCAGGACATATTTGTTTATGTGCTTTCATGGTGGTTTGCATTTAATGCATTTAAGTGAAACTACTGAAAATTCTATTGACCGATTTTCTTATTACTATTGATGAAGTGTCTTTTGTCAGTTCATATCACTAATGTGTTATTGTTTAGGCCTTTGATCCTGCAAGCTGTTGACTACAGTGTTGTCATTTTTGTGGGTTCACATGTTGCCTAATAAGCTTTATTTACTGTGTTGTGTTAAAGGTTCCAGTTGGCCAACTGATACACTTTAAACTGTGCGTGTGTTTTGTTTTGTGAAGGAAGAGGTTTTAGCCCCTCCCCAGAAAATGATGACGTTGTCAACGATTTTGACATCGAGGAGGAGGTCATTGAAGTGGAGAACAGGTTAGTTTTTTGTTTTTTTTAATGTGGTTTTTATGTGTCTGTGGCTTTATAGAAGTAAGATGAAATTTGTGACAGGAAAATGTATCTGTGTGTCTGAGAAATAAATGTTGTTCTGCCGTATGTCTCTAGAGAGGAGAACCTGGCAAAAATAGCCCGCAGAGTAAAAGACTACAAGGTGGAGGAGTTGAACCCTCCCAGAGAAGGAAAAAGGCTTCTGGTACTGGATGTGGATTATACACTGTTTGGTGAGTTACAGTGATGCCATCATTTGTGTCTTTAACAACATGACAGGGAAACTGTATGGCTCATTAAATCATTGCATGCTGATGGTAAACACTGTATGTTTAATCTAACTGTACTTTGCTTTAATGCTGCGCCTCCACTTTCTCTTCTCTTCGTGTGTGCACATGCATATGTTCTATAGCTGCAATCTGAAAGATTCATGCAGGGTTCAAAATTTGTATTCTGCTTACTTGTCCTGTATTGGATGGAAATGGATGATTTTATTGATGCCAATGCCATTATTGATTCTGCTTTTCTGTCAGATTCATTATTAGTTCTGTTATTGATACCTGTTCAATTTTGTGTGGGGAAAAAAAAAGGCCTACACAGTAGAAGCCAGTAGAAAAAGGCATGCATGTGACAGGAGTGCAAAAGCTCCAGTGTCTGTCTGGGAGAATATTTTTAAAGCATTAATTTTCATTTAGGTTTGTCTTAGTCAAATAATAAATCTGTAAAGTCTGCCTGCGTTGCATTATAACAGGACAGTTACCCTAGGTAACAGATGTGCTGCCCGGTTGGGAAGCAGTGGCACTCATGCATTAAGTGTCAGATACATGGCATTTCTGGAATTAAAGCCCATGTTGATGTAGAAAGATGTATCAGCATATTGCTGGTGTTTCCATCCTTACTTTAAGTGATCATTGTACAGATATTACAACAAGGACTTTTGTCATCTTCATGAAATGAAGTCACTCTTGAGACCAGTTCTTCCTCTCTGCTACTTCTTGTTGTAAATATTTCAGCAGTGTAGACGCATTGTTGCAGTGCACAACTGTCAGAAAAACATGCAGCATCGATAAAACAAATCGAAACTCTGAGGCATATGATTCTGATGGATTGGACAATTTGGAACACGTTCTCAACTGGAACGGTTCTTGATTCCCATCCCTAGTCTTGTAATGGTAGTCAGTAGTACAGGACACTTTGTGAATCCAGAACACTATGAATTGATGTCTAAATCCTATGTGTGTTTAGATCACAAGTCCTGTGCAGAAACGGGTCAGGAGCTGATGAGACCATACCTTCACGAGTTTCTGACGTCAGCATACGAGGACTATGACATTGTCATTTGGTGTATGTATCTTCTTTTCTTTTCTTTTCTTTTCTTTTCTTTTCTTTTCTTTTCTTTTCTTTTCTTTTCTTTTCTTTTCTCTTTTTCTTTACTTTTCTCTTCTCTTCTCCTTAAAGTCTAAATTGGACTAACTTATATGCATTACTGTAGATAACAAGGGGATTGCAGCTGTTAAAATATTTATGGCTGCAGTTCTTTGAAAATGCAGCACCTACTGTACATTGTTTATAAATGGTCAGTTTATAGTGCACAGTGTTTCTGAACTGCCAGGCCACTGGACAGCCTCAGTACAACATTTTTTATTATCTACTAATATACTAATATATCTTACGGCCATTTGTCGCCGTGTTGGTACCCAGCAGTCTCATGGAATATACATCTTACACATGTGCTTTCTCTCCTCAGCTGCTACAAGTATGAAGTGGATTGATGCCAAAATGAAAGTAAGTATTCCACTTTTTGTATTATCTACAAAAAATCTGATTATCACCTGGCATCTAACTGTTACTACGACTGTACTGTACCCTTTTCTTGCCAGAAGGTGGCAGCGTTATTCAATTTAACCTACAGTGCTTGGGTATAGAAGGGAACAGAAGATAACAGTACTGCCCATGTGTGTTTGTGTGTGTAGGAGCTGGGAGTGACGGACAACCCAAACTACAAGATTACGTTCATGTTGGACAGCGCAGCAATGATCACAGTACACACCCCTAAGAGAGGGGTTGTGGAGGTTGGTATAATCTGAACCATTTCTTATAATACATATAGTTCTCTCTGAATTAAGAAAAAGGATCAAAATAAAATGCTACTTACAAAACTAAAATATATATAAAATAAAAAATCTGCATTATGATCTTTAAAAAAATATATATATTGGTCCATATCGGACAACATACGCACCGATACTGATTATAGACAAATGTACCTTTGATGGGCCATTATCAGCCAATCGATATATCAGTCTGATTGGTCTGGCACTAATATTATTATGTTATATTCTGGAGAGCCCTCCACAGCTGTAGGTCTGAGCTTGTGTGCGGGGTGACACTGGAGTGCTCGTGGTGTGGGATCGGTTTGAGAAAGGGCCACACACAGATATAACTTGTCTCTACATGGAGTCTTTGGCTGAGGTTTGTAGCTTTGTCAGAGTATGATAGCAGTGATATGGTGTGTTTGATGACACATATCCAGGTGAAGCCGCTGGGTGTGATATGGGGGAAGTACGGAGAATTTTACAACAGGAAGAACACCATCATGTTTGACGACATCGGAAGAAACTTCCTTATGAACCCACAGAACGGATTAAAGGTAGGCGGCCAACATCATCAACATTATTTTTACCCTCTTCCTCATCATCGTCATTGTGTTTTTCTAGAGCTTATTTTGTGTGCATGTGTTTGTGTTTGCGTGTGTTAGATCCGACCCTTCATGAAGGCCCATCTGAACAGGGAGAAGGACAGGGAGCTGTATAAACTGGCTCAGTACCTTAAAGAAATCGCCAAGCTCGATGACTTTAGTGGACTCAACCACAAACACTGGGAGAGGTACACACACACACACACACACACACACACACAAAACAGTAATAAGAGCAATTGCATAGCAGCAGTGACATTCTGCTACATGCCTTTAACACCTGTTAGAGCTTCTTTATACAAGAAAATGTTAAGAAAACAACAAAGCTAACATGCCTACAACAACGTACATCCAGGAAAACAGTGGAAATGATTTGTGAAAACGTGATGAATGCCACCTGCACTTATTTAAGAACATCCTCATGAGACTTGTAAATTAGCAAAATTACCACCCCAGTAATACCTTATAAGGTTATGCATCCTGCCCCGTATGTCAAGAAGTGCTCATTCATGAAAATGGTATCAAAGGACTTCACATGTTTGGGGATTCATAAAGGACAGTCTGCATTTTTTATAGTGTCAGCAGTGGAATTAAGTGACCCGCTAAAGCAGCGGAACTGGAAAAACAAGTGCTGTTAAGTGCTGTTATATGTTTGTGTGTGTGTTTGTGTGTGTGTAGGTACTTATCTAAGAGGCAGCAGCACCACTGAGGAGGGACCACATCCATGGCCAAGACTTGTGCTGGATGTTACCATCCCACCATCCAGTTCTCACACATACACAAAAACTTGGCTGTTCCTTTATTTCAAACCTAACGACAGATCCTACACTAACCCTGCAGTTACCAACACTCAAAGCTCAGGACTGAGATAGGCTTCCCAATTTCTGTATTTGCATGTTCTCTGTCTCTCCCGAATCTCGCACATTGGGTTTTTTTTTTTTGTTTTTGTTTTTTTGTCTAATATTGTTTTCATTTATTACAATAATAATGACCGTTTCAACCAGTCAGTATCGTAGTCTTAAAATGTGTCTGGGTTTAAAAACTACACATCGGTTTGAGGCCGCGAGCCACCATGACCCACAAACTTCTACACGCCTATTTCAGTTAGGTCTCAAGTACTGTACATCTTGAAGTCCACAGTTAAATATCACCTGAAAATATCTGTGAACTTTTAAGCCTGCTGGGTCTTCCAGGTAGATGGAGTTTACACTAGTTTCACATTACTAAATGTGAAAACACTACTAAAAAATACGTTTTGATTATAATGCATCTCTGCAACACCGCACAAGTAAAAAGAGATACAAATATAATTTCACCATGGATAAAGGGATAGTTTGAATTATTTGAAGTGGAGTTGTATGAGGAACTTATCAATTGTCAGTGTACCTACAGTAGATGGTGGTCGACACGCCCCCAGTTTGGAGACGCAGAGAGGTGTATCAGTGAAGAAACTAAGCTGCTGTGGACAGGGTCAGCAGCAAAACGTGTTTTAGTCACCTAAAAAACAGCCCACCTAAAAAATCCAATATTAGTTTAAGTGTATGTTATATAGAGCTGCAACGATTAATTGATTATTAAATAATTGTCAGCTATTTTGATAATCAATATGATTTTTTTTTTAAATTTAAAATTCTGTGATTCCAGCTAAAATGTGAAGATTTTCTGGTTTCTTTAATCCTTTATGACAGTAAAGTGAATATTTTTGGGTTGTGGACCAAACAAGACATATGAAAATGTCATCTCAAGCTTTGGGAAACACTGATTTTCACCATTTTCTGACATTTTATAGGCAAACTATTGATCAAATAATCAAGAAAATAATTAACCAATTAATCGACTATGAAAATAATTATAAGGTGCAGCCCTCATGCTATATTTCAAATATTTTTGCTGCTTTACTTTGCAATTAGGCAGCTTTTTTCAGACAGGAAAATGCTGTTATACAAGCCAACCATCACTCTTTAAAGCAAACAGACTCCTTTGGCAAAAACAGTAATTTTACCTCACAGAACATGGGAGTTGCTGGTCCACCGCTGCCTCGATCAGTTAGTTATTATATCACTATTGTGTTCGAAAGGGATAACTTGGATTTAACAGTCACACAATAACACAAACAAACCAAATGATAGAGGCTGCGGTAGATCAGCAGCTTGTGTTCTGTGAGGTGAAAGTAACTGTTGTCTGTAACTGTAACTGTTGAGTCTGGCTGCTTTGGGCTGTTTTTTAGGTCGTTAAAATAAGTTTTGCTGCTGATGCTGTCCATAGCAGCACATTGTTTAGCTTCCTACACCGAGTGTCCTGCTGCTTCTCCAAACTGGGGGCGTGTCGACCACCATCTACTGGAGGTAATACACTGACTATTGATAAGTCCCTCATACAAATAATCTGAACTGTCCCTTTTAAGGTCAATAACCAGGTCCTGAACCCCTGTACGAAGCTTAATGTTACATCTTTGAGAAAGGAGGTTTGAAATGTGCAATTCAACAGGAAATAATTAGTGAGAACAAGTTATATAACAGGTATCTAAAAATGTGTTCAAGAACTGAGGACGCTCAGTAAGTCTATTCTGTGCGAATTGTGATGAAGAATTAAAGTGAAAAATTGGAACAGCAGAATGTTTTGAGAGCAATAGTCCAAATCAAACATAAATTAAAGTCCTTGAGCATCAAACAGACACCTGAAACCCCAATAATTTGCTAATAATATGCAATAATCCTCAAAGCTACTGTGATATTAAAAGCTATTGAGCTCAAGGTTGGTTGTAGCGAAAACACTTTCATCAAAACAGTCGACTGTCCTGTGTATGTTTTGATGGAAAACCTGTTGTTACTTGTGTGCAGGGGTCACTGGACACAGGCCTGTGGGTATGGAGGATGTAGTAGATGTATTCTGTATACATGCATAGTACTGTATAGTACTGTAGGTACGTAGAAAGCCAGGTTTTCATGGGTGTGTGTATTGTTACATGTCAGCTCTCTTGCATTGCTGAACGCACACACTCAGATACACACAGAGGATCAGCTATAGTTTTTGTTATTTGATGCAGAATTCATTAGTCTGTGGTTTGTTTAGAGTTTTTATTGAATTGTCAAAATGTTATCGAACAAAGTGAGGATGAGGGATGATGATGGGGATGCTAGAAACTGACAGCACAAAACGTGCATTTTACAGTTTGTCTTTTTGTAGCTTCGCATGTCAGCACTTATTGTTAGCGTTTATTTTAAGTTATGGATGAGGAAGGGGAAGTGTCGGGAGAAGGTGTTTCCCCACCTTATGAACAAGTAGCACCCAGAGCTCCTGGAAACATCAGGGATGCGAATGTTGCTTTTTTTCAGATTTTGTCAGGTTTACAGCTCTCTTGGATATTAAACTCCTTTTCATTTCTTGAGATCATTTCTTGAGATCTGCCTTTTTGTGTCTTCCTCATCACATCCCTGACATCCTGGCTGTAAATATGACAATAAACTTTTTTTTTTGTACCTAAGTTTCCTGCACTCTTCATTGTTCCTTAAGTCGTTTAATATGAGTGGTCTCAGAATACTGACATCTTTTACAGCCTAAATTCTGTGACTATGACACAAGTACCACTGGTGGTACACAAGGTCCCTCTAGTGGTACACACTGGAATGTCAGAACATATAATACTCTGTAAATACTACAAAATTTTAAATGAAAATACACAAACTTTACTGAAATGTAATTTAAGTTTTGGTTTAGTTTTAGTTTTGCTTTTCCAGTAATATTTTAATTTCAGTATCAGCCTGCTATGTAGTCATGATCATGCACATTGTGTGTGCATATGTTATTGATGATCACAAGTAGCTACAAGCTAAAATATGATGGGAAGATAGTCAGGAGAGGTAAAATGAAGAGGCTGCAGTCATGGAGGAAGAGTATATTTGGAGCAGCTGTGTTGGAAATCAAGTGGATGACGAAGTCTCCACAGCACCTGCCAACACTAAATGCTACAAAACAGCAAGCTAGTACTTGGAGAGCTCAATATTTTCAGAGGTGGTATGCAGTGTAAAGAGTTTATGAAACACTGTTTTACAGTATTTAAACATTTCATTATATTTAAAGGACCAATGTGTGGGATTTAGTGGCATCTAGCAGTTATAGAAACCAACTGAATGTAACTCACCTCAACTTCCCCTTCCAAGTATGTTGGAGAAATAAAAGTGGCTGTGAAATTTGCAAAAAAAAAAATAAAAAGGCCAGAGTTTGGTTTGTTCATTCTGGACTACTGTAGAGAAGGGTTGTCATGATTCTCAAAATTCATGATTAGATTTAACTTTCAACTTTAAGGTCATGATTTGATTCGATTTTTGGTTTAAACATATGTGTCATGTATGTTTATTAGCACTGATGGCTGTGCCATTGTTAGACTAAAGATTCTTGACTTTTAAAAATCAACATATCATTTGTTTTATGCCCTGAGAACTGTCATTTAAATTTTCAAATTCTTCTTAAGATAGAAAAGTGTAGCTATAGGCTACCGGTAAGCTACACTGTTATTTCTGAAGTGTTGTTTTGTTTGTTTTGTTTTCTTTGTACACAAGCTAGATGTGCATAAGATGGTAGGATGGAGAGAGTGGAGAGAAAACATATTACTGGGAAAATTGCCAATCCTGCTTTTCATTTTGAACCATTTTTGACTGAAGACTGATAGAAATTAAACATGGCAGCCTTCACGGAAGAGGACCAATCACCCTCTGTAGCTATAAATGGCTCATTAACGGAAACACAATAAGTCTTATTTTCAGGTGATTATACTTTGAAGAATACGTTTTTCCATTTTTTTTCCATATTCTGCTGAAAGATTCCTTACATGTTACATACTAGACCTTTAATTACCAAAATAAAAAGAGTGCAGCAAATTAATATGTTCGTTAATTTATTATGAAAAGTTAAACATTTTGGCAACAATTTTGCAAGGATAAGGGCATGAAGGGTATGGAAAGAGTAATTGATTTAAATCATATTACAAATAATAGTTTTAACAATATACTTAAAGTTCCAAAGAGACAACAAAGTGATCAATAAATACTGTACAGGTATACATTCACATCACTTTTTGTGCATTGTGAAAAAAAATGTTTGAGATAATAAAAAATGAGTTAGGAAAATGTTTCTTTCCATCTGTGAGTTCTTCGTTCATTTATGGCTGCGGTCCAGGGGGAGAAGTCAGCAGTTCACGTTGTTTTTGTTCACTCTGGAGACAGGACAGGTTGGATCAGATCAATGGGGGGCATGACTTGATATTATCAAGAGAAATCATAAACTGTCACATAAATTAGATCTTTGATAGCAAACCCAGTCAAAACAGTTCTTAGTCCTGAGTAATATACTTACGTGCAGTGGCTCCAGTGGCTGAATGGCCCGCTGGTGAGTTTGTCCTGAGCTCGCACACAGAAAACATACTTCTTGGCTCTGACATTAACCTCAAACGTAGTTTTCTCGGTAGTGTTAGACTGCGCAAGAGAAGAAACGACATATTAAAATCAGAGGAAAATGGTTAAAGGGACAGTTCACCCCTAAAATCAAAGAGACATATTAGAGTTTTTGTGTAAATGGCTTTGGTGTGAGTTGGCATAGAGAGTCTGCCTTCCTCAAATAGGAAGGAACTAGATGCCGCTCAGTTTGTGATGCTCAAACCGCCAAAAAATACATTTGAAAAACTCAACAGGAATGTCTCTTTTCAGAAATCATGACATTCATTTCTCAAGATAATCCACAGAACTTGTTGTGCGCAGTTATACATAGGAACTTTTTTCTTGCTACCAAAGTAAACACAGCAACATATCACTGTGCAGAAGGAAGCGTGCATCTACTCATGGATGAGAGGTTACAGCTCAGCAAAGGAGGACGCCATTACTGCAGTGTTTACATCCCGCACTGTCACAAGCACAATCCTCTTGTCAATGAGTAGATGCACAATTCCTTCAATTTGGTGATATATTTGATGTGTGTAGCTCAGCAGAAAATCAATAATTCCTTCATGAAGCTGCTCACAACAAGTTCTGTGGATGCTCCTGAGTAATCGGGTCGTGATTTCAGGAAAGAGAGATTGCTAGTGAGTTTTTCAAATGTATTTTTTGGTGCCAAGTGCCATCTAGCTCCATTATATTGGAGAGAAGGCAGATATCTCTATGGCCAATGGCTCCAAAACTCTGAAACCCACACCAAAACTATTTAGATGGATAAATAGCACCACATGTAAGAGGGATAATATGTATTTTGGAATTGGGGGTGAACTGTTCCTTTAAATTTCTGGTCAGCAAATGCATTTTTACAGTAGCTAAGTGTAACTGGAGTCTGATCTCCATCATGCCTGTATTGATTTACCTGTATGAACTCGGTGCTGTGGCACGAATGTTCATGGGGGACCACCTTGACCTGGAACTTCAGGCCAAAGAAGGAGCAGGGCTGCTCCCAGGAGTCAGGGTAGCTCCAGCTGAACACCTTCCCATCATTGATTCGCAGGTTAGGGAGTTTCGCGGCCTCACTAAATAGGGTGAAGGAGGAGAGGAATGAGGTGGAGGGGGTGAAAGAGGGAGGGAAACAGTACAGTGAGGAGGATGTGGCAGGATTGCAACTTTTTATCCACGTTCATTACATGACTTTGTTAAATATTCAATTCTAATTGGTCAATTACGGCATTTTATTTCAGAATAGCAGTGTCATGGTTTAGAGTTTGTTGGCTATTTCCTGTTTTATTTTGTAGTCTTGGTCCTCTCTCATGTGTCTTTACTTCCTGTCTTTGTCCTTTTCCTGCCCTTTTGATTGTCATTTGTTTCACCTGTTTGCCCACCTGTGTTTGATTAGTTCTCTGTCCATTTAGTCCCTGTGTTTCTCTGTTTCTTTGTCAGTTCGTTGTTTGCCCAGTATGTCATCCTGTCTTTGTCGGACCTGTTCTTGTTTTCTTGGACCTTTTGTTTTTTTGTCCTTATGGATTATTTTGTTTCTTGGTATTAAGTTCCCAATCCCTGTCAGTATTTTCTTCATGTCTCCCCCCTGTGTTTTTGGACTTTTATGGTTTTGGATTTTGCCCGTTTTAGTTTTGTCTTCTGGATTCCGACTTCACGTAACCCTGTGCCTTTAGTTACTTTTCTTTTGTTATTAAATCACATTTTGAACTCTGCCTCCTGCGTTTTAAGTCTGCTTTTGGGTCCACCTGCCTAGTTTTACTTTGACACACATTGTAACAAGCAGACTGTTGCTATGAATAACCGACTGTTGCTATGGATGCAGTTCTGATCATAGACTCTGGAGGAGAAATGAAATCATTTAACCTTCACGTCAAAGTGACAGCAGCGTTTGAGAGAGTCCTGGGTTACACAGCACATTATAACTACCATAACTCTTAACAGTTATAAAGACACATAAAGAACTGCTCGAACATATCATAACAGATTATAAATTCTAAGTTTCTAAAATGGAATAATGTCTTATAAACATCACACAATTGCTAATAACCTTATACAGCACTTTCACTTTACTTAAAGCTCACACAGTCTATAGAGTATACACATTCCTAGAGAGTTTTATAAAGCCTTATAAATGTGTTATAATGTCTTATGAATGTGTTTATAATACATTATACACATGACCATCATAGAAAGTGTTACTATTGCCATGGAGGTATGCAGCATTATGAATGCTGAACTTATAATACATGATGTCCACTACTTACAAAACTTCATGAACATTGTTATAAGTTGTCATGCATGAATATAAACATTTATAAAGATTTTTATAAAGCCTTATAAATGCATTCTAATGTTTTATGAATGCACTTATAATGCATTATAGAATGTTACTGAATTTTTTTAGTTTTTTTACCATTTATTTTTCTACCAATATAAGTTCTCAAACACAAACCATTAAACATGCTGGAAAACTCTTTGGCACAGACGTTAAAATTCAGTCACTTACCAATCTCTCTCAGGTAGAACTCCTTTGTGTAGGCCTCGAGGAGAGAGAAGCTGTGTATGTAAACGGTGAGGGAGATGCGGTGCTGTTCCTCATTGTACGGACAGCTGGCGTCCTGGCAATGAATCCCTGATCTATCAGCGTCCAGCACACAGGGGATCTCCTCCATATTACTAGATTGAAGACAAACTGGTTGGTACAGATACCATCTACAACAGGATACGTGATTGACTACATGAGTAGGATGAGTGGTTTAGTGTTTAGAAATTCTGTCCTCACCGTTCGGCCTTCACCAGGAGCACAGCGGCGTTGGATCTGGACTCTGTTCTCGTCCAGGTGCAGTGGAAGGAGCCTGAGTAGTTTGGTGCTGAACAGTGGATGTGACCTGGAAGAACAGCAGCACTGTCAGCGCTCTGCCTCTCTTTGTGTTTCATCTGGTTCTTGTGAACAATTAATCTCTCTCTACTCTGTGCCAGAGCACATTATTTATCTTTATTTATCCATTTGGATTGAAGATATCAGCAATAGAAACATCTGCCTTCTCTCAAACATGTTCTTTCTACAGTAGACAGAAAGTAGTTCCTCTGTCAAACTGCTCACAACAGGGTCTGTGGATTTTCTGGAGTTTTTCAGATGTATTTTTTGGCACTTTGAGCACCACACGCTGAGTGCCATCAAGTTCTGTTATAGTCAAAAGCAGGCAGACATCTCTAACAGCTGACACCTCCAAAACTCAGCAACTCACAGCAAAACAATATAGATGGATAAATGGTGCTACAGACCAGAGGAAAATATATTTTTGATTTTGGTGTGAAATGTCCATCTAACCATTGATAAATCATTGCAAGATTAATTTCAGGACTCTAATGTAATTACCATGAACAAGCCAGACAACTGAAAAGATCACCAGCCTGTTCGGTAAATTTAACATTTTGTTCCATCAAATGAGGCACAGAAAACACTGCCTTATGGCACAAAACAGGATAAAGGATGAAGTCTTTTCAGTACAAATGGTGCCGAAGCTTTCAGAGCTTTCACAGGTTCTTGCAAGGTGGCAAAAGAAGAAGAAATGAAGAGAAAAAAAAAACTTTTCAAAAAATGTTTAATTTCTTCAGCAAAAGACTAGAAACAAGTTTGGTGTCTTTTTTTGAGAACCACTTGCACAAAAAATACGATGATAGGTGTGACATAAAGCCTGCCATTGTGTCAACCACAAACCACACCAGGTTTATTTATGCTACAGCAAATACGTCAAGTATCACCACGACTTTTTAACAAAGACACCGTGCTGTCTTAAAGGGACTTGCATCAAAAACAATTAATTTTGAAAGCTGATTAAAGGATTAAATGAATATTTGTTGGTGCATCCCAGTCATTCTCTTTTTGCTTTCTTTCCACCTTTAATGTTCTCTTTTTCTGTCCAGGTCTATCCTCATTTCCCATCATTACTCTACCTGTGATCCTCCTTTTATTGAATTACTTTTTACATGTGCCCCGCCATCCATCTTATCTTTTGAATCTGTCTTCTTTTGGGCCACAGCCTTCTACATCTGTCTATTTTTTCCCATCTTATCTCCGTCTCCCACCATCTTTCTTATCTCAGCTATTCAGTGACATCTCTCCTCTACTCAGTAAAAAATACCTCCTGCCAGGTCCAATAACACAACAAATCTTTATCTCTCTCTGTTTGTCTTTTCTCTCGCTGTGTACCGTCTTTGTTCTTTCTCTCCCTCCCTCCTCACTCCCTCCATTGTCTTATCTTACCTTCTTCGGGGGATTTTTCCTCCAGTATGACAGTCCTGTTGTCTGGGTCTAGTTGGATCAGGATCACAGTGTGGTTGAGGTATTCTCCGCCTGGGCCGAGGTGACAAGTGTAGTTTCCTCCATTCATCTCCTCAACCAGGACCTTGACCTGGTTCCCCTGTAGAGCTGGATTAAGCTCCCTGCCTGAGACATGAGCCAATGTAACAATGATGTCAATGCTTCAAAATGTCATAAAAACAGAATATTTTCCATCCGTCTGAAGAAAAGTTACATACACATACTTTTAGATGTACCAGTGGTAATAGAAATAATATCCGTACTTAGTATTTGAAACAGTAGTAGTAGTATTACCGTTTTTCTTCCAAAACACAGGCTGGTCTTGATAAGCGTCTCCACAGGTCAGAGGAACATGCATGCTGGTGCCCACACCGTAAGGAACCCTCAGGACCAGAACTAGTGTAATCATAGACAAGAAACACACACACAGACCGGCTTGAATCAACATTTACTGTATGTGAGCTGAAGAGGCAACTGAAAACACAGAGGAATATTCAGTGGAGAAAGAGGGAGTTACCAACCATTATCCATTAGGGTCTCTATTTTGTCTTGGTTGCTGTCAGAGCTGGCACCGCACAGTGCAGCATACAGGACCAAGAGCAACAATGTGCGCATCTGAAACACAGGACAATAAGTTAGTACAGTTCAGGGACCGGAGCCATATTTATTGGTTTTAATATCATAAAAGGCTGAGATTATTCAACACGCATAAATATGGTTACTAAATAACAAAAAAACTGGACACGTAAGGTTTTGGTGAAATTAAGTTTTATGCGACTGAAGCGAGCTTGACTGCATACCAGTGAATGTATGAAGTAACTGTGAATTAACATTCCTTAACTGATGAGCTATTAATTGGACTAATTACATAAAGTCATAGTGACTTGATCATTTGTTATTGGTGAGCAAAAGAAATTAATGATACATCCTGCATTAATTTATTAATTAAATTATTATAAGCCCAGAAATATTTTAGATTTATTTTAGTATATGATTTGTACCCTTATAATAAAGTGTTACTCAATTAATATCTACTGAACTGAATTGAAGTGCTGGATAAAAAATAACACAATTAAACATTTTGTGCCATATCAACATGCTTTTGGATTAGCTTGTTGGCTCACTTAAAGACAGAAAAAGACAAAAAATAAATAGTAAAGCCACTAGCCCATAGAGCATAGATACATTAAAGTATCAAAACAGATAGTATTCAATCCATGCAATAATCATAAACCTATAAAATCTTACAAAAAATAATCATAAAAGCATACAAAATAAAATCTAACACATAGAAATGCACCTGTAGTGAATGAATGATCATATCTTACCTTGACAAGTGGATTCAATCTTTCAAAACTGAGAGCTGACCTAACGAGTACACCACAGAGGTGAGATGGCCGTGCTGATTGTGTTTTCACTTTGCCTGTTTGAACTCAGCACGCTGTATTTATATGCACACCAGAAGCAGAAGGTTGAAAAAGCCGAAACCCCCCTACATACGAAGAGGAACTTACCTCGTGTGAGTGTGTGTGTGTGTGTGTGTGTGTGTTACCTGACAGTGTGATGACATCAGACATTAATCAGCTGGAAAAACCAAAGGAATTTGAATTGAAGAAGAAGAACAGGTCAGAATGATTTCTTCATTCATCACAGCTTCCATCTGACTCTTGATCCTTCGTCTCAGTTCAATTTATGTCATCACGAGAAATATTACCACAGCAAAGGACAAAAGACTCAATTCATATTATACCGTATTCCATTGTGAAATTGTGTATATATGCGTCCACACAGAGGAAGGAAGTTGGGATAACAATAGAGACAGAAACCTCTGGGAAAGGGAACTGGAAGAGCTCAGGCATTCGCACATGACAGCGTGTGATAGTGTGGTGGCGTATCACTAAAAACTGAACACTTACCTTGGAAAGTGGTCATGTGTTCTCAAGAACAAGAAAATGTCAGTGATGATGACACCTCCATTGAAGTGGAAAAGAGAATAGAGTAATTGCAATGAAATAAAACTGAAATAATAATGTATCTGAGAGTTTATGGAAGCCTCTTCCCACCAGTGTGAGAAAAAAATGTTTCCATAAGTCATAAGTTTGAGATAAAAAGACATAATTATGAGATAAGAGTCATAATTATGACATAAAAGTCATAGTTATCAGATAAAAAGGATTTTTTTTTTAAATCAGACAAAAGTATATAATTTTGAACTTTTTAAAGCTGCTACAAGGATCGTTCATATTTTGTTGATTTTGGAAGCCCCTGTGGCCAAAACGGTGGTATTTCTACTGTAATAACTACAAAATCTGATGTCAAAAATAAAATTATCTTAATGAAAATCTCCTCTTTTGACTGGCTAATGTACTTCTTCACTGTAACTTTGGCTGAGAAAATGTAAACACGGGTTCGTTTCATCTGATTTCTACCTGGTGGCGAGCGTTAAGAATAACTATAGGCGATCTTCTCTCTGATGGTCTTGTTTATGTTTATGATTGTTTATGCTTATGTAGGCGCAGCACGTTCTCATCCCAGCTGTCGTTTTTAACACATGATTAACACTGTGAAAGGGTTGAACTTTGGTTAGGTTTGAGAACAAAAACTACTTAGCAAGGTTTACAATTTAGAATTTACAGTTTCACAGTAGCTTTTATTCAAAGCAACGTACATCTGAGAGTTAATACAAGGAACAAAAACTACTCACGTAAATTAAGGTTTTAAAAAAAACGACCTGGTTAGATACAAAAAACTACTTGGTGAAGTTTTGACACAAAAAAATGAGTTAGTTGGGTTTAGACACAAAAAAAACTACTTGGTTAAGTTTAGGCACCAAAAAAACCCAGCTAGATTTAGGCACAAAAACTTTTTGATTATGTTTAGGCACAATAAATTACTTGGCTAACTTTAGGCACAAAACAACTACATGGTTAGATTTAGATACAAAGAAGTGGGTCTAGACACACACAAAAAATATATGTGGTTAGGATTAGGCACAAAAAATTTACTTGGTTGGGTTTAGGCACAAAGGCTACTCGGGTAGGTCTAGACACAACAAAAAAAAAAACACTTCGTTAAGTTTAGACACAAAGAACTACTTGGTTAGAATAGGATAGCGGTTACCATGACTACTCGATGTTAGGTATGTCTTGTGATGTTGCTGAAGTGAGTACTTGTGACTTTTGTTTTATAACTATCTGCATCTATATGAACTGCCGTGGGGTGACAGATCATCGGTATCTGATGAACTGGGATTGAGACTGGGCTGGTGGGTAGTATTGTAGTATCGTTAATTATGACTTTTTACCTCATAATTCTGACTTATAATGGGAATACTTTGACTGGCAGAAACTGGCTTCCATGAATGTAATACAGGCTTGAATTAGCTTTCTGAACACAATGTTCTTTGATCATGTAGAAAATCCAAATGTGCAATAACACAGTTGGGAAGTTACCTGCACAATGATTTATGGAGGAATTTCCATTATTCATTCTGCTGCCATTATAACCACTAACATTTCACCATGCCACTGTGGGTCTGCGTATACTGTATGGGTGAGCGGCGTGGCAGCGAACCATTTCCTATAAGTGCACCTCCAACTTAATTATAGTTATAGATGTTTCTTTTGATTCAACCTTGCCGTGTGCTTTGGTGATAGATGACTATTGTTCAAGGTTGGTGTGCTTTGTGGTTTCAAATAAAAATACCTTTGGGGTGAATCATAGTTTTACCAACATGTTGCTCAGAAAGGAAGTGCTATATTTCATTGGTTCTTTGCACCTCCTTTAATGCCACACACACTCCCAAACTACAAACTTAACAAAAAATAAAAGCACACTTTTCACATCGGTCTATCAGTTATATTGAAGAGTAAACATTGTTTCTCTTTTGGGATGGTGTGCATGTCTCTAAACAGGAAACAATCACTAAAAGACAATGACCTCAGGCAGGTGTGGTTGTGTACAAAGGTATTTCCAGAAAAGAGCCACTGACCTGTTTCAGATTGCAGGGCAGTTATGATGAGTAGGGACTTAATGCTACACTGATAATATATCATATCCACTTCCCCTCTGCCTCGAACTCATGCACAACATGTCCTTTAGCATTTAATATCATGGCTGGGTCATTAACATTCCAGAGCTAACTTTGAACAGGTTTATTAATGGATAGATAGCATGTTAACAGACGGGTTAGCTCCTGCCTCATTTCATCACTGGCTGAATGACGTTGTTTATTTGCTCTACAGCTGGGAATAACAGTCTGCAGCACAATGTTTACAGTGGCTTCTTCTTTCTAGAAGTGTTTTTTTAAAGAAATTTTCCATGTTCTGTCTGCTGGAATGAATAGCAGTAAAAGACGGAAGTTAAAATAAGGAAAGGAAAGGAGGAAATCAAAGGAAAAGGGAAGCTATTAAGTGCTATCCAGTATTATTGCTATGAGAAAAAAGAGCTGAAGCTCTAAATAAACGGTCAATATCTACCCACGGTACTGGCATTTATGTCTGTGACTTCTGATTTTTGGAGAAATAGTTCAAGTCATCAGTTTATTTGCGACAGTGAGGGAAGTATGCTGCCACTTTTAATGATTAGCTTAGCTTAAAGATTGGAAGCAGGGGCAAACAACTATCCTGGCTCTGTCAAAAGGCAAAAAAAACACCTGGTAGTAGCTTTAAAGCTAACTGTTATGTGTTGGAAACTACTGCTGCCTTCAAATGGCTTGTGATTACAACATGGAAAGCCGTGTACATGACTCATGAACCTGGAGCCTGACGAAAATTTCCACTTCCGATGTTCTGAATACCACAATAGAGGTGCGTTCATATGGATTCTTCTCAGGCACACGCTAAATACAACCACATTTGAAGGCAACATATTTATTTGCTAGACCAGCAGCTGGTTGCCTGGTGACAAGACTCAATGTCCATATTACAGAAACTTCCTAACTTACAGATTTTATCTCACTTGTTGGCAACTATGGTAATTAGGGAACTGATGGAGGAAAAAGACCATTACAGATAAACAGTCAATTTTCCTATCCTAAGACAGCCAGTATCCTAACTTCCCAAAATCTAAAATAAACTTTAGAATGACTGATAAGCTGTCTCAATAGCTAACTTATGGTGCGTTCAAGTGGGGTCGTGTTTACAGAGTTCACGGCACAAGTCCACTTCTGCTCATGTCATGTTCTCGACATTGTGAACTGGAAGTTTTGTTTGTTCCATGTTCACGTGTTCACAATTTCCTTGTCGTAATTACGAGTTTATAAGCTCCACTTGACATAACAACATAACATTACTTACTAGCTAAAGGTAATGTTTTCTAACAGTGGCTTATGGTAGTGTTTGCTAACAGTAGCTAGCAGTAGTTTTAGCTAACAGTAGCTGACTGTGGTGTTTGCTGAGAGTATTCAATGGAAGTGTTAGCTACAGTAGCTAACAGTAGTGTTAGCTAACTTGTTTAATCTGTATGGCTGCTGTTTTACTGCTTTTTACACAATGATCGCCAGATACAGCAGAGACTGTCTGCTATCTTAGCCCACTCTGTTTATTTCATTTCCTGAGTTAGCATTTGTTGTAAATTTTCAAAAAAGAAGACTGAAAATTAAAGATTTCTCTACAGATGTTACCAAAATTTACAACTCATCTGTCTTTAAGTACCCATTGTTGTTTTTGCTCCATTTTTTTGTGTTTCCACGTATGTTTAAAAAACTTGGCAAAACAAAAGTTGATAAGCCATGTTGGAATGACTATTTAGAATTTCCTAACCTGAGATAAGATAGGATTCCTGAAGTTAGTTGGATTTGCTTAAATTCTTGGACTCAAAAATCTTTCTTAAAGATAACATCTTGTCTCTGTGACACAGCACAATGCATTCCTTAAATACATCCTGATATTTGTAAATGAAAAGGTAAACATGTTCTACAATAGAAATCATTTATGCATTTATTTTCCTTTATAGATCTGATGTAAAATGGGCAAGAAACAGTAGAGTTGTTTTTTTTGTTTTGTTTTGTTTTCAAACAACGATTAGCCAAAAACAGACACTGACAGACTGCAGGAGAATGTAAATTGCATATTGTAACATGTGCCTCAAACATCAAAACATGAAAATATTCAAAGCAAACAATGAGACGGAGCCAAGGAATAGAAACAATGATCAATTTTAATTAAAAACATTCTATTTTTAATCAAAATATGCAACTGTGTTTCTGATGTCCCATCCTTTTGCCACATGAATAAGTGTGGTTGTGTCTTTAACATATATGGACATTCACTCACACACACACACACACTTGCGCACACACACGCACACAGGCTGACTACTTAATGTTTATTACATGATTGCTCTGATTGTTCTGTGATGCAGAGTGAAATAAAGCGTCTAATCCAGCGGCAGCTTGGTAAAACAACGTCATGCCTCCTGACTGCAAACTCTTGACAAGAGAGAGGACACGTTTACTAGCTAGCAATATCAACCTTTCTTTACGACTGACTTGATCCCCAGGTGAGGAAGTGCTCTTAATTTGATTCACATCAAATGCCTGAATAACATGATTGTTAACCTGTCTGTACTCCTCCTAATCTGCCTGTGTTGAAAACGTCTGTAATGAAAGTATATGTATAACCCTGTAGCCTCATTAACAGAATTCTGCTGCTGCCTCGCCAGAGAGCAGAACTCGAATGGAAACTGAAACACAGAAACATTCGAACATCAGTGTTGCTAGGAAAACCCTTTAAGCCATCTGACAAAGTTCTCTTTTTGTTTGGTTTCCATAGGAACAGTTAAAAAGACTTCAAAAAGGTCAAAATTTTCAACGTGTAAAACCAAAAGGAAGAGTCTTTTCTCAATTTCAAGAGTCCTTTTGCTCCGGCAGACAGCCTACCTCTGCCCAAACAAAGCCCTTCTCAGCAAAAACAATAGAAGAGAAGAGAAGAGTGCAAATCAAAAGAGAAAAGTCTGAATTAACTTTCATTCTTTTTTCTCCCTTGTTATCCTCCTCCTTTTATGCTGCCACCTCCAGACTGCCAGGCTTGGGGGAGTTAATTCTCCACCGGCGTGGGCTCCTGCTGCAGTGCAGCCACTCCTTCCCCTGGCCCAGCGGCCTCTGGTGTGTGTCCTGGTGTCGATACCGGCTCTGGCGGCGGCGGCTGGCTGAGGATGACCTGCACTACATAGTCCCTGGAGATGTTGAGTTGGTCCAAGCGCAGCCTGTCTGTCAGTGGCCGACCTGAGAAAAACCAGCGCTGGGTCGTGGCGGGCACGCCCTCGTGACTTTGTAGACGACGCTTCATCATACCTACTGTGTCCGTGGAACGGACCGCCAGCCGGAGGTCGCGACCCGTGGAGAGCCGGAGCCGAAGCTGGCACTCCCCTCCTGAGCCGGGGTCGCTGGCGCTGCCCGTAGACGGGTCTGCGGCCCCAGAGTCTGGATCTGAACCGTCAAGCTCTTCAGAGCGCTCCTCAATCATGTTGACGGGAGGAGAGAGGCAGTAGACTGGCAGCTGGTATCGATTCCCCAGTTCATCGTAACATTCAGTCAGAGCTCCTGGGAAAAAAGGAAAAAAGGAAAAACTTTAACTTTTTGATTACAGTTTTTCTCCATCATTCCTATCAGTTATGAGGCTGGGCAATATATCGATATATCCATAACGCAATTTGAGAAGACATCTTCTTAGATTTTGGATCTCATATCATTATAACGCATAAATATTGTCTTTTCCTGGTTTTAAAGAATGCATTACAGTGAAGTGATGTAATTTTCAATAATTTGCTTTAAGTGCCATCACTGTGCACAAAGATGGCTAAACTGTAGTTTACCTACCTAGTTTCCCCTCATTGACTGATACACTTCATCTGAAATAGGTGAATAAACTCTCGCCTCATTTCAGAGACGTGGATGAACAGTTGGTTTTGTCCGTATCACTCAGCCTGAGTTATGGTGACATTATCATCTTTCTTTTTATTGGGTTTATAAGAAAATATTGATACACTTGGGTATTTTGACATCATGTTTTACAATACTGTATCGACTCTCACAAACACTTTATTGCGATATCATGACACATGTAAATATTTGTGGCAGTGGTTCATTTTGTGTTTAAACCTCCAACCGCTGGATAGCAGTGTTGTTCACTCTTTTGACTGCATAAAAAAGTAAACATTTTAAACACAGATTTTATGTACATGGTGGCGTGTTCAGTTTTCCTAAAATGAGGCTATAAAAAGCAATATGTCTCCTTGCTTATATCACAATGTATGACAATATATTGACTTGTAACCCCTGCATCGTGGTGTGTGTTGTATTGCCAGATTCTTGCCGATGCGTAGCCCTACTTTTTACGGATGCTAAATGATATTATAAGAGTCACGTAGACATACTGAGAGCTATAAAACATCTACAGCAGGTCACAGCTTACTGTAACCCACAAACCAATGTAAACAGGACAGTATGCATATATACTTGTGTCTGCTACACTTGGTAGATGTTTAACTGGGAAGTTCCAATGCAAAACAATTCAAAACTGAAAACTTTCAAAAGTGAACATTTTGGGTAATCCCTAAATGTATCCCTTTCCAATGAATGGCCAGGATAAGTCATGGTTTTGGTTAGAAAATGATTTGCTACTCCTGAGCTTGTCAACTTTTTGGCACATTTATTATTATTATTATATTTGAATAAACGTTTTCTTTCGTATATTTTCATTATTGCATTCATAAACTTAGAAGCTGAAGGCTGACATCATTTCTCCGTCTAACACAGCCAAACCTGACATCAAATAACATTTCGCTTTAGTAAAATGAAATAGAGAAATGAGAGCCCTGCTCAAGAGGAAAAAGATTGCAGAGTGAAAGTAGGAGAAAAGGGAATGTCATGTGTGTGTGTTGAGGTGGCACTTTACAAGACATTGTGTCACTGCTGTGATTCAGATCCAAAGCGAAGAGTTGGTGGAGAGAGGGGGAAACAAGATGTAGTGTAGAGGTCATACTATTCCACAAACAGAAACTAAAACAGTGGTATTCACAGGGGGGGACCCCTCAGGGTCCTCAAGGGGATTTCAGACAGACAGGTCCCCCATGTACAGTTTAATTTCACTCCCCACTTTTCAAACCTGAAAACACCAAGTAATTTTATTGTGGTAATTTTCTGACTGCAAAGTTTGCTTGACTTTTAATCCCTACGATTAAAATCAATTTTAAGTCCATTTCTACCAATGTGATGAAAAAAATAAATAAATCCTGGAAGTCATTATGATTCTCAAATAATAAACTAGTATCTCAAATTAGGATTAGTGTTAGACACTAACTCATTATTTTATTATAAGTAATTCACTTGAGAAATGTTATTTTGAGAAAATAACTCAATATTTTTAGGTATTAAATCATTATTTTAAGACACTAAATCAATATTTAAAATACAAAGTAATTATTTTTTATAGTTTCTAAGATACGAAGTCATTATTGTAAGATACTAATTCAATATTTTGAGACACTAAGTCATTATATTAACATATTAATTCAATATTTTAAGATACTAAGTCAATATTTTGATATACCAAGTGATTATTTTGAGATATTAATTCATTATTTTATGATACTAACTCATTATTTTGAGATACTAAGTCATCATTTTAAGATACTAAATCAATATTTAGAAATCCTAAGTAATTTTTTTTTTAATTTCTCATTATTTAGAAATACTGAGTTAACATTTTTGTATAAAGTTTCTGAGATACTAAGTCATTTTAAGATACTAACTCAATATTTTGAGATACTAAGTCATTGTTTTGAGAAAGTTTCTCATTCTAATGACTTACAGGATCACACTGGCAGAAATGGGCTTCTACACGTCCTCAACACTTCGTCTTTTTAATACTTTTGAAAAGATGGTAATGATGTTGACAACCTAAAAAACTAGAACCAAATAATTCAAGCCGAGGGCGAAAGGTCTCTGCACCAAGGCAAGGACGCCTGTCTGCAGCCTTTTTGTAAACAGCATTTAAAAGGTCACTGCACGGCTCGTGTTGTTTTATGACTTAAATTGAGGCACGAGCCACTTGCGAGACGCACTAAGTTTTGTGGTAAGTGAGACAGAGATGAGTCAGCAGAAGCCCACAGGATTGCTGCTTTCTGCTCTCTGCTCTTTATATGACGGCTGCTGTGGTCAAGGTGGGGACATTAGGCAGCATTTTGCCTCAGGTCAAGGCCTACCAGAGTGAATATGAGAGTGAGAGAGTGAAAAGATAGCTCGACTTAAGTTACGTTTCTAAAACTGAAATATGTAGTAATGTGGCTAACAAGTGGAGAGCACCTTTTAACAACAGCACTAACCAAAAACTTGGTGGTGTCTCAGCAACGTCAACATGGGACAAAAACTTTTTAAACACAGCAGCAAAATCCAGCAGGGATCATGAAATGTAACAGCCACCTGAATTTAGGAAATTAAAACAGCAAACTCATCAGTCAGCTCTGTCCAGTTAGTATGAAGGCTGGTTCTGACCTGCTCCCTTTTATATATAAATGTTTTGGCAATTCATTTAGTATATTTTTGACACCCAGTTTCTCTTTTGGGTCTTGTGCTGAAAAGTTTTGGGAACCCTTGTTTTAAAGAATTGAAACTCTTCACTTTGTCAGTAATATGACAGAAACATCAACATGTGCAAATACAGTAAATCCAAGGATTCAGATTTACCATCTTCTGATTAAGAAATATCACACGAGACAGTGCTGTTGTTGCGAATATCAGCTCGACTGTGATTCGCTCGTAGGCACAGGGCCGCAGTTTTACAAGCACCATTTATAAGTTAACAGTAATAAGAGACAAAAGATTATGATCTCTTTGTTCATTTTATCAGTTTCAGGAATTTTTTTATGAAAATGAAAAGAAAAAGTAAAAAATGCACTGATTTCAGCTTTTAAATATGAATATTTTCTGGTTTCTTTACTCTTCTGTGACAGTAATTGAATATGTTTTGAGTTGTCAGTAAAACAAGACACTTGAGGACGTCATCTTAGGTTTTGGGAAACACTGATCAACAGTCTCACCAGTTTCTGACATTTGAAAACAAACTATTAATTGATAAATTGAGAAAATAATCAACCAATTAATCAACAATGAAAATAATTATTAGTTGCAGCCCTAACACATACGTACGGCGCAGGGTTGTGTGAGTCATAAGCAAGGAAGTTTTTTTTTTTTTACCAAGTTTGAGTAATACAGGTAAGTTACATTTACTTACTACAGTCATGTCAGGGATAAAATTAAGCAACTCCCAGCTTGTAGTGGAAAAATAAAAACCGACAGGGTGATCACCAGGCTGTTAGTGTTAGGTCAATAAGCTCAGATCGCTCATTTTTTTCTTTTTTTTTTTTTAAATTTACTTTCATCATTTCCCTGTCGTTCAATCAGCTATTTCAATCTTTCTTATCAGCTACTGTCAAACTAAACAGGTGATACGAGTAGGCTAAATAATAATAAATACTCTCAAAACCAAACTGCCAATAATCTAGGGTCCTTTCCTGTATACCGATAATTTAATAGACTCTTTATGACCCATTTCTGTCATGTAACATTTGTACTGGTTATTAGAACGCCTCTAAAGCGGAGTGATGCATGTAGTTATCCAACCAGTATAGCTGACCTCAGATAAAAAAATATCTTATTGCAATTATTTTGACTGATATTGCAGCTACGATAGGATTTACAAAATCAGAGGTAATGATAATCTTTACATCATTATTCTTATTTTGATTGAAAAACATGTTAAAATGACTATTGTGTGATTTTTATTTTATTTTTTTTTTTTTTGCAGGAATCTGTACCAAATGGAAGATATTTTTTGAAGTCTGTGGAGTCTGATGTGTCAGACAGGACATCTCTGCCTCATGACATTCAATTAACCTTAGCCTTTAACAAATATTGCACCTCCTGCAATTTGAAAATTGCAAAAAGCCGTATTGTGATTTCAATAAAATTCTGACTAATAGTGCAGCCCTGCCTCAGATATTTCAGCACGATTAACTGCATTCAAGAGTGTGAGTAGTTCTTTAGACCCGGTCAGTTACAAATGCACTGAAGTCCAACTGAAGCATTTAGTCATCTCTTTCTGTTTGTTTTATTATTTAAAAGAAAAACAGATCTTTGGAAAAATATAAAAAATGGTCCTTTTTGTCTCAACTGGCTGGAGAGGCATGTCTGTGTCTGGACTTTAAATTACTTTCTCATAACAGTGAGGTACCAGCAGAGACAGCTAAATATATGGAAACTGCCATAGCCAGTGTCACAAGAGGTTAATATACTGTAAACACTGGATAAATGTTAAACATGATTCACTGACTATGTCTAAACATGATCTGGATACAAATCTCTGTGTCTGTACATCTCACTTGCTTTTTTCTCCTCCAGTTGGCTCCACCTTAGTGTTTATCCTTCAGCTGCAGAATGCTAATAGTTTCCAGGTGGTGCTAATGCCTCTGGTTGTGGGATTTCATTAAAAAACAGGAGAACAGATTGAAGGAGGAGAATCAGCCTTGCACCAAATTAAAGAGATTACATTTTATGATCAAAGCAAGAAAACATTTGTTTACATGAAAAATGCCTTGTTGCTGCGGTGCTGTTTCACGTGGCCACCCAAAAAGCAGTTTTCAGTTATGGCTGGAAACATAAGGCGTATAATGATGTGAATCAGTGAACACGATGCTTTCATTTGTTGCAGGTAGGATGGAGGCCAACATGTTGACCAACAGCTGCTCCAAATGGCTCCCATTTTCTGCTTCAAAGACTCACTTCTGATGATCAAGTTGGTCTCCAATCTAATTATATAAGCTCATCCAAAGATGCATCTTTAATGAGCAAGAAGTCTCCATTATGATTGCAGTTAGACTTTTAAGAACTCTTAAATACTCTGCTCCATTTCCTGAACAGCAAAAATTAAGTCTGGACTCTATAATATGTTTTAGTATAATAATGGAGGTAATTCAAGCTTTTAAAAGACTTTGGAGGATCACTGACTGCTTCTAAAAACCTGCTGTTAAGCCAACTAGTCCCACAGTGACCTAACATTTTTCACACCTAACAGCATGCCTCTAGAGATGGTAATGTCAACTGGTACCTGCTGGATACAGTGCCATGAAACCCTATAGGGACATTCAGAGTCTCTAAAAGATGAATCCTACTGACTTTGGTGATCCCCTGGTTTTCATCTAGTTCCACTCTGAGGCCACCACATTTGTAGTTTTGAGAGAAATGGCTCAACTGGATGGGCTGCCATGAAACTGGATAGTTTGCACATTCATGTTCCCATCAGGATGTCTTGTTGATACTGCAACTAACACAGCGGTTCTCAAATTTTTTCTGGCATTTCCCTCTTCAGAAGGTGAAAAAGGTTTAACCTCCCCGATTCTATCATAATCATTTAGCATAGTTTCACTCCATGTTTTTCCCCTCGTCATCCCCAGCAGCGGCACTAGCACTTTCACACCAGAGCAAGAAGGTCCTGGGTTCAAATCCTACTACAAGAATGGGTTAAAGGCTTAGATTCAGATTCAGTATGATGGGAAAGTTTACCTTTGCTTTACCTTTATTTTGTGTTTGGTACTTTTTAGCAACAGCATGCTAACATGCTACACTAAAGGGACATCCACACCAAGAACAATAACTATAATAATAACTATAAATATGTCACTTTAAAAACAGTTATACCTTAAGTAAATGGTGGAATCCACACAACTTTTACAACCACGCCAATGGTGAACGAAAGCATTGGGGTCATTTTCAGAGTGATTTAAGGAATGACAGAAGCACTGACAGCCAATCAAAATCTACACAAATTTACAGGGTATAGCCAAAGACTAATGTAACGTAATATAATGATGCAAATTACATATAAAAAAAACTTATTTTTACCTGTGACATACCGCCAAACAGCCTTTGGCACAGATACAGTTTTCTGAAGTTA
This sequence comes from Lutjanus argentimaculatus, assembly GCA_034769285.1. Classification (NCBI taxonomy): domain Eukaryota; kingdom Metazoa; phylum Chordata; class Actinopteri; order Lutjaniformes; family Lutjanidae; genus Lutjanus; species Lutjanus argentimaculatus. The sequence goes on along the minus strand of JAWZSL010000004.1, from coordinate 19,252,100 downwards.
CTGATATTATTGCCATGATACCATCAAATTCATGTTGACTCATACAAATGTGTGAATAAAATCTGTCTTCGAAAGACGACAACCCCCAAACTCCCAGAGCCCATATGATTCTGTTTTTTTCTTTTCTCTCTGTAATGTAGCTCATCCATATCCATTTTCCTGAGCTGCTGACATTGTTGGCGTTAATGTAATAGTTTTTGTTGGGGACAGCCCTCAAGTCTTGTCACTGTGAGTATGTTAGCATATTGATGTTAACTTTTAACTCAAAGCACAACTGTGCCTAAGCACAGCCTCACAGAGCCACCAGCATGGCTGCAGACTGCTGACTGAGCTTCTTGTGCTGCAGACCAAGATGAGTGGCAGGACATTCTAGATAAGCTCTGGCCACTAGATTCACCTCATTTCCTCCGTTTACTGTGCAAACCTGGCGCTCAACCACACACACAGAATGAAATGTGATGAAAACATCTTTAACTTCTGCACAGCTGGTGACTGATTAATCTGACAGTTACTGTGAGCTGCTGACTTGGATCTTTTTCTCTGCTGGATAAGATGGTGGAACAAGGCCAAGAATGTACTGTCAAACAATCAACTGAAACTGGAACGGTGAAAGCAAAAACAGAGGGCAATAGAAAGGCATAAAGTTGTGAGTGGTAAAATTACTGAAGTGATCTGACTGCTCTTTATACCAGAGTGCTGGATGAGTGAAATGGTGATGTCAGGCCTGGGGAATCCACAGCTGCAGCCCAGCAGGAGCTGATCTGACCTGGACAAACTAATAGAAAGACTGGAGCAAGACAAGACACCAGCTACGTTTACATTCACGAAAAGCCCGTCTGTTGGCAACTGCAATACCAGGGGCTGTCAAAGTATTGATGACTGAGTGCCAATTTAAGGAGCCAGCGTACGATTGAGGGACGCGCAGGAAAACTCATGAACTTGTCATAGGATTTGTGACTGCTCTCATGATGGTGTTAAACATTAAATTCCCTGAGCACCAAATTCACCTGTTTGTAGATAACGCAGCTAACTTTATCTGCCCCCCAAGGTCGACAAAGTAAGAGTTGATCCATTTTTCTTGAAACTTCCATTTCTCCTCAACCAAGCATTTTTCCATGGTGCCTTTCTATCTTACTTCCACATTTACCTCCAGAGTTGTCCACAAAAATGGCTTAACTTTACAGGTTCAAAATTAACCATGGTCTGATGGCCTGTTGCCACTGAATAGTCCATGTAGGTGGCTCCCTGTGGCCACCAGGTTTTTTCTCCACACTGTGACAAGCCTTTGCCAACACAACACTACAGTGCCACAAATATCTCAATTCCTTCAGGCTTTTTACTTACATTCTAAGAAAACAGCAAACAGGGCGGACGTTTAGCTCAGTTGGTAGAGCGTCCGACCCATGTATGGAGGCTGTTGGTCCTCTGCAGCGGCCGCTGGTTCGACTCCCACCTGCAGCCCTTTGCTGCGTGTCATCCCCTCTCTCTCTGCCCACTTTCCTGTCTACTCTTCAGCTGCACTATCCAATAAAGGCACAAATGGCCAAAAAAATAACTTAAAAAAAAAAAGAAAAAAAAAGAAAACAGCAAACAGAACTTGTAGCCAGCTAGCTACCAATATGTCAGGACTACTGAAGTATAGGTTTACCAAACCCACTCAAACTACTAATGTGATCCTTACAGCACATCAAGAAGCCTGAATAGAGTGAATGGAAGGAGGAGTTTAAGTGTCTAGAATATGACACATCTAAGGATGTCATGTACTGCAGTGTGTGGCACCAGTTTCCTCAACTAGCTGAGAAGTCTAGTGCATTTTTCATCAGAAACAATACCTTCAGGAGTTTCCTGAATCACAATTCATGGGAAAAGTAGACAACACAAGTGAAACAGTTAAGGAAGGCCGTGTTAAGTTGTGTCAATTAAACTTTTTTGGATTGTTTTTTACATAAGTTTACATTTGGGCAACCAAAAATGTAATCTGACCATCAAATTTAAGGATATGAATGGTTAATAATATTAGCATCTCTCCCAGCTTTAGATAACAGCATCAACTAGCGATGAAGACAAAACATAATTCCCTTGAGACTTGCGAGGTGCCTATATTCACAAATGTGTGACAGTTACCCATCCAAAAGTAACGTTCAGCTTACCATCATTACATTTATTGCCTTCAAAAATGCACTACGCATAATGCAGTGTGAGATTATGGATAGATGGATGAGAAAACAGAGCTAGCTAGTCATCTCAGCCTGCTTTGACATAATGAGAATCAGTAGTCAATCAGCTTTTTTACTTTCACTGATATGAAAAGAAACACACTTCTGGACTCAGATATGAAAGTCTGGAGAGACGGGTGAAACCACGAATGCCACCATCAGGGAAGCACCGTCCAAAACTCACCAAGGCAACATTTTAACAAGAAAAATATGACCTTTCGCTTCCTAAATGGAGTGCTTGACTCTGTGGTGTCATGAGTTCGAAATAAAGAAAATGACACACATCCACAAATACAGGGCTGTACAGTGCGAGCGTTTCACTCGCATATGCGCCTAAAAATAGATTGGTGCGGGTAGAAAAAATAAAAAGGGAGCACGCATGCGAGTACAGATTTCAACCCTTTCATTCGCATTTTGCTCCTAAAATAAATCCACACAAAGTGGATCAAACTAAAAGTCATAGCCTACAACTTCTGTCTTTTTTCACATCGGCACGCTGCAAAACGTGATGACGCGTGCTGACGTCTGAGCCACACAAGTTGCCCTCACTACACTCACTGAGGTAACGTTAACTACAGCTGGAGGTGCAACGGATCGCAGTTGACCCGTGTTTCGTACGTCCTCCACGGTTTGGCACACATCCGCAAACTGCTTGTGAGCATCATAGTTTTACTGTCACTGTTACTTTTGTATAAGTTATAATACCCGAAATCTAAATGCAGTTTCAGTGAAAAGACAGGACAGATGCTGCTGCAGCGTCTCTGTGAACAGCGACTGATTTAAAATCCGTCATATTATCTTGAGTGAAATCCAGACCATGACTTCTTTCACTGATGTAACTATGCTGTCATCAAAGAAACAGATCATAAGACTGTGATAATTATTGTAACTTTGGCCTAATCAGTGACGTCCCCCTGTTATTGATCATGTCATTTACACATGCACAAACAGATGTTAAATACAGAAAATGCCGACTCGAAATAATTTTCCCCCCATCGCTTTGGCGCCCTCTCTAGCGCGGCGCCCCTATGCGCCGCATATAGTGCATACCCACTTTTTGCGCCACTGGACACAGTGTGTCTGTGCTGATTGATTACCCGTAACTTCTAACCAATCAGATGTGCTGTGTAGGCGGGACACTGAGCCAGACGACAGAGCATAGTTGTGTCTTATACTGTGCAGTGTATAATGATTTAATGTATGTATATACATAGAACAGTAGCCTATTGTATAAGTTTGAAGATTTTAATATTATTACCATTATCATGACTATTATCATTATTATTACATTACATAACTCAAGACAAGTCAAGTCAATTTTATTTATATAGCGCCAATTCACAACAAAGTTGTCTCAAGACACTTTACATATAGAGTAGGTCTAGACCACACTCAATAATTAATTTTATTTGCATCCAACAATTGAAACAATTAACTATGGTGATAATTACAGACAGACAGAGATCAAAGCCAAGTGCATTTTTAAAATAATTTAACCCTAATCCCACCATTTTTTTCTTTTTTGCTGATCCGAAAAATGATCCTTCAACCAGGTTGCTTTGATGTATGATGTAATTTTCTGTCATGTTTGTAAATGTTACTGTACATTGTGAATATTACACTGAAGCTTGATTTGAAGAAAATTGTGAATCGAATTGAAATCGCAATATCTGCCAGAAAAATCGCAATTAGATCTTTTCCTAAAATCATTCAGCCCTAGTTTGAGGACAACCTTATGTTCTGTAAATACTGCAAAGGGCCCAATGATGGATTACAATGCACGTGTGTGTGTACGTTGTTTGAATGTTAATAATAAAATTGTGCTATTTAAGAAAATTCATAGTGCTCCTAAATTTTTTCTGTGCTCATAATTTTTTTCATTTAGGAGCACCTGTGCTCCTAGTGAAAAAGCTAAGCGTACAGCCCTGAAATAGATCCGCTCAAACAGCTGATAATTACTACATGGAGTTCCTGTCAATTTTATTAATATGTTGTTCTCTGTAGATGCTCTCCAGTGTGTTTTAGACGATGCAACATCTTTGGTATACTTATGTGAGTTATAACCCCATTAAATCCTACTTTCACAAGACCAATGACACGCCCCTTTTCATTTATTATTCATTGATTCCTTCTACTGTATATGCCTCCTAATAGCTAAAGCCTAAAATGTGGTCACTGAGATACACTAAGAGGTTCAGCTTCTTTAATAACTCCTTTAAACTGCAGGCTGAATACTGTAAATGCTTGTAATTGCTTGGACTCTAGTCTATACTCACTGAACACTGTCTTTTTTGCAAGAATATGCAATGATTGAGTGTTCAGTCATTGCATATGCTTGCAGAGCAGAGGTTGTTCACCCAAACAGAAATGAACAGTCATGTGTGGTAAAGTTTATTTCCTGTTTATGAAACTTCAGCATTAGATGACTCTTGATACTAAAGAGAATGCATAAGAGACTTCCTGAGGAACCTTTACTGCATCCTTTTGTTTCTCCACTCTAGTGTGACCTATTAATATCTGAGAGTGGATGTCTGGAGACTGAATATGTGTCAGGGCCTAGCAAGGCCATTTTTGCTCATCTTAGTTGATCTTGCAGGACCAGAGATGCATCAGCTTGAGATGAATGTTCTTTCAAGTTGTCTGCACAATAAATGATCGACAGCTCTCTCGTTCCTATCATCTGCTTGAACTTGCTGTTTTCATGTCATGGGGTTTGCTTCCACTTTTCAAGTGTGAGAAACACAGAGGCTGTTCTGAAACTGTCCACCAAAATATGTCTTTTAATTAGACATCGTCTGTGAGGCTTCATTTTCCATCTAAAACATCTAACTGAGTGAATGATATTTGGCAGATGAACAGGCAGACAAGTCATATACATATATACACAGTAGTATATACATATACTAATATACAGCAGTACACACACACACACACACACACAACCATTTTACACTAACAAGAAAAGACACAATACTATGTGCACCAGGCATGTCAATCAAACTGCAACTTGAATGTCACTGCTGATGAGACATTTGATTTCCAGAGGATTTAATTGCCTTTTTTTTTTTTTTTTTAACTTTCTTATGCGTCCCCAGAGCTCTTTTACCAAAATCAACAATTTGTTTAATATTTTCCAGTTTTGAGTAGCTCCTTCATTTCCTTTTTCTAATGCATTGTGGAACAAAAGTGTCCATCAACATAAGGCTGCAATGATTTTTTTTTATTATAGATTAATCTGACACTAATTGTTTTAATAATAGTTTTGTCTGTAAAATACCAGACAAAAAAGAAATTCTTGTTTTGTTCGAGGAACAATCCAAACCTCATATATATTAATTCAATTAATAAAATGTAAATGTAAATAAAATGTTGAAGGAGAAAGCAGCAAGCATTTGCATATTTGCTGTAAAAAAATTGTATAACAGTTATCCAATCAAAATAGCTGCTGATCAATTTTCTGCCAGTCAACTAATCATTCTACATTAACAGCATACAAGGTCAGTTTTGTTTTTAAGTGTGCATAGTGGCCGTTTTGAGTATACTTACTTTTGTCACTTTTTACAGTGTGAACACATGCCATGCTTAATCTGCTACAGCTACAGCTATTTTAATAATTAATTATTCACTTTGAGTCAGTTTTTAAGAAAAAACACTATGAACCACCTTTTAAAATGCATTCTTGTCTCTTCCTGTATTTTCAGTAGCTTGCAGAATTTTCAAAAAAAGAAAAACAAAAGTTCAGGCACAAAACACAAGATGTGCAGCCTTTAGTAGAGCCTCAAACTGTAAAGAAAATCTCTACGGCCGAGTTCCTGAGTTTTAGTTGCTCTGGAGAACTTGTGAAGAGGGAGTTGAAATTCTTGAGGTGGTAATCATCAACTGCACTATCCTGCATTAACTCCACCCGGCAGGATTTCATGAACGGTAAAAAAACACTATGAGGTATCAGCTACGTCTACCAATGTGGAGATGTGTGTTACCGTGCGGCAGTGTGATGCTGGCCCCATCGAGGATGGCCTGAGCCAGCAGGTGGTCATTGCTCTCAAAGGCGCTGGCCGCAGCCCGCAGCGCATCCCAGATCTCCTTCCGGCCCTCGAATGCTGGCGCCGTATCCCAGAACTCATCTCTCTTGCTGCGCAGCTGGCCTTCAGTCATCGGGTAGTCACTTTTCCATTTAGGCCGCTCTCTCTTCAGGGGCTGGTTACGCCCTAGAGCCACTGGAAGGGAGGAAAGGAGAGATGGAGAGAAAGATGTAGGCAGACAGGAGGGTGGGAGGGGAGATGAAGGGGAGGAAGGCACACAGAGAATAGAGTGAGAGTGAGGTAAATGGAGGGATGTGAGGAAAGAAAGAAAAATGAGGAGAGATTAGAGGAACCAACAGACAGGAGAGGTGAGAAGGAGGAAAAGGAGGGATAACCAAGATAAAGAAAAGAAAAAAAAAACAAATAGGGAAGGATTGGAAGATAACAGAGAAGGTGGGGGATGAATAAAGGAGAAAGAGGGAACAAGTTAGCATTTATCTGTGAAGCATCAGTCTTTTATGATTACTCAAGTACACAACAAAGCTTCAATGACAGATAAAATATGTGATATCTGCATGGAGCGCACACATTCAACGCAACTAAAGCTAGAAGTGTGATGTTACTAAACCCAGTTAAAATGTTTGAGTTATAGCATCTAACTGTGCTCCATCTGCAGCAGGATGGCTGATGAATAACACCATCTGGATCACCACCGACAAGGACGACAGGTACAGGACAGGTGTACATGTGTGTGTGTGAGTGTGTGTGTTGTGTGGTGTGTGTGTGTGTGTGTGTGTGTGTTGTGTGCCCATGCAACACTCCAACAGAGGCGAGCAGAGAGGAGGATGACGGATCAAGGTGTTGAGTTACACCTGCTGCTGGTACACATGTACTGATGATCACATGGCACACTCTGATAACACCAACCTTCAACTGACTGTTTGTAGTAAATAAGACCTCTAACTGACAGACTGTTTCCACCTACTTTGACTTTTTTCTCTGTTTGGTTGTGTATAATTCCACAATTCACCTGTACACATGAGTTACACAATATTAAAAAGAGTATTCTGTTTTAAAATCATATCTTTATATGCACTTTACAGCCCTTTTTAATCATTTTATATTGTTTACTTTACTATTTGTCAAAAAGCTACTTTTGCTTAATGCTGGATATCTTTATATTGTTTATAAATTATTTTTTAATCACTGTCTACCATTTTTAGTTCTATCATGTAAAGCGCTTGGCACTGAAAAGTGCTATATAAATATAACATTTATTATTATCATTATTATCATTGTAAAATGGCTCATAAACCCAACAGATTATGGTACTTGCTTCGTTGTGGGACGGAGGGTAAATGAGGTATTTGACTGACAAAACAAGATAGGATGCAGTTTTAGTGGTGCCTGGTGGGAAATTAAGATGTTGCAGCTTAGGATGCTATGAGGACCGATGCTTCGGTACCAAGCTGAGGCCAAAACGTTGACAGTATTCATTTTACTTCAGTACTGTAGGTACTGGAGATGCAATTCTTCCTGACAGGGACAGCATCCAACAACTGTTCTAGTCTGCTGTTAAACGTCAAAAGAAGAACGCTCAGAAAAATAAGCTGTTGTTCTTCCGTGCTGGTACGTGTTATTGACAACAGCATGTTGAAGATGGCAAAAAGTGCCACTGCAGCGACAGTCCTGCCTAAACTTGTCAAAAAGAAAAACAGTCAGAGTTGTGTCTGGAAGTACTTTGCGTTTGAGGCTCATCATCAGGGATTAATAATAAATTTGTTTTAAAAAGTATGCAAACAGTGCCATTGAATTTTCAGATGAAAGGAGGAAATACTTCCAATTGACAGACCTCTCTCCACAACACTCAGCACTGGAAAAAGGACTGGCTCCACACATCATCATTTTGCTGTAGGGGAAAGAAACACTCTGGCTTGTTTGCACTTTTCTGAACCAATCGCGATCGTCTTGGGCGCCACTAAGTCCAGGATGCAGTGACAGTGCCCCTGCAAAGTAGTGTTTGGGGGGGTAATTTGTTTTGGTGGAACATTTGTACATGGTAGGAGAGCTCTGGCATTAAAACGTCTAAATCCCTGTGAAAGAAAAAAGTAACAGCTGCTAGTTTGTTTCTATTTGTACCAATAGTGGCCCAGGTGCTAATTTGCCATTTCGGTGTATATTTCAGTGTATATTGCTGTTGTTGTTTCCTGTAGTGACGGGGCCTTTGAAAATGCAGATAGCGGATATGGGGTATGCCTGCAGCAGCCATCCAATGACAGTGAAGCAGACTATAGGGGTGTGCCATATCATATTGTTCACAATATATCATTGCAATGTTTTTTCAAGATAGAAAAAGTAATATTGTGATAATGGAAATATTACAGTTAGTTCAGTCCAAAAAGCAAAAAAACATCAGTGGTGTGGAAGAGGTTTGGTTTAAAAACAAACCAAAGTAATACATAAGAAATGGAAGAATACCCTGAAATATCATTATTTTAGGGCCCCTGTAAGACTACCAACTTACAGAGACAGACATGCAGGTGGTGAATGAGTTTCAATTCATTTTACATTACTGAAATACTATAATTATATGGTTTAATGACTTTATTTCTGTTTGAAACAGTTGGTGTTGCTGTGTATCAAGCTCCACGACATGCAATGACAATAAAGGCTATTGTATTTAGGCTCACGTAATGTAACCATTTTTATCGTAGAAGACAACCATCCTGACTCCTTACCATTCAGTCTGAGTCCTCTGTCATCAAAATATGCACAAAGGATTTATTATCCCCCATGGCATCAAACTGTGTATCTAGAATCGTTGAATTTTACTGGTATTGGTAACAACAACCAAATTTCTGGTAAACTGAACAAATAATAAAATATATAAACATTAATGTATGGGTTTGGGTTGTGGTTGTGTCAAAATGTCAGCTTTTTTTAGGCTTTTGTTTGTTTGGGTGCAGTTTTTCTTTTTTTTTTTTTCTTATTTAAAAATATTGATATCTGACCTATATAGGATGGCTATGTTATGGTATGTTTCTTGTCTTAATAAAACTGATACTGCACAGTGAACAGAGTATGTGCATGGATGAAATATGTGAATAAATAAAATGTCTAGAAAAAAAAAAAACAGCATTTAGTTTGGTAACAGTGACTTCCTATGTATATGCTGGTACGTTATGGCCAACTTGACTGCTTGGCCGTGTGTTTCTACTCCTGCATTAGCCCACTTTCCAGCTCATCTGTCTGCCCATATTTTACTAATTTACCTTCTGACACTACTAGCCTACTTGCCTGTCTGTCTTTCAGTAATTCCCAGAAATCCTTAGGGCCTGAGGGATGTACGTATGTAGGCCAGTATGTGCAAAAGATGTTTTCATACTAAAACAGACACATGTTTGAACTCGGTAAACCTAGTTATGACACCTGCCTTGGAGAAAACAGATAAATTTACATGTGTTCAGGTCTAATTACCTTGTCTCTGTCGTCAAGCGAGGTGTCAAGTAACAGCTGTTTGTTAGCCTCCATTTTAACACTGCACAGGTTCTTGTTACTACACACTCCTTCACAGATAAAGGGATTTGAAACCTGTTTTAGTGACATCTAGACAGGTAGGAAGTCAAGAATAGTCAAACAAGTCATCAAGACAGATGTAGCGGCAAAATGAGGAAGAAGACATTAAGGAAACCAGGCTATTTCTCAGCATCTCTGAGTGTTCAGTCCCCTCCCCCCAACCCAGCTCTATCTTCCAATCTGTGATTAAAATAACTCACTGGCCAGTAGTGGGACCCTTTCTCAGACCAGACAAACAGGAAACTACAGTAGGAACCCATCCATGGTAACTCCGTTTGATAAAAATCTCTACAGAAATGGTTAAGGTTAAGCTGCAGTTAAGATTCGTATTATCTAAACATCACATCCTCGGTTCAACTCCAGCCAGGAACGCTTTTGCATGCACAGCTATCTGTAAACTGTCAGTTTTTGTACCAGCCTACACCCAACAAATGAAGTGCAACACGTCCTGACGGTTTACCCAGTCATGCAAGTTATAGTATCACCAGAAAATAATTGATATGCAACTAAAAATAATCTTTCTATCATAATTTCATCCACAAAGCACCATGTAGTCAGAGTAGAATCAAATTATAGAAGACTACAACACATTTTATTGTATTTACTGATCAATAAACAGGAGTGCATCAAATGCCGAACGTTATGGGACGTGATAACTCAAGCGGTGCCATGTTAAAGGGACAGTCCACCCCAAAATCAAAAATACAAATCCATCTAGAAAGTTTTGGTTTGAGAGTTTGGGGGATCCCTAGAGAGGCACTCAGCTCGTGGACGCTCAAAGAGACAAAAACATTTAAAAAATGTAAAAAAATAATAATAATAAGATGAACTCATTTGAACTCATTTTGAAAAACAACGTCTTTTCCTAGAAATCATGACCAGGTTACTAGGGCTGGGTATCATTTAGAAAATTACACTGCCAGTACCAATAGTACCCTCAAAGTAACACTGATATTAATAGAGTACTTCATTTGATACCTTTCTGTACATGGTACTGCTTTCCACCCTTGGAGTTTTTCTCATGCTTAATGACGTACTCTACCAGCCCTACTGGTTACCTGTGGTGAGCAGTTTCATGCAGGAACCATTTTCTTTCGACCAAACTACACCCACCAAACCATCCAGAAGGAAGCATGCATCATGAGAGGCTCATGCTTGTGACAGCGCTGGATGCCAGCTCAACTTGTAATGTTAGCACCGCTGAGCTAACTAGCACAGTGATATGGTGCCACAAATGGATCTGTTTCTGGTTCACATGGTGTTCACGTCAGAAACAAACCCGCAAACACAAACCCAAGTAAACTGCAGCAAAGTGGTAAACAGTCCAGGGGTCTAAACAAGGCTGGTGTTCTGTCACCATGAACTTCAAACTATTCAGTACAGGCCTGACTAAAAACAAGCTTTTTATTATATTTTCATCCACACAGCTTAATTTGAAATGACACTGCTTGAGCCTATCATGCCCCATAACCTAAGGCACAACATGCACTTCTGTTTAAAGTTCGATAAATACAAAAAAAGCCTAATGTGTTGCAGTCTTTTACTCTGATTCTACTCTGACTGCATGGTGCTTACTACTCTAAGACCTTGTTCGCCACATAACCGCAATTAAACTATTAAAAAAAATCACAGTGAAATTATTCTGACGTATATTACACTTGCAATATGATTAATGGGAATGATCATTTTTGCATCACAATTTTAATTTTCACTAAAAAAATAATGACATTTGTCACGGTCAAACATGTTTTCTTAGCTTCTGGAAACCAAGATTTGAAAAATTGTAGACAAGAGCATCTCTGCAGCACTTCAATATAGTGCTGTATTGTCACTTATTTGTCCTTTGTTAAAACATTTACAGCTTCTGTGACTTGGATATTGCACTTTGTCATGCTGTGATTTTAATAAGATTTTGATTAATTGTTCAGGCCTAACCAGGTCTAAATATCGGGTTTTAAGAGTTGTCGCACAAAGATTGTGTCTGCCGTCTGCTGCCAGTTTCCTCAACAAGCCAAAAGTCTAACTTATTTTTTCATCGTGAACAGTGCCTCAGGAGCCATCACATCACACGTCAGGCAAAAGGGGATCATACAAGTGTCTATAGTTAAAGGGACATTGATTGAAGGTCTGGTTTAGTTTTTTAATCCATAAAACACTGCTGGAGTTTCACGGGAGATCAGGGTTGCAGAATCACCCAAACAGTTGAAGTCTCCTAAAGCCCTGACATGCTGTTCACTTGTGCACACACATTGTTTAACACACACACACACACACACACACACAGTTCAGACGATGTGCAAGAGCATGAGAACGTGGCTCCAAGCTAAAGATCAACAGTTGAAGATTTAGGCTAAAAACATGGTGCAAATGACGTCTTTCAAGTCAGCTCGGGGTGTCAGGGCTTTAGGAGACTTGGATTACACAAGACAAGCAATATGGTGGCATTTTATGTTCTGGGATTGTTTTTTTTTTGTTTGTTTGCTTTGTTTTTTTGTTTTTTTTCTCTTCATTTGTTTGTTTTTCACGTCTGAAAAGTGGTCACCATTCACTTAAGTTGTTTTGGAGATTCTGCAACACTGTTTTCCTGTGAAACTCCAGCAGTGTTTTGTGGACTAAAAAAAAACTAAACCTGACCTTCAACAGGCATGAGGGTGAGCAGATAATGACTGAATTTTCATTTTTTGGGTGAACTATCACTTTAAGGCAAGCTTGTTTAAGCTGCATAAATTGCCTTTTCTGTATTGCTTTTACATTAGTTTACATTTGGGCCACCAAATTTAGGAGCTTAGTGGCCAGTGGGGCCAAAGCTTAAAGACACCAGCGTATCTCCTGTATCGGTATCAGCCCTGAAAAAAGCACATCAGTCGACTCTTAGTTATCATAACCCTTAGGCATAACATGCACTTCTGTTTATAGAAGAAATACAACAAACCTAACGAGCTGCAGTCTGTACTTTGATTGTCTACATGGTGGTTGGGCCTCTTTCACGAAATACTCTGTTTAAAAAAAAAAAACACCTTCCTCTTCATCATAAAGCAAACGCAGCCTTTAAGTTTTGACACCTCCTCTTCTCTCCTGCACTCCACCAACACCTCGCTTATACGAAAACAGTCAATAAAAACAAAAGCCTGACAGCTTCTGTGAAGCTAACAGAGAGTGAGGACAAATTCAGATCAGATTGTGTCACTCCAGTGCGTTTCATCGCATGCCACTGCCGCCTGTGACCCATATTTGTTATGCAGAAAAAAAGCTAGCAAGCTAACTGCGCTACATTGTAGCCGGTTAGCTCAGTCAACAGCAAAGAACAAAGGGAGGCAGCGCCGCACAGTCAATGTTTCACAGTTTATAAAGTGGAGACGAGGCGGCTGTTCTCGCGTCGAGGCCCGCTGCGCGGAGCCAGACGCCCGGGGAGCGCTGCTCGCTCCGGCTCCGTCTGGCTCGGGTTATAAAGGAAAGGAAGGAGACCTGCAGCCAGGACAGCATGCAGAAAGCCTGGAGGAAGCCCACCTCTAAAAAGCCCCGCGTACAGGCGCTAAAAGCCGTCGATAAGTTACCTCCGGTGCCGTCCGAGTTCTCGTTCAAGCTGCCCGAGGAGTCGTGGTGGCTCCCGACACAGCCACCCATGGATGTTTCGGCGGAGCAGCCCGGGCTAGGTAGCTCACCCCCGGCCCACAGCTAGAGCTACATCCACTAGCCCCCCACCCCCCCTCTCCACCTCTCTCTCTCTCTCTCTCGTTTTTTCTCACTCCTTCCCTCCCGTCCTTTCCTTGCTCCTCGTTTCCTCCCGTCCTCCCTTCCTCCCCTCTTCCTCTCAGCGGTGGCGGCGGGGCGCAGCAGCAGGCATCATCTTCCTCATCTGAGGGGAAGAAGGCGGAGAAAAGAAAGAAAGAAACACAAGAGAGGCTCACATCTTCACAAGGTGACCGAGAGAGGAATGAAGGAGAGAACAAAGGAGGAAAAAAGAAAGAAAGGATGCAGTTTTCTCTCCCTGGGGCAGTAAATGTTTACTATATACTCTGATGATGGGTGATGATGATGATGAAGTATTTAGACACGTGCTGTTTTCATTTGTGTTCAGAGAGGTTGTTTGCTGTCCTGAAGAACACACATGAATTTACTTATGTTGAACCTATTCTATCTAGAATCCAACACACATATCAGCCAACCAATGTTATTGGCCCGATACTGGCCTACAACAGCTATATCAGTCTATACTGGTATTGTCATACAGTTGTTAAATAGACCTGCAACATTAATTGATTATGAATTGATTATTAAATTAATCACCAACTGTTCTGATAATTGATTAATTAGTTTGAGTAATTTTTTTTTAAAGAAAAAAGTCAAAATTCTCTGATTTTAGCTTCTTAAGTGTGAATATTTTATAGTTTCTTTAATTCCTTATGACAATTAACTAAATATTTTTGGGCTGTGAGTTAAACAAGACATTTGAGGATGTCATCTTAGACTTAAGGAAATGCTGATTGACATTTTTCACCATTTTATGACATTTTAAAACAACTATTAACCGATTAATCAGCTATGAAAATAATGGTTGTTAATAATGGTTACTTAAAAAAAAAACATAATGCAGATTGGTTTTATTTTCAGCTTTATAGGCAGCATTTCATGTAGTTGATCCTTTCTCTTAATTCAAGTTTAAAATGCAAGGCATAATGTAGAGTCAAGGTCAACCCCTTTAAGAGTTTAATAACGCAATAATGACCTGCTCACTGTACATTATTCAGCTTATTGCAAAAAACCGACACAAAATATTAATTTAAAAATGATTTTATTGATTTAAAAATGGTTCCTTGAGATTCGAGGCCCCTCCGCGTTGCATCAGGATCAGGGTCCTGCACCACCCTGTCAGCTCACTGTACATTATTCTACTAATCAAACACTTACTTAAGAAAAATCAATTATTTGACACATAAATAAAAACAATTCATTGCTCCTCCACAGTCTATGATCAGAAAGGCAACTATAACAGTGGCAATAGTAATGGCTGGTCTGTTATTCATAGCAATGGGCTTTTCAGAAATAACAGACCTGCGATTGACCGATTACAATCAAGTATGAAACAAAGCCATTTAATAAATACGAAATATATTTTGTTCTTATTTTGTTATAGTTGTAATTATTAAAAGTATCTGTGAAAGTTTACTGTTTCAGTGCCCTGATGTCATTGTGTTACATATTTTGTCACAAGTGTTTGATAACCACATTTGAGAAATCGCTGGAAAAATATATTCTATATCTCTATATTATAGTCTGTATAATGATTATTGGACAAAATTCTATTCTATTCTATTCTATTCTATCTATTCTATTCTATTCTATTTTATTCTATTCTATTCTATTCTATTCTATCACAGTGGGCAGTCTTCACAGGTTAGACCATTGGTAGTTTTCAGAATCGGCTTTATTGGCCAAGTACGTTCACACATACAAGGAAGATGACTCTGGTTTTCTGTCCACAATCCCAAGAATGACCTGATCTATCAGGATGATAGAAATAAAGATGGAGCTAAAAACAAGGACAACAACATAAAACGTAAACATTTAACTATGATAGATAAGATCTATATATAAGTTGAACTATTTCTGTAAATTGTAAACAAGAATACAATAGTGCAAGTGTGCAGAGTGCTGGAATAAATACTGAATGATTAATGTAATGGGTTACTTTATATAGCCTCCATGAAGCAGGTGAAAGTGTGCAGTATAAGCATGTGTTCATGTCTATATACAGTATATAGTACATAGTTTTAGTTTCCTCACAGACAAAAAGCATTGAGCTAGTTTACTTATTGCTTAAGGTTGTTTGATTAAGGTCAAGTTGTCATAACCAAGTTATTATTGCTTTATAAATGTTCACTAAAACAAATCATTTACTATTCACTGAAAAATAGCTTGATCATTATTTCTTTTGTGTGCCTGTAATGAGATGACTTCAAGTAATTAATGATGCATCAATAAATTATATATTGATCATTAAACTAATGTTTGGTTCATCATTTCTCATCATATGATTAACCAGAGTGTATAGAGATCAAGATATTATAAACTTACAACTCATTTGTGAAATGTTAAATCTTCAAGTGATTCTTAATAATCAACTCATTAATTATTAATTATTATTAACGATCCTTTCATGATGTATTTATTGATGACCAACAACACATTAACGTTACACATTAACATCAGTCATTAATTGTTTTATTAATATAATCAGTTCTTACAAATATTTATCAATGTTTTATGAATTATTAGTTCATCATTTACTAAAGGCTTATAAATGACTTAGAACCAATCTGTGAAACACCTGATCTTCAAGTGATTCATTACATATCAATTAATTACTGAATAATTATTTACTAATGGTTTGTTAATGATCATTTAATGATTTACTAGAAGTTTATAAATTACTTACAATACATTACTGAGATGTTAATATGTCACTTATTAAGCATCCACAAATGTACTGTATATTAATGTTTTGCAAATGAGTAGTTCATCATTAACTAAGGTCTTAGAAATGACTTATGAATGAACATAAAGTGTTACTCATATTACGTTCATATTCATGTAACTTCATAGTACTCCAAGTCCTAAAAATAATGGGTGGGGTAAAAGGTTATATTTATATATCAGTTTTTATTTATTTATTTTAACACACGTTTGTTGCATTTTTCTCTTCTCTTCTCTTCTCTTCTCTTCTCTTCTCTTCTCTTCTCTTCTCTTCTCTTCTCTCTATTTATGCATCCAAATGCTGCAATGTTACACCACATGAACACACTCCTGCCTGGTCACTATCTTTAGGACTGTCCTAAAGAGACTTGAGTGTAATCTGACACACATTCACAGACGCACACACACACACCCACGGTCACTCATGTGTTCATGTGCACACACACACACACACACACACACACACACTTGGTCACTCATGTGTTCATGTGCACACACACACACACACACTTAGACACACACACAATGGCAACAGGATAGCGAGGGTAATTTTACAACAAAGCTGTCTGGAATTACAAGTATTTCCCATTGCATAGAAGTGAAAGAAGACATGTCGATGCAGGAGAGAGAGGTTACTTGGAAACCCTCTGATTGTCTGCATGACGTAATATGATGTAACAGGTTACAGATAATACACTTGACATGTCACTGCATACTTTGTGATCAAGGTCACAGCAGGAGATTCAGCAGATCTTCTGTGCTGTCCTCTATGCGTGGATTCCTGTTCATGACGCAAATGACTGAACATCACTTTTATTTTTATCGGGATGTTTTGTTCAGGAGGTGCTACTGTGTGTCGCCTGAGGAAAGCGATTCAGTCAGGAATGTTGCTCTTTCAGGGATGAAGGAGTGAGTTTATAGAGATTACTGAGGCTTTTGTATTTCACAGAATCTCAAACCCACATTACTATGTCCAAAAAAGGTTGAAAGGAAACTGTAAACATGTAAAAACTGCACACCATGTGGTTTTATGGTTCCAATTAAAATCCTAGACTTAGGGTTGTTGTTCACTGCAGCATTGTTAGATGCCACAGAAAGCTGTGAAATATTACCCACACTGTTTGAGGCACGAATAGGCTGTTGACTAAACAGACAGTGTGAGAAATTTCTCAAAACCGCAGTGTCCTCTAGTGGCTGTAGTGGACATTGTTTAATGTCCAGAACACAAAAAATGTGATTACTGTAAAGCAGTTTGAAAGCAGAAA
Source organism: Lutjanus argentimaculatus (assembly GCA_034769285.1). Taxonomy (NCBI): domain Eukaryota; kingdom Metazoa; phylum Chordata; class Actinopteri; order Lutjaniformes; family Lutjanidae; genus Lutjanus; species Lutjanus argentimaculatus. Next base: position 19,234,547 of record JAWZSL010000004.1, on the reverse strand, counting down.
GACTCACCACGTTTAATGGCAGTTACAGCAAGACAAACTGGAGACATATCTTGTGTAGCTAGGAAAACACATTTCAGTTCAATTCAACTTTATTTAAATTATGCTAATGCTCAGGTATACAGCACAATGAAAAGTTTATATGCAGGTCTCTTGGTGTCAGTGCAACATACATGAAATACAACACATATAATAGTGCAACATACAAGTACAGGACATCGTCACAATGCAGGAAAACAGTGAACGACAACAGCCCTTACAGAAAAAAACACATGAATTTGTCATGTTTTCCATGACAATGTCAATTCCATGTTTTCCATTACAACATGACAGTGTCCCGTGTGCAAAGTGTGTCTTTATTGCAAATTGATTTCCTTCAGCTTCACATCATGGTTGTGCACCAGGGCTTTATTTTACAATAATGACCAGCTCACTGTACATTATCTCTTACATATTAAACTTAAGTAGCGGTGTTAATAAGTGGGATTATAAAAAAAAAAATCAGTTTGGGGGGTTTCTAAAAGTAAATGTATGTTTCAATTTTTCATTTTTACAGTGTTGTATTGAGGTAATAAGGTATTATGAATGAGGTAGCTTTAAATACCCAAGGGGAACCAGTAAGGTTCAGTGACTAAATAAAATACAGTGATAATGTAATGCAATATGGTTTAACATAATATTAATGTTTTTGACACATGTTGTTTCAACTTAGACCAACAGACTGGTTGGAAAACTTCAGCTTCATCTGTATGTGTGCGTGCAACCTGCCACTGCAAATATTCTCTCTAATTAAGCAGAAGTAAAAGGTGCGCACTATCAAATTGGATGGATTCAGATTCCCTTGTTATAAGCAAGAATATGACCAGTTTCCCTGCCATATGTATCCATTAAAATTGTATTTGTATAATGCAGCTTTTACTTTAAAAATGTGATCTGCATGAAATATATATTATGGAAAGGCTGTCATTTTTCCAGTCCAAAAATAAACACGGATTCGGAACGGACCAGTTGACTGAGTACATTAAACAGGTCAGACTTTAGCTGCCTTGACAGAATAAATGAATGAGAATAATAATGTGATTATATTTATCATCAACCAGCTCTTTATTAACCCCCCCAACCATTGGTATTATCCACGGTGAAAGCTGTGTGCACAATGCAATATGAGAATCCACTTGCAGTAACACTGATTCTATGTTAAATGTTTTCCAAAATAAAAGTAAAAATAAAAAATAAAGCATGATCCATCAGTCACTGAAATTTGCAGCAATACAAATGAGTTAATGTATAGTCTCCTGCTTGTACATGGCTCAGTCAGTAGATGGAGCTGGAGAGTTTGAACTGCAAACATTTCTTTTGCCATGCAGTTTTTGAAAGTGAATAAAACATATTTCACCTGTAATAGTACCGTAGTGCATTTAGGCATATGGTCATCATCAGTACCTTTTTGTTTTAGTCATCATGTACCACAAAATTTCTGTTGATGTATTTGGTAGCACTTTAGCAAAACAAAAACAACACCTGGATAAGATGCATCTGTGGAAAATCATGGCATATGGGCTGAAAATGAGAAAGCAGAAAATTGCAAATGGCCACACTGGTTGTTATCTCTACAGCCGCCGAGGCAGTAAATTCTCAGATGACAGTCTTCTCAGCAGGACAGCCATACACCACCTTTCTCTTTTCAGATTGGAAAAAAAGAATATAAAAAAACAAAAGAGCCAGACCTTTGCAGACAGCAACCACCAATCGTTTCACAGACTTTTGAAGTACTTTATCTGATATTTCTCTCTAATCTCTGTTGCATCTTTCACTGTCTACCCCCTTTCTTCTCCTTTTCTAATTCTTTGGCAGCCTCTCTTCCTTCTACCTCTTTCATCTCACTGACAGAGCAGCTGACACTGAGGTTAATAGGCTTGTCATTGATTTATTTTCAACTGCCCGACACTTACGCTGGCTGAAAGTCTTCAGCCTTATTATCTATCTGATGCTGTGGTTCCAATTGTCTGTCCTTTTGAAGATGTTCAACTGCCCCATCTGTGTTGAAGATAAACCTGCTATGGATCCATTGATTTATCTGTCAAGCACAACCCCCTCACTACAACCACTAAGTGTATCTGGAGAGACTGGACTGTTTGGAGCTTTTAAAATAATTCACATCCAGCTGTGTATGAAGGAGGCTGGCAGACGGTGCACAGTTGATTGTCCTTTCATTGATTTACAATTACCTGCTTTGTCTGAACCGACTGCAAACCCCTACTGATTCTCCAGTGTATCACACCTCCCTGATTACAAAAAGAGAGATGGAAACAGAATGATGAAAGGGATGAAGACTGAAAATCAGAATGAGCAAGTAAGGCTGTTAGGTAGTACAAAATGGGAACAGTGATTTTTTTTTTTTTTACCTTTTCTATTATATTTTCTGAGATTTAACCATATTAATCTGTAGTTGTTGTGCTACCTACCAAAGCAAGGCAGTATTTATAAAGCATGTTTCATACACAGAGGTAAGTTAAAACAACACAATTAAGTCAAAGAGATATCTATTAAAAACTAATGAAGTAGATAATATAATATATAATATAATAATAGTTTTAAACATTTTTAGCTAAAAGCACTTGAGAACAACAAGGCTTTTAGTCTGGATTTAAGAGCTGGATTTGTAGTTGAGTTTCAAATTAGTTGTAGGTGCCTGAAGGTCTTTTTTAGGAAGTCCTGTGAAAAGTCCAATTCATTTCGCTGGTGATAAAAGCATGAATCAGTTTTTCAAGATCTTGTTTTGTCCCAGCTGTGTATCTTTTCTGCCAGATATAATCATAATTTTTTCTTAAATTGCAAGAATTTTGTGGCATCCAGTTATTTATTTGTACAACACATTTGTATAATGACTCAATAGGACCATTGTTCTGAATGATGTGGCCAAGTAGGAGCATGTACAGGCTAAACAGGAGCGGGCCAAGAATTGACCCTGGAGGGACTCCACAGGTCAAGGGGATGCTTTTGAAATCATGGTTCTCAAAGTAATCCCATCTCTCCAAGTATGATTACAATCATTTTAAAATTGTTCCATTACAACCAACACATTTTCAAGTCTTTGTGAAAGAATACTGACACTGAATCAGCTGATGTTGATTGGCAGTATCAAAGGCTGCACTAAGATCTACCCTACAAACACAGTATGTCCCTGCAATGTCGTGATCGTGACGGATCATTTATGATGTTATAACAATGTTACTGCAACATTACAGCTACAATGTTACCCTTAGTAACTTTGCTGCTACATTGCTGAAAATTACAACAGGCATTCTATGGTGTTTTTGAAGTGTTTGTTCAATGTCCTCATGTTTCCTGTACTTTATATATTGATGTTGCTGCACCTAAAACATCACAGCATCTCCCAAAAGTGGTGGAAACATTGGGAAAACATACCGGCATTTTTTAAAATAATGTGCCGACCACAACATTCTGGAATTTCACTTGATAGGTTGCTACAATGTCACATGTTTTACAAACTTGCATCAGTTAGTCTATTTTGCAAATCTGAATGTTCCCAGCCACAAACTGTCATTTTGTATCCACTTTTTTGGTGTAGCTGGAGAGGGATTATCACATTTATCTTTATTTGCGTACTTTAAATACACTATTATATCACATAATTATAATTATTATATTATTTTATGGAGCCACTGTGTTGTACATGCTCTGGTTTTGAAACAATGAGTCCAGCATGCTAGATTTTACAGTGATAATGTTGTTGCGCAGACACAACAAATACAGTGGAGAGTCTTCAGACCACACCTCCTGTGCACAGGGCCCACTCCAAGCTAATTCCTACATCTGTGTGCAACCTCATTAAGTCCTCTGGTTTATTTTCTGGTACATGCTGTTTTGTGGGAAAATATCAGTATGAACTGTCAGGGCTTAACAAGAACACAGATGGCTGCGTCATTACAAGAAAAAGATTGGACTAACCAGATTTAAAGCTGGTTTAGGCAAGAATGACCTTGGCTAGAAAAAAAGACTAATAACCTGAGGCCTAGTTTCACTTAATTACAGTTGGATGGCTGCAATGAGAGATGATGATGGAAGATTCTGTGGTATTAAAGGGATAATTGTGATTATTTGAAGTGGGGTTTTTACCCACAGTCAGTTTATTACCTACAGTAGATGTGATGGACACGTCTACAGTTCAAGAGAAGCAGAGAGGAGAACCAGCGTGGAACCTAAGCAATAAACTGTCAGCAGCAAAACATATTTTAGCCACAAAAATATCCCATAATCAATATCAGTTTGAATGTTACCTGTATTTGAATAGTTTCACCATTTTACTTTGCCATCAGACAGTCTTTTCTGAGAGGAAACTGACATTATTTAAGCCAAATACACTCTTAGAAATAAAGCTAACTGGAACCATAAAAGGTTCTTCAGCTTGTCCCTGTAGGAGAACCCATTATCGTTCCTGGTAGAACCTTTCATGAAAGTTCCACTTGTAATCCTTTAAGAGAGTTTGACTTAGAACCTTGCATAAATGGTTATACCATCTGTGAAAGGTTTCACCCAGAACCCCCTATGAGAGGTTCTACAGAGAACCCTTCAGTGATGTAATGATTCTACCCAGAACCCTTTCTGGGGGTTGTATCCAGAGCCGTTCCCGTCTTGTAATGGTGATAACAAGAACCCACGCTGGGGTTTCTACCCAGAGCTTTTCATATTTTGGTACAAAGAACCCTTGATGAATCCATCATGCAATTCTCAACAATTCTTGAAAAACTCTTCCTTCCAAAAAGGGTTCTTTGGATGAAAAGGATTCTTAATGGAGCCCTTAGTCTTACAAAGAAGCCTTTTGGAACCCTTTCTTTACAAGTAAATGGTTCTGGGTAGAACCTCAGCCTGGCAGGAGGAACCCCCTCAGGATTCTTATTTCAAAGAGTGTACTGCTATCTCTTGCTCAAACAAAACTACATGGTCATTTTACCTTGCAGAACACAGCAGGTGCTGTTAGTTAGTTTGTGTTATTGTGTGACGTCTGTGTATTAAAAGGTTAGTTCAGATTCACACAATTTTTGGTTTACCTTTTGTTAGGTGGCTAAAATATGTTTTGCTGCTGATCCTGTCCACAATAGGACATTGCTTCCTACACCGGGACTCCTGCTGCTTCTCCGAACTGGCGTGACGACCACTTTCTACTGTAGGTAATACAGTATCTAGTATGGATAAGTACCTCATAGAACTCCATTTAAAATAATCTGAACTGTCCCTTTAAATGCTGAACTCCTCAGCAAAACAAAGTGCTACGGTACGTGTGACTGACACGACCACCTAACACCATCCTATTTGTGAAGCACTGGAGCAGCATCATGTCACGGGGGTCGGCTTTTCAGCTTCAGACACAAGGGGAATTTTAAACTTACAGGAGGACAACGACTGAAGCCAGATACATGACACTTCTTGAGGATAACCTGCTAACGAACGCTGGAGACTTTACACAACGGCAAAAATTTATTTCCTAACAGAACAGCGACCTTAGCATCAAACAAATTCCACACTAGTTGGCTTTTGAACAAGAATGTTTAGGTCCTTGAGTCCAGACCCAGACTTCAATTCCTTTGAAAATCTATGGACTGTTTATATTCACTGACACGATGAGCTGTTCATGGACACTCCCCTTCAAATTTTGACAAAGCCGGGACAAATCTGCAAGGACTAATGGGAGTATCCAAAAATCCAGATGTGCTAATCTGACACAGATGAATCACAGCTGTAACCAGAGCTAAAACAAAAGAGGATTTTTAAAAAAGTGTTTATACAGCTAAGTTATTTATTTACCAGAGATTTAGATTCTTTGGTCACACTTTATTTTACAGTACATGAATAAAACATAGCAAGCCGCACTTATCAAAATAGACAAAAACTATAAATATGGTCTCTATTAGCCAGTATAAGACCCTTTATTAAACCCTTATTAGAGTTTCCAAGAGGGTAATTTGAGACACATTACAGCAGAACTATACTGTAAACAAAAGTGAAATCACGCATCTTATCCTAACTTATTGTAACACTGAAGGCAGATATTGTGATTTAATCAGAAAAAGAAAGAGGCGTCAGTCTTGGCTTCTCTGCCACTTGTGTGGGGCCAGCCTAATAGGGGTGTGCGATACAGCAGAATTTGGTATCGATCCGATACCAAGTAAATACAGGGCCAATATTGCTGATACCGATGCTGATACCAATACTTTTTACATAGAAAAGCAGCTTATCTACTTTTGTGTAGGGGAGAGCAATTGATGAAGTGAATGCATCATCAATATGCAAATTTGAATGAAAATTGAAAATTTGAGTCATGTAACTGCACGCAAGTATTGATCAATACCGATATAGATATAGATATAGATATAGATATAAAATTTCACTTTAGCTTACAGTACAATTCTGTCCCTAATTACCCTCTAATGAGGTCAAATGAGGGTCTAATGATGGTAAACAGTACACTTTAGTTTACAGTACAGTTTTGTTGTAATGTGTCCCCATTTTCCCTCTAATAAAGTCTAATAAGGCTCTGATACTGTCAAATAAATGTATGTATTATTTCTATTTTTTGTCTATTTGGATACAAAGTATAGCTTGTTACATCTTATTAGTGTACTGTAAAATAAAGTGCAACTGATTATAACATCTTAGCTTGATTGATTTATTTATTTCAAACATTTAAAAAATAAAATGTACATGTAGAGAAAAACAGTACCAGACAGAAACAAACAAATAATGAACAGACTTTCAATGAGAAACATATTTTTGTATGTTGCCAGGAAGTAAGTTATTTCTTTATTTGTAAATGACTTGAGTAGTTTTAAATAGTCAGTGTTTCTTTGTGTGAAGTGCTATTAAAGCTAACTAAAGAGTTCACTGTACTCTCTTTGTAGGTGGTGTAATATAATGTGATGGATGCTTTATTAAACTCCATACATTATCAGCTGTAATATCAACAAGGACAGTAACTCTTAGTCATGAGATCATAAGAGACGTCCAACCTCAGTATTAGTACGTCAACACAACCATAATTAAACCGCAAAATTACCATAATTACTACAGATGAAAAGGGGTGTGTTTGGCTGTTTTATGAGAGAAGGAGGAGTGGTGGGACAAGGCAGCGCTGACCTCTTCCTCTTACTAATTTTGGGCATGACTGCTGTGGTACAGGTGGCTTCGTATATCTTATCATTCCAGAGTCTGTCTCACTCTCTCGTTGTCGTAGTGTGTGTGTGTGGGGGTGTGTGTGTGCCTGTGTGTCACACGCACAAATCAAAGCCCACACACAGACCTGACTTGTTATGGTAAAGCTCAGCTATATGGAGATTTGTCTGTCCGCTGGATGTATCTATCTTCAGTTCCTCACACCACTTAGTGTATATGCTCCATAAACACGGCCTTAATCCCTCTTGATGTAAACATTTAAACTCAATACATTACACCACACGTGCATATTCACAACCAGTGTATCACTGATGTCCAAGAGACACATCTTATTACATAACTTCACTGTTCTGGCTTGTGATTTAGGACAGTGGAGAACTCAAAGTAGTAAACTCAACAGTGAAATACTAAACTACGCTGTTATAAATTAATGTGTTTGTTTGATCCTTCTTTTCTTCCACAGTGTTTATGACCAGGAAGGGACATAAACATCTCAGAGTAAAACGATCTGTAAATAAAAAGCCAGACAAAGGCTAAAGACAGAACACTGGACTCCAATTTTAGTGACACCAACAAATACATTATTTTTAGACATGTTTGTATAGATGACCATGAGCGTCTGGTCCACCACTTTGGCCTTGACTGAATCTCAGCACTTGAAGGGATGAACTGAAAGATTGTACAGGCTAACATTAGCAGTTGGTCCGTGTGGCTAACGTTAGCAGTTGGTCTCTGTAGCTAACATCAGTGGTTTGTCTTGTGTAGATAACATTAGCCATTAGTCTTGCCTGTAAATGTTTCTTTAAATTAGATGTTGAGACAAGTTAATGGTGAAATTTCTGCCAAGTGAAAGCATTTTTTTCAAGAGATAATAAAATGGCAGCGGCTGATTTCACTGAGACCAGAGTGGTTTTAAGACTGAAAGTGTTGTAATGTGTGTGCACTGCATGTGGTATTATATTGTTCCTAATTTTAGCATGTATGAAAATTGTAATCCTGCTAATAATCCCCATTGACTAAATGTATCTGTAATCTGATTACATATAGGTTTTTGTGACGGAATACAGTTACTTTTTTTGCAACCTAATTATGTAATCCTGTTACATGTAATCTGTTACATAGTAGTCTTTCTAATTATGTATCTTCGCGATCAATGTAAACTGCACCATCCACTGTTTTTTGACCATTTTAACATTTTTTCGAAAATATCACTGTTTTTGTGTTTGCAAATATTAAGCATGTCACTACCATTGTCATCTTTTGAAAGTTCAGTTTCCATGATAGCAAAACCTCCCTTTGAAGAAATATTGCACAGTATCAGTCGACAACAATAAGAAAATAGACTGGCGATTATGAACTTGATTATGCAATTCAAATTAAATTAATTATGGCTTACTGCTTTAGGCTGTTTATGTTCTTTCAGTTTGTCAGATAAAATGTTAATGTGTGATAAGAAGCTACAGTACGAAAAACAGTCCACGTTGCAGAGACATCCTGTGAGTTTAAATAAGTTTTACAAGGACACAGCAGTGATCATAATTTGGCTTTTATAGTCATAAGCAGACATTTACTTAAGCCTTTTGTTTTTGTGGTTGCTCATGTTTTACAGCAAATACCCTCATGATGAGAGGAGATTTTATCATGATCTGCAGAGCTTCAGGCACTAACAGCAGAGAGCTGGTTTGAATATTTTCATATACTCTTAAACTGAACATATTATTACATATCATGATGATTTTAGAGCAGCCTTGAACATTTCATACATTTTGTTTTGCCGGATTATCAAATGAAAAGGCAGGAAATTACTGGAAGGAGTGGAGATAACACTCAATACATTTGTGAATACAGTACAGGGCATTAATAACAAAGGTAGAAAGCAGTGAAAAGAAAATTTATTTTTTATTTTCGTGAAAATGAATTTGTCATTCTACATTTTCCTTCCTTGAGAACAACATCACAACATTTCTACTGGCGTGTTTGTACTCTGTCTTCAACTGTGTCCACTGTAATAAGCATGGCAGTTTGGAAAAATCCAGCAGGCTTTGGCAGAGCTTAAAGGGAAATTAGCGACGTAATGAAATAAACCAGCAGAGTCTCCTGTTTGACAAGGGAAGGATTAAACAGGTATTATACCAACTGGGAGCTTGGTACAAAACTTCTGAGGAGATCTAATTCACTTGACTGTGTATTTACATAAGGTCTGAAAGTGATAGCAATGTAAACACACATGGAGAGAAATAATGCTGACACATGGCACAGCTACAATACCACGTGTCCTGTATCAGGGACTGTATTACAGAAACTTCCTAACATGCAACTCCTTTTTTTAACTTGCTGGTAACCATGGTGATGAGGGTTAGGTCCTGATTTAGTGAAAAAGCCATGACAGATGAACAGTTCCTAAATCAACGTTCCTACCCTAACTTAAGATAGGAAATGTGTATTACACAAGCATCCTAACTTCCCAAAATTTTAAATTTACTCTCCTAACTCTCCACTGTTAGTTAGCTACTCCTGTAGTAGTAGCTAACTCACAAACTAATGTTAGCTAACGGTTGTGTTTGCTAACTGTAGCTAATGATAGTGTTCAGTTATAGAGACTGACAGCAGAGTTTGCTAGCAGTAGCTAATGATACTTTTCAGCTACAATCATTCACAGTAGTGTTCGGTTAATAGTAATGTTAGCTAACAGTGGCTAACGATAATGTCCAGTTACAGTAGCTCACAGTAGTCTTCACTTATAATAGCTAACAGAAGTGTTTGTTTGATCCATTTGGTGTTAGTTATAGGCTAGCCCACACTACAGGATAACTGTGCAAATTGTGGGCACGTTCTCGATGGTCTGAGCAGATTATTTGTCTGTAATCCTGTAGTGTAGGCATTTACAGACATAATTAATGTTACTAACTGGACCAGAATCAACCTGATTTTGAATCAGAAATATCAGACATGTCTGATATTATGATGTAAAATCTGAATGATTATGTCTGTCCTGAAGTGAAAAAGAGGTTTGCCAAGCAATGGTAAACTCTAGCCCTTGTTGTTAACATTAGCTTGCATACTGCTGATAGACAGATTAAAACTATCACAATCTCATCCCCAGCTCTCACTGAAAAACAGACAGCCCATGCTGACCGCACCCCCCCCCCCCCCCCCCCCAACATTTGTGGTGTGGATGGGGGGGGGGTTCCATCATGCTGATAAAGAAATCAGCAGTTAAGTGAAAAAGTCAGTCAGTTCAAGTGGGGACTTGAACTGACTTCCGCTCGAGGCTTAATCCGTCCCACTAATACAATTCATCTGTGTCTAATCGGCATTAACACAGAACTGACCTGAACAAGCCAGCATTGGGCACACTAATGGTGGAACATAAGCAGCCAAAACAATCAAGTGTTGGAAAGCTGACACAGTGTCGTACAAGGAGCTGAAGGCACTAGTGGTTTTCTTTACTCAGGCAGAGCAGACAATGATATTGGAGTTTTATGAAGAATGTGAACCAGTGATTACCAAAAAAGGAAACACTATGAGGATCAACAAAGCGAGGGAGATGGTGTGGCAAAAGATTGCAGGCAAATTAAATACATAAGTTGCCATTTTATTGTTTTATTTGTTCTTCTTTGTGTGGTTACATCATCAAAATATGTTATGTTGTAGGCTTACTTAGAACTGAAATAACTACTGTACATTTACTTTTAATCAGCCGAATTGTATGTGTGTGTGTATGTGTGTGTGAAGCCTCTCTGACCTTGTAGCCCTTATCCTATATTCATTCTTCTGTTGCATCTAAACAGGAGCAATCTCAAAAGCCAAAAGCAAACGTGGCAGCAGTTGAAGATGAAGTGCAAAAGTATTTTAATGGTCGGTAAGTAACCAATAATGAAATGTTAAATGTATGTGTTTAAATAGATGTTGAGATGTGAATATGTAAAAACAGAGTAGTTGTGCGCACATCCAATCCTGTTTTAGGTCAGGTGCCGGATAATCAGGAGATCCAAACAGAGAAAAAAAGGAGGAGTATCCGCACACTGAATTAAGGCTCCCAAAATCTTTAATCAGCAACGTTTCGACCAAACTGGGTCTTCCTCAGGCAACTATAGAGAAATTGCGTGGCAGGTAGCAGGTATATATGTAGGTTGAAGGCCTAATAACAACACACATCTGTAGTCAATCAGCAATCAGAAGAGAAAGAGAGAAAGAGAAAGCAGGCCACAGCGTCAGTGCGCTCCGTTATCTAGGAGTGGAGAGGATTGAAAAACAACGTCGAGGTGGCGACATAGAAAGAAAGCTCCTTCAAAGGGAGACCTACTGGATTTACTCCCTCAATACCATGTCACCTAATGGCCTTAATGAGGATTTAGACATTAGGCCCTTTTTGTGAACTGGTATTTGGTGTCTTTTACCTCCAAACGGTATTGATTACACTTTATATATATTTTCTAATCAAAAACTGTAATCTCATGTTCTTGTAGAACCTTTTTAAAAAAAATTCATAAAATATTTAAAAATCTATATTTCTATATTTCTAAAAATTTAAGAAAAAAAAAAAGCTTTTTCGAGTGATTTTTTTCAAGAGCTTTTTTTGGGATGATTTGTTTTGCTTTGTGTGTTTCTCTATACCCATTTGTACATTGACTATATTGTATTGTTTGCATTCATTGTGTATATTGTATTGTCTGCATTTATCGACCTCTGTGCACACTAAGGGACCTATATATGCCCATATATAACTCTCTTGAGGCCTGCCTGTCTGATTGCTGATTGACTACAGATGTGTGTTGTTATTAGGCCTTCAACCTACATATATACCTGCTACCTGCCGCACAATTTCTCTATAGTTGCCTGAGGAAGACCAGTTTGGTCGAAACGTTGCTGATTAAAGATTTTAGGAGTCTTAATTCAGTGTGCAGATACTCCTCCTTTTTTTCTCTGAGATGTGAATATGTGCCATTTTAGCCACAAAAAAGGGTTAGCTTACACCTGCAGAGGAGCCGGTACTGAGCGCTAATCGAGGGCGGCCACTAATTGAGGGAACAGAGGGGGGGACCACATCATCAGACATTCAGCAGTACAAGGTATTGTCTACTACTTTTACTCAACAGCTATTTTTCTCTCAGTGGTCATTATAAGCTCTGAAATGAAAGGTTTCATGCAAAACAAAAGTTACTGTGAATAAAAGGGGATTAACTAAAGTAGTAGTTCTGTAAAGGTCCCTCACGGTTCTAACATCCATAGGTTCCATAGGCGCAGGGTAGCAACATCATGCAGGACTGCACAGGAAACAGTGATGTCGCAGGCTCTATCAGGAGTAACCCTGAGGCTCTTTAGGGATTGGAACCGAAAATTTTACTTGGCGAAACGTCATCTCTATCCTTGCTCTGGTTCTTGTGTGAGCAGTTAAGGCCCCTCTCTGCCTCTGGATAGGATGTTAGCAGGTAGGTCGGACCCTGTAGCTTGAAGATCTTCTCCACATTTATTAAGACTTTGCTTTCCTGAAGAATATTATTACTTTTGTCTTTTGGGATTGTGCTTCTGCCCGCCAGACATTCTTTGACACGCAGCTAAATAAAGTTTGAGAGTTAGTCTGCCACAGAGCGGGCTACTTCAGAAGTGTCAGTAGTTATTGAGCAGGGATTCCTAGAGGGCACAGTCATGGAACAGATCTCTCGCTTAAATTAGCGGGACTTATCGAAATAAGCCAGGCTCTTCCTTTATCAACACTGATGAAATACACCTCTGTATTGTGGGGGCCAGCCGTTGTGAACCCAAACACAAGACACAGACATGGAAGCAAGGTGAGACAAGAAGGTTTATTACACGGCATTGTCAAATGCTCAATTCTGATTGATAATTACAGCATTCTAAGGTCTGTTATTTCTGTATAGCAGACCGTTGCTATGGACACCATTCTGATCAACTCTGGCAGATCACGTCCTGTGATATCAATCCGCAGAAAGACAGTTTAATGTGAAATATAATGCTAAGTAGGCTCATCTTCACTACAGAGTTACCGTTGCTATGGACGCAGTTCCAACCGTGGAAATGAACGGACTATTTTTTCAAGCAGAAGCAATGAAATCTTTCCTAACACAATAAAATCATATTTAAATCAACATTTTATGTCAAACTTTTGATTTCTTTAGTGAGTAGCCGTGCTTCATGTCGGGGTCCTGCATCACCCTGTCGGAGTTATTTCCCTGTAGTGACCCACTCGCTCTACATTATCCTTTATTTCTTAAATGCAGGGTGATGAATGGGGTGGATGAATAGCTGAAGTACATGAGGGTAGCAGCTAAGCAGGTGGGCGGGCAGGCTGATGAGGTAGGTCCTGAAGCAAAAACAAGAGCCACTGTTAGCTACTGGCATAGCATTCACAGAAAAACAAATACAAAGCCAGAAAACTCTGAAAATAGACTCAAGCTTTACTACCACACTAGTAGACGTGGTGATCCAGTGAGGACTGGCTGTTGAGCAGGGAGGTTGTAGCAGAGCTGATGAGTGATGCTGGACAGGTGAGCTGATTGCTGATGATGAGCAGGTGTGGAGCTGAGCTGGCGGTCTGGAGAGGGAGGAGGGAAGACGATGCTCACAACACAAACACACACACAAAGACTGACAGGATACACAGACGGGGGGCACTGGAAAATACAGGGCAAGAGGGAAACATGCAGAAACACAAAACAATTCAGAGACACATCTGACTTATGCAGGGGCGGCCTGCGTGTAGTTTCTTACATTCCTGTGTTTGGAATTTTTATTTTTAAGTTTCTAAACAATAAATAGTTTGTACCTTCATAAAAATCGTACCTTCATTGTATCTCTTGCCTCAGGCTGTAAGACTCAATTCATCCTCCACACTCCATCATGAAAAATACTTTAATTTTTTAAAATGATTTATTGCTTTAAAAAATTAGCCTTGTAAAAAAACAGTTGGAACAGTTGGTTCAAGCTAAGGTCCTGCCTCTCACTGGACAGACAGCCAGTCATACTTAAAGATAATGGGTTGGCACTTACGGTGGCCAATCAGACTTCAGGGTGGCCAGCGCTCATCCATACCCCTCTCTAGAAATGCCCCCGTATCTTAGCCCACTGTCTTTCATCTCCTGGTTTGCTTTGTTGTTAAGTACATTTCCCTACAGATACTACCAACATCTGTAACTCATCTGTCTCAAAGTTCAATGCCCTTTGTTGTTTTTGCACAATTTATGTTTATGTATTTTAAATGTATGTTTCAGTGTGTTTCAAAGATTCAAAAATATAAAAAGCAACAGTAACAAAGTTGTTGAACTCAGTGAGATGAGAAAAGTCATGTTGGTTGCTAGGTAACAGACATAAAAGTTATAGATTGTGGATTGAGTATCTAGGATTTCCCAACATAAGGAAGTAAGATAAAATAGGAGGAAGTTAGTTAGGATTTGCTTCTGTAATACCAACTTGGAAAAAATCCAATCCTCTTCCTATCTTAACAGTAAAACTTAAATAGGAAGTTTTATGTAATACAGCATTATTTCGCTCCCCAAGTTTGTTTACATTGCCATTGTGAGTGTGTCACAGCTGGATCGCCTGCAGGAAACACAGACATGTGATCACAAAATGAGCTTGAGAAACCTCCATGTCTCGTGTGGATTATTCGGTAGCAGTGTGGGTCAAATTAGATTTTAGTATCCGAGCTGTCTGCTAATGCGTCCTGGCATGATTGGATAATAAAAGTCACAATGAAACGACAGGAGTAAACGACAGCCCCAGACTGCCAGCGTGAATTAAGGCAGCTGGGTCTCTCCCCTCTTTGACGTCGTGGCGCTCTTTCTGCCTGGCTAAGAAGGTGTCTAAGTGATGAGCTAATCCTAATCTAATTAGATCTAATCAAGCTTGATGTGATGTAATCCGATGCTGTTAACGTGCCGTGATTGGATTTCTTAGAATGCCCAATAGGAGACTTCTGACTTGTAGACACCAGAGCCACTTTAGTTATGTTGACATCAGACAAGAATATTGTGAAGTGGAAGCAACAGTCTGGTAAATTTGCAGTTTACTTCCTCAGTGTGAGAAATCTGTTGAAAATGGGAACAAAAACATTTGGTTGTTAACAGGGTAAAAGGGAGAAACAAGAGAGTGGACTAAAAACGCAGAGCTGGTGCTGATCAAATGTTTTATTGAGCACAATCAAAGTACAAAAAGGTTTACGGATGGTAATGCATGCATCAGAAGTAGAGAGAGTGTGAAGCAACCAAATCCAAAGACACAGGCAAAATCCAAAGTCCATATAGACAGATCCAGGGACCATCTAGCAGCGCCGCCATTACTGCGGTGGCAGGTCATAGTGTCTGTCACCCTGTGTCTGCTTATGTCTTAAAGGGAACCCAAGATTTGCTCACAATCATGGTTTTGGTTAAAATGATCAATCTCAAGGGATCTTTCGTGGGTCTGAGGTTCCCTTCTAGACACTGTGGCCTTCAGTAACTGATGAAGGTACCTGTTTGGATGGCAATATTAACGTTATTCAAATTTTACATAGTAGTTAGATGTTGGTCATAACAATAACCAGAAATGAGAAAAAAATGGACCATGTTTCGCCATGTTGAAGTGATGAAATGCTGTTTAAATATATATATATTTAAAAAAAAACCAACATATTTTTTATAGGTATTCAAGATTTTCAGGAACAAAGTCCTTTCTGTTAATGTTTTGGTCCACTTCTGGCGAACATCTGGGTCCTCTGTGTGTCCAGAGAGCTCTGTAGAGTGTGTGGTCTTAGACAGGGGCACTCATCATTGTGTATTTTCAATTACATTTATTTCCAGAGTCGAAGTTTGCTACAACTACAGGGGCAGCCGGGTTCTTCTCACCTTCCTCAACATCATTATCAAAAGTAATGTTACATAAAAACTAAAGGCAAAAGTAGAAAATTGTACATTTCTTATGACAGCTCACATTCAATTGAATGCATACTGTACGGAGGCGCCGCTGCAATAATGGTGGCTCGTTACTTCTGGTACATCACCTCCAACAGAAAGTACAAATCCACTGGAAGAAATCCAAGCAAAGAAAACAAAGAAAGAAAAACACTGGGAAAAGACAAGGACCCTTGATGAAAAGGACTAAGATGAACTAGCAACAAAAGGGGGGAAACACACAGGATAAATGCGGGGAACTAATCAGGGACAAGTGCAACTAATCAGTAGTCAAACAGCTAGAAAAAAGACAAAGACGGGAAACTGAGCAACAGAAACAAGAGAAACGCAAGAACTTCTCTTCTTAAATAAAACAAGAAACAGCTTGACTAAACCCCAATACATGACAACTGTCTTGTGAATGTGAGCCTCACTTCAGTGGAATCCATAAATGAATTGTAAACATTGTGCATTTCATTTAGTTTGTATTGGGAGGAATTAAGTAAAACTTGTATAATCAATATAAACAAAATAGAAACCCTGCATGAAGTTGATCCTTTGCTTGCAGGTCAGATCTCTGTTGGATAGCAGACGATACACTCGGCCAACAGTGCTTGCCAAATGGGATGCAGACCGACAGCAGGACAATCAGGAATATTTAACTTCCTGTGCTCCCTGGAACTGTACCACAGACACACACACACACACACACACACACACATATACACTAGCTACATGGGTTACATAGTCACAGTCTTAGTCACAGGTGACAAATATGCACACACACAGAGAATGGTTGCACACATGAGTATGCATACGTATACATGGACTCACACATACACACACGCAGCCTGTTGCCAAGGCTCCCCGTCAGCTGGTGTGACGCCATATGTTGTAGCCTTGGCAGCACCACAAGTGCTACAAACCTGGTAGAAGCTACAGACACTCAGGAAATACCCAGGTGTCGTCTCATCAACAGGGAAGTACAAATGACTTTACTCACAGGGGTTATTCAGGCTGGCTCAACAGTACGGTGTGGTAGAAGCACCATCCTTTTGTTTTTTCAAACTACTTCCTTTATGATCAGTGACGTAATTTGGTGCAGTAGTGCTAGGTGTAATGTTATCTGCGCTCTCAGGTTAACCTACAACAAGAACAACATAAAACATGGCAAAACTTACAGTTTCCAAGTTTGAAGTCAGGTCATGGCATACATGTCAACATTGGGATTTGAAAATAACAGAAGCTCAATCTGCTCTGGTTTGTAATTCCACAGACTCTCCCCTCACTGTATCCAGCAGCTGGGAAGAAAGATGTGGGAACTTCTTAAACTTCTTCTGCAGTGTCTCCTGCATAGGAGTTGTTGTCTTAAATACAGTTATAAAAAAAGAATGTAGGAGTTCTAAAAGCTGATATGGAACGATTATGATCATAAAAAACATCTCAAATGCAAAATGTATCCCAGCAGACCTTGGACATTCTGGGCTTTGTTCCACGTAACTCTGACTGTGCTGTTCATCACAGTTGTTGCAAGTCCAGTGGGAGCTTCCTCCGGCTCAGCTGGCAGTGTGTAAATCAATCTGATGAGGTAATATATTAAAGTTTTATTCATACTACATTTGTTTGTGTTCGCTAATTTCCTTCCTCACTCTATGACATATCATCCAACATGTGTTCATACCTAAACGACAGAATAAGTTGATTGCCAAAAGATTTCCAAAACGACAAATATGGCCAGTGGAGAGAACCAGCAGCAACAGACACACCAGACCGTAAGTACGTTACATAACGTGACATAACTCATGTGACGTTAAACACGTGGTAAATACTGTGTTTATTTAGGTTTAGGCACCAAATCTGGTTGTTTAGGATTAGGAAAAGATCATGGTTTGGGTTAAAATGACAGAAATAAGTCACAGATGGAAGCGATGTGATCGACATCATAGACAAAACCTAACACTGACATTTCGTTTTAGACAGGAGACAAACCCCAGTCTCCTGGGTCAAAGTCCTGTGTTTGTTTGAACCGTCCATCCAACCCACTGCTTCATGTGGATTTTCTTGCTCTCTGCACTGCTCCTGTCATAATTACCACTAGAAGTCACCGTCTAACAAAAGACATAAATACAGATTGTAATAAGCTGCTTGTACAGACGACCTATATGTCCGTTTTTCTGGTGAGGACCGACTGTATGATCTGATGTTTCTCATGTTTCCCAGGAAGTTAAAGCAACTAGAGGCGACTAAATGAAATACACCATTTGAATAAAAGTGGGTTTGAACATTGTTGGAAACATTTGGGATCATGCAAGTACACAAATCAACCACTGTATATCATCTAGGGTCTAGTCGTTTTTTTAGACATTTCAATAGAGAAATTTTACATTACACCTTTTTCCAGTTAAAGTTATAGTTGGTCATGTTGGAGAGCTAGCAAGATTTGAAAGTGGCACCTCCTCTAAGCTCCACCCGCTCCTCCCCCTCCCGTCAGTGCCCCCACAAACTTGAACGCGCATCTGACAGTAGGACTCAGCAGGGCAGAGTAAAAACGCTCAATGCTCCGTGCAGGAAGCACAGATCGTATAAGATAGATAGGCATTATGTACCGACGACCGGCTTACGCCGACAGAGAAGCTAATGTTAGCATTGGGCTAATATGAGCTACAAAAGTTGGCAAACATTACATATTTCATGAAAATAACAAATCCCCCCGAAGCAAAACAAATAATTACCTGTCCAACAGAAAGACAGCGACCTCTGCATCACCTCAGTTGTCTCCACAGCTCAAAGGCTGCACTGATGTTGACTCTGGTTTGTCCTCTAGCTTTAATCAGAGCCTTTTTCATCGCAGCCTTTTCTGCCTCCGGCTTTCTTTTCTTTGCCTGTTTAGCAGGCGAGCCGTTACAAGTAACGCTGGAAGTGGTATTTTTGGCTGCATTTTCTCTGCCATTGTACCTTATGAACTTATTCTCCTGCTAACTTGGTATTTCAGCTGAGGAGTGTGCTGAATATTTCCGGCAACGGTGAAACGTGATGAGTGTGCACGCGGGGAGGAGGGAGGGACAGAGGGGGGCGTGGGCAGGACGAGACATGAAGGCATCTGATTGGTTCTTTCCACTCAGACCGAAAGGCGGGGATTGGTCAGAGTTTTTACAGGCCTGCAGTTGCCACAGAGGTCTGATTCTTTTTGTTCCTTTTGCTGAATACATAATGTATTGACTACTCTCAGGATGGAAGGACCATTTCACCCAGTATAACGAAATGTGTTTCTGAACAGGATTACCAACTATAGCTTTAAGTTTGAACATATATCAACAGGTACAAAGTGCCTGTAATACATTTGTACCGGCACCTTTGTGCAGAATTGTGTGCATATGGCGTTTGAATATAAAATAACATAAAATCAAAATACTGTCACTAGGTGTTGTTTAAAAATCTGCTCACTGAGCTTGTGAATCTCCTGCTCGCCTCAGTGACATATGGATCTGTCAGGTAAATCTATACAAAGGGCATAGGAAGTTCAGCACCATGAGCTGAGGGTTGTTTGACTTTCAGCTCCCAGAATACCATCGAGTGGGGCTCCTCTTACTTTGATGGTGGAGTACACAGACTTCTTGGGGTTTCATCTTTAGTTCTGAGCAGCATCTGAAGGTTCTGTCAGTGTTTGTTCAGTGCGTGACAGCTGCAGTGCTTCACATCTTGTTCTCGCACAACCTGGAGAAGCACCAAGCTCGCTGCTGAGGCGACATATTCAATAATAAGATTCGATGCACCCCAGCAGAGGTGTCACCTGACATGCTTCACCTTTAATGTTCTCCATGTTTACCACCTGTCCTGTCTATATTACAACACTGTAAAAATAAACCTTGTTTTAACTTTTAAAAAGTTAGCATCCAGGCTGCCTTAAAATATAAAGTTACCTGAATTTGAAAGAAGTTGAGGTAATTTTGTGATGATTAAAACAAATAATTTCAGTTGTACATGAGAAAATATGCTCAATAAGCTGAAGATACTTGATAACGTTTATATTATATTTATATTTATTTTTACAACATTTAACATTTATTATGATTCATTTACTTTTAATTGACTAGTTCAGTACTAACCATCATTGTTAGCAGTGTTTTCATCTTAACATGTAATACTTGTAAGAAAAAGAAGGAAAAGAAGAAGAAAGTTGAGAAAACTCATCATTTCAAATCAATTTTGACTGAAACTCATGAGTGTGCACACTCTTGACATTGTTGAGATAGTTTACTTTTCTTCTTAAAGTAAACTTGATAATATAATAATAATAATCTTTGCATTTTAGAAAACCCCCAAAAATTGTAACTTAAAAATTGTTCACAGTGACCTGTGAACCTCATTTGTAATTATTTCGGTGCTTGAAATGAAATATTATTATATATTCTAAACATTATTCACTGTCACTTCAATGAGTTTACTCAACGATTTATGGAATACAAAATTTGTTTTTTGTTTTTTTAAACTGCAATATTTAAGTTTATCTAAAGAAGAAAAGAAAATTATCTCAACAAAACAGTTTGTTAAACCACGTCAAAACTTAAGAGTTTGAGTTGGGCTCAGAGCTCCAAAATCTATTGAAGGTTGCCTTGAAATTTTGAGTTTTCTCAACATTTTCATTTTTACACACAGCAAGTCCTCATCATATATATTTTCTTAAACTATAAAAAACGAAGGGTCGCAGGAGAGGTTTGATTCTCAAACAGTGCATGCTGGGAAGTCTCAGCCAATTATTTTTCTTTAGAAACTTACCATAATGAGTTGATTGAACTCATTTCAAGCAAAAAGACGTCAAATTGGTTTTAGGTTTTGTGAAAATAATTCTGAGAATAATTCTTAAGTTTAAATAACTTGAATAAATAAGACTTCGTGTTACATAAATGAGAAAATATTAATTAGTTCCATTTAATTCCTGTATGATTTTTTTTGGTTCAACATTTTGGCACTTTCTTGCTACGGGTTAGATAAGAAGTAACAGCCAAGTGAAAACAGCTGGTCGGGTCTCTCCAGAGGAACAAAATCCACTTCCAGCTCATCTAAAAATCATTCATTAACGTGTTATATCTTGTTTGTTAAATCTGTACAAAAAACATCTAGTTAATTTTCTTCCTCACAAATCTAATGTTTAATATTAAATTAATGACATGTTGTATATATAATCTTTCAAGGAAAAAAGGAGAATTTATGTGCCCTCCCTCCTCCATAAAACCCCCGCACAAGTGGTCAGGGCCGTGATCCAAAACCAGATCAAGGGTCTCATTTACAGTCAGTCGCTTGGCCCCTGTGCCATCACAGAATGACGTGTGAGCAAGATAGAGAGGTTTTATTTATAGACCAAAGCTAACAGAACTGATCAGCGCAGTGTTGAGTCATGTTGTGATTGGACACACTGTTGTGTATGTTCCCAAAACTAACGTGTGTGGTTTCTTGTAACCCCTGGTGTTAAAGGGTAAAAGATGGGAATTCATCTCAGATTGTTGCTGGATGTGAGAACTTTGTTCCAGTTTCAGTTTCCAATGAAGGATCTCACTTCTGAGCCTAACAGCAGCAGTCATAATAAGGGCAGAACCTGCAGCGCACTTGTTCATAGGGTGGGATCAGAAAGAATACATTACTGTAAATTATATGTAAGGGGCATTAGAGGCTGAGACTTTCACCCTCTGTACACACCGGGGCTCCCTGTCATGTCGCACTGACAGATTGAATCCTCTTTGAGTTTTCCTCAAAGAAAAACTATTTTTTTGTTTACGTGCAGAGGTTCAAATATGAAAACAGCAGCTCAACTATCCCTCCTGGCTTTTCCATGAGTTAATTTTTCTGGACATGTTGAAGATTTTCACCATTATTCAAGACTGTATTTCTCATCACAATGCAACATACGATTACCATGTGCAGTTAAAAGAAAGTAAAATCTAAATGTGACCTTGTTTAATTGCAAGGGAATAATGCATCCTTAAGTGCTTTAACAGAAACTGTATGAGTTATTTTTATCAGAGATTATTTAAAAAGGTAAGAGGATATTTCCACTATGGTTCTTTTGGCCAGTGGGTCAGAGGGGGCTGCAGCACACCCCCTCCCGTGCTGATGGCCATAGTCGTGTAGTATAGCCGTGCTTTACAACATTTTGGTGGCATCTTGGCACGTTGAACTGCCAACTCCATCAAATATACTGTGCCCAACTTCAACACACCACAGGCTGAAGAGGAACACTTGGGATTGGCTGCAACCAGTCATTTTTGATTGGAAAAGACTTCTTCGTTCAGTCGACTACAGATTTTAAATGTGATGGATATCTTGAAACCTACTCTGATGAAAACATATTTATTACAAAGAAATCTGCAAATCAACCAGCTTTGACTTGAGGTTCAATTTGTTTGTTTATTTCTCTGGTGCTTGCTAACTGCTTCTCTTATACTTTGTGTGTCTGTAACTGTGTGCTTGCGTCTGTCTTTCACTCCTCTTACAATTTTACAATTTCATTTAGCAGATGCTTTTATCAAAAGTGACACACATCTGATAGCTGATTGAACACAAGCAAGGGTCTAGCCAGGAGAGAACAATACGACTGAGTGTCTTCCCCTTTCTTTCAGTTTATGAGAGGACACTTGCATCGAGTGACTCTCAGATGCCTCCACCCGAGCACTCAAGGACAGACAAACATTATGTAATGACTCTGTGCAAACAGTACACCACTGTAGAAGAGCAGTCACCAGGGCCACACATCACACACAAACACATAGTGTAGGCCTCAATCTTTAAAAAGCAGGAAATTGGAGGAAAGCTGCCTTTAGAAATATGCATACATTTCTATATTTAGTGTTGCTGAAACTCTAGCGCTGTGTTTGACACATGAGCTTAAACGGTACATTCTCTTTGGCTGCTCCGTTCCCGTCTATCTGCTGCTTTGTAGTAAAACGTAAAAAACTGACCCCGTTCAGACGTGTACATGTTGCATCTAGAGATACTGTGAAGGCTGTCGATATTTAAAAAAGAAGGATCGCTGTGTTTAGATTTTACAAATCCCCACATCACATACTTCACCTTTAGATATATGGTGCAGCACAGCTTTTTGGGTTTCACAACACTTCTGGATAAATGTGGTGTGTTTGTACGTGTGTGACACCAACAGACGGACAGAATATCTGTCTGTTCTCACTGTCTTTCCTGCTTTTTGGCAGGAGATGTTGGGTCGGCTTCAGTTCAGGCAGCAACACAAGCTCACATCTATAAACTCTCTGTGATCATAAGATACACTTGGCCCATCTCTCCCCCTGTGACGCGCGCACACACACACACATTCAGGACATTGTGTATCTGTGTATGTATATCCTGCATATTCTGCATAGTGCGTGTGTGTGGCAATGTGTGCTTTACATGTGTGTTTGCACATATGACATGAGTGAGCATCTGTGTATGCATGCACGTGTGAGTATGCATGCATTTGGTAAGGGTACATAGTATGTATGTATTTGAGAGCAGAGAGATAGACTGTGTGTGTGTGTGTGTGTGTGTGTGTGTGTGTTTGTCCAGAGGGCATACCTCCAGCACTGTGTACTGTGTACAAAGGCCTGAGGCACAGCTCAGAGGGTCTCTGTTTTGATCTACAGGGATTAAAGTGCATCTGCCTGTCAACAGGGGTGTGTGCGCGTCTGTTTGTGCTCTTGCATGTGTGTGTGTGTCTGCGAATGCTCCTGTATTTGTGCGTGAGTGATCACACAGGATATATGTGATTGCCCATTGTCAGCTCTATAATGCAAGTTAACAC
This sequence comes from Lutjanus argentimaculatus, assembly GCA_034769285.1. Lineage (NCBI taxonomy): Eukaryota > Metazoa > Chordata > Actinopteri > Lutjaniformes > Lutjanidae > Lutjanus > Lutjanus argentimaculatus. The sequence goes on along the minus strand of JAWZSL010000004.1, from coordinate 19,210,682 downwards.
CTGTAACAAGATAGAACACAGACACGCCCAGGCAAATGTTTGACTGGGAAGCGAGGTTAGATACTCACATGTAGAGGAGGAAGGCGAGAGGATGTTAAACATTAAAGCTTGGGATGGAGTAATAAACAGACAGAGAAGGTGTGAGAGACAAAAAGTAAACAGATGGTAAAATCCATGTGTTTAACAATTTTGTAAAACTTAGAGCATTACAAGTGGGATTCAGTTAAAGGTCACATCCATTTTCAAAGATATGTTCCTTCAAATTAAATGCTCAGCACCATCAATAAACTGTTTTATGTAATCAAAGAGTGAGAGGATTTTTTTTTTTTAAATCACAAGCTCCTCTCCAAAGCTGAGGTCAGAGCAATGTGATTTGAGATTTTTTTTTTTTTTAGATTTTCAAAAACCTTCAGTACAAATTTAAAGAATAACAGCAGACAAAAATAAGTTTCCATTGCATGTGTCGGGTCAACGTGTTCTCATTCCCAACTCGTCAACTACAGTACCGCACGTCTCCGGCCCTTGGTGACTCATACAGACGCACAGAGTACCCGTTAGACCAAGTTGTTGAAGTCAACATGTTCTCACTCCCAGCTCGTCACATACTGGTCAAACTGGGTCACTGACCCTATGACACTCTGTGTACCACCCAGTATCACTTTTGCACATCAGCCAATAATGAATATGCAACATCTGCGTAGACTTTCAAAATAAAGGCACAAAAACTAGGTTTAGGCAACAAAACAGTGCTTGGTTGGGGTTTAGGTAAAGATTTAAATAAGTGTGTCAGTTAAAGTTAACAACATGATGTATCTTACGTAAAAGAAACATAAGTAATATAACATTCATACATTATGTAAGTTTTTAAAAAAGTCAGCACTGACCTGGTTCACACTGGACACAAATCCTGGTCTCCTGGGTGAAAGTCCTGTATTTGTTTGACCCATTCATCCTCCACTCACAAACTTTCCTGCTCTTTATACCACACCTGTCAAACTCAGGGCCACAGACAGAATCCAGCCGGGCACCTCATTTTGTGTGGTCCACAAGAGTTTACAAAGAATACAAGTCTATGCTGCTTTACAGAAGTATGGTGTCCATAAACTACATGTCGCAGAATACATCACGATTTTGTTGTCTGTGCACTAAAGGCGTCTAGCTGCTAAATGTCAGTGTACTGTACACTGGCGTCTCAACATCATATACCTGGTTCTAGAAGTGGTACTCTAGTTGTAGCCAGTATAACGATAATTCAATCAGAGGAGACTCATTCAATGCAACGAATTTTATTGATAAACACAAAGCTTGGATAAAGTCTTTGGCATTTAGACCCCATGGTGAAAAGCTCGTGATAAAAGGGGGAACGTGAATTATGAATATATTAGATACCCCCCATGGGGTCTAGACACTGGTGGTGGTAATGAGGGGGAAGATGATGACTGGGCTGCGAGGTGTGGTTCTGGATGAGGGGAGCGCCGCCAGCTTGACGAAGAGGTGCCTGTGATGCGGAGAGGGTGACTCGGAGAGGGGTGGCCGCGGTGATTGTGAATGATCCAGAGTCCTGCCAGACTGCTGCGGCTTGGAGGAGCCGGGGTGGAGGAGGGAGCATAATCTGCGATGACAGCTGACAGCAGGGGAGAGAGAGAGCAGGTTAAGTTGACGGCTACGATGTGATTGGTTGAGAGATAACTTGTGTCGAACGGAGATGGTTAGATGCGGGAACGCCCCCGATCCGCTGATAGGTGGAGAGCTGTAAGGAATGAATGGTGAATGAAATAGTGAATGAAATAGTGAATGAAATGTGAAGCGGGGAATGTCTCTCTGATTGAATTTACGCTGAGCTTCATTAGTCTTGCAAAATGTCAAAGAAAAAAAGGGAGGGCAATTTAATTAATGAGGGGTGGGAAAGCAAATCACAGCAGAGAAACACACAAGCTAACTACTGTAGCTAGTTGATGGTAGATTAGATTAGATTAGATTAGATTAGATTAGATTAGATTAGATTAGAAAGTTGACTGAGGGTATCAAGTTTGCTCAACTGTTATTGGAGCACAGACCAAAAAGGGGCGGGACCTAAAAAGGGACTATTATGTTATATGTGAACAAGCAGATACTCGTTCTTTAAGGGCAACAATAATGCTGATGTGGCCCAGAGTTTGACACCTCTGCTTTATACTGTGACACCTGATTTTGACGGTACATCAAAATAAAACGCCTCGTGAGGGCGCCTCCTGAAATTACACTAGAGGGCTGGTGATGTACACGTGTGGTTACAGGTGCAACAGATTTGAAACCAATAGAAGTCAATAGAAGTGCTTGTTGCTATGTTAACAAAAGACACAATCCATTACATTTCCAGACATTGGGCTTCATGCAAGAACATTTATGTATTCTCTCGTTTTTTTTTCCTACATAGGGCTTGTGTAACATGTCTCATCAGATTCAGCAAACGCTTGTAACTTCAGATAAGTGTGTAAATTATCCACCTGTGCGTATTTGAGTGCACGTGTGTACGAGACTTGTAAATTAGCATAATTAACGCTGCAAATAATACCATATAAGGCTATGCTTCCTGCTCCATGTGAAATGTTCATTCATGAAAATGGCATCAAAGTGTAAAAATAAGAACTTTAGTGTTTGGAGTTTGACGTCCTGCTTTCCGAGATCCATAACAGAAAATAATTTCAACAGCGCAGGCGGGATTAAAAGACCTGCTACAGCAAAGAAATGGGAAAATCAAATGCTGTTAATGCCGTGTTAACAGAGGGCCGGACTGTCACTGAAATAAAGAGGAAACGTCTCGGTATGAAAATAGCTTCAAAGAAAAAAAAAAATGCCTCCCACAGCAAGGGGCCAAAGATGACTGCAAGGAGGAAGGGGTCAGGAGGAGTTTCCATCGTGAAGACAGAGGACAGAAATGAGGACCCCATACCCCAGAAGTGAGGATGTTCCCATGGACAGCAACTTCATAAACCTGTATGTGAAGACAAACGGCGAATAAATCTGACAGAAGGTAATAATAGATCATTAAATTAATGATGATAGGCTTTATGTGTAATTATACAGTTAGAATTTGAAATTCCAGGCAAACAGGATAATGTCGACATAGTTATGAAATGTAATTTATTTTTCAAACTCAAACTGTCTTCAAACTAATGAAATATACACTAGTCACTAGTGAAAAACTTTTGATAAGTGCAGACTGACTGCAGATGACTCTACGACAGGTCTGGAACACTTGTAAATTGTGTTCATATCTGAGAGAAAATTCAAAATACGAGAAAACTGATGAATGTGACAAGTTCTCCTAAATCACTCGTACACACCACTTAAGAACAAATTTGTTCATATGAGTGGTTCTTGCATGAGGCCCATTCAGAGAACAATCAGATTACAGGTTTTAATCCTAGAAATACCAACGGAAAGAGACAGTAACCAAGACACTCATATATACAGCTAACATACAGGACACACAACAGAAAGGCATGTACGTTAACTACATCAACCTTAACGTGCCTAAATTGGAAATCTGTTCCATGGAAACAGGTCACATTCTCACACACACATGGGCACACACACATACACGCACAAACACGCATGTGTGTGATTTTCATGTTGAACTGTAAAGCTGTGTGTGTGTATTGAGGCAGTATAGCTGATTGTATTTCCTCTGCGGCAGCTGATACTGTAGCTGCTGTGACCGCCTGCACCTGTCACTGTACGTCATGCCTCACACACACAAACACAAACGCACACACACACACGTTCACTTTAACTTCAATGCAAACGGGCAACTTTTCATGACTTACTCGGATGACTGAATAAGCACAAGAAGCCTCTGTCTCATGGACTTAAAAAGGTCATATTGCGAGGAGAATCACATTTCGACGTGTCCACAAAGAGCCTTTTGAGGCAAAGCTTGTCCAAATTGTCAGAGTTATAGACATTTCTTATGTGCTTAATGAGAAACTAAGGCCGGCTTTAAAATTATATTTTTTTGATGAATGTTCTGCCTGACCAACAGCATGCAGCTCACATCAGACTGTTTCCATTATGGATGGTCAGTTAGTGGCAGAGATGAAAACTTTGCAGTGTTGTAGCTGGAACTGTTTTAAGGAGGCATTAGATAAGCATCCAGTCCAAAGGTGGAAAGTAACTAAGTACAAATACTTAGTTACTTAAGTAGAGTTTTCGGGTACCTGTACTTTCATTGAGTATTTTTTTTCCTGCCAACTTTTACTTCCTACATTTTTACACAGATATCAGTACTTTCTACTCCTTACATTTTCAAAACAGGCCTGTTACTTAATTTTTTTTTTTTATTTGAGGGGAATTATTGATTATTTTTATTTTTCATTATTGTGTGCCACCTTCCCAACATCTAGACTGATTTCAACAAAAATGGATGGGGCAGTAACACATAGAAAAAGGCGTAGGAAGGCGCAGGAAGACGTAAGATTAAAGATTAAAATGATGTGAAACACGTAACATGATTAAAACAAAAGACATAATAAAAATGGCACAAAAACTGTAATGAGACAAAACTGTGTAAAAGACGTAACAAGACGTAACAAGTTGAATACGACATAACAAGACAAAAATTACATAAAAAGTGTAATAAGACGAAAGAAAGACGTAATGGTACAAAAAGGACAAAAATGGCATAAAAGATGGAATGAGATGAAAATGACGTGAAAGACGTAATGAAACAAAAATGTACTTAACAAGACAAAAATTCAGTAAAAGGTAACAAGATGAAAACAACATAAAAGACACGTGTGTACTTAATAAACTGTGTCTGCATTACTGCTTTTTTTGTTTCACCAAAAGGACTTCTGGATCAAAAGCACTTGGATTTACTCATAATTTGTCCAAATAACTTTAATTTTCCAGGTTGTTTGTTAGAGAACTGTGAATCATGTCACAAATAATATTGACCTAATTTTAACCTTATCTGCTCTTATGTTTAGCACATTGTCCTCTTATCCTCATCTTTCATTCTTTCGGACAAGCTCTTATGATCACACACACACACACACACACACACACACACACACACACACACACACACACACACACACACACACAAGTAACAGAACAATTGAATTTCAAACTTCATTCTTTTACTCACAAAAATATACAACAGCTCATGAATAAATATTTACAGAGATGACATTCATGTGAGTCTGATGGAGGTAGAAAATCTGTTCCTCTAGTGAAGAGCTACACTGCTGAAAACTAACTTTTAGTTTCAACAAAGATTCAGATTTGTCTCAGTATCCCAAGACAGACACACACATAAAATGACAGATATATATATTTTTTGAGTGTAGACTTGTGTTTCAGTGCTACTTAAACTCTGTGATCCGACGTCCACATAGATTTGCAAACATGACACAAAAGGTACATTAAAACATCTCTGTTGCATTTGTTCTTTTTAGAAAACCACGTAAATAATTGAATTAAGTCCAAGTCTCATACACATTACAGTAAATTACAGGTATTCGGTGGCATGTTTCAAGCTTCAAAATGCACAAGTAGCTAACAATCACCTCACAAGTACACAAAACATACAGACAGACATGTGCAGATCATATTTAAAGTACACAACTGCCACTTATTGACCCTCAATACCTTGTTCAGGTGTAATCTGTAACACACACACACAGTGTTGTACACGTATAAAAGCAGACAGGGGAGATTATTTTCAGAGTGTAATTTATTGATTTAGACTGCGTTTCACCAAGAAAGATTAAGATTAGTTCTAATAATAGTTTTAGGTTTAAAATAAGTAAATTCATGATTAAAACTAACTAATCTCTGTTTTGTAAATCCAAGTTTTTTGAAGTAAACTGAAATTAAATACGGTGTAAAAAAAAAAAAAGTGTATCTCAGTAGTCTTGAAATTATGTAATGTTTTGAATGGGTCTCATTCATCTTTCTGCTTCAGTCATGTAAGTCTATTTTTTAGGGTTATAACAGCTTGAAATTACACCCTGTTCTTTTTCTTTTCCAGATTTCCCCCCCTTCAGTTGAGCTGCCATTTTATCTTGATGATTCAGAAAGAACGTTAAATCTAATGCAAGACAAAATTATACTTTCAAATAAATGTATAATGTTCAATATAAAATGATCCAAACAATATATAAAATGATATAAACAACAAAAATTAACCTGTTCATGCATGAAGAGGTTAAATTGTGTTTATGTTTTCATAAACTCACTGAACCAAATCAGCCATTATTAAGTCAAGTTAAGGTTAAATCATGCTGACGTTAAAGTTCCATTAATTATATTTAAAAACTAAAATAACATACTACCATGAAAAAAATATATATATATTTATTTTTTTCTGAAACCACACGTTAGGCTGTTAAGGTGCAGTATTTTACTTTGGAGTAAAGCAATAATTGAGTTGTAAAAACTGGAAACTTTGAAGTTGACTTTGCTTGAATTGAAGTGACATTAACTGATTAACTGTTGAAAATGATCAGATTATTTATTATGACACCATATACCAAACCTGACTGATTTTTATAAAATTTATTTATTTATTTATTTGTTTTGTTTGTTGTTTGTTTGTTTGTTTGAGACTGCCCTTTGCCATTTTAATTTGGAGTTAAATGTCTTGGCGCAACAGAATATGTATGTATGTAATTTAAAGTTGAAACATGATTTAATTGGGTTTAAAAGTTCATCCTTATTGGTGCGACCCAGCCTTTAGTCTTCATAGACTGTATGTGGCTACTTTATCATCATCTCTTTAAATTAGGAAAAAAAACTAATCCAAACACACTTTCCCATCATGCAAGTTTCTGTGCAGTGTCAAAAAAAGCACATAAAATATGTGTAATCTGACTGGTATGTTTTTACAGTGACTGTAACAGACAACAGATCCCACTGCATGAAAATGATCTCCCCAGCACTGTCTGACAGATTGTAATGTTCCTATTATAACAGAGCTAAAGCAGACATGATGAAAGGAAAGAGTGGGTAGATGCTGTTGATGTTTGGAGAGAGACAGAGGGGGAAAATAGTTCCAGCGAATACAAGATGAAAGAGAGCAAACACAGGGAAAAGAAAGAGCAGTTATGATAGTCACAAGTTTGGTTTCAGATGTTTATCTGATATACAAATATACAACAGTAAATGATTTTGGACCAGAGGTTTATCAGGAAGGAATGAAAAACAGGCGGACTGTTGATAATCTGAGAAGGTTATTATCATCATTATTGTGAGACCCGCTTTTTCAAATAAGACTCTTAGCCAACGGCCAAAGAAAATGTATGTTTTTATCTCCACTTCACAGAGGTTTTATCTGGATGTGCGGCTTTTGTTCTTAGCACTGCAAATGAGGTGCTAATTTCCTGCTCGTGCTTCCTGCCGTGTTGGTTTAGGTAATGATATATCCTTTAGCAAAATTTAATCTAAATGTTCATTAAAATTCACATTAAATGCTGTAAAACGTATGTTTCCCCATCACCTTCATACTTTGAGAGATGGGATCCCACAAGAACACGCTGTTTTTTTGTGGTTTGTTTTTTTTTGTCTAAAGTTGGAACTTTTTTTTCGTCATTTTACATGAGAAATGTCTGTATTTGTGTCTATTTTTCTCTGTTCTTCTCATTGGTTTGAAGTGGGCAGGGCTCAGCTAGAACAATGAGATGTCATTGTGATGCACCAATCAGGATTGAGCAACGTTTGAATCAGAATCCGACGACGGTGAGTTGTTACGGTCACTGTTCAAACTACACCACACAGTTCTTTGACTGTTGCTTATTTTGTCATAAATATTTTATATTAAACATTACTATTACATTTATGTGTAATTTAAGAAAATGCAGAAGAAAAGTTCAGTCATCCAGACTGAATCAGTCAGGGTCTGTTATAAATACACAAAACTGTACTGTTCCACCTGAACCTTCCTAAGTCCCGCCCCTTTTTGAATCAGTGCTCCAACAACAGTTGAGCAAATTTGGTACCTCTGTCAACTTTCTCATTTTCCTTTTTCCAACATATAGGGTCACATCTTAAGTTAGCTAATATTAGCAAAACTCTTGCTAACTAGCTAGCTAACATTAGCAAAATGCATGTTTACTTGTTATCAAATGATTGATATAGATTAGCTTGCAAGTTAGCAAGCATTTTGCTCACATGAGCTAACTTAAGATGTGAATATATTTCGCTTTTGCAGGTACATCAGCAAAGTCTATTAACCATCCTCAAAATTTGGTTGTCATTTCAACATAGATGAGATTAGCACAAATACCATATCCAAATACAGGAAACAAAAGGAAAAAGTTGACTGAAATGCTAAGCTTGCTCTACTGCCACTGGAGTACAGAGCAAAAAAGGGGCAGGACATAGGAAAGGTAAATTGTAAAATAGTCTTTTTGAACAATACATTGCTACACATTCACAACTGCTCGGATACCTGCAGTCCAATAGATACATTCTTAATCTCCTACCACTGGTGGTAAACAATTTGTGCTACAATATTCTTACACGATGGCACTTTAACTGTGGCTGTGAGGAGACAAGGTGCATGATTTTCCTCCTCAAAGCCTGATGACATGAAGGAATTTGAACCAGCATCCTTCATGTCAATATCTAAATTTTCCAAACTTCTGAACAACAACTTTTTGATTTTCCTATTTGACTGCTTTTAACAAAGGACCATTTTGGAATGCATGAGCATGCATGATATTTTATTACCAAGCAGTCATTAAAACCTTTTCACATATTTACTGTCATACATCTTATAGCAGAATTGTCCTTAAAAAATTCACTCCTATTTGTCCTGTGTTTCAGTTGCAAGTAATTCATATGCAGTCCATTGTAACATCACCTTTCGGTTATCCATCCTCCAATAATAGTCTTGTTGTAAGTAACAGTTTGGTGAAGCTCGTCATGTTTGGTTTCACTTTGCTTATGCAGTTTTTATTATGTGCTTCTTGTCTGATTTTCATTATTTTAGGCTGTATATTTTGTACATTTTTTCACTGCGTTGTTGTGGGTGGAAAATTTAGCGAAAGGTTTAAGTCAGACCTCTATTAAAGGGATAGTTTGTATTATTTGAAGTGGAGTTGTATGGGTACCCCCCCAAGTTTTGAGAGGCAGAGAGCACTAAGAGCATGAGAGCTAAGAAATGTACTGCCATGGTCAGGGGCAGCAACAATTTAAGCATCAGCTCAAGTGTACGCTCTATTTAGAATATGTTCACCACTTTAACTTGCTATCAGACATCCTTGTCTGACTGTAAACCACCGCAATATAAGCCAAGCCACCAGACTCCTTTGGCACAAACAGTACCTCACAGAACATGGGAGTCTTTGGTTTGCCACTCCCTCAATCTGTTAGTTTGTGTAATTGTGCGTTTTCTGTGTTTTAAAGTGTTAGTTTGAGTTCACTGAAATGACAGATTAACTAACTGATCCTGTGTTCTGCAAGTCAAAATAACTGTTTTTGCCAAAAGAGCCTGTTGGCTTTGGACAGAGCAAAATTTGGCTTATATAACAACAGTTTCCCCTCAGAAAAGGCAGTCTGATGGCGAGCTAAAGCAGAGAAAATATTCTATATATAACGTACATCGAAACTGATGCTGAAATTGCTTCTGCTCCAGTCCACAGCAGTACTGCTCTCTAGCACTTTTTTATGCAGAGAGCCCACAAAAGCACCGCAAATGATGGCTCGCTGATACATCGCCTTTTTTTTTTTGTGCTCGTCTGCTCTTTTCTAATCTAAGGAGAGCTGATAACATCATGAATTTATAACATGAAGCTTTTAATGTCTTCGCTGCTTTTTCTGCATCAGTTATGGTAAAAGATCACTTAAGTGATGATCTGTGAGGATTTCTCCAGTGTTCGTGTATGTGTCTGCTTAGTGCACGCAGCACTGTGTCAGTGCTGGAGAAAGTTTCCACTCGTATTTCTCACTCTCTGCTTAAACACAGCTGACAAATATGTCGAACAAGTACATAATTTATCATAAACAGCAGCGAATGTGTAACACAACATTGTCCTGTCCCGTCTTATCAGTTCATCTTTTTACACAGACGTTGATTCGGTGCTTTTACTACCTCTGCTGGTGGGTCAGAAGTGTAATTCCCCCTCTCATTCTGCTTCTGTAACTTTTATAAAGTCGGCGAGGTGGAATAAAGGTGCATGAGTCCCACGTTGGACAGGTTGGATTCTCCAAACTGGGGCGTGTTGACAGTCATCTACTGTAGTTTACTTATTATTGATAAGTATCTTATACAACCCCACTTAAAATAATTCAAACTATCCTTTTAAAGCTGACACATACTGCTGAACGTGGTTTACATTTACATTGTTATTGGGAAAACTGCAGCAGCAAAGAGGAACAGTGATGACACACCTACCACAATATTAGCTAACAACACTACAAGCTTCAAAACAGACCAAAAATTTGAGTCATTTTCAACCAAAAACAAATATTTCAAGCTTCATCAAACTGATGTTTTCTGCACACACAATATAAAGTCTAATGTGCTAATTGGTCAAGCAATTGAGGCCAGATTTTCCTTACAGCTCCCATTAGCAGAATTGTTAGCCTGCCAGTTTGCCAGGGAACCAGGTGCTACTTCTAAAACCTGCTCACAGCAGGAAGGCGGAGGAGCCAGAGTTAGCGAGCTGTCTTGAGTAGAGCTCTCCAAACTGCTCTTCCACCCGGACCCCTCCTGAACGTCCAGCCCCCTCATACCATTCAGGTCTGAGCTCCCCGTCGTGCTGTTTGTGGGCTTGGAGTAACAATCCCTCTCCCTGCACCAACCCCATCCTCTCCTCGCTCCCCAGCTTCCCCCTTTGCACCTCAGACAGAGTATCTCCTGGAAAGAGTGTCTGAAGTCGGGGCTGCGGCAGTAGATGAGCGGGTTGAAGGCTGAGTTTGAGTATCCAAGCCAGTTGAGGAGTCTGAAGATCAACTTAATGTCACCCAGATTTAAGAAGGTAATGAGGATGTTGAGGATGAAGAAGGGCAGCCAACACAGCGTGAAGGTTCCCATGATGATCCCCAGAGTTTTCACAGCCTTGTGCTCCTTAAGACAGAACTTAAGACGCTTTGTGGCAGAGTATTTTCCTTCCCCCTTTTCTGTCCTCGCTCTGCTCTCTCCTAATTTCTCCTCCTTCCCAATGTCTCCTGTGTTCTGCATGTTTAGTCTGTCCTCCCCTGCTTGTTCTCCCACCTCAGTTCCTGTCCTGAGTTTATTCATTGCAGGACTATCACTGGGAGTCAGTTGTGCAGTGTAATGTAAGTTATAGAGGTGCCTCTCCCTCCCTCTGATCTTCTCCAGCTGTTTCTGAGCCTCCTGGAAGACCCGGCTGTACAGGAAAATCATCACCACCAGCGGCAGGTAGAACGACACAATCGAGGAAGATACCGCGTATCCTCTACTGGTGTTGAAATCACAGCACCCCTCGTCATCCAAACACTGCTGAGCTTTCAGGTCATCTGACACCCACAACTTCAGATGGATGGGCAGGAAGGAGATGAGGGAGGCCACTGCCCAAACCACGAGGACCACTGCAAAGGCCCGACCCCTGGGGAGCAGCAGGAAAGACAAGAGTGGGCACACAGGTGAAGAATATTATAACAGGTGAGTGAAAACACAGAGAGGTGAGAGATAATGTGCTGAATATATATTATGTTGGCTGTGCAAAAGTGTAATAATAGTGCTCTAAAACATGGCCCAACAGGATAGGCACCAGTTGTTAAATAACAAACCTCTTTTTACGCCTGGACCACAGCCTGAAATTAATTGGTGTATTTGATTCAGCCTTGCGTAAGATCAATTAGGGACCAGTTTTGGATATAGCAGATGCAGAAGAACAAGCCTCGCATCACCAGAATTAGTCTGGAACCTCTCATAATCAATCAGAGCAACACAATGTGTGATGTTGCATTGCTTAGCCTGTTTCCAAACAGGGCTCAAAATTGCTGCCACCTGGTTGCAGTCTTTCTCATATTAGGCTGCAGCTCATCCGTACACTAAAGTATGTTTATGAAAACATTTGAGGTGAGAAATGGACAATGTAGAATCCACATTTGATCAGCACCGCCTAGTCTGAGTTTCAGGACCCTGAGGCATTGGTCAGACATGCTGTCACAGAACCCACCCCATATTAATCACATATGCATATACTCAAGACCTGTAAATAGACTTTAATGTGTAAAATTGGTGCAGTTTCCCTTTACGTTCCCTTTAAGAGATGGGCCTCTGTCAGAGCAGATCCTTTGAAAACTGCTTTAAAAACCCTCTACAGAGAAAAATAAATTGCAACTAATTTCAGGCTGATATTTTAGAAGGACCACGCTGAGTAACAGGGTGGAAAGTTAATGTTGCTCTGCAATATAGATTCAAATTTTCCAGCATGATTTACCTCTGGCCACTCCCCCGAAAATGATGTAACAACAGGTTTTGCCTTTGACAGTAGATAGAAAACACCTGCTGGGACATTTCTGTTTGGGGTGTGACTATGCTGCTGGAAAGTTTGTACACATAGAGAATGGTGCAGCAACAATATTTCTCATTGTTTATCTGAGAAAAAAAGTGAAACACCAAACAAATTTGATTTTGTGCTAATATGTATCGAGAAAGAATCACCTTTGAGTGAAAGTCTCACACGGACCAAGACATCTCGGTCATACTGTACCTGGTAAGCAGCGTTGGGTAGCGGAGTGGAGAGGTGATGGCGAGGTAGCGGTCCAGAGCAATCACACACAGCGTTTCTATACTGGCTGTGACACACAGCACATCAGTTGCTGTCCAGAAATCACACATGAAGTTTCCAAACTTCCAGGTTCCCAGCAGGATGTAGCTGGAGCCAAACGGGACCACAACCAAACCCATGATGAGGTCAGCAATAGCCAGCGAGGCGATGAAGAGGTTGGTAACGGTCTGGAGCCGCTGGAACCGCAGGAGGGCTGTAATGACCAGCACATTACCTGGAGGAAGAAAGAGTAATGTGACTTTTAAGACACATTTGAATGTTGTAAAATAATATTAATAACAACTGTCCAACGATAGATTAGCAACCGTAACTAGACATAGCAGACCTGTCAAGCTTTGTATTTGGGCTCCAAGAAAAGACGTACTCTCTGTCTCTATGACTCTAGGAGTTTGGAAGGTGGCTTTTTTTTTTTTTTTTTTTTTTTTGTAGTCTTTCAAAAATGTAAGACACAAGAGCAAACATATGGGGAATTGATTAAACTGTCTTTATCTGCTCTAATGTGAGCTGCAAATGTTAGCATGTCCAGCTAACTAGCTTACTAAATGCAGTAACATTACCTCAAGCCAGACTTGTATGTGTGTGTCATGAACATAAAACATTTGATAGAATGGGTACAAGACTGGGTACATAAAACTCATATTCGCTAATGTGAGCGACCTAGCTAGTCAGCAGGTGCAGGTCAACATTTCCATTGTAACAGCGAGCTCCACTAATGAGAGACATTGTTGTTACACTTAAGGATTGTGTGTAGTTCTCCATGACATCACAAATAAAACATGTTTTTCTTAAAACAAGGTTGATATACGGATTATAAAAGCATACACCACCCCTTCACAATAACCTGGATGGTTATGACATTATGGCTAATAATCTAAATCCTATATTCAGAATATTAATGGGATATTGACCTCTGGAACCTCACTTTTGAGCTCTATTTACCATCAAACCAGTGTTTGCTGGATTGTACCTTTAGCTTCAGTCTGTTAGCATTAACGTTTTATCGTGTACACTACCGTTAAGTAACTTGACATATCTAAAACACTTTTACTAGGTTCTCGTTTTAAAATGTGTCAGATGGAAACAATAAAAAGTCTGCTGGCTACAGACTTCTCAGCTGACTCAAGGATTTTAAGCATTAGCTTTACTGTAGCTTACATTAACTATCTACACTTATGAAATCCATTAGTGAGAGTCATTATGTCAGCTGACAGCAGCTAGAAATGAGAAACTGCTTTTATTCTCTGCTCTGTGGATTTAAAGACCCAATTTAAATACTAAGTCTGCCACCGTTATCACTGTCAACTACATATGTGCAGTGTGAGAATGGAAAGCTTGACAGGCATAGCAACAGTAACTAAGGAGGGCGGTGCTTAGCAAAGGGTCAGTTGAAATGATGAAAATGTTTTGTAACTTACCAAAGACTATGGCCAGAACCAGAATAGCCATTGCCGCACCCAGCAGCCCAATCTCTGCATGACTGTACCCCGTAGTGGAGTTGCTTGACTGGTTAGCCAGTGCTGAGACAGCACTGACATTTTCCATGATCTACAGCCAGAACACAAAGAACAACGCAGTTTTGTTAATAATCGATTAAGACAGCTCCAGAGTGGGGTCCAGTTCAAGAGTTTTCTGGCAGAGCACCTCTCCAGCAGCAGGAGGTGTTTTACCAGTTGATTTTAATGAGCTCTTGCGTTTATCTGCTTGCAGGTTTGCTTGAAACAGCGCCCATGGCACCACAGGTTACTGTCCAAATCAATGAAGGGATGAGTTTGTCCTGAACATGCTGTTGAAACGTTGCAATGTGTCACCTTAAATGAAGGCATAAGTGATATGGATCTAAATAGGTAGGCTGAGAGCTATGTCCACCTCACAGGATGTTTTCTGCTACCTTTTTTCTGACTATTATATCCTGTTAACCTATATATTGGGGCATCACAACTTCATAACGAGCATCCCCAAACTGCACCCTTTGTGGTCTCAGGGGCCACAAAACCCATTTTTGTTTCTAGGAAAATAATGCAAATACAAGTAATAAGGTAAGTAAGGCATGCTAGCCTGTATTGTAGCTATACACTGCTTGAGTATATTGGTTTGAAGCGATCTGTGAATACTCAACATAAAAATATTTTGAATACCAGTGAGGAGCATTTGTTTTCCTACTGTAGTATTCACTTTTCATGTTCCTCACTTCAGACAGCAGTAGCAGCAGTACATATGAACATAATGTGCAAGAAATAGATTTACCACTATCTGTGACGATAGTGACTGAAAATTCTGTTTTCTCTGATTTGAGGTATAGGGAAGATTTTCCACCATGGCAGGTGTAATTTGAAGATAGAGGTCATCATGGTCTCAAACTATAAACTATGGAAGTTTTCTACATTCAAATAATGCATTGATATTCACTGGTGCTTCGAAACTGGACAGTCAAGTGGACAGTAATTGTTTTGCATTTTTGGGGATGTTGTGGGTTATATTTGAAAATATAATGAGGGCAAGCTCCAGGATCTTATTTTGCAATGTTCTCCCTTGTTTCAGGACCCTCCCCATCAAATGTCACCCTTGTATGAGGATTTTTGCAACTGTATAACCTTAATATTTGCATTTGCATCATTTCGGCAAAAACATGTCCCAAAAAAGGGGTTTTGGGGCCCCTAAGACTGAACGGCCCCAAGCTGGGGGTGCTCGTTATGAACTTGTGATGGCCCAAAGTGCAGGCAAACAACTCAACTCAACTCAACTACACACAAGCAGCCCAAAGTGCCTCACATAGCAAAATTAAAACAACACATACAAATAAAACAATCAAACAAACAATAATAAAAATACAAACACATTACTCAACAACATTACCCCAATTAAAAATTAAAAGAAAATAATAAAACAGGAGATAATAGTGTTAAAAGGTGGCAGAAAGCATCCTGAGGGGTGGACCTGACTCCCAGACTAAGATTTACACTATGTGAATATTAACAAATAATTCTCTCTGCTGAAGAAACTGCTGAATCATATCTGAATTGGAGCAGTATGTTCAGATGAAGAAAGGTTAGCGACTCTTTACCTGCCTGCTTTCTTTTGTGTTCTTTCACAGAGGAAGTTATATGTGCCTGAGTGTTATCATGAGTTCATTAAGTTCAGCGGTCTGCACGTCTCTGAGTCACTCTCCCCCAGTGTTTACATATACATATACACCGAGGCTGTTCGTCTTCTTCAACAGCAAGTCAGCCAAACAGGAAAATCTCTGAGGGCTTGTGGGCCACACAGAATACTTGGTCAATTAATGGCTACAAATTACTCTGACAGTATAATATTAATATGTTTATTCCTCTGAGCTCTCAGGAAATCTGGCAGAAAACTCGTTAATATTTGACTTGTAGTGCCTCTTCACACTGGAATCACATACTTCACATACTGCCGACTACATACTCAATCAGTACGTACTGCACTCTTAAAAATAAGGGTTCAAAAGGGTTCCTCCTGAAGGGCTGAGGTTCTACCCAGAGCCATTTGATCTGAAGAACCCCCTTGGTGGGCTCTTGATGAAACCCTTGGGATCTAACAGGGTTCTCACTAGAATCCCCTGGGTCGGTTCTTGTTGGCACCAAGGAACGTTCCCTTAACACCTTTCGAAGGTGGGAAGGTTCTGGATGGAGGCCCCAAAGAGGGTTCTGGGTTGAACCATTACACCGTAGAAGTGTTCTCTGTAGAACCTCTCATAGGGCTTCTGGGTGGAATTTTTTCAGGGCCCGTTTCCACCAACATGGAACTGGCCCATGGAACTGACAAACAAATTAATTAAACTGTTTCAGAACAGTTAACAAGTCAGATGAACACAACTGCTTTATGTCTGAGGTACTAATAAAATGGTTTCAAGAAAAAAAAAATATTTCTAGTAACCTTAAGTGTGTTATTTTAGTTCATTAAAAATAATTAATATAATTGGCAATGTTAGGCTGACTTAAGAATAGCTGGTTTGGATCAGTGAGTTCACAAAAACTTAAACAATTTAACCAGTTCAGGTCGACCATTTTATATCTAACATAACACCTTATTTAATCACAGATAATTTCATCTTACATTAGAGTTAAATTCTTTCCAAGTCAAGAGAAAATGACAGTTTAACTGCAGGAGGAAAAATCTGGAACGCGCTTTTACTGAAACACAAATAGATAATAAAGTTAAAGGAACAAACTGTTATAATCTGCAAAAATAGACTGACATCACTGAAAAAGAAAGCTGAAGAGGATTTGTTCAAAATGTATATTTCCTCAAGTACTACTGAAATACACTTTTTACAGTGTCCTACATGAGTTAAGTATGTCAATGCAGCAGACTGTTCACACTTAAGTATACTCAGGTAACACGTCTTCTCTGCATCACATGACCATCACAACATTAGAGGTCTGAACTACCGTTATTGACAGTAGTTTATACAAGTGTAAATAAACATTACGTCTTCCACTCAATGCAACATTTCCCGGTATTATATTAACGTAGATTAATGCATGCTCGATTGGAAGGGGAGAAAAGAATTAAGGTCAAATGAAAATTAAGATCGATATGGACTGGACAATAATAGACATTATACTGTAGGTATACCTTACTGAGAGGCAGAGGAGTAGGCTGCTGAAGTGACTGCCTGCTTTAAAGATATTTAAGCTGGTCAAAATAAAGGATTTGGGTGGTTATAATCCATTGCATGCGATGGATTATAACCACCTGACTATACCACCTGATTGTAACCACCTTTGACCTACTCCTGTTGTTTGACCTGCTGTGTGCACACAACAGGTCAAATAACGCAGAGTCATAAAGATAATTGCAAAAGAGATAATTTCTTTATTATATAGCCTATAATGTTATAATTCATCTCATCATGTTAATTACAGTCTAATATCGTCCTAAAAAAGGATATTAGACATACCAAACTGATATTAACATTGGAAACAATACTATAATATTGCCCATAATCATAAAAATATCATGTCTAATTAACGTTATGCTCTAAACAGCAAACACTTATTTGGACACAATTGTGATTATTTGGTTTCACAAAGTCTTTGTTATTACCGCGGACATTAAGTTTTGCGTATGTGCACGTTATGAGTGTGTGATCCAAATAAAGCAGCTGTACTGTAGACGTACTGTATATAAACTGGGAAAAACAATCAGTTTTTGGCAGATTATCGTACAAAGTTTATATAAAGCAGCGCTTAACTAAACAGAATAAATCTGATACAGATAGAAATGTTGATTAAGTCATCTGCTGTGCTGGCTGCAGTGCTCGGTGGGACTGCCGGGAAACAGGGCTCTGTGAGCGGACTGCATGCGGTTGCTGAATTTCTCAACTCCAAAAACGCATTTTCAATTTGCCATCAATTTTCATAAAACTATCATTATTATAGTAAATATACATATGTATGCAGGTGATTTCTCACCTGAAAAAATACCCAGAAGTGAATTTCATGATGTAATAGGATAAAAAATTGTAAACATGACAACAGTGCGGTTTTACATCCGTCTGCCTCACAGTCCATCCTGGGACATTCTGAAGAGACGCAATGCATTATGGGCAGTTGAGTGTGTGCAGTGAGCTCACGGTGCATACTGAGGAATTCCTGGCAAACTATTATACATCTCAGAATTTCTTGCGTACACAAAATCCAGTTGGAATGCACTACATACTCTCATTTCACATCTGACTTAGTATGAATAGTACATTAGTATGTGATCCAGAACACAGCCACACTATTCTATCATCACAGCAAAGAATCCGTTGCACAATAAACACTAACATTTATTACTTGTTGCGGCTGGCAAAGTAAATAAATACTTGTCAGTCCATTCGCTCTGAAATTTGTGATTTTCATAATCAACCTCATGTCTCTTGGCTACGTCTCTATGGCTTTATAAAATACTCAATTCTGATTGGCCAATTACAACAATCTAAGGTCTGTAATTTCTGTATAATAGACCGTTGTTAGGAAGAACAGACTGTTGCTACGGACACAGTTCTGATCATAGACTCTGGAGGAACAATAAAATCATTTTTAAATCCATAAAACCTTTTTAAAATTAACAGTTTATGGTAAATTCTTGCTTTTTTTGTAAGTAACCATGTAATAAGCGTGATAATGTAAAGTGAACAGGTCATTTTTGACCAGCTCATTGTACATTATCCCTTATGTAGCTTCCAGGGAGACATTTTTAGGCTCGTTATTATTTATATTAGCAAACATGAGAGTTTCTCTTTGGCCCACCAGCCCAATTGCAAGTGTGGAGCAGGTGTGATCTTTATTGCAGCCATTCCCAGCAAAGACGTAACCCATATCGATTTAGATCATTCAGTGTATGGTTCAGATGTTACAGAGTAGTTCAAAGATATATACATTAGATTTATTTACCATACCACACACATGCCTATCTGACTTGAAGGCAGCCTGTTGAATAAGTCTAATATACAGTATGTGACATCAGGATTGTGTCTTCCTATGATAAATGAGCATGTATGTTTCTAATGTCCATATTGCTACTGGTACCTTTCGCTTACTACTTTTTTGAGTCATTTTACAGTTGTTATGTTTTTTGGGGGCATTTTTTGCATTTTTTATGATCACGGAAACATCCTCAGCCAGACTTGAAGTATCATCAAGTTTCGATATTAAATATAGTGTCTAAAGAGTTTACGTTTCGCCTCTTGGCTCTGACCAAATCACTGCCTGCAAGCATACACCAAGCCTACAGCTGTGGAGGGATGTTTGGAGAGTGTTGGGGCTTGTGAAATGCTATATGAGCTACAGAAGCGTGTACATGTGGTGTTTGCAAAAGAGCAACAGCACTGACAGGGCAAGACCAAGCAGTGCATTAACTGTCTCGCTGCACCTTATTGCTATGGGTGCTCTGGACATGCTGTATGTTGCAGTGAGAAGAATACATACATATACTGTATGTTAGTTGTGAATGTAGCAGCACAAAGCGACTCATCTGCCTCTTTTTTGATATTGCATGTATTTTTTATTACTCAATAACTTTCTTAGTAATTTGCATGAGGCATTAGGCAAAATGTACCTTTATCAGTAAAGGCTGAGCATGACAACTCAGTTGGGTTTTTGCAGCAATTCCCTGATTGACAACAGACACCTGGTGATCCTTGTTTACTACTCTGACTGTTCAGACAGCTGAGGGATGGTACTGTAAGTGCTGTGAGGCAAGCCTGGAGTTTTATCATTTTAGAGGCAAGGCCACTTGGCCTGTTGTCATTTTTTGAGGACATTAAGGCAAAGAGCCAGGGCAGCAGGACCATCAAATAAAACAATGATTTTAAGTCCACACAAATAATGTCATGAATTAAACTAAATGGTGAAGGATAACTTTATTTTATTAAACTCATCAGTGCAATTTATTAATGCAAAATACAGGGACGCTGGAAGTCAGTCAGAGATCAGTCTATGACATTAATAGTACGAGATATATAATGAGTTAGTATCTTAAAATAATGAGAAAAATAGTGACTGAATAATAATGAGAAAGTTTCTTATTATTTTGATATAAGTAGTGAAATTCTCATTCATTATTTTGAGATACTAACTAATTTTGTGACATAAGATAATAGATAATAACTCATTACTATGAGACAATGTCTTATTATAATGACACAAGGTTTTTTATCACGTTGGTGGTAATGGGCTTCTATAGAGCGAGACAGCACATCCAGTAGTGCAATAAATAAAAGAGGAGTGTATATAACATGGTCGGTTTGTCTCTTTTAACAGAGACTCCAGTCTGCAGTGTAAACCACAGAATTGTACAATAACATCAGGCTTAATGATCAAAGAAAGTTTCTGTCACTTCTTCTTTTCTGTCCATATTTGCACATCCTGGACACTCTGTCTCTGCCGTGAGTCATCACACTTAAATAGCCCGGCTTTCCATCGATTCATACCAGGGTCGAAATCCAGGTCACCACTGGTTATGTGCACAGCATTTCACTTCATGTTGCCCAATCAGAGTCTCAACAAAAGAAAACCACATGAACAGGAAAGAGGCAGAGGAGAAAACAGCAAAAACAGCAGGGCATCAAGGTGGCCACAGAGTGCAGATATTTTTTTCAGTAGCATAAGGCCAAACTCAGCCATTGCCATCATTTTGGATTATAATTCATCTTACAGTGGCTACCTGAAGACCTTCTTCCACAGCAACCATATTGTTCTGAAATATTTGGGAAAACACAGGTGTTACAGATGATACTAGTTCTAGTTCCTGTTCCAGCATCCAGCAGAGCCTTTCCAGTGAGCCAACACGCACCAAGCAGCACCCTGACTCTGTTCGACCTGAACTGGGCTGACCTTAGTTCATATCATTGGTAACACCTGTGTTGTCTTCATTTCATATCAAAATGGCTGCTGTGAAAAAGGTCTGTGGTGTGAAATGCATTCTACCTGTTTGCTTCACGGGTGGAAGTGTTTTTACTTGTGATTTGCTCTTTTACGCCCAGTTGAAAGGGAACAGCATTTTACAGTTTATGTTTTTTAATTCACCTCTGGCGACCTACGGAAGTTGTTTGGTTAACTGGATCTTCTGTGTGCATGTGCACTTGGATTAATATGTGTGTTGGTGTTTTTCCAACATAATCCAAACACTCACAACACATGTTAATGCCAGCGGTAAAGAGAGATGCATTGATTCACAAGTGTTTACCCAGTTCTCCAAGGGTCAGTGAGTATGTGTTGGATATTGGGATGCATTTCAAAACGCCAGGGTGGATGATGACAAGATTATTTTTTTATGACAGTCATACGCTGCACCTAAACAAATAATTGCTGTGTTATGACATTACTGTATAATACAGCACATTTATTATCAGTGTTGGTATTCTGTCAATCTTACTGACAAAACTAAACACATTTATATTTAGAGAGGTGCCAGAGTCTTCGGAAATGATGGATCTGCTGCAAAGTTAACTGCAGACTAATTTTAAAAATCAATCTTTCATTACTGCTCATTGCTCAGAAGGTTATTTCAGTTGAATATACAGACACACACACACAGTAAAAATAAACTACTTGTTTTAAATTTAAAAAAGTTAGAGTCCAGGCTGTCCAACTGACTGAATTTAAAAGCACAAGTTCAGGTTATTTTGTAATGATTCAAAATAAATACACTTTTCTAGTCAAATAAACTTCATATTAAAGGGATAGTTCACCCAAAAATGAAAAGTCAGTCACTATCTACTCACCCTCATGCCAAAGGTCAGGTTTAGTTTTTTTTTAGTCCACAAAACACTGCTTTTTACAGGACTACAGTGCTGCAGAATCTCCCAAACAATTTAAGTGAATGGTGACCAGTTTTCAAACAGAAAAACAACAACAACAACAACAACAACAACAAAAAAATAGAAACAGAAACATAAAATGCCTCCACACTGCTTGTCTGGTATAATTCAAGTCTAAAACTCCAACATGCCAAGCTGACTTGAAAGACATCATTAACACCATGTTTTTAGCTAAATCTTCACTGTATCTTCACTTCATTCTTAGCTTGAAGCCACGTTCACATGCAAGTGAACAGCATGTCAGGGCTTTAGAAGACTTGGATTAACTGAATTTTCATTTATAGGTGGACTATCCTTTTAATTCAGCTGTACTGTACATGTTCATTGAGCTTATGATATTGAGTATAATGTCTTATTTAATCCGCCTCAACATAATTGTGGGAAAATATAATCGAGTAATTCAATACTAACCATCACTGTTCGCAGTGTTTTCAACAATTTGAAAACACTTAAAGGAGTCTTATGTAGCAGCTGCACATCCAAAAATGAGTACTGCAGTCCAAATAGTGACTTGGAGCCATAGACGGTTTAATAAACAATCTACGGTTGTAGCCAGTTGTTCTTCCCCGCCCCTCCCCCACAGACATGAGAAAAGCTCAGGCAGGCTGCAGGAACAATGCAGGAGCACAAGACAAGCACAACATTGCAAGTGCATTGCAATAAGTCCTCCACTGTAAATTGATCAGTTGTTTATAATTGTCATTTGTCTGTCAATGTAAAGTTAAACCTGTTATCTAGAAAACAAAAGCCCACTGCTCTGAAAATACAC
Organism: Lutjanus argentimaculatus; assembly: GCA_034769285.1. Classification (NCBI taxonomy): domain Eukaryota; kingdom Metazoa; phylum Chordata; class Actinopteri; order Lutjaniformes; family Lutjanidae; genus Lutjanus; species Lutjanus argentimaculatus. Next base: position 19,187,833 of record JAWZSL010000004.1, on the reverse strand, counting down.
AGTTCAGTGACTGCCTGTCTCACTGCCTGCCAGACTCCATTAACATATCACTCAATTTAACCATTATAGACATCTACTCCTTCTACAAGTTTATTAATCATGACACTAACCCATTGGTGAACATTCCTGATTAATTTGAACTCTAATTAATGTGTAACAGGCAAATAAAAGCAGTGATTCTGGCCCAAAATGTACCTTTCAGAGAAGGACACTGTGGCTGTAGTGTTGTTGTCAGAGTAGCAAGTATTTCAACCTCACATTTCCTTAATTTCTGATTTATTACAGTAAATATATTACAGATTTCCCCTTTAATTGGTATTAAAGATGCACTGAAAGTTTTAATATTTGTTTTCTTCAAAAGAAGAAGTGTTTTGACTTTAAAACAGTGCATGTTAGGAGGTCTGATGATATGTTGATCATGTTTCTGTAGAAACTGAGTTGACTGAACAGTATACTGTACAGTTCATTCATTCAACTCATCATTTCAAGTCAAAAGAATTCAAGTTAGAAGAACTCATGTTTATGAGTAATGTTCTGAAAATCTGAAATTTAAAGTTTAATTAACTTGAATAAATAAAACGTATATAGGTTGTGTTAATGAAAAAAGATCAGTTGATTCCACTAAATTCCTGCATGATTTTTTATTGTCTACATATATATAACCAAAGGAATGATTAACTCTATTCTTAATGTTTGTAAGACGTTCAGTGCACATATTTGACCCTGCAACCCTTTAAACTGATGACCCTTTAATGGTACCCTGTAACTGCTCACTCCTCCCACTGATCAGATCAATAATCTGGGCGTCTACCTGCACTAACGCAGAGTCAAGCTTGCAAAACCTCTCCGCTCTGTCCTGCGTGAGCTGTTTAAACAGTCAAACACACACACAAAGAAACTTGACCAGCACTCTGGGGCCAATAACCAAACACAAAAGATTTACTGAGACATAAATATCCTAATATTTAGGCAGAGATAGCTTAGTGGTGGTAATTACGCTGAGCTCTCAAACACACAAAAATGCACACAATAGTACATGCACAAACACACAGTGTGCATTAACACAAAAATACACACAGAAACACCCAGCTTTTCCAGTGCTTAGTTGAATAAACTGATGATAGCTGCCCAAACTGTGAGGGAAGAGGGATGTCTTTGTACACTTAGTGAAAAGCACACACACTGAGTCATAAAACATTTTAACGTCTTGACAAAATAAATCATATATGTCAGAGATGAAAGCTAGTTTGGATTCACTGAGTCTGAGAGACACCCTCACACTGATGGAAGAATCTGACTTATTTCTGCTAAATTAGGTTTGGTCAGAGGTCTTATTCCTGTGGCAGCTGTTTGAGTACAGAGAAGAGAACAGGAGTGATGCTTTTTAAATATATCAGAGTTTCAACACACATGCAGTAAATGTATTTGCAAAGATTGACTCTGATCATATAGGAGGATTTTTTTTTTTTTTTTTTTTTTTTTTTGAGTAACTTATTTTATTTATTTATTTATTTTTACAGTGTATGCATGCACTCACAGTTTCAGGTCAGTTCACTGAATTTCTCATTCAGCACTGCAGCAGCTTTTCTCCCTGAGATCCACAAATGAAGCTTTACATTGCAACAATGCACCATGATCATAAAACATGACATTACAAAATACTCCTGCAGAACAATGATCAAAATATCAAATGACTTCTTTAATGGATGGTATCCACTAATGTTGAATAAGATTCCTTTAAATACTTTTGTTAACTGTAAAGTTTACAGTTTACTGATTGTCTTGATCATTTATGGGATTATTCCAACGCAGTAATACAAGCTGGTTACATTTGATGACTTTAGGATTACTCAGGTTCATAATTTGTGTTATTTCAAGTAAATTTGCAATTATTAGTTCATTAATCGATTAGTCGATCGAAAGGAAATCAGCTGCCAACTATTTTGAGAACTGATTAATAGTTGCAGTCATTTTTCAAACAACATTTACTGGTTCCAGCTTCTTAAAATAAAGGATTTGCTGCTTTTCTTTTATATTTATGATAGTAAATGTAGAATCTTTCTGTTTTGGACTGTTGGTTGGACAAGAGAAGCAATTTGAAGATGTTGTGCTGGGCTCTGGGAACTTTTATTTTACGTTTCATAGACTAAACAATTAAGCGGTTAATCATCAGATTAATCAATAATAAAAACAGTTCTTAGTTGCAGCCTTAGTGTCAAGTAGTTTATAATCATTTATGTTCTTAATCTCACTGTGTTATTACTTTAACCACTCTACTGGGTTATCCAAAAGCAATCCCAAGCAGGGAAGTTAATGATTAATCATTAATCGATTCATTGCCATTAAGCATTTAATCAATTACAAATGTATTAAGCAATAATGAAGCGATAGTTTATGAGTAGTTGCATCTCATTTGACATTGTTTTGTCTGGCTGAACCATTTGTTGAATAAGGAAACTTATCTCACTAAAATGAAGGAAAAAAAGAAAAAAGTGTTTTATATCATATTAATTATTAATGATTAACTGATTTATCAGTTGTTAGTATTTTCAACTATTGGTTTAGAAAAATGCACAAAATTTGCAGCCCTAATCCCAAGTTAATGACTACATTTATTTCATTACCACACCGCAACCATGTTAGAAACCATCTGCTACCCAACCTGGTAGTCATGATTATGAGCAACAGAATACTTATAACTGCATGAATACACATCTATATTCATACACACATCTCTTACCAACTAATAAAAATGTAAAGAGTATAATTCTAACATAAAAATGATGTTGTAACAGTGTGTGCATGAAGCATATGTGCAGTCATGTTGTCCTACCTCCAGGCTCTGTGCTCTCCTTTACAATCCAGTGATCTGATAGTAATCCACTCGCTTTTACATCCACAACATAAAGGATCATTATAATGTGTTTGTCAGCAGCGTTTTGGTGCCTCTTCTACCTCTTCTTTTTTTGCTGAGCTGTGAATGTCTGGTTTAGTGTGTCTCACACACACACACACACAGACACACACACACTCTGCTCTCTCTTTCCAGTCCACGCTCATGTATAAACACACTCTTCCAGCCCTCAGCCACACTTGCCCTTTTGAAGCAGCTGAGCCCGTCACCCTTTTTATAAGCAAACCCATGACATCACAGCAGGACAGTAGCCTATCAGAGGACAAGGAATGGCTTTTAGTGTATATCGCATGTCTGCAGCGTACTGACAGCTCGGCAGCCCCCAGTGCCCTCTGGGAAACATTAGTTTTTAAACCCTTGTTTATTCAGGGAGGGTTTCTGAGCTCTTTTTCAGCACTATGCTACCCCACCTCACATTCACACATGAGAGCGGCTGTACAAAACCACAGACTTCTGTTTTTGGCTGCTGGGAAGTGGTTGTACTGCTGTAACTGAAAACACAACAGCAACAGTCTGCAGCCTGAAAGCCCGAATATGCTGAAATGTCACAGGCTTTAATGAAACATTGCAGCAGAAAGATACCTGTGCTTTTCTACTAACAGTGAAGGTTAAAACAACTAAAATAATTCAACAATACAATACAATACGACAATATAAGAACAATAAGACAATATAAGAACCACAGTAAGCAAACACTTCATGTTGCACATTGAATCCAGGTTAGAGGAGCCGTAATATGAGTTCTGCCCCTTACTTTATGTGATTAATAGAATATACTATATAACCAAGCTTTTAACTGTAGTTTAAACTGAGTTGAAGTGACTCTACTGAACCACACTGTAACCCTCTGTTTTGTACGTAGAAAACTCAGTTAGTTTGATTTGATTTTTGATGATCTTACACAAGCCTGGATATGTTAGGACTGAGGTTTTCAAAGTGGGAGGTGGGCCTCCCCAGGGGGGCTCCAAACTGTTTCAGTGGAGGCTCAGTGAAATACACTGCCTGGCCAAAAAAAAAAAAAAAAAAAAAAGTCACACACTCTAATATTTAATTGGACCGCCTTCAGCTTTTATTGCGGCATCGTGTTCACCATGGCATCATTTCGATATGCAATGTCACAACATTTATTTCTGTCCAGAGTTGCATTAATTTTTCACCAAGATCTTGTATTGATGATGGAGAGTCGGACCGCTGCGTGAAGCCTTCTCCAACACATCCCAAAGATTCTCAGTGGGGTTAAGGTCTGGACTCTGTGGTGGCCAATCAATGTGTGAAAATGATGTCTCATGCTCCCTGAATCACTCTCTCACAATTTGAGCCCCATGAATCCTGACATTGTCATCTTGGAATATGGCCGTGCCATCAGGGAGAAAAAGATCCCTGGTCATTCAGTATATTCAGGTAGAGAGCTGACCTCATTTTTTGGGCACATAACATTGCTGAATGTCGACCTGACCAACTGGGTAAATCTGGACTCATCAGACCACATGAGCTTTTTCCACTGCTCCAGAGTCCAGTCTTTATGCTCTTTAGCCAATTGAAGCCTTTTTTCCAATTAGCTTCACTGATAAGTGGTTTTCTTAAGGCTACACAGCTGTTTAGTCCCAATCCCTTGAGCTCTCTTCACATTGTGTGTGTGGAAATGTTCTTACTTTCACTATTAAACATAGCCGTGAGTTCTATTGTTGATTTTCTTATTATTTGATTTCACCAAACGTTTAAGTGATCTCCGATCACGATCATTCAAGATTTTTTTCTGACCATATTTCCTGGAAGTGATGGTTCACCACTATCCTTCCAGGTTTTAATAATGCGTTGGACAGTTCTTAACCCAGTTTTAGTAGTTTCATCAATCTCCTTAGTTGTTTTCTTTGTTTCATGCAGGCCAATAATTTGACCCTTCTGAAACAGAGTAACACAACCACAGGATGTGTCTTCTGATGTGGTTTTTTAAGAAATGAGAAGCTGCTCACTGAATCAGTTTGGTTTAAAAAACTTGTTGCCAGCTGAAACATATTAATCACTGCAGTACTTATCTAATTGAAGGCTCTTACCTATTTGCTGAGTTAAATCCAGGTGGTGACCTTTGTTTTGGCCAGGCATTGTGTTACATTTATCTTTTTTTGTAATAGTCCCTCAGGAAGTTACATTTGCAACAATTAGCGCAAATTCAACCAATCATCATGAATTGTTCAAGACTTTGCAGTTTTGTCTAATCATCTTCACAAATTTGACCAATTCTCATAGCTTCATCATAGCAGTTCCCCACGCAAACGTCATGCGTGTACGTCTCAATTAATCGACTCAGTCTTTATCACTATTCATCACTATCACTAGTTTATGTATTTTTTAATTTTGTCACTGGGACTGAAAAGACAGAAGGTTTGTCATTGTTATCGACATTTATCAATGCTCTGTGCACTTTTATGTTTTATAATTTTGTGCTTGCTGTTTTGACGGAGTTTGAGTCTTAGTGGAATAACCCCCAGGAGCTCTTCTTCATTTACAAATAAAGCATATTTTGTTAGAATTTTTGTAATCATGAGCCTTTGTGGTAAATTTACTTAGACCACTCAGATAAGAGTGCTGCTTTATTGTCACCAGAACAAGTTGCCTCGATTTTTAATGAATTATTGAAAAAAAAAAAAAAAAAAATCAAGCATCACAATTTTTAAGAAAAGCTCCTGTGAAATCAGCCATTTTCAGCCGTAACAATCCCAAAAAAGCCCACAAAAACAAAGAGTGATTCACAAGGACTGAGCTGTATACATTGAATAAACAGCCCTTGATCTTCTTCTCTCATGCGGGAAAAAGTCACATATGCAGCGAAGGAGGCTTCGCAGACAGCGAACAAAGAAGGTTCAGACTTGAGTTTTTATTTTAATCATTCTGCACTGAGGAAACATTTGCATTTTTACACAATTTACACGGTCTGTACAGCCCTGCAATGAATCAGATAAGAAATATCTCAAATCAAGACTTAAATCTGAACCTTCTTTGTTCTCTCTGTCAGAGTCCTTCTTCGCTACATTAGTTATCAAAAGGGCATCACATGAAAAAGCCTAAATGTGTGTGATTTTGTGAAGGAGAAAGTCCAGAAATAGAGTTATCGGGAATTTTTACTATTTTTCTCACTTTCCCAGAATCCGAGACTAATAAATGCCTTTTTTAAAATATTCCTTGTTGTCTGAAGTTATGCAAACAGCAATAGCGAGGGATTAAATAACATAAGCAGCAATGTGTAAAAATGGGAAAAATCCAATCTGAGTTTTTGCCAATAACAAAGGTGTGCCACAAGGCTCCATACTGGGTTTTCTATTCACATCAATAACACAAACTCATCCTTATCTGGCTGCCATGTCCACCTTTATGCAGACGATACTATTATATATTTTGTTGCAGATTCCCTTCAGTTAGCTGTTAGGAAACTGCAAGATTCCTTTACATTTCTGCAAAGTGTCCCTTTTAGATCTAAAATTAGTTCTGAATGCACATAAAACAAAGTTTATGTTGTTTTCTCGAGCCAGTATTATAGACACTGGCAATCTTCTTATCTCCACTCTAGATGGACTCAGAATTGAGCAAGCTGCAGTTAAGACCGAGGCATCTGGCTTGATGAAAGACTTAATTTCAAACATGTTGACACTCTTATATCTAAGTTGCAGCAGAAGATCGGTCTCCTGTACAGAAATAGAGCTAGCTTCTTCTTCCCTCCCCCCTGCTTTGTAGAAAAACAATTACTGAAGTGATATCTCTGTTGGTTAAGATTTTGGAGATGTTACTTTAAGCATGCTGTCTTCTTCTCACCCTCAAAACCCTTGAAACTTAGTTCATCATTCTGCCCTTCATTCTATTATTGGTGATGCTTATGGTACCCATCGTTGCACCCTGTGTGAGAGGGTTGCTTGGTCCTCACTTGAAAAAAGACGTAACAGGTACTGGTATTAATTGATCAAAGCCCTTACTGGTAAAGTTCCACCTTATATTTAGTCTCTCTTAGTCACATCAGTCAGCACTTACCAACCTCATGCCCCTATCCCAACTGTTTTAAAATGTTTTGCACACATCAAATTCAGCATGAGTGTACATTTACAAACAACAATAAAGTTTCTCAGTTTTGAAATTAAATATCTTGCCTTTGTACTGTATTCAAGAAAATACAAGTTGAAAAGTATTTGCAAATCATTCTGTTTTTATTTACATTTTACACAGCATCCTAACTTTGCTGGAATTTGGGGTTTGTACTACACAGTATAATAACATTACAGTTCAAAACGTATTGGTCTTAAATGTTCTAACAATAGCAGCAATCTACAGAACACGCCGGCCCCTTTTTAACGTCCTCACCACAGAGTGTACCAGGCCAAATATTCAGGTGAAACATCTGAGTTTCTCATGCGTCACTGAACACAGTGTTCTGTCTGTTTTGTGCTGATGCACATACACAACAAAGTTCTCCCACGCATGTACCACATGCTTACCACTTAACTCATGTTCTACTGTTCTACTCTGTTCGTGCTTTCTTCTGCGATGCGAAACAGGAAACCACACTGAGAACTTCTCACCATCTCCCCTGTCTCCTTTCAATTACACACTTTATCTCTCCACCTCTCTTAATCATCTCATTCCTTTTCACGACGTCTTTTTGGGGCCTTCTTTGTCAAAGAGCCCAGAGCAACATTCATGTAGCCAAAGGGACTGATTAGTGATAACGCTCTGATCACCATGATTCATCGCCACTGCCTGAGTCAATTATGTTTTGACCACCCAGCTGATCTGCAGTCTGCAGTAACACTCTGCAAACAGTTCATCTGAAGGGCTTTCCGCCTGCAGAGGAAGCCACAGCTGGTACCACAAAGAACAAACACCAAGTTGGCAAGGTGGCATTAATGAGAAAAAGTCTTATCTTGATCCAACCTCCCTCTACTTTCAGAGTTCATAAACAGTCTTGACTGGGGAGTTTGGAAAGTGCTTAATTTTAATCGCTCAAGGTTAGGAATTTGAATATACTCTCAGAAAAATGCTTTATTTTCAACATAGTCAGGTGTTTTTGTCAATACAATCACTAAAAATCTTTTAACCCTCTATTACATGAATTATCAAACATGATAAAAAATTTGAATGTGTTTTTATTGATTAAATTTGCTTAAAGCTGCAACAAGGAGTTTATAACTGGTTATGAAACAGTCTCAATTTAATACTGATGCCTCTATATGAGCCTGTATTTACATTTTCCCAGGCAGAGTTGCAGAGGGGAGTACGTTGGCCACTTAAAAAGGAGGAGGAGATTTTTATTTAGATAATTTTATTTTTGATGTTATATTTTGTGGTTATTTGTCCACAAGGGCCTCCAAAATCAACGCAATATGAAAGTTCCATGTTTTAAATGATAGAACTATTATTAAAAAATGGCAACACTTCATATTTCCAGGCCTCCAGTTTCATCATAAGTAGGTGATAATTAGCAGGTAACTTATTTGAAATGCTGTTGAAATCATCCCAAAAATTAACCCAACATTTACCCCAAATTTCATGGTAAGTAAGTGGGAATTAATTTCCAGGGATCGGGTCAGTAGTGATACTCTTTACTTAACACAGAGACCTCATTTATATATAATATTAATGTCAGTAAAAAAAAAAATTATAGATTTCAATTAGATTTTATATTACAGCCTTTTGGTAAAACTAAGATAAAGTAGTACACCATGCAATAGAGGGTAAATATTTGAAATAAAACTGTCCTGTCATCATATTTGTAATTCATAGCAAGCTGGAAATTAGCAGCATTAAATAGTCAAGATCAAAACAAAGTTAAAGGTAGAATCAGTAGGATTTGTCCGAGCTGTTCGCAAATGCACCAGGATGATAACTGGATGTAAAATACCAACATTTTGGGTTGATAAAGTGTCTTGAGCACAGCACAATAATCAGAAAAATAAGAAAATACAGGTGGAGGGTGGCCACCACCACACACTTCTTCCCAGTCATAAGTGATGACTGAAAGGGATTATGTTTATTTGGGTCTGTACATTGTTTTTATAGGAAAAGTGTTGCATATTATAATGCTAATATGAGCAGATGGTAAAATAAACAAAGTGTCAGTATATGCTGATTGGTCTGTGTATGAAGGAATTAGCAATTGCATTTATTGTAAAAAAAAAAAAAAAAATTAGATGTGATGATGAAAGCTTTGAGAGTCTGGACATTTTTGTCTGAGGCACCTTGAAATTGTTTGAAAAGTGCTTGAATTTTTCTGCACAAACCCAGATCTCTGGTTCACACTATAAATTTTGCTCCTATGGGAAAGGAGCTGCAGCGCGGTCAGTATGGCCATATCCTGCTGTCTGTCTAGCCCCAACACATTCCTCTCCGCACCTCTTCCTGTCCTTGCCCTGTCCCTTCCTCCACATCCTCCTCTCCCTGCCACACCTTCTAACTCCTAACGTGTCCATCCCTCGATATCACAGCTCTGCTCCCTATACAACAGTTGCTCCTTGTTTTTTTTTTCAGCTCTCACTTTTTCTAAACGCTGCATCATCATTGGTCTATTTGAGTGACTCCCTGGTGTAGTATTTAACTTTATATGTAGAAACCTTTGAATACCTGCAGCGTTGTGGCATACATCAATTATATACTATTGATTTGCAACGACCAAATATGATGCTGCCCAAGTAACTTGTGAGGTCTTCGTCAGTACTTCAGGCTGTTAGAAAAGGTTACAGGGACTGACTGCATGTTTTCAGGCAAGCAATTGATGGGCACTTTGAGGTTTTTGGCAATGGGTGAGTACCAAATAGTTCTTAAAAACAAAATTTAAAAGTTGAGATTGTAAATACAATATATGTATAACTAATACACACAACCCCTGGTCCAGTGAGTTACCTCTAATTCTGGGCATGTGCGACTGTGTTGCTATGGATAAGTGTATTATATGCAGACTACTGGGATCAGTTTGATCTATTTGGTCAATTTGACCCTTTCCTGTCAATTTTTGCTGTGTGCTCCAAAAACAGTTGAGCAAGCCTCGTACCCAGCAGAACCTCAGTCAACTTTCTCCTTTGCCTAACTTGGATAGGTGCGAGGCTCATCTATGCTGAAAAGAAAAACAAATTTTGAAGCTTGTTAAAGGGGAACCTGCAGAAGTGACATATATAACCAATAGTCACATCTTATATTAGCTAAGATTTGCAAAACACTAGCTATCTAGCTAGCTAAGGATTGACATAGATGAGCTAGCTAGTTAGCTAGCATTTAGCTATTAGATGTAAATACCTGGCTAATAATTGATGCGCTATCATTTTGTTCTGTGTCAAAAAGTCTAGCTATCTGGCTAGCTACCTATTGATGGAGATCAGCAGGTTGGTTAGCTACTGTTTTGCTAACATTACCCAAGATAAGATGTGACTGTGCAATATGTTGCTTTTAACATATTTTAACCACTTGGTTGAACTAGATGTGTCTAGCACATAGGTGTGATTCAGGACAGGTCAGTAATCCGTTTGCAAGCATGTAGGGTGCGTGTATTTTTTTTTGTTTGTTTGTTTGTTTTGTTTTTTTGTTTTGTTTGTTTGTTTGTTTGTTGTATTGTTTTGTTTTTTTGTTTTGGGCGGGCGGGGAGTGGGTTGGCAACTAAAACTGCCACAATGTACGTCACCTGCCTCCAGAGCAGCCAATAGCAAAAGTCAATTACAATAGCTGGGTTTCAACCAGTAGAGGACATAGTTATGATATTTATAACACAATATGTCGAATTAAAATACTTTGCACTAAAATGTCAACACTACTAAAAGCCCATATACATTGGTTTTCAGCTGAAAAAGCGATCTGAGGGCTTAGTTACATTTTAAACATGACGTCAGCCACTTGAAATGAGACTTCATGAGTTTCACTTGAAGGGATCATATGACACAAGACAAGCTACAGTATGTTTTCCCAGCAAAGTATGTCATGGGAAATTACAATGAGATGACAGTGAGAAAAAAAGAGAGGATGTTGAGGTGTTTTTTTGTAGACTAATGCACATAATTCATAATCTTAGTTTGCCAATTTTAGTCTGTCTCAAGGGCTTTTTTGTGGGCTTCCTCCTCTAATCTTCTTTGTTGGTTTTCTCTGAATCCAGTATTGAGTAAAACTGAAAAGGTTTAGAATTTCTTCAGAAATAAGAGATTGCCTGCCTCTGTATTGAGCCGTTTCCTCAAGTGGTGGGGCCAATCTATAATGCATCAGTGGCTGCAGACTGTGTTGAGAGATTCTCAAGAATTGTGCTGAAATGTGCTGGTAAACTGCATGCTCAGATGTATTTTTCAGCTGCAGTATCACATTTTTGCACATGACAGCAAATAGTCTGCTAAGCCACATTTGTTTCATCTTAATCAATCTGTCAAAAACAAATGTATGTAAGAGATGCATCTGTAGGACAATAATGCAGCGGTAATTTGCGCTCTCATTTGCTGTGCGTGAACATCTACAAGGAAAAACACATTCCCAGGCTCAGCTGGGTTTTTTTTGTGTGGTTTATTTGCTCTAATAAGAGAAGCCCACTCTGTGCAGTATATCCTGCACATAATGTGCATCTGGACCACTGAGACCATGCTGTGCTTTTTCCTGCTGCCACATCCCAACCGGATTTTGACCCCTCGTCTTTCCTGCATCACAATCTGACAGTGGCTACGTGCCAACGCATTTTGTAATGACCCCGACCCAAAGAAAATCAAAGCCAATTAATGGTGATCAAATGAAGATATGTGCGGTATTCCAAATTTAGTTGCAATATTCACTGGAGTTTTGTGGCATCGTTCTTATGCATGTGTTCCACCAAAATGAATTATTTGTGATGTACAGCTGTAAAAAATGTACACAGTGCAGCAGGATTTCCAAGACAGAAGCCAAAAAGTTGGCTGAAACAATGCTTGAAAACTGAAGGTAAACTATGAAAATGTGATCTAGAGGAGCTGTCTTCAGTCATTAATCAGGCTTTGCTTTGTACTCTAGCACATAAAAGAGAATATGAATGGAATGACCCTAAAAGCAATCCATCAAAATATTGTCATGTACAGAGTCCCTCATAATTCTCTTCAGTATCCTCTGTCGCAGTCTCTCACTGTCGTTCCGTTCTCCCTCTGTCCTCCGAAGTATGTCATGTTTATGTTCTTTCACAGCCTCCGCGTCACCTCTGCCTGGCTGAGACACCTGCTTTGACAGATGTGAGGATTAGAAGGGTCAAACAATGAGGTGAGAAAAATTCAGCGTCACAAATACAGAGTACAGTTGATAAAAAAAGAACCTTATTTTAATCACTCTTCAGGTCTCATACTCAGTTGTCATGCTCAGGTAGATGTCACAGTGCCAGCAAATGCAAAAAACACAGCTTAAAGCTTTCTTTTCTCCCAACTTCTGTAACACTACTCAACAAACAACCAGCTCAGTCCTTACCTGCATATGGTGTCTCATAAATACGGAGGCACTGTTGAATTTTGTTATAAGTTATGTTTTTTTATGATTCATTCCTCATTTTTACAACATGTATTTATATCTTTTATCTCACAAGGCATGTGCAATATTTTACATGTTTTTTTATTATTGTTATTTATTATTGTGTCTTAAAAGGACCCACTCAGTATGTACTCACCTCTATGTCGATGTGAGGATGGGTGAAGATCTTCAGATCACAAAACAATCCTGGAGTTTCAGCAGAAAACAGGGTTGCAGCCAATTCGGTATAAAATGTTTAAAAAAAAAGAACACAAAACAAACACAAAATGTCTCCATCCTGCTCGTGTGGTGTAATCCAAGTGTCCGCGAGCCGCAACATTAAAATTCAACCACAAAAGACGCCATTTACGCCATGTTTTTAGCCGAAATGTCAACTGTAGCATGTAGCAGGTAGCATGTAAACATGGCGTCGATCTCGCGAGACTTCGTATATATCTTAATGGATGGACGTGTGAAAATATCGCGATCTGCAACCCTGTTTTCTGCTGAAACTCCAGGATTGTCTAGTGAGCTGAAGATCTTCACCCATCCTCACATCGGCATAGGGGTGAGTACATACTGAGTGGGTTATCATGTAAAGGTGGAATATCCTTTTAAGTGTACCACAGTACTATTTTGTTGGCTATGTATTGTACAACCCCAACTGCAAAAAAGTTGGGACGTTGTGTAAAACATGAACAAAATCAGAACGCAAAGACTTGTATTCAAATGGAACAGGTTTAAGTACAATTTTGGAGTACTTGTACTTTACCTGAGTCATTCCATTTTATTCTGAATTATACTTTTAGGTAAATATTACAGCTTTTGCTTTAGTTAGAAGTTACTTTTCATGTTAAGACTTATTTTGAATCTCCACCAGGCACCCGAAAAGAATATCTGGATGTAAACACTTTGTATCATCAACATTTTTGATTGACAGTGTCATAATTAGCATATAAATTATTGAGCTATGGCCTAAAATGTGTTTTGAGAGGTCAAAGTCCTTTGACCTTTGACCACCAAAATATCAGCACTTCATCCTTGAGTCAAAGTGGATATTTATTCCAAATTTGATTCCTTATAAGTTTTTCTTAGATATCATGTTCACACGACCACCAAAATGTAATCAGTTCAGTCTCGAGTCTAACTGGTTATTTGTGCCAAGGTTGAATAAATTCCCTCTGGCGTTCTTGAGATGTTGTGTACACAAGAATGGGATGACCCAAAAACATAACACCCGTGGTCATGGCTCTTTCTAGCTTTGAGCCATAAAAGGTTTTTCAAGTTTTTTTTTCAAGAATTCTGAATCACAGAGGTCCTTCAGCATACAGTCACAAACATGCACAAAAAAATTAGGCTGATCAGTCCAGCAAGATTAGCTGTGGACAAGCTCCAGGTCCATTGGTCACAAACACACGCAAGTGATCGCATGATCCCCTCCAGGCTTACACCTGGTGGACATAAAAATGCAATGTATTGTTTTAGATTAATGCAGTATTTGTTAGTAGTTCTACTAAAGAGACATTACTCTATATTTGTCAAAAGGATTCATTGCAAATATTTACAGTATTTAAGGATCGAAAAGGTAAAACTCCGGAGAAAATAAAAGGAAAAAGAATGAATATTTGAACCTTGTCTTTCCTTCTTTCCTATCCCATAAATCAAGAGCTCAATTTATCTTGTGGCCCTTAGGAGGAACCTGATCCCTAGTTTGGGAACCCCTGGATGAAACTACCTAACTGAGTAAAATGCTCCTGAAACAATGTATTAACATTTACAACATTTTACAACAACCTAATAATAAAAAATGTATCATTTTAGTCACAGGGGACATTTTACTGCAGATTGAATACTTTTAATTTTTAAATTTTAAGTTCATTTAGCTGGTTACATTTTACTTAAGAAGAATTTTGTATGGTTTTACATATAATGGAGTATTTTCAGATTGTTGCATTGGTACTTTTAATACTTTAATACTTCTTCTACTACTTCTCTCTACTACTTTATGTATGTGGGTGTTTGTGTTGACAGGTAAGGCAAGGCAAAATGAAAGGTTTGCTTCTTACGGATCAGGAGTGACTGAGGCATGTGAACAGAAAGATAAACACTCTTTCAGCCAGTCAGCACCTCTCCTTCCTTCCCTCCTCTCTCCCTTTGTAGTCTCTCTCATCATTCTCTCAGTTTCCATCACTCACTCAGTCCCTTATTTTCTCTGTCGCTCTTTCTGCTTTCCCTCATCGCTCTCTCCTGTTTCATCTCCTCTCCCTCCATGTTCATAACTCCTCCTCTGCCTTCTCTCTCATCACTCTCTCTCTCTCTGTTTCCTTTCTTTCGTTGTCTCCCCCTTGTGTGGCTCTTGTACTCTGCTGCTCATCTTTCATCTTGTCCCTATTTTCCTCCCTCGCCTGCGCTTTTACCCGTGTCTCTTTTTCCCACTCGTGTCATTTATAATCCCCTTTGAAGCACCATTTACCTCTTCAGGAGCAGTAGATGCATCAAGTGTTCTTGAATTACAGCATTAAACATTTCAACAGCTTTGAAAGTGGTTGTTTTTACCCAAAGATTAATTCATTCTGTGAGCATTTTTTTTCACGTTAGCCTGCAGTTTCATAGATTTAGGTACAAATAAGCATAATGACTTATTGCTAATGTGGCTGATGTTTATGTCTGGGATAATTTCAGGTGAGAAAAATTGCATGTGCAAATCATGCATCACTCATCATGTCCCTTTCCTGTGGAAAGACATTTATTTTCATTCTAATATCAAAGCGGTGATGATAGCAGTTCCATGAAGTTGGGGGACTCACAAGAGACAGATCACAACAGAAACAGGAGATGAGATTTCCTGACTTTTGGTCCGTAGTATGAGTCAAAATCCACATCCAAAATTTCCTTTGCGTGCAATTCACAGCTTCTTTAATTAGAACCTCCCTGCCTGGTAAATGCCTCTTTTAACACTACGTTCCCTAGTTTGTATACATGTTTTCCATTAACAAATGTCTCCGAGCCTGAGCTGAGAAACCTCTGATGATATTATTTTATTAAAGTCAAGATGAAATGAAACATGAAACTTTTCAGCCCTTTTAGATCACATCCCCAGTCATATTGTGCACCTATTTAAAAATATGTTTATTGTAAGAAGTTTATTTTATTTCTTTATATCAAAACCATGGAAACACCATTCATTTTTACGTCCTGTAAAACAAAATATAATAGGTGTTTACATAAACTAGAACTAACCAGTTTCATCATATCATGACATCCACCTCTTAATCAGTATTCAACTTTCAGCAGGGCAAAGCACCGAACCCAGTTCATTGGTTTGCTAGCTTGCAACAATATAGTGTTCTGCTTCACCAAATCCCATGATTACGGCCCACTGGCCAGAATTTATTCACTTTGGAGTAAGTAGTGTCTAAAACAGCAGATTATATACGAGGCAGTGGACTGCTTCAGCAGCTAGTTAACGTTAGCTAAATGAAGCATACAGCCTCATTGATTGTTGTTACTATACAACAGCACAACTTTATAACTTGTACAGAAACACAACTTAATTACTCTATTTGATGGTTTGGGTGAAACTGGATTACATTTTATGGAGAAAATGTTTTGTGCTTTCAACTCTGATATTAGTCTGACTCACCAGATATACATTTTTATTTTAAAAGTTGTATCAGGGAAATGGAACAAAAAACTTTCATATCAGCACGTATGGGATGCTGATACTGATACTGACCGATATAGCTGTGATTTGTCAGTATCGGGCAAATCATCTAATTAAAGACAAGGGAACCTCCAAATGTTTTTGCTTGATAATTTACTTTAATGATTTAGTTGATTAGCAAAATTGATCAATGCTCGGATGAATCCAGTTGACCAATTGTTTTAGCTCTGAAATAGGCCGGTCCGTTAAATTTGTACTAATTTAAGGGATTAAAGTGTGTCATTTTATGGTGTTAAGTCAGGTTAAAACCTGAGTTAATATTTAGCCTGTGCAGCTTTACTTCTGGAAGATTTCATTTTATTGTATCTTTAAACTCAGCTGAGTACCTAACAAATACCATTTAACCGAGGTCACTTTCTGCTGGAAACGGGACATCATTTACAGTAATGTTCTGCTATTTTACTGGACCCTGAAGGCTCAGAGAATTCCTGTCTGTCCAAACACAGCTGCTGCTTGGACTACCTTGGATTAAAACCAAAGCTGTGAAAAAACTGGCACCATACCCAGCTTTGAACCATGTAAGACAAGAAAGCAACAGCAGCCAGCCAAGAGAGATGTTACGTCTCTAATCTGCTACAACAGCAAACCATCAGTGCCATGATGCTGATGTGATTAAACATTGTATTCTGAGTTAGCTCCCTCCTGTCCTGAATTATTTGTCTCCTGTGCTTTTGCAGTCAAAGTTTCCTCACATTGTTATCAGGCTCAAAAATGGCTGACAGAGATTATTTTATGTCCTCCATGTGAAAGATGACACTGAGGGGAATAACACACAACAAAATGTGTCTTGGCTGAAATATGATAATCATCTGCTATAATGAAAAACACCCGGTAAGAGAAAGCCCTGAGGTGATTTTGCCGTGACATTTTGTGGGAGCGACGAAACTACGAAACACCACGGCAGGACTGTCTCTTCACGTGATATATTTTGGGACAAACTCAGGTCAAACATGTTATCTGAAGATCTGTGGCCATGAGGTGTGGTTTATCTTTTTTCTTACAAAGAAAGAACATAAATATGTTTTGATTCATCAGCTGTACTTTCATCTCCTCTGGCTATAAATCTAAAGTTTTTGGGGCGTGTACTGTGACCTCTGACCTCTAGATTCTTATTTACTAACAATAAATCTCACTGTACAGAACAGGATCCTGACATATAAAGAGCTCACCTATGACCCTTTAATCATTGAGATTGGAGGCAGATCAGTGATAATATTCAGACACAATGACAGTGACCTCACCTTCACCTTGTCCCATTTCCTGACTGACAAACACACACACACGTGGACATTTGTTAGTTATACTAGGACAGAATTTTTGTCTCCAAATGGGACAGGGAGTCTCCTCATTGTGAGTGTGTGTTCAGACTGCAAAAGAATGGCACTGAAAGAATCGATATTAAATCCTTGTTAAATATTTAAATACTGCAAAACATAATTTTGATTATGATATAATACTTTACCCAGTAATATGTAGCATAAGGGATTACAATTTCCAAAACCATGATAATATTACAGTTACTAATCCAAGTAACTCGGAGTTACTGAGTTGCTTTTTTTGTCTGTGAAGGCTGACGTGCAGCATGATGGCGTGTGGCAGGTCAGGGCTGGTCAGGTCAGCTGCTAAACAAAGCCTGGTTGATGAGAATAAGGGAGAGAGGCAAGTACTGGCATCAGTTTGTTTGGCTCCTCGAGAGAGAATATGTGGTGATGGAATGTGATTTGAAGGCCACATTCAGAGAGGCCGACTCTGTTTCCACCCCAGCCGGCATCTGGACAGATAACAATAATAGCTTCCTGTGTTGTAACAGTTTACTGGATCAGCAGTTCAACTTTGCAGGACAACAAGGCTGCCAACAAGGTACAAAAGTAATATCTTAATATAACTAGTAATGTAACTAATTACGTTTGTTACCAAGTAATGAGTAAAGTAATGCTATTGCTTATTACACCTCCTGAGCAACTTTCCCAACACTGCAGAGGACTGATAGAGAGCTGAACGTTATTATGTCAGAGCCAAGTTGACCTTTGACCTTTTGAATATAAAATGTCATCACCTCCCCTTTTTATCTGATTAGATATTTGTGTGTAATTTTGTCATAATTAGTGTATGAAATCTTGAGTTATGGCAAAAAAAAAAAAAATGTGTTCAGTGAGGTAACTGTGACTTTGGCCTTTGAGCACCAAAATCTAATCAGTTAATCTTCGAGTCCAAGTGGACATTTGTGTCAAGTTTGAAGAAATTCCCTCAAGGCATTCTTGAGATTCACAAGAATGGGATGACCTGAAAATATAATGCATCCGGCAATAAAAACATGGCTGTTCGGTCCAGTAATATTCAAACTTAGCTCTGGACAAGATGCAGGAGTGTTAATCACACATGCACACACTCACTTACTCACACACACACGTGCAATTACATGATCCCCTCCTGGCTCATGCCTGGTTGGAACAATGAATGCAGTTTATTTATAGATTTTGTTGTTAATTATATTGTGACACCTTGTTATAATAAGCAAATAAAACTATGATCATGGACACTGGTAGACTCAATTTCGCAGCAGCAGTATTTATAGGCTCATGTTGTGCCATATTTCCTATAACGCCTGATACTTCCTGTCTAAGAGGATGTAGCTACTTTCTCCCCTCTCAGGGACCTCATTGTGTGTGTGTGTTGTTTTTTTCATTTCTCTGTCTGCCCCTCCACCCCCTATCAGTGTGTGTGCACTTCAAAAGCAGCGCCCTCTTCATGTTAGTGTATTTGTGCCACACAGCAGCCCAGCTGTCTAACTGTGGTATCTAACCTGATAGCACACAGTACATACATACAATGTAGTACAGAAAAAGGCTCCCAGCCTGATACATATATCAAGGGCAGTCCCCACCTAAGATTTTCCTTAGTTGAATCAGATTCTATATGAATATTTGACGATTTGTCCTTTTTTTATTTTTACAATACATTGTGACACCCTAAATTCCTGTTGGTTTTACCAGATAGATTTGAATTTTAATGCCCTCCTTTGTGATTTGTGGAGTGAAAATATCAATATTTTCACACAGTAAGATAAATTATGAGTGTGTGTCCTCCTATAGTCTCGTCAGAAGTTGCAGCTGCTGTCCAGCGTCACCTGCACTGACTGCTGAGCTCTCCTTTACGCTGTGAAGTATGGATTCATTTTTACCAAACCAGAGTTTGTGATTGTTGAGACGGTGGAAAGATGAACCAATACGTTATTAGTGAGTTTTATTTAGATTCTGTAAAGTTTGAATGAAGCAGAAGATGATACAGAAGGATTCTGGTGAGTTTAGCGAGAGCAATCAAACTGCTGTTTCTGGTTAAACAAACTGTATATTTTTAAAATAAGGTCTCTCATTGTTATGATCCTTTACATAATGTTGTCAGACACTAACAATAACAATCACAACACCAGTTTTCCTCCTTTCTTCACTCAAACACTGTCTAATGATAAAGTACAGTATGTAGTTGCCGGTATATTTTTTTTAAAGCACCATCTTGTATTCACATATTTACACATAAACTGTTTACTGAAGCATGATATTTTAAGAACTATTTCAACTTCCCCATTAGCTGTGACTGGTCTAACCAACAAAAGGGCTGCTTCATCTTTCACAGACAACAGACATCTTCTGTATTTCCTCTTTTACAACATAATAAGACTGTAATAATGAGAGGACTTTTGAATTGGGGGTGAACTGTCCTTTTAATCACAGAAAACACAGCCTGAAACAACCTGCTTCCGCCTTGTGTTTTGTCCTCCAAAGTAATAAAAACTTTAAGATTAATGATATTCTCAGTGCTCATAGCGTGCAACAGAAACCACACACAAACAGTTTACTATAACACACAGAGCAGTTGCCAGACAGTTTTATTTTGAAGGAGCTCTCCATTGTGTCCCGATTGCTCTTAAATAAGCAGACTGACTTGACAATAGGTCATTAATCACACCTGAACGTCCCCACCCACACAGACACTGGATGTGATCTCCAGGTGACAGACCGTATTGTTTTTCTGACCCCAGTCGACTTCCAATTGAAGGCATCAGCCAAGACCTGAAGCTTGACTCTGTGACTCTGAAAGCAGAAAACAGCTTAGATCTTTCCTGCAGGAACTAAAACTCCTCTGTAGCTGATGTTCACAAGAAAAGGAGGTCAGCAGTGTGACACACATACAGACTTCTGTTCAAAAAAAAGAGGGATTTGATTCAGAAATGCTCCACAACCTTATTAACAAGTTTCATAAATCAATATTATTTCATTTGTTGTTCTTAACCATTTCCCTTCTTGTGCAGAGAAATCAGCAGGAAATATCCTGCACATTGTTTTCAATTACAGGGAAGTGAGCCAGCACAGGCTGAGAGGTACCTGTAAACATGTTTTTGTGTTTGTGGACTGTTGGATCCAAGAGAGAACAAATAAAGTAATTAAAACTGGAATAATGTTTTTCAAAAAAAGAAACAGAAGACTTATGACAAAGAAATCAACATGAGGTCAGTTTGTTATTTTAAACATGAGTATATTGTTGGGACTTGGGTAAAAAAAAAAGAAAAACATGTGTTTCATTAATTACATTTATCAAAGTATAATGAATATTGGATTTAAACATTCCAGTGGGTTAAAGTTCTGGTTAAGGCACAAAATCATTCATTTCTAATGCTACTGACTCCACTACATTACCCAGAATGCATCTGCAGGCAGCATCTGTATGGACAATGAACATGGTAGGAATTTAGTTTCTTTATCTGATTGCTGCTTTGACATTTCAGTAACAATAAATAATTTCACACCCTGCAGCGTCCCTGTCACTGTTTCTATGAAAATTGTTTTAACTTGTACTGCCACCTTCTGGTGTTTCTTTGTAGCTACACTCAGATAATGGACTTACTGTACCATGGCTGACTTTGGCATATTTAATCCATTTAGCTATAACTCCAGGATAAATCCTGCAAAAATCTGTGAACATGTGGTTTGGAATGTGCAATAATGAAATAGAAATATTTGCAAAACCAGAAATGAAAACAATTAAAATGTACAAATTTAATAGGAGCCTACTCTGTATTTTAAATTTAAAATAAACACATTTCATTGCATTAATGGTACAAATTACTGCAAGCTAAAGTTGTACCACATGTGTTTTTTTATGAGAATTAAAAGTGTTCAACATAAAAATGCTGTTGTAAATATCACACTCACTGTTAGATTGAACACCAGAAGGATGAAACAGAGTGATTCTGTCATTTAGATCTTTATTACGCTTCATGGAGAGTGACCAGAAAAAGTAGGCAATTGTCCAAGGGCTATGTGCCCCCACATGCCCCTAAAAAGCAATAATTGCATTTGTCAGGAATTTGGGCCGTTAAAGTACAATATTTTATTGTAGCGGTATTGTGCTGATATTGTGCAGTTTCATCAGTGTGTAAGAATTAGAGGCAAATGAGCTTGCAGATTGCAAACACCTCACATCACCCTCCCCTTCCAAGTGTGGGGGACAACATACTTTACAGTGGCAACAAAACTGGTAGAAACATGGTGGTACAAAGGGTGACCACCATGGGCTCATTCTAACTAGATGAGAAAAACACAACAATTATTGTTTTCAGGTGAGTATCCACTGATGAAAATAAACTTATGAATATTCAATATATTCAGTTTCCTCCAATAAATCTCCGTAAATCTTAAACCTTAAAACGAATGACCTACAGGCCCAACATACGATAGGAGTACTGGTTGGTTGACACTATTGAATTACCAACTGCATGATGACTCTCTGATGCACAGCTGCAAGTCTTATGATGAAATGTAGACCTTTTTGCATTTACTAAACAAACATTTCTTATGAAACCACAGACATCTCCAATTCAAGCTTTAATAGTCTCATTTCCAGGAGACAGCTGTTTGTGTTAGAATTATTTTACATGTTTAAATGATTAGAATAGCACAATACAAACTAAACTTTAGGGATTTTTCCCCTGTTAACTCTCTGTAAGCTTATTATATGATTATTAAAGTGACACACAACGAGATAAAAGTACCATATAGGATTCAAGTGGCCCACAATTAGGCCACCATTACTTGACTATTGAGAGCCATTCACACACTTTCCTGATTGGAATATTAGAGAGATATTACAATGATATCACAAAGGGCCGACAAAATACCAAATTACAAATAAAGTGAGTCTCATATGAAATCCCAATAGAGAGTGACTGCCAATTAACCCTCCATATGGAGCCTGTTACACTCCCCCACAGGTGAACGTTTAGCTGATAAAATGTGTTAATATGTGCAGTGCTGCTCCTCAGGCTCTGTGGTCTTCATCCTTATTATGCAAACAGCGCAGAAGTTTCTCTTTCTCAGGGCCGCTGACAGACAGGACAGTCATGTAGCTGTTAAATTTCTTTCAAATGTGGCAAGCTGTAAAGTAACCTTGTCTTAAAGGAGAGGATAAACAGACTCAACAACCAACAAAACCAAGTGAGTTGAGTAAAACTATAGGACATGGCAGCAACCCATAAAGTTTTGGTAATTCAGTTAGCTCTTTTTAGCTAAACCTTTATAGTTTATTATTTATTGAATATGAAACTTACTGGGAGACCTGATGATTATACTGACAGTCAACATTTTACATTATATAATTATATGATGTGAAAGCCAAACAGATCCAACTCTAATGGCATTTTATGATTGAGTGAACAAGGATCTACAAAGCCATAAAAAATATATGTTGATTTCAACTGTTGACCATAATCTTTTGATGAGCTACCAAAGCCATTTCGCCTCTTTAATGCAGGCGCACCCTCAGGCCAGCAGCCCCTGCTTTAACCCCTTGCCAGGAACCCCCGTAGGAGAAAGGACAATTTCGTTAACATTTCTCATTAACGTTACCTGTTGTCTGAGTTGATGGATTTGGCTCATAACTTCTCTTTTTGGGTAGTTAGGGGCCGGGCAGCCTAAGCTGGTTAAGTAACCATGTAAAAAGCAGGATGATTCAAGACCTGCATCATCCTAACGGCATTATTTTCACAATAATGACCTGCTCACTGTACATTATCCCTCACCGATAATACTCAGAACAGTCAGACAACAACATGAAGAATACTTAACAAAGTTCTACTGAAATACAACTCGACAGAGAATGTGTTCTTTTTTTCAACAATGCAATTATTTATTTATTTACAGTTTGCCAAGAGAAACACCAGGCAGACACAGAGGAAAGGTCCTGACAGAAAGAGACCAGTGGAAGTTAGACTTTCAGACAACCAGACTTCTTTTGGTGGAAAGTTTACTACTCCAAACTACCCCAAAAAATACTTAATTACTGTAATTTGAGTATTTGTAATCAGTTACGGGTTGGGGGTTAGGCAGGCATGTCCAAACTATTCCACAAAGGGCCGAGTGGCTGCAGGATTTTGCTCCAAACAACCAACAGCACACCTTCATGGAATAGTTTGTACATGCCTGGGTTAGGGTAACTGTGGGGGTAGGGTAATTTACACTACCCCCAAAAATACTCAAATTACAGTAATTAGAGTATAATCAGTTATGGGTTAGGGGTTAGGCAGGCATGTCCAAACTATTCCACAAAGGGCCGAGTGGCTGCAGGTTTTTGCTCCAAACAGCCAACAGCACACCTTCATGGAATAGTTTGTACATGCCTGGGTTAGGGTAAACTGTAGGGTCGGGGTAATTTGGAGTAGTGTTTGGCCAATTTTGGTTGTCTTGGTCTCTGCGTTTTCTGTCTTACTCCTGGACCTGCCCCTGCCTCCTGTCCTTATACTGCCGGCGATGTTTCGGAGTAAGCGCCTTCTTCAAACGTCGCCACAAAGACACTTTTGGCGCTTTTTCCTGGACCTTGTCCTGGACCTCTGGAATCGCTTGGATGTCTTTTGATGTCTCCTGAGTGTCTTCTGGCGTGTCAGCGACGTCGATCGGTGTCCCTTGAACATCATCTGACACTTCAGGGATGTCAAGTGGTGCATCCTCTGTGTTCTCGGTGGTCTCCTCACAGTCGATTGTTGTTTGCTGAATGATGTCTGGTGTCTTTGGAACATCATCCAGCATTTCAGGAGTGACAACCAGTGTATCTTCGATGTTCTCGGTGGTCTCCTGCTTGACATCTGGTGTCTCCTGGACCATTTCAGGAGCATTGGTCTCTGGAGTCAGCTCACTCCAGTACTGCGTCAGCACCTCCAGAGTCCTCCGCAGCTCCTGGTTGGCCAGTTCATAAGCTCTGAGCTGGTGGGACAGCTCGAGGTTGGAGATGCTCTTCTCCTCCAGCTGCCTCTTGACATCCTCCAACTCTTTGCTGCTTTCCAGTTGTTCCTCGAGCCTCTCCACCTTCTGCTCAAGCTGAACCCTTTTGTTCTTCTCCTCCTGCAGTTTGTTTTCGGTCTTCTGCAGCAGGGTCTTGTAAAAGACTCTGGACTCTACTGCTGCGACCCTCATTTTCCTTTCCTGTTGGAGGAGATATTTCATGTCCAGCAGGCACTTTCTCAAATATTTCTGCTCTCTTTGTTGCCATCTTGCTTGTGCAGGAGCAGTTTTCCTCCTCATGTTCCAGTTGGAAGACATGTCTTTTCTCTTTGTGTAACGTGTTGAGTCTCTCCAGTGACGTGTCTCAGACGGTGTTTGACGGTGAAGTGTTTGTGTGAAGTCAAGATGCATGCTTATATACTAAGAACTGATGATGTCACCTCTTTTATGATGTTGCCGTCTTTTATGATGTCACATTCCAGAATTCTTAATTCTTTTTTTTTTTTTTTTTTGCCAACATTCTATGAGGAATGGAATTTTGGAAAAATAGGAAAAAAAAAAAAGAAAAAAATGGCTGTGATAAAAATGAATGAATTGAAAAACAGAGGGGTAAAAGTGGATGTGAAATTAAAACTGAAGTGATAAATTATCCAGTGATTTTATTAATTCAAACCTGATTTGATTAAAGCAGTTATAAAGTGATGAAAACAGATCCATTTTTCATTATTTACAACATAGATCGTGGTCTTAACCTACTTACTATTTACTTATTTATTTATTTTATTTATTTATTTATTTACTATTACTCTACTGTCCTTTGTATCATGCTTTTGTGTCTTAGCATGCTCTTAACAGGTTTCATATTGGCATTTTAGTGATATCTAATGTTTTTTATTTATTTTATTTATTTATTTCTAGTCTTTTTAACCATGATCAGTGAGCCACTGGGAGTACCTGTCAATGTCTTGGTCTGTGCTGTTTTTAATCTGTCGTCTGTGTGTGTCCTGTGTTTTAATGTTTGTGCATAACGTTTGAGATGCCCTCTCCAGACTGCAAAACAAATCTACCTATGGGTATTAATAAAGTCACCTTGAACCTTGATAGAAATTAACTGAATTTGAGTTTGATTAATCAGATAAAATTTAATCAGTTCAATTGAATCAATTTTATTCTACTATCAAAGAAAGATCTGCAATATAGTCAGATTATTTTTATGAACGTGCTCCACATGTTATCTGTTATATGTGTTTAATATGTAGGCCTCTAAGTCTTTATATGTTTCAGACTGTCAGAGACTTTACAGCATTTTGTTTTGCAAATACCTTTTATTGATTATTGGTATTGGCTGTTCTATGCAAAATCTTTACATTTTTGTAATTCTTTTTAATTGTTTAATTAATCATGAGTGTTACCAATGATCAATTAAGTTAAGTGCTTACAATTTACAACCCCATTTAAAACTTAAATCTTGGGTTTATATATGCAGTATTTCTCTAGTATGGTTACATGGATACTTACCCTCCAGAAACTATATATGTAAATATTTGGCACACATTTATGTGCCACAAAATATTAATTTTAAAATGCTTACTGTACATTATCCTTGTTACATGGTTATGTGCCAAAAAATAAATAATTTGACCCAAAATATTAATTTTAACAATGATTCTCTTGCTTCTCCATAGTCTGTGATCAGACCTGTGTCCATAGCAATGGTCTGTTCTTCATAACAACAGTCTGTTATGCAGAAATAACAGACCGTAGAATGATGTAATTAACCAATCCGAATTGAGTATTCAACAAAGCCATGTAATATACTTTAACACTCAAAAACTCTGCCACGAAACATTACAAAATCCCAATTGTGCTCCCACATTTCACTCTCAGCCTCCTCTCATTTCATAGCCTCTAAAAAGCACAACATGTCCGTCTGACACCTCTAAACAACTGGTGCGGCATAATTCAAGTGGTTTGATTTGCTTATAATGCTCTACTTGCACATATTTCCCTGACCCAAAAACATGAGATGATAATCTAAATATTGGACTTTGTGTTCAAAATTGGCCGCATGTTCTGTCTCACTGCCTTTTACACTTTCAGTGTGACACTGACCCTGTGTCAACCTCAGTGCTTTGTGAGGAGACTTAAATGGTGCAGCAGTTATCACTCTTCTAGACTCATTCCAGCATCGGTTAAACACTCCCCGTGTAATGTGAATGCTCTAGCAGCTGTTTGTTGAGGCATCCAGCGTTTTAATTTAGGAAAAGCAGCCACTAACCTTCAGTCAGTCGACTCTAGTCGCTAAATCCAGCTAGCCGCTCCCTTCACAGTTTGTGTTTGTCTGTTTGTATGAGCCTTCATCCTCCAGTCTTAATTACAACTCTTCCATAAGAGGGTGATTATTTACATCCAATCTGCCAACAGATTCACCAACTGCATCCTCTAACTGCTAATTGGTGGGCAGTCCGTGCCAAATTGTGTTACCGCTTGGGGATGTTTTCCCAGAGTTTTTATCGTTTTTATTTTATTTATTAGGGGCCGGGCAGCCTAAGCTGCCAGGACCCTATTGTAATCCTGCATGTTCTTCTTTCTTTCTTTCTTCTTCTTCTTCCGAGGAAATCCTACTTCCCATGCACGAAAAATGACCAAACTTTGCACAAAGGTCCAGTCCCATGTCAGATTGCCTCAGCTGCAAAAACAGGCCAATAGTCCTGATGGTGGTGCTACAGCAAGCCTCTAAAGTTCAAAATTTTGAAAATTCATAATAAATCAACCATATGTGCTGCAGATTTACAACTTTCACCAAAATGTAGCCCCAATACTGAAGAAACTTTTGTACATACATTTAAACCTATTGCAAATTATGAAGTCCATCACTCTGTTTTTTTCAAAAACTGTAAAACTTATTAAACCTATCTCCTCCACAAATTTTGCTCAACTGGCACCAAACTTGCTACAGAGCATCTTCAGACTGTCCTACACAAACGATCCACACAGATTTTTGATTTATCAAAAATTGAGCCTACAGTGCATCAAAATGTTTGACTGTAAACGGTATTATAAACATATACTTGCAAATTCTTGCTAAATACATTTTCAATGTTCATGAAAAAAATGACAAAATTTTGGAGTCATGGTAGATGATGTTTGGAAAATATCAGAATTTTATCTCAAAAACTGAATTTTTTACAGCATTTTGAATTTCACTCTCATGCGAACAATTGGAGTCAATGCAAAAATGTCATTTTTAAACATCAGTTTTTCACTTTTGGAGCCAATAAACCATTGTGAAAAACAAATTACCAACATCTCCATGCTGTCTAGATGCAATTTGTGTATTTTGGGATTTTTGTCTTAATAACTGAATTTTTGACAGCCGTTTGAAATCTGCTTTTACATGCTAACAGCTGCTGTCTTGCACACAGGTGACTGGCTTAGTCAACTTGTGAAGCTACAGGTGACATTTCCATTTGCCAATTAGCTCAGTGAGATAGAGGATGGTTCTTGGTGTTGAAGGTTGTGAGTTCAAGCCTCAGCTTGTACAACATTTCCATATGAGAAATCTACCTAAACTTTTCACAAAGGTCCAGTCCCATGCCAGATGTCCTCAACTGGAAACACAAGACAATAGTCCTGATGGTGGCGCTACAGCAAGCCTCTAAATTTCAAAACTTTGAAAATTCACAACAAATCAACCATACGTGCTACAGCTTTGGAACTTTCACTTTGAAATTTGCTTTTCCATGGCATGGATGGCTGCTGTCTGGCACCCTGATCCTTGGCTTAGTCAATTTGTGAAGCCACACATGAACTGTCACTTGCCAATTAGCTCAGTGAGATAAAAGACGGACTTCAGTGTCAGAAGTTGAGTTCAACAGAACAGACATTCAAATGTGAAAGCCTTATGTTCAGGTATCATGCTATGTGGATTAGAGACTACTAAGGTTAAAATAATTATGATCCAGGCAGTTTTGGGAAGAGACAAATACTCTTTATCAACACGTTTCCCTGTTATCCCTTGTCTCTTTTCCCTGTTTATTTGGCTTAGCTATCAGTCAATATGCAGAGTCTCTTGTGCCAGAAATTGAGTTCAAGCCTCAACTGATGTAAAATGCACATTAGAATGCCACCTTTTTTTTCATCTTCCTACACTCTGCTTGTTGCTCAGAATTGCCTAATTTTGCCTAAAATTGCCGGCCCCAACCATTGCTGCGCAGCAGCTATAATTAATATTGCCGTTTTATTTCTAGTCAGGACTTGGGCTCTCGTTTTGGTCAGTGCACTGTCTTAAGTTACTTTTACACTGAAGAAATCTTCTTTCTGTTACTCTGTCTCCTAAACCAACTTGGGGTCTCAACAGCCATATGACCGTCGTACGTTGGTCCAGCCTTTATCCAGCAGTTTGGAGCTCGGACGCTATTCGGCGCTCTCGCACCGTGAGAGGAGCTCGTCCTGCCCGGGTAAGAGACTCTCTCTGTCAGACTCTGAGTGTGTGAAAGCCGCTCACCAACTCACCATCCAGCATTGGAGCGCACAAGCATGCAGGCGTCAGGGAGGGATGGATGCCTCTGCGCCGAGGCAGAGGACCGCTGGGGTTTGTTGGGTGGGAGAGGCCGAAGCTGAAGGCGTGATGATGATGATGAGGAGGAGGATGGTACCACCAGTCAGTCTCGATTTAATTCCTCAGCCGGCAGCCTTTACGCAGGGTGGAGGGGTACAGTAGTCTGCCGCCTGCCTGGCAGTATAATCCGCTTGCCGGGAGGAGCAGGGAAAGCCCTCTTCAGACTGAGACAGAGGGAGGGAGGGAGAGTTATAAGTCGGACAGGGACAGAGAGAGTTGACAGGAGTGACTGGTCATATCTGGAGCTGCTGGAGGCTTAACTCAACTGACTAAAGCTGCTGGACTTCCACTTCACATCATGAGTGGACCAACAAATGGTAAGAGGAAAGAAATGTGTGTGTGTTTGGCGGGTTAAAGGTGCACATGTGTAGGTGAGGGTGTGTGTGTGTCCAAATGTGTGTTTGTAATCAATAACCTAGTGTCTTGGGAGGGTTTAACTTGAAGTAGACATAAACAGCTCCTCACTGAGGCTATTGATCACTCACTCACTTATTGACACTGTATTTCATCATGTCATTAGGCAGCTCCCTCGTCAATGAAGGTTGGAAACAGAGGCTGATATTGTGTATTGATTGCTGACAGCGCTCATCAGTATTTTCATCATTGTGACTGTGCGTGTTTTGTGTTAAACAGGGTGTTACAGATTTTTATGGAAATCAGGAATTCCTCCATTGAAGAATTTCCTTCAGTCACAGGACCCAATCATTTTATCCACGATTAACAAATATGTAAATCTGCTCATTAAGCTTTTTGATGTTTGTGTGCAGAATTTCTCTTATTGTAATAAATAATAGTAAAGTAAGCAGTCAGAGAAGGCTGTGAAAAGCCACTCAGATATACTAGAGAGAAGAAAGGAAGCCCAGTGTTGTTTGATAGCAGGAAGACAACTGAGCACATCTTTGCTCTTCACTGTGCCAGGCAGGCACATATTAAAATGTCCCCATGTCTAAACATAGAACCACATGAAGCAGGCTTTTATTAACGTGAAACCACTAAATCCCAAAATCTATTTCCCCCAAATCAAAAGCAAAGTGGCTCTGCAGGCATGACAGAGCACCATGCTTTCCAGTGTAAAAAGACATCAAGCGGCCACAGTTTTATACCCTCACCTCAGGGAGGTATTTAACCTTATAAAGGGCTTTGGTGCAGCAACACTCTGATACAATTATGACCATGTCAGCCTAGCGGAGGGGCCCCAGCTGAGCGAGTGTAACCCCAAAAATCTCCCAAAGAAAAGAAGAGGATTATCTTTTGGCTGACTGGTTTGGTTCACACTATAGGAGACCTTTATTTGGTTTCATCCAGGCTGTTTATCTACAAGTTCAGAGGTCAGAATGAATATGTGTTGCTGTCAAACAGTGCAGACTTTGAAGGCGCTTGAGGGAGAGTTGTGCAGAAATAGATTTGACGCTAAATTTATTTATTTTTTTAAAAATAAGCTAGAATTACTGTCTCACAGTTGTATGCCTTTACCAACCATTCAAGTTTCAGCTTTACATCCATGTCTGTCCAGACTCATACATGTATCTAGTGAAGACTCTGAAGGAATTTAATAAAGAGTATTGAGTGTGTTTTCTTATCTATATGATTCTAGTGAATAAATTTCAGTGAGAAACATGCTGTCTTCACTTAGAGACTATTTTTACAGAGGAGGACAGAGGACTGACAGACAGCTGAACATTATGATGTCACAGTGAAGTTGACCTTGGACCTTTTGAGTTTATGAGCAAAAATGTCTTTTAGGAGGTCATAGTGACCTTGACCTTTGACCTCCAAATTCTCAAACCTAGTGTAAATATATAAATAAATCTTATGGGTCAGAAGTAAATGTTTTTGGAGAGCTGAACAAAAATATTTTTCACGCTTTTTTCTAATGATTTCACTCATCAGTAAATTTTACATTTTGTAGTCTTGATGTTTCATTCTAAAAAATGAAACATCTGAGAAAGAAAACTTCTTTTTATGCTGGAGGCATTATGGTTTAGGGTTGTCCATCTGTTCTGTTCTTGTGAATGCAATATCTCAAAAACACCTGAAGGGAATTTCCTCAGATTTGTTACAAATATCCATTTGAAACCAAAGGTGAACTGATTGGATTTTGTTGGTCAAATGTCAAGGTCACTGTGACCTCTAGTCTGACCAATTCTCATGAGCGCAATATCTCAGGAGCACCTGGAGGGAATTTCTTCTAATTTGCACAGATGTCCATTTGGACTTAAAGATGAACTGATTAGATTCTGGTGATCAAAGGTTAAAGTTCAGGGTCAAGATCCTCCCTTTCTCATGAACGTTACCTCTTAAGACCACCTTAAACAAAACATGGTACAAGCATCCACTTGGACCTGGAAATAAACTAATTAGATTTTGGTGGTCAAATGTCAAGGGCATTGTGACCTCCAAAATACTTTTTTTTAAAAAATTAAATTAATTCAGAGTCTTCAATTATGTGGGTTAAATGAGTCAAATAAAGAAAAAATGTTGGGAACTATTGTTAGTGCAGTTAGTGGTTGTGTGTGCACTGGTCATCGCTTGGCTGTTGGCCAGTTATCAGTCCTTTCATGGCAACTTTTTAAAAAACTTGTGATACATTTTGTGATGTTTTTCTGCGTTTTTTGGAATGAAATTGTGAGAGCAAATGAAAACTGAAAAAAAAGGTATATTTAATAAAAAATCAGCATATGCTTTATTTGTAATATTCCAAAAAGAAGGGAAGTCTTTTTTGAGCTCAAACTCAGTGAAAACCACAGGCACTAAATTATGAAATATAAAAATGCACAGTACATACAGTATTTTCAAGTACATACAGTACATATATACCCAAGCTACCTGTTTTGCACAGAAGTTAGCCTTGAGGGCTTCCCACTATTTTACCCCAAACCATGATTTCCCCTCCCTAAACCTACTCAAGAAGCCTTCGAGGCTTTCAGCCAGAAACTTCTCCTAACATCCTTCTTCTAACAGCATGTTTTCACCTACATCAGTTCCATAAACTAGAACATATAACATTTAAACCTACAATGATAACAAACACACAAAAATAACACATTCAATCCCACACACACAAACATGCACAAACACACACAGGTGGCTCAGATCTTTCTGTGTCTGTGGTTCCAGTCCTTGTGCTGCCATCTGGCTACAGAACCAATGCCAGCTTCTGTAGTGCACACACACACTGACAAACACACTCAAACACACACATACTGATGATACAATTTGTTAGGAAACATTTTTGTCCCAGTTTTTCTTTTTTTTTTCTCCTGAAAACATTTATAGATCCACAACTCTCCCTGTCTCTCTCCTGCTGTCATCAGCTTAACCTGCTCGGCATGGTGTGTGTGTTGTGTTGTGTGTGTGTGTGTGTGTGTGTGTGTTATAATAATACTCTGGGATGCAGCAGCATTAACTGTAATGTAATTGAATTGAGTAGAATACAGTAGAATTGTTACTCAGATTGTTGAGTACTGGATAGAGTACACTTTTCTGTTACAGGAAATCAGAATCAGTATTGATCAAATATGCTGCCAGTCAGTGAAATCATTTCATTAAACTGCCCACTGACATAGAGCAGTGTGTGTGTGAGTGTGTGTTTCAGACAGTGTAAAGAAAGGACTTCTTTCCCTAAGAGGGATTTGACCAGTTTCATAAGCGAGGATGAAAGAGGTGTAATCCCAAAACACTGCTGTGCCCTTTTCTGCCTCTCATATTGTGTCTGTGTTTGTCATGCACTTCATGTATATTTTAAGATTAAAAATGCAAAGCTGTATTGTCATACATTGAAATGTACAAAGCATCTCCCAGTGTACTGCTGCCTTCTTTGATTTCCATAAATAGAGAAAAAAATGAACTGGAGAATAAAAGCTTAGTAGAGAAGTAATAGAGTAAAAGTATAGACAAAAATAAATAGCTATAAAGAAATTGTACAGTGTACAGCTACATTAATGCAAATTTGTAGTTATAATAGCACATTACAACAATATCAGGAAGTTGTAGAGTACATTTAGATGTGTTATGCTGTATATAATATCTGTGTATTAGATATTGAGGGCCACCAGCAGTTTGAAATGTCTCAGTCACTTAGTCTTTTTCTGAACATGTCTGTCTTACTGCCTGTCTGTCTCTCTCTTAAGCCACTACCTTCTAATGAATGATTGCAAGTCGTCCTGATCTCCCTGGCAGAGTAACAGACTTTCCAGGAGCCACTACTAGTTAGAAAGCCAATCACTAAGCCTTCACTATCTCCTCTAAACCTTCAGACGAGTGGGCATGTGATTATTCTTGTGAGTGTGTGTCTACCTCTGTGTTTTAAATTTTTTAAAATTGAGTATTAAGGGTGGACGAGCTGGCCAAAAAATGATATCACAATCGATTTAATTGCAATCACAATTCATGATGTAAATTGCAGTTTTTTTCCTCAAATCTGAAATGTCATATAGACTATAGACAGGATTGAAAGGTCTCTGTTTGCACCACTGAAACACAATATTGCATTGAAGATACTACATAGGTTTCAAATTTTGGATTAAAACAGATGTCAACAGATAACATAATCATAAAGGAAAGCTTTTTAAATACTTGACCCATCCTAAGTCACACTACTTTTTGCTCTGTGCCCCATTAACAGATGATCAAGCTTGGTACCCTGAACCTCGGTCAGACTTTACCTTTCATATAGCTATGGCGAAGGCACGACCAGCCCTGCTCTGCCTCTGATTCACTTACTCTTATATTCTTATCATATCCCTACTTAACTTCTCTCATCATGCCTAAACCTAACCAACCCAAACCAATGAAGGCAATGAGTAGCCAGTCAGGCATTACTTTGTGGACTCCTGGATTTTTTTTTTTTAACTTTCTGTTCTTTGGTAGTCTATGTACTAGGCTTGTTTATGTTGAAAACAAAACCATTTTTTTTAAGGTTGTAAAAAGATTTTATGGGTGGACCTATGTATATATATACATATATATATATATATATATATATATATATATATATATATATATACACACACACACACACACATATATACATATATATATATATATATATATATATATATATATCCCATTTTGTCAACTGGTGGATCAGATTTGTGTCTACTTTATATATAACACAAACCTGTATTCAAATTCCGTGTTACATTAAAGCTTGTGTTTAGCTGTCACATGTTCCTGTAACAAGCCAAGAAAAAAATACATCAGATCTCTTGTCTTTTTATGGCAGTCGTTTCACATTTTTATCATACTTTGATCAGATATTTGAATTCAGTTGAAAGAAAGACTAAAGAAAGGGCCTCAAAATGACAAAAAATGACGTGTTTGATCTCCTCTCCTCTCTCCAGTTCAGTACCAGTCAGGTCTTTATGGAGGAAACAACAACAGCAGCTCTCCTCTCTCCAGCCGTGGAAACTCGCCCATCGTGTGTGAGCGTTGTGGGGAGGTGTGTCGTGGGGAGGTGGTGCGCGTCAAAAACACACACTTCCATGTTCACTGCTTCACCTGCCAAGGTAAAACCACACACCTACACACACAAACATGCATCCATACACTCACATCCACTTCCTTTCTTCACTCCCACCCTCACGCTTCATATTCATTTCTTTCTCAGTCTTGGACTAATAAACTTGTTTTCACGTGTGGATTCAACCCACATCAATTTGCATAATTAAAATTTAATAATTACCAGTACTCAGAAAAGAAGGAAGCAGAACAATTGAATCAGTGATGGCTTCTGTCTGCACTGGAACAGGAACTGAACTCTTATATTAACCAGATCAGGTAGCTGTGTGGTATCAACAAAGAAAGATAATTTATAAATGCAACCAAATACACAACCCACCTTTTTCCTCTGTTTATATATTTTAAACCATTAATGATTACATCAAGATTTAGATCGAAATTTATCGTTGTAGACTTAGTAGTCTTTAAAGGGCGATGCCCACTCAGACATCAGCAAAACAGCAGTGACTTAGGTTCTCAAAGATGGCATTCATTCACGAAGAGACACATTAGGCAGGCTTGGGGCGTTATATGTAGCAATATTTAACAAGAATTTTAAATTTAGTTTTAGTTGTTTACTGAAAATTGTAGTTAGTTAAAGTCACATTTTAGTCTTCCGTTTTTGTTTTGTTTTAGTTAAGTTATTAGAACTCATTTTCATTAGCTCATTAACATGAACTCATTAATTTTAGCCATGATTTTAGTAAGGGCGGCACGATGGAGTTTGCATGTTCTCCTCGTGTCTGTGTGGGTTCTCTCCGGGTACTCGGCTTCCTCCCACAGTCCAAAGACATGCAGCATAATAGGTTAATTGGTGACTCTAAATTGCCCGTAGGCGTGAATGCGAGAGTGAGTGGTTGTTTGTCTCTATGTGTCAGCCCTGCAATGAACTGGCGACTTGTCCGGGGTGTACCCCGCCCCTCACTTAATGTCAGCTGGGATAGGCTCCAGCCACCCATGACCCTCACGGATAAGCGGTTACAGAAAATGAATGAATTTTAGTAATGTTTTTCTCAGCTTCATGATACTCTAATTGGTTTTCTGAGGAATTTTAGTTCTGCCTGTGCTGCCAATGAGAAGTGAGCATATCTTGAGCTGTGTTTAGTCATCTAGGCTGAGAGGTGTTACTGACGCATTCTTTCATATCTTATAAAATGAATGAATGAATGAATGCATAAGTCATTTCAGATGCGCCATTATTGGTTATCAGACACAGATAATGTTTATTACCTGACCAAACATATATTTTATATATTACTGAGGCCCTCTGCTAAATTTGGTGTCATTTTTCATTCAACAGTAAAAATGTTTAAAGTGCATTGTTGAGGGAGACAAACAGTATCTGGGAAACATCACGTTTATTCAGTCTCTAAAATTATTACAGAATTATGTTAAATGAAATATTGTCTGTTTATGAGTTGGAAGAAATAATAAATTATATTTTATGATTATGACGCAGTTGATGTTTTACTGTGAGCTTGGCTCCGTTAAATTTAACATTATGTTAATGGAGCAAGGTAATGCATCATGAATCCTCATAGAACACTGAGGCAAACAAATATTAAATTTTGTCCAAAAAGGAAATCAGCATGTATGATATCAAATCAATCAACTTATATGACTGATACTTTCCTTGGCAGACACTGCAGGATGGTATGTTTTCAGGTGTCTTTTCAAATTGGTTGCGTATGTTCTGCACATCTTTAATGCAAAAGGCACTCTGTCCTCAATATAACATATTGTCTATGGTACGGATGTTACCCATGTTACCCAACTTGCTGTTGTCTGTAAGTAAAGAGTCGCAATAAAATCCATGATCAAAGGCTCTAAATATTGATTAATATACAGGGAGACTAACAAGAAGTTGAAACAGAAAGACTGACATAGAGGAAGATTATGATTAGGAATTCATGTTTGTAAAATATACAGAAGTTTGGCTGTTACACAGAATATACAAAATAACATAAACTGTTAATATTTCAAATGGAAATGAATAGTGGAAATAGAACAGGAGGTTTTAACAGAAGAAATACTGTACTGAAATGTGTACACGTGTGGGTATGTTTGTGTCTTTGCATGTCTGAGCTCCACCAGTGAGCAGGTGGGACAGAACACACAAATAGAGGTCTGGAGTCAGCAGCTAGCTTAGCAGTGCAGTCAGCAGGTTTTCAGCCCATAGTCAGACTCCAACCAGCTAACCTCCTTTCACAGGCCGGGACCCACACAGTCCCAGAGCGTGCTGCGAGACAACACAGTTTTCTCTGTTTGATCTGCCAGTAACATCTCCTGAATGCAGTCAGCCACAAAGCATCAAAGATGAGGGTTTTCTCTTTTTATTTATTTATTTTCATGAAACACACGATGCAACACTGCAAATCTTAAAAATAACCTGAGCTGAAATAACAGCTTGTTTGGTTGAATAATTGATTGTCTAATTGACTGATTGTTTGCTCAGTCGTTCCCTCTTACAGGACACACGCTAGATTTATTGACGGAAGTGCTCTCTCTTTGATATTAAAGTATTTATTATTATGGACAATTGATCTTGCAGAGTAAGCTTAATGACTTTTAGCTAATGGAGCGTGGGCTGAGTAGACATCAGCTGATGAAGTGGACAAGAATCAAATCGTCAGCTTTTAGTACACAGGCGTCTTTTCTCCTCTGCTCGTTATTTTTTCCTCGTCTTTCCTCCTCCTCTCTGTCACTCTCTTGTCTCACATTCTTTGTTTGTAGCTGTGAATGTCAGAGTTACAATGTGTCTTTGTTTGGTAACAGTGTGATCTCCTGATTTTGTGGCTTGTTGAGATTGAAGAGAGAGGAACAAGGAGAGAGGAGAGAAAATTTGGGTTGATGAAAAATAGATAAAGAGGAGCAGAGTGAAATAGTTGAGACAGCAACCCTGTGTTTGTGTGTGTGATTTTAGATGGTCTTTTATTGGGTAGTGTAGTAACTAATTTAGGTGGTATCGCCTAAAATGTACACTCTGGGTTTTTCTTCAGCTTTGGACAGTACAGAGTTATAATTGATACATGAACTTCCTTCTCATGATTTTGTTAATACATTTTGAAGATACTCTCCAGTGACAGTTAACTATGAGGTTATTTTTAGCAGTGAGTTTGTTGGTCCAACGCTTTGTACCTGTCATGCCTCAACAATGAATGGATGGCCAGGAAAATTTGTACAGAGATTCATGTTCCCCAGAGGATGAATCCTGCTGACTCTGATTTCAGGTCAAAAATTTTATTTTAAGCCCCTTTGCTCAAGAGACTTTGCCTTTTGCCAGGCCACTATGGTTAATAAGAATTTATTCTTAATGACTTTCCTGGTTAAACAGACAACTTTTCAACTCCCTCCCTTGTGTTTCCAAGTGGTATTATTGTTTGTGCCGCTGTCACAAAGACAACACCTGTACACAACACTGGATGGCTTTCCATTTCCTCAGAGCTGAGTGGAAAAATGATTGACACCACTTTGGAAATAAGAGAGAAAAAAGAAGCATGTTCCCTGAAGAGGTGAATTGAAAGCTATTGTAATGATGTGTATTGCACAGTCATAACACAGTTTGAGTAACGTTATCCTATAGCTTCATACTAACAGGTCACTACAGCAGGAGTTGGCATCTGAATGAAAAGGGAGTAATGTGAGAAGAAAAAGCAGCATGAATTTGATAATTAATTTAGTTTATAATTGAGACAACACTTTACCAGGAAAATTCGTGCCTAGTGACAGACAGAATTGCATTGTGAAAGTGAGGCTTATAGAACCAATCTAAACATGGTAGGTGTCATTATTCTGTCTCCATTGCACTGCGTATTCAACATGTACTTCATAATGATAAGTTAAAGCAAACAACGGTTTCCTATCTCCAAAAAAATACAATTAAGTCCAAAATTCCACTACTTTTGTTAATGACCAAAATACCTACAAAACTAATGACATCCCGATCAGTCTCAGCTGTACTTTGTATTTATTTCTAATATGAAATAAATGTGAGATTTTGGTCATGGTAAACATTATTCTTGCTATACATTAGCGTGTTAGCATAGTCATTGTGCGTATATTAGCATGCTGATGTTAGCATTTATGACCACTGTGAATAAGTACACCCTCAAAGAGCCACAAACATGGATGTAGGCTCTTAGGGCCCATTCTTATGCTGATCTAAAGTGCATTGTTTGCGCAATGTGCAAGGATTTTAATAGATTCAAGGTGTGTCCAAATTCACCTTTGCAGTCATGCGCCATGAGCGCACAGGGGTATCTCTAGTCTGTTAAAGACAATCTGACTGCTGTGATCCCAACCTGTGCACACTTTGCAGGTTTATTGAGATTTATTAAGCTTTATAATTATAATAATAATTCCTTATTTGTTATAAGTGAGAATAATTTTAGACACTCACACGCACGCTGTTTACTTAAATAATTTACACTTTATTGCTGATATGTTCAAAGGACACTTGACTAATGCACACTCCTGTGTGGGAAAAAAACTTCACATAAATGAAAGGTGTTTTGTGATTGTGGAGACTTGTATGTGTCTCAGCCAAACACCCTTTGCTATCTTGTGCAGATGGACATACTGCGCCACAGACTTTCCACTTTGACCAGGTTTTAGCAGGTCTGTGGTTCAAGTGGTTTTAACTACAATGAACTGTGCACAAGATACCAAACGAGCCTGGCCACACCTTCATTTTTACTCCTTTTACTCACAGTTACTCCTGTCCATGGGTGTCAGTGCAAGTTCATTTGCTGTCTTGCAAACCCAGGGAAAATGACAACTGCATCAGTATGAAGTAGCAATGCCACCTGTGTCACCACCGCCATCCACTTTGCACCGGGTATAAAATAGGGCCCTTAGTCTTATTAATGAAGTTCTGGGCAGCTGCTTTGTTGTCTCTATTAGCATTTTAGTATTAGTGTTTTGGATATTAGGATAAACCTCATATCAAACTAAGGTAAATTGCTTTTAATGTTTTAAAATTTTGATTGTGCAATTTGTGAAATAAAACTGAAGACCATATCATATCGGAGCAAAGGGAGTAAAGAAAAGAATGCGTACCAATGAAGTTTCAACAAGATTGATCACTCATAAAAGAAAGAAAAATGCAACTCTGCAAATAATATCTTTCTGCTCTCATAAAATCTCATAAAATATGGAACACATTCATAAATTTGCCCTCATTTTAAAGCAAATGATGCCAAATTTTGGAATATTATCTTTGTGTCCTGCTGGGTATGCAAATATGAAGTCATAACTCCTCAATTAGACTGATAAATGTTAATACTTAACTACTGGAAGCCCCATTCGCAACCACATACTTGTACCAGAGTAGTGTTGATGCTGGCCCCCCTCGGTTAGGCGGTCCCTTTTCTCTTTTCCCCCCTTCTCCTCCTCTTTGATCCATCTGTTTATCCTGATGACACTCATGCAAATGCAGAAGAACTATAGTAAGGAAATCCATTCCATGTTGATGATTCGAATAGATGAGGGAAGACAGTGACAGGACAGCAGACGTGCGCTGGATGGACAGATCGATAACCTCATTGATACCTCCCCTGGGTCCCCCCTACACCCCCATCTCTTCCTCCACATCCTCATCCCCTCACTTTGCTGTCTGCTTCCCTTTCTCTTTGCCTCTTCTTCTAATCTCTCCCTTGACTCCCATCTTGCCTTTCTTCTTGTCTGAGCCTTGTGTCTAAAATAATCCTCTCCTCTCCATTTTTCTCCAGAAAATTGAACCATGTACATCATGTTTGACGCTATAGCATGCCTTCTGTAAAGAGCAAACTCAGACATTAATGGAAAAAAGGACAAATAGTCTAATTCCCACTATACATCAAAACATTTCACACACACTCACATTTTTGAAATAAAAGGCTGTCTGACTTACAGTTTAAGGCTACATTCACACTGTAGGCAACAGAGTCAGATTTTCTTTGCTCATATGAGACTCAGATCTCTTTTTTTCATGACTCTGTGAAAAGCTCAAGTTACATTGAATACAATATTTTCAATCCTGATTTGCATTCATGTATTCCCTAAATCAGATACAGATTAGATTTTTTGCAATGCGAATATAAACAGTCACATCAGGATTTATGCAACTTTTACGTCACTCACTTGTCAGAACTGTCTTACAGTGAGACTCTTGTGAACAGCCACTGACAGATTTAGTTAAAACAGAGGTGCCCATAGTCTTTCCTATTAAGGGCCAACAGTTTATCTTGATGGAGGGACAAGGACCAAAAATAAATGTTGATGTTATGTAATGTGTTTTTTTATTAAAAAAAATTAAATTCTAAATTTAAAGTAAAGGTCAAATATAAAAAATATAAATATAATTTAAAAAAATACTTTTTAATCTTAATTTTATTTAATTGCAGAAATAACAGCAATCAAAACAATCAAAAACAGCATAAATGTACAAGGAAAGGTGTCTTTCTGACAGAAAGTGGATGCAACTCAAGGTGCTTCAAATTAAGTCGAATAGCTGTATTGTCCACCTTTGTAATCGAGAATGGAAATTTGACTTGAGCTTGCAAATTTCAGTAGCAGCACTGAATAACAAATCAATTTTGGATATTAAATTTGCATTGAGCAACGTTTAAGTTACACATTGTTTGACATTTGGGCAGCTCTGATTTAAAAGTAGTCAATGACATGCTGAAAT
This sequence comes from Lutjanus argentimaculatus, assembly GCA_034769285.1. Lineage (NCBI taxonomy): Eukaryota > Metazoa > Chordata > Actinopteri > Lutjaniformes > Lutjanidae > Lutjanus > Lutjanus argentimaculatus. Next base: position 19,146,664 of record JAWZSL010000004.1, on the reverse strand, counting down.
TTTGGATGAAATCAGCTTCTGTGAAGCCATTTACGTCACTATCCCACCACTCCTGGCTGCAGCTCCACATCCACACACACATCCATACAGAAGTAGCAGTAATTGCTTCACAAAAAGCCAAATTTAAACATTTGACTCTCTTTCTCCCCGCCCTTGTTATCATCTACCCACAAATTTGCTGTCTTCACCGCATATCAACCTATAACTTCTGTGGCCTCCATGATTACTTCTGTACAACAGCTATGTGTGATGTCTTTGTTATTGTTCTTTTGAGACCAGTTCACACTGGAATCTGATATTGGCCACATTTACAAAATAATGTGAACAGATTTGAGCAATAAATCAGAACTGAACACTAAAACTTGTGATGTGAACATAGCCAAAGAGTCTCTCCTCCAAAGTGATGTACAACAGGCGCACACTAATTTATTTGGATGGACTGTACAACTGCAGGGTCTTTACATTACCAACAGAATATAAAACAGACTTAAATGATTCTTCTTAAAGCCTGACCCACTTTGGTTTGAAACAAATTTGTGTGTTCAGAAGTGAAGCATAGTATAAGGAGCGAGATTCTGTGTATTTTATCAGTATTAGTGTACTCTCAGCAGTCATGGATGGCCTGCGTCTTTCTTCAGAAGAGACTTCAAGGACAAACTGTGAAGCATTAACCGCTGTATCAGCTCAGCTGTGCAGCACTCTTTTGTGTGAGTATTTGCACAGTGGGTCAGTGTGCTGCTGTGTTTGTGTGCTTCTGAGCACGGTTGTATTTTTTTAGTATATCCAGAAGCTGAATCAGAAAGATGAGACAGTCAACATGTGTATCAGGCCTCCAGGAGCTCTTGTTTCTTGCATCCATCTTCATTTGTATCTCTTCTTTTTTTAAATCCATTCCTTCATTCGCCTCTCTTCTTTGGTTCCCTCGACCCTTTCCTTGTGCCGCTGGCAGTAAACAAAGAAATCATTATCTGTTGTCTTTATGCCAGATTGTGTGTGTTTGTGTATTTGTGTGTCCAGACCTCAAGCACTTCACTCTAATAGGCAACAAATCACTGTTAACAGATGTAGAAGAAAAGTATTTAAATACTTCAGTGCCTTCGACGAACTGCAGCTGAACCTGCCCCCCGATGAGCAGAAGGGAGGTAAAGTAGTAGGCTGGTGAAGAGTGAGAGTGAACAAGGGGGTAGATACTGAGAGCATGATTTTATTTATTTATAAATTCGTATTTATTTTATTTATTTGTGACCTGAAATTTATTTTCTGCTTGCATTCCCTTCAAACCCTCCCATACTTTTCCCTTCTCCAAGTAGTAGTAGTAGAGAGTTAGATGATTTTTTAACTTTTTGCTGTAATTAAAGGATCATAACTCCACATAATGACTAAAAATATCACAATCAATGTAAAAACTGATCTTTTTTTTTCCAAAAATCATCATTACTTCAATAATAAACCGTGGGTCATCAAGCAATTCATTTTGAAACTCCTCCTCCTTTCTGGTTCTTGCAACACCATTGTGACATGATGGAAGCTGTTACACAGAATTTCTGACAATTCAAGGTTATGGAAAACAATTTCAGACACTTTTTTCCCCTCCACATTATGTCCTTGCAACACCCACATTTTCTGGTGTGCCATTCTTTGGAAGGTGAAGCAAGAATCGTGGAAAAATACAAGTTAAACATTGCCCACGGCGCTGTATATTGACAATGAATTCAAAAGAAAGAAAGGCTTCTTCATATTTTGGATTTGACTGACATGTTTGCTTGTTTGCTTGACTTTACTTGTAAGTTTGCTTTGTGAATATATCCTCGCCAGCATCACAGCAAACCTTGTTTCTTTATTGTTCCTGAATTAATCAGATTCATAGATCATAGATCACAGTATACATTTTGATTGCAGACGAAGCTCAGGTGGAACTTACCATTAAGAATGTCTCAGTTGTATTAACTTTCATAATGCAAAGCAGCGTCATTCTCCCCCCTGCAACAACTCTGTGCCCTCACTTTGGGAACTAACATCCCAATACAGAGTGCCTGCTGTTTTTTTTTACTATGAAGCGCCAAAAATTAATCTGGATGGAGGCCCACAGGCCAAAACCCTATGTTGATATTATTTAAAATTACATTCAGTTAAAGATGAAAAGTAAATTAAACAACACATTGCTAGTCAGTAAAACTTTATCAAAACTGAAGAGTTTGAGTTGGGCTCAAAACTCAAAAATCTATTGGAGTAAGTTGCCCTGAAATTTTGAGTTTTAACACCCTTTTCTTTTTACAGTGTACTAGAGTAAAAAGTACAATATTTCTCTCTGAACTGTAATGGAGTAGAAGTATAAACTGGTACATTAAATACAGCACTTGAGTAAATGTACTTAGTTACATTCCATCACTGAACAACACAGAGTGTAAACCTTGATGGAAAAGTGATAACTGAACACCAAACTGCTGCAGTGCTGGTGTCCTCTTCAGATTGATCTGCTATGACATCTCACAAATAAGCAATTTCTCTGTCCTTTAATTTCATTACATTGTGTGAATGAGATGTAATTAATTATTTCCTGTGGAATCTCTTTTGATCGTTATTTCTGTGTGGTGAGAATAAGTTTTACAGGCCCCTACAACACAGACTTGCCCCCAGGATTGCTGGGGTCATTGTGTCTGCCACAACAGACAGCTGGACTGTGGCTGCTGAGACAGAGTGGAGTCTCTATAGGGTTGTAGACAGTCATAAAAATGCTATTAAAATCCTATGCTATTACTCTCTCTGCCACCACATCAACTGTCCAGTAGAAACAGTCATCAGTGGAGGCTGAATTCAAGTAAATCTTTGATGTAATTTTTACATTAATCAAAATTACAAACAAGGCTGAGAAACTGAAACATATTTTTTGATTATTCTGGTGATCTTATTTACTAAATCACTGTCTATAGAACTGTTTCTGAAGGAATTGTATGGCTAGTGCTGATTCAGCACACACAACACGACTAAATGTAGAGTTTGGGACAACAGGTGGGGTCAGGAAAGGTCAGGGCGGGGTCACATGGGGGTCATATAAGGTCATTCTTGACTCGTCTGGTGTGGAGGCAACTGACGCATCTTTGAACATTAAGCTTCCGTTAGCAAGTTCAAGTGGCAGCGGGAAAATTTGTCCCGACTGTCCCCGAAAGACTAAAATGTCATGTGACAGAGAGCGGATAATGAATGGTAGCAGGCAGGCACATGCTCATTTAGATTCTGGGAGGTCTCTGCTGTGGCATTTCCTGCTTCTATTATAATTACACTGTAAATCTGCAACATGAAATCTTTAGCTAAATGAAATTAGGCTTAGACTCACTCATACATGGTTAATGTAACTCCTGACAGGTTGAATAGCTTTGAGAGGAAGTTCAATTTGAATTGTGACCTCATACAGATAGATCACAATAGTAGATCACAATATTATACAGATATTGTGATCTACTTCATGATTTATGTATGTTAACAAACATGGCTTTTTGCAGTAGTGCATGTTGGAATAAAAATAACAACCCATGACATTTCGGGATAAATCAGTTTCCATTTAGTTTGTCTAAAAGAAAAATGCCTCTACATCATATCTGCTGAGCCTTGCTCGTTGTTCATCTTCATTAGGAGCAAAGTTTCTGAAATAGGTTACTGCCAGTTTGATAAAGATCCACTGACAACAAAGCAGAGTCTACAACCATGCTAGCAGCTCTGTGAACCTGTACAGCCCTGCTTTGTGCAAAATGCTCACATCAGCATGCTAAACATACTTAGAATAACTATACCAACATGATGATGTTTACCAGGAATAATGTTTGCTACCTAGAGCTGCAACAATGAATCAATTAGTCGATTGAAAGAGAATCAGTTTGCAACTATTTGATAATTGATTCATTTTCAGTCATTTTTCAAGCAAAAATGCCAAACATTGCAGTGCAAAGTCAGAGGATCACCAAAGTCAGAGGGATTCATCATCTGGGAACCATGACTCTTTGTTGAAAATTTAATGAAAACCCATTCAATACTTGTTGAGATATTTCAGTCTGTACTGGACTGATAGACGTTGTCATCCCTGGAGCCATGCAGTGTGTCTCGCTAATAAGATTAGTCTAATAAAAACACCAGTGAAAACCATGAAAACTCTCCGGTGAGTGGCAAAACAAGCAATAAGTACAGCCAGTGTTAAATGCTCATGCACGGATCTTGTTCTGTGAGGACAGCTTTTGAAAATGGCCTGTGATCTGAAATCCAAATATACCAGAGGTCCCTCCAGAGAGGCCGAGCCTCAACAGCTCCCTCTCCTTCCTGTTTTCCTCCACATCTTAATAGCTTTCCATTTAGACAGTGATGAATGTGTGAATGCTATCAGCAGGGTGAGAAAAGACGGGAAGGACTCAGCTATCATACTCAAGAGTCTGGGAGACAGAGAAAACAGTATATCTGTGCACGTGCATCAACATATATTGGCTTTTGAATCTCAGCTGATAGGGGGAAGAATGAATTGACATGTTGGACATAGATTTTTTACTTAACAACCAATATACATCTCATACACACGTGTGTATTGATGTGCGTACGGCACATACAGAAGCTCTAACTGTTCCGCTGTGAACAGCCTTAGTCTGAGGCAGACTGATAAAGGTCAGGCTGGCATTTTAAAGTTGTGCGACAGCAGCTTTGCCATGACAAGAATACCGTATGTGAGACAGAGAAGAAACAGAAAAACAAAAATACTGTACAGCGTTTCTCATGTTCCAGAATAATGTATTATTCTCTCATACAGTATATGAACAAACTGACTTCAGCATCTTCAAATGAACTTAATTGTGAGAAAATAATAATAATAATCAGTTCATAACAAAAATGTACTATTTATTTATGAGAACTACTACCATTTATGAGAAACAACAAAAGCATCATAACTGTCACCTACTTTTTTTTTTTTTTTTTTTTTTTTTTTTACAAATTTTAACAAGTATACTGCAGATATATTTTCAGATCTGTCATGCAGGTGAAAACCTGCAGTCAGAAGTGTGTCGGAGGTCCATCACATCGCTTAAGTTCTCATATCTTTACACTGACTTTAAAATTCTACTTTAGTTTATAAACTACTGAATGGTTCAGAGCCAAAAGACATTTCTGATCTGCTGCTCCATTATGAACCATCTGGACCTCTTAGATGGTCTTCCTGCTGTCCCCAGAGTCCAAACTAAACATGCAGAAGCAGCATTCAGTTTTTATGCTCCACAGACCTGGAACAAACTCCCAGAAAACCCACTTTATTTTATTTATTTATTTAACCTTTATTTAGCCAGGGAAGGCCCATTGAGACCAAGGTCTCATTTTCAATGGTGCCCTGTTAACGTAACACAGATACAATAAATTTAAAATCATCAAATAATAAAAAATACCAACTATTAGCAACAACTTGTAACATATCAATAATCAATATCAAAAATTGAAATTAAAAGACATTATGTTATCAGTGTATTTAAGCACTCACAGGTCATTTAACACATTTTAATGTTCCCAAAGAGACTGGGGCATGGTTTCTTGAAATTTATTTAAGGTTCTAGCTGCACAATAATTAATAGCAGTTTTGCTCAGTTCATTTTTGACTTGCGGGACCTCAAGAACTAACCAATCCTGAAATCTTGTCTGAAAGTGATTAGAACACCGTGTAATGAGGGATTTCAGGTAATTAGGTATCTTTTGAAGATAGCTTGAAAAACATACAGGAGCAAATACTGCATTCTCCTACCCGCCAGGGATAGCCAACCCAAGATTACAATAATGAGTTCTAAAATGATCACCAGTAATAAAACGAAGTGATAAACAGCGTCAAGCTGTTTCAGGGTGGTGGAGGCAGCGTGCATATAGATAGTGTCACCTTAGTCAAGTAGTGGCAGGAAAGTACATTGCACTAACTGCATTCTGCTTGTCTCAAAAAACATGATCTACAGTATTTCCATGAAATAACCTGAGTATTTTAGCTAACTCATCAACATGCATTTTGAAAGACAGCTTCTCATCAATAAATACCCCAAGGTATTTGAAGGAGAAGGTCTGAGGTCAGCTCCACCTCTACTAATGTAATCTAATGTCTCCAACTGTATATCTTTTTATATTATCTTGTGTTTCTTTTATATGTTGTCTTAAAGGATAACTGTGCAGATAAACATGCCTTAATTCTATGCAACAATCTGCCTGTACTGTTTACAGTCATGTGGCTTTTGGCAATTTTTTAATGATGTCCCACTGGAGGATATAACGTATTTGCAGGCATTCCAGTGATAAAAAATGCAATGAATGGTGATACCATGTTAAAGGGATAATAGTGGGAATTAGGTTTGCATATTTAATTCATCTGTAGACAGTGCATTACCAACAGTAGATGGCGGTCTACATGCTGCCAGTTTGGAGAAGCAGCAAGGGTACTGGTTTAGGAAGCTAAGCAATGCACTGCTGTGGACAAGGTCAGCAATAAACTGATTTTAGCCACAAAAAAAAACCCCATCTAAAAATCAATATCAGTTCAAGTGTGTGTAATACTTTGAGCTTTTCCGCTGTTATAAAAGACAAATATTTTCCAGTCAAACAGCTCTTATAAAAAACAAATATCGTATATTCTCTAAAAGAATCAGATTCCTGGCTTGATCAATTAGTTTATTTTTATTATTGTGTGACTTTGGTGGATTCAAACTGACCTTTTAAAACATCTGTGTCATGCAATAACAGTAACCGATCAGCAGTTCTTTGCTTAGCTTCGGGAATTACGGGCTCCTGCTGCATCACCAGACTGGGGGCTATGGATAAATATCTCATTCAGCCCTCTCTTCAAAAAATCTAACTGTCCCTTTAGTATCTACATATTATTACAAGACAATCCCTTTAAAGAGAATAGAAAGTTACCATGACTAATTTCATGGCCATTCTGTCAAAATGAAAATCAAATGATTCATGTATTTGCCACCAGATTTATATAATGAAAACTTTAAATGTTGCTTTACTCTCTTTATGTCTTCACATTGGCTCCAGTAGACACATAAATTACACAGCTAGACTGTTCGTCTTGCTCTACAGTATCTCTCCCTCTCTGTCTGAGCCACTTAACACGCTGGCTCGGATCAGATCAGATCCATTCACTCCATCGGGTTTTGAGCCATTAGCTTAATTAGAGACCAGACATTCAATTCACTGTCAGATATCTTGATCCGTTGGCTGCCTTTCAGATGTCTAACTTACAGCATACATCCAGGTTATATCATGGTGCCACTCTGCAGTTTATACCTTCACTGGCTGGGCCTGTACACCACAGGCTATTTCATAGTGACAGATATGTGTTGACTTGTGTAGAGCTGAATGAGTAAAGCATGACACTGACAGTATCAGTGGTGACACTATAAGAGGATATGGCTTAGTTGTGGCCTGCAAATGGCACATTCTCAGATAAAGTCTGTAACACACAGCTGATGGGAGGTAAAAGTGAGCTTCCTGCCAGCCTCCCTGAGAGCTGGAGCGAATCGTCGTTCAACTGTTGAACCAACCAGCTCAGCAGAGGCCTCCTCACCTCAGCACAGCTGGACCAGAAGCAATCATTTGGCTGAAGAACTTTGCATTTGCTAAATAAAAGCCATACATCATGTTGTCAGCGTAGTAAACACAGTGTGTGTACCTGTGGGCACTCATGTGTCTCTTTGCCTGGACATGTATCCATCACATCACACTGCCTCCATAAATACATATTAAAGTATTTATTGTGTGTTAATGTGGTAAAAAAAAAAGGCTGTAATCTGTAATTGGACACATGTACGAAATCGGACACACATACTGTACAATATATTCTCACTTGCACAGTCAGACAGCCATAACATACTGTAAAAAATTAACAGATTAGATGGTTACTGGTCTAATCCCCAAAACCAGATTAGAGTATTAACCCTTTAGAGGTCAGAAAGGACAACAGATTGCACTCCCAGCAACCCCATCCCCAAACCACCACACATGCACACAAAATACTGACTATATGTACTATGAACTACCCTCACACCAGAAGGCGAAACCTCTAGATTACTGGATTAACGCTGGTGTGTGTGTCAAAGTAGTCTGTAGCTGTTTGGGCAATACTCATAATATATGTTGATGTAATTGTGACATGTAATGGCTTATAAGTAAGACATAATATGCAGCAAGCATGTCATTGCCTGATATCAGACCGAATTGTAAACTCCATATTTCCATATTTTCCATATTCAGAGAATCAGTCCATTGGTGGAGTGGGCGGATTCAAAGATCTGGACCAGACAAAGCAGGTCATTGTTGCCAAATAAACCCAGACAGGGTTATGCAGGACCTGATGTGAAGTTTATTACATGACTACTTACAAAAAACATTGATATGACACAAAATGTTAATTTAAAAACAATTTTATTGATTAAAAATTATGTAAGTGGTCAGAATCTATGATCAGAACTGTGTCCGTAGCAATGATCTGTTAGTCATAGCAGTGGTTTGTCATTTATAGAAATGGCCTGTTATTAACAGTCTGTTATTCAAAGCAACAATCTGTTGTTCAGCAATAACAGAATTTATAATGCTGTAATTGACCTTTCAGAATTGAGTATTTAACAGAGCCATGTAATAATCAGATATAATGTTCATGAATTTGTATGCAAACACTGACTGGCTTTGTACTACCACCTCTTTATCTTATTTTTTTGGTCATTTTGACAGGGTACCACTTATAATAAGACTTAATAATAAGAATACCCGCTATAAAACCCCCTATAAACCCCTATATTTAATAGTTTTTGACAACAAAACTACTTGGGTAGACTTACGTAACAAAACTACTTGATTAAGTTATGAAACAAAACAACTTGGGTGCAAATAGCATCATTCACTACAGGCACCTGCGCTCTTGTCTCTGGAATACTTGGTTTGGTTCAGGGAAAGATCAATGTCTGTTTCTCTGTCATGCGGGTCTTGCCAGATGCAAATAGCATCAATGACTATGGACACCTGGATGCTTGTCCCTGCCATGCAAGGCCATATACAAATGTGTGTAAATAGCCTCGGCTAGGCTTTTTCCAAGCCTGTCTGCCTTAATCTTACTAATCTTACTAAGCTACTACCACGTATAACTGGCAAAAGGGACCCTTATTATAAAGTGTAAAACAGTGCATGTTGAAAATGTACAATATTGCCAAAGCCTTGGTGTATGAATCATAAATAAATAAATAAATAATAAAACTTTTTGTTGGAGAAGACAAAGTAAGTTTAATAAGCAATGAGACCTGAGACTTTCTGTGAAAAAGTTTTCTTTATTGTAGACTATTGACTACACACAGTACAGTACTCAGTTTACACAGTCTGTCTTGTATATCTGAGGAACAAAGTGAGCTCATTCAGTCTTTCCTCTCTGTCTGTGCAGTGTGTGGCTGTGACCTAGTGCACTCAGGTTTCTTCCATCACTCTGGTGAATACATCTGCACAGAGGACTACCAGCGGCTCTATGGGACCCAGTGTGACAGCTGTGACCAGTACATCACTGGAGAGGTGGTATCCGCCCTGGGGAGGACATACCACCCACACTGCTTCGTCTGCAGCATCTGCAGGTAGGAAAAAAGTGTTTGTGTGTATAGTTGCAATGTTTCAGGTGTTTATAAGCCTCCTGGCAGGGTATTTCTCTCACACAGTGAACCCAGTGATTAAAACTAATATGTTTAAAGATATATATAGTAAAAGTATTAGAATGCAATATATTTTAAACGTATAGGTAGTATTGGTAGTAGTAATAGTGGGAGTAGTGCAGTTAAAATATTTCAAAATTTTGTCACTTTGTTTACAACTCTTCATGTTGTGTCCTCAGGGATTCTCCTGGCATCACTTCATTTGTAACTTCTGACTGCAAAAACAGCAACAAATGAGATTCTCACTAAGCACCACATACTGTGGTATAATGACTTTACAGTTACTGTTCACAACTTCTTGCATACCGCAGGTGGCCCTTTACAGTTAAAATCCAATGATGTATAAGCACTGCAGGCTGGTAAATTCCTGCATCTGTGTTTGGCCTCACTGACCAGTTCACACCGAAACTACTGCAGAAACACTGCAGGTGATGTTGTAATTGAAAGGTTAATAGCCACTAAAACTTGTTATAGCTAATTAAAAGTGACAAATCAAGGTTTGCTGCAAGTGTACCTTATCCAGGTTTGTTACAAAGAGTAGAGCATGGGAAGTAAGAATAATTACTTGCTTTAAATGATAATGTCAGTTGGGTGCTGTGAAAGATAAATGGTAGACAGTAGATTATCAGAGCAACACTGATGTCAGTCAAGTTTATTAAAGCAATTAATAATTTATCATTCTATTTTCTGTTCACATACATTTCAGAACTTCCATGATTCACCTGTAAACATTTTCATCACTTTGATTATTAAGTTATGAACATTTTCATCATTTGTATCTTTTTGTTACTTCTACCCTTTAGGCCACTGTCCTTGAATGATAAATGGCAATTTTTGAGTTGTCAATGAATGTAAAACAAGTAAAAATGATGAATCATGGCCCTGTTTTCATCATATTTTGACTGTTTTGATCAGCTTTAAATTAATGAAATCATTTGATAATTTATCACTCCATTTTCCATTTCACATCAGTTTTTACCCCTCTATTTTTCAATTGACATGCATTTTTACCACCTTCATTTTTATCAATTAATTTTTGTTACTTCCACCCATCATGAAATATTTAGTATCACACCTCCATAAAGTGTGGGGAGTTTGTTAATGAAAGATTAAAAAATTAATGATCAAAATCTGCTTGATAAACTCCCCACAGGCTTTCTTTTATACAATTGAAATCTCAAGCCAAAACAGAGATAACTGTGATCACACTAGGATTATTTTCTCAGACCTCTAGAGAGACATTATACAACTTTTGCAGGCTATATAATATATTTTTATAAAATCAGTGGAGTGCCCCCTTATGTATTATAGTTATGCCATTGTGCCATTTAATTATTACCCACAGTGGTAAGGGTATCAGAGCAGAGCAGGAAGTTGATGAGTGGGCACACTGAAGAGCAAACACAATAAAAAATGTTAAATATTTTAAATGCTTAGTGTCTGTTGTAGTTGCCTGGTCTCACTTTAACTATCCTCTATACCATTGTAATATACTTAACAAAATTTAATCTGTTGAGTCTTGAAAATTTCATATCTATTCATATCAATTTAAAATCGTCCATGGCTTGGCCCCACCCATTTAAAGGATTTCACCAAGCTCTGTTCTGAGAACAATAGCAGAATTACAAGAACCTCAACACAGGGTGATTATGTGGTTCCTTCAAGATCCACAAAATTTGTACAGTTGTTCTCTTTCCATGATGCTAAAAAGGTGGCTAAAGCAGAGTCAGCAATGTAATCATTACTTTTAATTCCATGAATCGTTATTAATTGATCAAACAGTTGTTTTGTACAGTAAATAATAGGGGTGTGTATCTCACTGACTGAGACCGATTTCGAACGTATCTCGATACATGTTCAACGATACGATATATCTTAGAAATTTTTAAATGACCAACGATTCGGTTCGATACGATTCAGCTCTGTCATGATACGATTCGATATGATGCAATACAAGAAAATGCAATGTGTGAATCTTTACATTTTGATTCTATTAATGCTACATTTGTAGAGTGCTATTAGTTGCAAAAAGACATCCAGATATTTTTACTAAATATAGTAACAGTAGAGACAGAGAGAAGGAGACATTACAGTGGTGTTGAACATCTTATGAATCTCATGTAAATGAGATAGTGTAGCCTAAATGAGAATCTGAACAAACTTGAAACTGTTTAAAATATTAGTATTTTTGCAGTAAGATTATGTGCAGCTCAGTTTCATATGAAGAGTTGCTGTGGTTTGATCAGTGTGTTTGAACAGTGATGCTCCGTGTTACCTGCTCTCTCAGTCACATGACGTCTCTGTGGGTCAGACTCGTGTCTCTGTCCTCTGCTGTCAGACACGTTTTGCATAAATGATCTGCAGTGTCTCTCATCTTTCTTATAAAACACAAACTTATTTTACACGAGCTAGAGCGCTTGTGTTTGTCCGTTGAGTCGCGTTCCGAAAGGCCGCGCCGATGCTTACTCGTTCAGCTGAGAGCGGTGCAGCGAGTCCAGGAGGATCGAGTGAAAACGGCTAGGAAAGTTAATAGATCGGCACTTCATTGATGCAGAAATTTTAAACATATAATGCAGCGTTCCTTATGAGATGTAACGATACGCTGGAGCTGAGAAATGAGCTTTTAGTTTCCGTATAATCATCAGATTCAAGCTTTTTACCGATACAGGCTGTCCGAACCGATGCACTCATATCAAACACATTAAAGTCTGATGCATAGGATTTCAAGTGAATTGTTACACCCCTAGTAAATAATATATGCATCCTGTGACTATGTACGTATTGAACAGTATTTTATGCCTGTAGTCATAGTTCGAATTACGGGGGAGCTAGGGGGAGCTGGGCTGGGGGCTGCCGGGGGGGGGGGGGGGGGGGGGGGGGGGGGGGGGGGGTGCGGTGCAATAGGGCTCCCCCGAAAGCCATTGTGCAATTCGAACCCTGCCTGTAGTATGTAATGTATATGCTGTTTGTATGCTGTCGCACCTGCTCAAGGGCTGAGGGATGAAAGTGAGCTTTTAGCTATATCTCTGTATAATGCATCAGATTTAAAGTATTGAGGATTGTTTTTATTATACGTGGTCCCTGTCATATACACTCATAAATGAATAAAAATAAATGAATAAATATCATGTAAATCATTAGCATTGGCTTCAGTTCAGTTCACTCAAAGCTGGAGTGAATGTGATAAAGGTGACAGTAAATGAAGTGTGACTGGTGAGCACTACAGTAAGTAAATTAAAGGCTAACTGTCGGTGTGTTAGATGTAAAGATGGATCATTAGGTTTTAGTTTGCTTATGGTGAGAGTTTTTGGACAGAATTCCCTCGTGTTGTGTGTATATGTGTGTGTGCCCACTCTACTGCATAAAAATACACTGTACTGAAATTGCAAATGAAGCTTATTCATTTCATTTTGCAAATGGCTGCGTCAGCATCTTGCAATAAAATTGTGGCTCTCAAATGACTTTTTGTCAAAGCATTGACCAAAGTCCCACAACAACCACTCTGGATGTGTGCAGAGTGTGAAACTAACTAGGAAAAAGACAAATAGGAAAATATAGAGCTGGCGTAGCATACTGATGTATTTTGCTTTGTCATTGTAATCATACTGATTAAATGCCAGCTCTAGTTTGAGCTTCTGTTACCGCAACTTGAGGTCCAAGGCGAGGGACATCTACTTGACAATTTGACATGTAACTTGACTTTCTGAAAAGGTCCTCTAGTCATTTTTATGTCTATGTTTCTATGTTCCCAAGCTCAGCCAAACTCTGTTCTAATTTACTTTGCGCACAGTTGCTGTATTGTAGCAAAGAGGTTTGTTATTATTATTATTTATCAGTCTATGTGGTACAGTTTTCTTAGTAATCCTATTTTTAGCAGTTTTGGAAATCTCTACTGTGATTTAAATACAGTTTTGTATAAAATGGGAAAAATTTGAAATGAGGTATAAGGTAATTATCAGTAGTCAGTGGCATGCCCTCAGTTTGGGCAAGCAGCAGGAGTACTGGTGTACAAAGCTAAGCAATGTACTGCTGTGGACAGAGTCAGCAGCAAAACACATTTTAGCCACCTAAAAAGGATCACCTAAAAAAACAATATCAGTGTAAGTGCACACTATATTTAGAAGATTTTCAACACTTTACCTTACAGATATCGCTCTCCAAGCCAACTGGACCAACTGGACAAAGTCAGTACCTACCCAGCCTGAAGGTCTACCGCTGCCTCAGCCTGTCCAGATTCACCAAAGTCACACAATAGCACAAACAAACAGATAGACGCAGTGATAGACCAGCAACCTCTGGTGTTCTGCAAGTTAAAAGGACTGTTTTGTCAAAAGAGTCTTGAGCGAGAGAGACAGTGATATTAGGCTTATATAACAGTGGTTTACCATCTGAAAAGGCTGTCTGATGGAAAGATTAAGTGGCTTTTAGGTAGACCTTTTTTCTGTGGCTAAAATGTGTTTTACTGCTGACCCTGTCCACAGCAGTGCATTGCTTAGCTTCTGTGCTGCTGCCCCTCTCTGCTTCACCAAACTGGGGCGTATCGACCGCCATCTACCATAGGCAATACACTGACTCTGACACCCCACTTATACATTTTTATAAGTGTGGTTATAATGTATAAATATGTGTTGCATTTGTCAAAACTTCTGTAAATAAAATTGAAACTATCTGCACAGATAGATACTGTAACTGTACTATTAGTGGTTAAACCATGAAATTCATGTTTTTTTGTGATTTTGGGTAATAAACTAGAATTTCTGCAATGCTGTATCTGCTTACCTTTATTGAAATTTTCTGTGTGTGTGTTTCTCAGGAGTCCATTCCCAATTGGAGACAGGGTGACCTTCTGTGGGAAGAAGTGTGTGTGTCAGCAATGCTCACACACTCTGAGCAGCGACAAGCCCGTCAAGGTCCACGGACCAAGCTGTGAGAGACGAATAAACACACTCACACACAAATATGTGCACACACACAAGCAACAACACTGAACTTATACTGTGAGTTATAATGTGACATTTATCAGGGATAATGCATCAAGTTATTTTTGATTGCTTCTAGTCAGTAATCAAAATGTAAGAATTACTTATTCATAATTTCAGTTGCAAATGCAATGAATTCTTAAATTGAAGCTATTTGTCATCAGCCTTGAAATAAGCATTATGTTTTAGCAGAGTATGGAAGGCCATTCTTGACCTTGGGAACAGTGTGTGTTACAAAATAATATCATCTTAAAGGTCCTCCACTGGATTCAGAGTCATTAACAACATCATCTAATTCGAGTGAGTGCGATATCTCAAGAACGCCCCGATAAACTCAGCATAAATGTCAACTTGGATTTAAGGATGAACTGATTAGATTTTGGTGGCCAAAGGTCGAAGGTCAAGGTCACTGTGACCTTATGACCATCACATTCTTGTGAACTTGATACCTCAGGAAAAACTGGATAGAATTTCTTAAATTCGGTACAGATGTTCGCTTGGACTCAAGGGTTAATAGATTAGAATTTTGAGGTCAGAGGTCACTGTGACCTTACGCCTGTCTCATGAACGTGATATCTTAAGAACACCTTGACAGAATGTCTTAAAATTCGGTACAAATGTCGCACTTGGACGCAAGGATGAGAATTTGGTGGTTAAAGGTGAAAGGTCACTGGGACTTCACAAAACAATGGTTTTGGCTATAAGTCTGGAGACACATGGATGTAAAGTGCAATTTGACTGGTTCATGGAGGCAGACAACCGCAAGGTGATAATTCTGGTTGATTTAGTTTTTGGACAATGGATGTCTGTGGCACAGAGAAGTAATCAAGCTTTGGCTACACCGACAATTCAAACAATTTGTCGTCTTTTCATGGGATTTGTTGACAATTAAATAAAAATATAGCATATGACCAGCAGTATCCTTTTATATCAATGTGACATACTTAAGCTAAAAATACTGCACACCTCCTGGCCATAGCTGGGATCATCTGTGGACATGATTTTATGAAGCCTACTGATGTTTAATTAAAATTACTCATCGCAGTCTTTGCGATTCATCCAGCATGTAAGATACAAGAAAAAAAAAACACTAGAAGACTTCGACTGTCCACCTGCTGCAAACATAGCCTCATTCCCTGCAGCTACACACCCACACACACACACAAACACAAACAGAGGGTGGCCTGCTGCTTCAGGTAGTCTTGCAGCCTGGTTCTGGTAGCTCCATCTGGCAAAGACAGTGTGACTATCACAACAGGAGAGTGGCACAAGGAGGAGAGAGGGAGGAAGGAGGAGAGAAGTGATAAGAGGTTGGCAGAGCAGAGAGGCAAGGACAGAGAGGAAGAATGATGAATGCATCAGTGCTCAAAATGTTGAAGCTGCTCTTATCTTCCTCTGGTGTTTTCTCATTGCTGCATTTCCTGCTTCTCCTCTCCTCTTTTCCAGACTGTGCAGGCTGTGGTGAGGAGATCAGACAGGGTCAGTCTCTGCTGGCTCTGGAAAGACAGTGGCACGTCAGTTGTTTTAAATGCCGAACATGTGGCTGTGCACTCACTGGAGAATACATAAGCAAGTAGGTGGCTTTATCCCCCCATATGTATACAGTGTCAAAGATTTTCTCCTCCTTGTCTGGAGGCTTGCATATCTAAAGCAAATGGACTGTGAACAATTTTTTTAAAGGGATACTTTGGATTATTTGAAGTGGGTTTGTATAAAGTATTTATCCATAGTCAGTATATTACCTACAGTAGATGGTGGTTGACATGCCCCCAGTTTGGAAAAGCAGCAGAAGTCCTTCACGGAAGCAAAGCATTGTACTCTCAATCAGATCAGCATCAGGCCACTCTCCACTGATTGAGGTGTTTACATGAAGCGCTTTTATTCTAATTGTCGCGTCAGTCACGTCACGTGACGCACGTAGCCCCAAACATGGTCTTATCCTAAACCTACCAAAACTTCTAACATCTCGCAGCATTAACCACGCGTTCAAAAGGCTTTCTGGCTGTGTCTGATACAACTGCCAAAAGAAACCTTGTGCTTTGTTATCAGATGTTGAGGGGCGGTGACAAATTAACGGTACATGACGTATTGGGATGAGAATGGGTTGTGCTGTCAGACAGCCTTTTCTGATGGGAAGCTGCCATTATATAAGCCAGATATCGCTCTGTCTTGCTTAACCGCACTCCACTGGTGAAGTCAGTGATTTTACCTTGCAGAATATGGAAATAACTGGTCTACCACTGCCTTGATTTGTTAGTTAGTTTGTGTTATTGTATGAATTCTTTGAATCTGAACTAACCTTTTAAAACACTGAAGTGACACAATAATACAAACTGACTTGCATGCAGTAAAGCTGGATCTCCTGTGTTCTGCAAGGTAAAATTAGTTATTTCGCCAATGGAGTCTGGTTGAGCAAGAGAGAGCGATGTTTAGCTATCTGATGGCAAATGAAAGTGGTGAAAATATTCTTAATGATGTCCACTTAAACTTATATTGATTTTTTTAGGTGGACCTTCTCAGGTGGCTAAAATACCTTTTGTTACTGACCCTGTCCAAACCAGTACATGGCTTAACTTCAGTGTTGGTTCTCCTCTCTGCTTCTCTAAACTGGGGACATATTGACTGCCCTTTACTGGAAAGTAATACACTGACTATCTAAGTACTAAGTACCTCATACAGCCCTACTTCAAATATAAAATAGGTTCCAGTATAAAGCTATACTGGTAAGTCATGGAAAAGTAAGATTTTCCACAAGCACCTCTGTATATCATTTTTATTTGCAAGATGGCAAGTCTTTTAGTCAGCTAGATGGCATCCACGGTATTTATTTAAATATCAGTTTGTGTAAGTCACAATGAAAAATCATCTTGTTTTGAATATGGCAGGGATCTTTTGTCAGGAATAAAAAAAAAAACAATGTGCAACAGGATGAATAATAGTGGAACAGAAGTTACACAAAGCCAGGATGTAAATTCAAAGTGATAGCTTGTTTTATTGTGCCTGGCAGGGATGGGATACCTTACTGTGAGACTGACTACCACACTCAGTTTGGGATCAGGTGTGACAGCTGTAACAGGTACATCAGCGGCAGAGTACTGGAGGTGAGTGCATTTTTCCAAGTGTGAATATGTGTGTATGCTTGAGACAGATGGGAGCAAGAGGGAGAATGTGTGTGTGTGTGTGTGTGTGTGTGTGTGTGTGTGTGTGTGTGTGTGTCTTTGTGACAGTGTGGGTTTGAGTGCATGTATGCAAGCATGTATGTGTGTGTGTCGGTCTATAAAAAGCTGCGAAAAAACGCAGCTGTCCCTCTTTAAATGACTGAAGTGTTGACTGATGACGAAGCAGCCTTGGAAAACCAACAAAGCGACACTCTCCCATCTCGTCTACCCGCTTCAGCCCTGTATTTTTTCTGTTTCTTATCATGCCTCTCCCATTCTTCATTCCTCATTGTTTTTCTCTGTCCCTTATCACCACTCTGTTCTCGGCTCCTCATTTGTGTCATCTGCTTCTGCTTCTCTGCCTTTTTCCTTTCCTTTCCTTTCCTTTCCTTTCCTTTCCTTTCCTTTCCTTTCCTTCCCTGTCCTTTCCTTTCCTTTCCTTTCCCTTACTTTCCTTTCCTTCCCTTTCAATTTATTGTATTTCCTTCCTTTCTTGTACTTTCTTTTGCTGTACATCCTTTCATTTCTGATCCTTTCCCTTCTATTCTGTCTTCCCTATCCCTATCATTTCCTCTCTTTTCATTTCATTTCCCCTATCTCTCCTCCAGGCTGGGGGGAAGCGCTACCACCCCAGCTGTGCCAGGTGTGCCCGCTGTCACATGATGTTCCTGGAAGGAGAAGAAATGTACCTTACAGGTGAGGAAGGAGAGGAGACAAATGGTTCAGTATACGCAGAGCCTATGAAACTGATTTTGGCCATGCAAAGGTGCTTCTGCATGTGAACAGCTAGCAGGCATAAAAATAGACTTGTAGCATCTATTGAATTAGCTGAACCCTGCAAGTATCCAGATGGCCCAAGTGTTTCTACAGCTGTGGAAGTGTGTGTGGGTCTGTAACTGTATGTGTGTGTGTGTGTGTGTGAGTGTGACAAAGAAAGAAGGCATGTTAGAGAGCAGTAGGATACGGTCACCTGATAAATGACTGCTTTTAACAAAGCACTGTTATATAGGTTATTGATCTCACATATAACACTCAGTGGTAACGACTCACACACACACACACACACACACACACCTTCCCCCAGCTGATGTTTTCTTGATACACACAAAGGCTGGAGTCAATTACCTCTCAACCTTCGCCTCTGCTGTGTCCATTACTCTGCTCTGCCCCTGACAGAATTAATCTGAATGAAACCAACATCGCTGGAGGTTTAAATTGAATCAACCAGGAGCTTCTGTTTTACAAATTAGATTATTGCAATTAAAGTTAATGAGCTCAATCATGGACTCACTGGCAGACCTTCTTGACCATGTGGCATTTTGCTTATTATTTTTTTTAAATTAACAAACAAAATGTCCAACAAATTACTCCCATAAACAACTATTTTGCTTTAGGAATTATGTTCAGGTTTGTCATTATATGAAACTACAGTGTCTGAGTGCCTGTGCAATAAAGTGGCCTGATGGTCATATGGTGTCAACCATGCATAGCGTCAACCCTGCAGTCAGTGTCTATGATCTTTCCTTGGCCTTGATCTTAAAGGGGTAGTTTGGATTTAGATAAATGTAACGCCTACAGTAGATGGAGGTCGGCACGCCCCCAGCTTAGAGAAGCAGCACTATTACTTTTATATTACTTATTATCACTAGTAGTGGTGGTAGTGATAGTAGCAATGTTACATGGGGCTGAAACTGAACTTCAGTTTAGTGGTGAAAAGTTCTGTGTCAGTTGTTCATTGACTGTGTTTGGTTTCGCTATCAGGTTCATGTTGCTAATTAGGGGCTGGGCAGCCTAAGCTGCCAGGACCCTATTGTAATCCTGCATGTTCTTCTTCTTTCTTTCTTTCTTTCTTTCTTTCTTTCTTTCTTCTTCTTCCGAGGAAATCCTGCTTCCCATGCACGAAAAATGACCAAACTTTGCACAAAGGTCCAGTCCCATGTCAGATTGCCTCAGCTGCAAAAACAGGCCAATAGTCCTGATGGTGGCGCTACAGCAAGCCTCTAAAGTTCAAAATTTTGAAAATTCATAATAAATCAACCATATGTGCTACAGATTTACAACTTTCACCACAATGTAGCCCCAATACTGAAGAAACGTTTGTATATTTAAAACTATTGCAAATTATGAAGTCCATCACTCTGTTTTTTTCAAAAACTGTAAAACTTATTAAACCTATCTCCTCCCACAATTTTTGTTCAATTGACACCAAACTTGCTACAGAGCATCTTCAGACTGTCCTACACAAACGATCCACACAGATTTTTGATTTATTGAAAATTGAGCCTACAGTGCATCAAAATGTTTGACTGTAAACGGTATTATAAACATATACTTGCAAATTCTTGCTAAATACATTTTCAATGTTCATTTTAAAAAATGACAAAATTTTGGAGTCATGGTAGATGATGTTTGGAAAATATCAGAATTTTATCTCAAAAACTGAATTTTTTACAGCATTTTGAATTTTGCTCTCATGCGAACAATTGGAGTCAATGCAAAAATGGCATTTTTAAACATCAGTTTTTCACTTTTGGAGCCAATAAATCATTGTTAAAAACTAATGGCCAACATCTCCATGCTGTCTAGATGCAATTTGTGTATTTTGTTTTTTGAATTTTTGTCTCAATAACTGAATTTTTGACAGCTGTTTGAAATCTGCCTTTACATGCTAACAGCTGCTGTCTTGCACACAGGTGACTGGCTTAGTCAATTTGTGAAGCTACAAGTGTTGTTCCCATTTGCCAATTAGCTCAGTGAGATAGAGGATGGTTCTTGGTGTTGAAGGTTGTGAGTTCAAGCCTCAGCTTGTACAACATTTCCATATGAGAAATCTACCCAAACTTTTCACAAAGGTCCAGTCCCATGCCAGATGTCCTCAACTGGAAACACAAGACAATAGTCCTGATGATGGCGCTACAGCAAGCCTCTAAATTTCAAAACTTTGAAAATTCACAACAAATCAACCATATGTGCTACAGCTTTGGAACTTTCACTTTGAAATTTGCTTTTCCATGGCATGGATGGCTGCTGCCTGGCACCCTGATCCTTGGCTTAGTCAATTTGTGAAGCCACACATGAACTGTCACTTGCCAATTAGCTCAGTGAGATAAAAGCTGGACTTCAGTGTCAGAAGTCGTGAGTTCGAGCCTCAGCTAAGGCAGGATGGACTTGAAATGTGAAAGCTTATGTTCAGGTATCATGCTATGTGGATTAGAGAGTCTAAGATTTAAATAATTATGATTCAGGGAGTTTTGGGAAGAGACAAATACTCTTTATCAACACCTTTCCCTGTTATCCCTTGTCTCTTTTCCCTGTTTATTTGGCTTAGCTATCAGTCAATATGCAGAGTCTCTTGTGCCAGAAATTGTGAGTTCAAGCCTCAACTGATGTAAAATGCACATTAGAATGCCACCTTTTTTTCATCTTCCTACACTCTGCTTGTTGCTCAGAATTGCCTAATTTTGCCTAAAATTGCCCGGCCCCGACCATTGCTGCTGCGCAGCTATAATTAGTTTTGTTAGTGTTTGTCATGTGTTTGTAATGTGTTAATACAGACATGGTGGTTTATGTTGGTAATTATAATTTTTGTGCTGTTCAAAGTTTTAATCAGCTGTATTTTGTAACTAGGATTTGGGCTGCTTGACCCCTAGAGTACATATTGATAATACAGCGTTGCTACAAAAACTGTCTATCTTAAGTTTCATGCTGTGTAGCACATACATTTCAATTAATTACAATGTAGGACTTTGAAATTGGATTGGTATGTGGAACTGTCACATTAGTCTGATATCTGATAATTGAAACAAAATGGTCCTGATACCAACTTTGGATCAGATAGTTGCATCTCCAATTTTAGCTACATAAAAAGGTTATTCAGATTGACTCTGTAACACAAACAAGCTAACAGATTGAGGCAGTGGTAGACAAGCAACTCCATTATTATGTGAGGTAAAATTACTGTTCTTGCCAAAGGAGTCTGGTTGCTTTGGAGAGAGTGATATTTGGCTTGACTGCAGTTTCCTGTTGGAAAAGGCTCTCTGATGGCAAAGTAATGTAGCATACACTTTAACTGACCATGATTTTTTTAGGTGGGCCTTTTTTAAAAGTTGCTAAAATATGTTTTGCAGTTAACCCCATTCATAGCATACATTGCTTAGCTTCCTACACCAGAACTCCTGCTGCTTATCCAACATGGGGGCGTTCAGACTGTCATCTACTGTGGGTAATACACTGACTATACATACGACCCCTCTTAAAATAATCTGAACTATCCCTTTAACCATACTTTAACCACATTTTAGTTTAAATATATGTACTTCATATTGAAGGAATAGCATGTTTGTTGAATGTTGAATGTTGACTCTGATCACTTTGCATATAAATACAGTGCCAACATGATATGTCAGAGAAAAATGGGCAGCATTTCCTTGTAAACATGACGGAAATGCAAATTAACTGCATATGAACATACTGTAGGAGATATGGTTATGTAAACACACCACATATGAAAATAAGAGCCCTGCAAATCTAAACTGCACAAAGTGTTTCTGAAAGATAACGCTGAAATAGAGCTGGACTTCAGTTAAAAACAGTTTGTGTAGCGCAGATGATTCAGCCTGAGCGAGATTAAATGTAGAGCTACCGTACCATAACATGTGGCTGACACACACAGTGTCCCAGAGTCGCCATATAAGTTGACACCTCCTGTTTCACCTCATTGACATTCTGCTGCTCTCCTGCTCACAGCCACCAGTAAAACTAAGCATTTGCATATTGTACCTGAAGCCTGTGTGTGTGCATTTATCTATGTATGTGCTTTTTAATCTACTGTATGCCTGTACATGCATGCTGGAGTCATTTTCTGTGTATGTCTGCCTGTGTATCTGCTTGAATGCATGTTTTCACATCTGTGTGTCTGCATTTGAATGCAGGTGTATGTGTGTTTGTGTGTGTGTGTTGAGCTCCAGTGAGCTGCCCCAAGGTTACATTCACTCCTTTTGATGACTTCAGACATGTAGGAGGGCTGAGCAATCACCCTCGTGAGACACACTCAATTACGACACACGCCACACACACACACACACACACAACATATGTGCACACACACTTGCAATCAATCTCATGATGCATGTCTGGAATAAGAAGTGATGTGTGTGCGTATGTTGGAGGTGGGGATGGAGAACTATTTTATGAACTACTTGTGAATATTTAATCTCAGCATCAGATCTGATGCTGCGTTTGAGTCAATGTCAGTGGTTGGAATTTACTAATTGAAACTTCTGACCTCAAAGCACCTTCCAGGTGCTCAATCCCAAAAGTAAACAAAACTGTTGCTAACTGTGACAAATTGATGAGTTTCTTTAGCAAGTGTACACACAATTGAAACATCAGCAGTACAGCCTCCTTGCATAAATAACACAGAGAAGGAAAAATGATGAGTGAAGTAACAGATGCCATTACACATTTTATTGTAACGTTGGCAACATATTTCGACATCAATTTACAGAAGAACAGGTTTTATTATATGATAGCAGGTTGAAGGTTTTGTCCATTTTGAAAACACTAACAAACAATTTAAAAATGAATTAGTAATAATTAATAAGATACAAAACACACTTTGATCCCCTAATTTTAATTTCTAAATCACATGAGGCCTCATGCAAATAGTGCTAAAGATTCTGTTTTTATACAGAAAAATCAATTACATTACATTCAAAAGAAATATTCCCACGTCCAAGCATAAGATGATGGTAGTTTAAGTGCATTCATTCATAGAATCACCCATACACCTTTACCTCTCTTCTTACTCTCTCAGTAAAGTCTCAATTTTAAGAAAAAAGGACAACAGACATCAGGAGGTTACAGGAATGGAATAAATCATAGTACATAATCTGAATGGTCACATTATTCGATGCGTATGCTGTTTCTTGTGGCAGCATGATTCAGCAAAAAGGAAAACGCCTGAGGTCATTTAAATATCTGCTGTTTTATACTTTTCAAATGGCATAAGCACAAATGTCAATATTGCTTCCCTAGATTTCACTGGCTGCTGCATCCCTTCTTTTGAATATCAGTGGTTAAGATAAGGTGGCCAGTTTCGTCCACTGATTAACCTCATTTTGCATAAAGTTCATAAAGTAGAAAAAGGTCTGAGGCTTCATCCAAACGAAAAGCCAGAGAAGGATGCAGGAGCTACATTCAGATAATTATTTTGTGACAAATTTCAGGCAGCTAATTTTCTCAGAATTGATGTGCAGCACCATGCTTTGGATTGAATTCCTCTCCTCTGCGCCATTTAGATTCTCCTCATCCAGGAGATAAAGGATCTCAAGTCCAAGGCCATACATCTGTTTGGCTGCAGAGTTGAGGAGCGTGGGTGGGACGGGGGTGCACTGAATCACCACGCCATGGTTTCTGTCTACACTATTGATTTTGTGTGCGGGTGTGTGTGGTTGTTGGGTGTGTGTGTGTGTGTGTGTAGTCTACTTCCCCCGTGCCTCAGTGTGTCTGTGCTTGTTTGTGTGTGTGTGTGTCTGTGTGTGCAGGTCAGATTTATGGTGTTGATAGTGGTTGTATATTAGAGTCATGATCAGCTAACTGAGTCCACTCGGTTGGCCTGCATTACCCTGAGGCCTGACAAAATGATAGAATCAGTGTGTGTGTTAGTGTATGTGTGTGTGTGTGTGATCACAGCGGATATATTACTGTCATTATCATTATGAGATCCACATACATATAACATCCTGACATTAGTGGTTTATTGTTATGATTATTATTATTTAATAGCCTCTTTTCATTCCCTCTTTTCTCTTTCACTCTATAGTAAAGTTTCCCTTCTCTCTCTCTTCCCTCAGGCCACTTCCTTAATTCATCTTGTGACCTCCCTCCCATGATATTATCAATCAGTTCAGTTTCTTTTTTCTTTTTGACTGTTAAAGTACAATGTTGTCAAATCAATATGTGTGTTTAGCATATATGTGTACACAGGGTGTACAATAAATGTGTATTTATAATTTACAAAAGAAATTTAGAAAACACAGAAAGTTAAGGAAAATCAGTGGGTAGTAGAGCTGCATCAATCAGTCAATTAATTGATTAATCGATGAAACAAACAAATTTCACAGAAAATTAGTTCATTTTTCAAGCAAAACTGTCAAATCTTTACTGTTTCAAGCTCATTAAATGTGAGGATTTGTTGCTTTTCTTTGTCAGTTATGACAGTAAATGAAGTGAGTGTTTGGATTTTGGACTGTTGGTTGGACAAAAATTTGAAGATGCCAGTTTGAGCTCTGGGGAAAAAAATGGTATTTTTCACCATTTTTTGATATTTTATAAACTAAACAATTAATTTATTAATTATGAAAATAACTGGGAGATAAATTGATATAGTTAGTGATGGGAACAAACAACAGGAACACAGCATCTACAAACATGATTTAAAAGCATAAATGCAATAAATAATGACATATTGCAGTATGTTCCAAGGATAAAACATGAGCTACTTTACCTTTTTTTTTTTTTTTTTTACAAGCTACTTTACCTAAAATGAAAGTTGGAGAGGCTATGATGCGTCTTGGTCAATATTATAACTGACTAGTCTGATGTGTGTAGAGGCCTGTATGGTTACACTTGAGAAGCCTGGTGTTGTTTTCAGTTGATTTAATGAAGGAGAGCAGTTGTGCAGAACAGCACTGTGCTCTGGTGCAACACTTCAGAGGCTGCAGATTTATCAACATACCATGTGTCACATGTCTTTCTGACTCATAAAAGCAAACTGTTGCTGAAAAGGAACAACACACTGTATTCACTTAAGGCTGTTTACAACTTTCTCCAGTTGTTCCAGCATAATCTGTTCATCAGGGATCATACTTGGACCTGTAACACCTACACTGTTTTTCTTTGCTGTTGCCACCCACACAGTGCACTCCCACTAATTTAAGATGTGCCCCAGTCGTTTTGTCCTGGAACTGGACCTGGGTTCATTTCAGGTCATTTAACCACTGTTCCTACAGTGGAAAGATTACATAGCCTACATCAGTCAACTGTAACATGATCAAATGGTAGACTGACTTTATGAATAGTTTCATAATGTTGAGAATATTACACTTTCTTTGTCTGTGTCTCTGGAGACTGTCATCGTGATGGAGACTTCTGGAAAACGCCTCTTACTGCAAAAACTGCACTCTGTCTGATCAGGGCCACACGCTTTAGTGATGATTTGATATTCACTTAAACAACAGATCCTGCTACTATTCTTTTGTAGGAAGAAAGTGGCAGGTAAAGTGGCGGCACTACGTATGTGGTCATTGGTCTTGCAGGTATTTGGTCATGAACCAAAGTGTAGGACAAAGCTTAATTTTGACCCTATGGTGCTAAATGTTTTCATGGCAGACCATCCAACAGCGAAAGTCATGGGGTCACCAAAGTTGGTAGTAGTTACTCACTCTCTGGGAACCATGAAAGTCTGAACAAAATTCACAGGCACTCCGTGTAATGGTTGTTGAGATATTTCTGTCTGGACCAAAGTGGTTGACCAACAGCGCCGTCCCTTGAGGAACTCTTCCAGCATTGCTAAAAACTCTGTTTGTCTCCGTCTCTCTGTCTTCCTCTTTGTTTATGTGTGTGGGGAGACAAGAAGACTTACATTCTCTGTCCTCAGACCAGACAAACTGCCTCCACAGCCTCCTCTTTGTGTGTGTTTGTTGATTGATGTTGATGCACTTGAGAGAGGCTGATACTCTTCATAAAACTGTATGGCTGCTGCCCACACAAAGTAAACTGAGCTAAAATCGTGTGTGTGTGTGTGTGTGCACAGGTTCAGAGGTTTGGCACCCCATGTGTAAAGAAGCAGCTCGGCTGGAGAGAAAACTGAGGGTGAGTGATACTGAAAATACCCACAACTCCCTGCTCTTCCTTTCTGCTTCTGTTTCTGTCCTCTCTGTGTTTCTCTGTCTCTCTGTGCCTGATATTTCTCATTCTTGGTTTACAAGCTACGATACTCTGAAACAAAACTGCCTTCCAGATATATGTAGTACTGTTTTAAAACCAAGCCATCTCTTATACTTTTTTATGCTGCTGTTAACAAATAAAATACTTTTAAATATATTTTAATATATTAATATTATTTTTATTTATTTATTTATTTTTTTGATAATTTTTAACTGGTCAAGAAGCTTTATGTGGTGGAACTTGTCCAAAGGGACTTTCACAAGGTCTTTTTTTCTTTTATCAAAAAGATTTTTATTTTTAATATTTTTAATATTTATATGGACTACACTTTGGCAGCTGTCTGCAAGAGCCAAAAAATTACAGTACGATGAAAATGCAAATAACATAATTTGGATTCATCACATTAGGACAGAGGAGGAAGGTGTTTCTGCTGTCCTCCTCATCTCCATCCTACGTACATGATCTACAAAGAATATGCTCTAGATATTTTAACATTTTAAGATTAAGAGAATGAAAAACTACATTTCTGCTTTTTTCCTCTCATAGTCAAATGTTTTCACTGCTCAGCTCACCTAAAGTAACATAATGCCAATACTTAATGCAAAGTCCGATTTAGTTTAGCCAACATGTTTATTGCAGGCTTTCTGTAATTGGTTCTTAATTAAGTAATTGGTCTTATTTTGGAGAATTTTTTATCAGAAAGACTTTTTATCATCTATGATTTAAAAACAGTCAGAAACAGTAAAATTGTCTGTTCTCCTGCTCATAGTTGTATCAGCTGGCGTTCTGTAATGTTTGCAGCCTGCCATGCTGTTTCATTGCTCTGTACACAATGAAGCAGCTAAAAAACAAGAGCGAAACTTTTTGTTTTACTGATTACTCGTTCCACTTTCTCTCGTCAGTTGACCACCAGTGCATGTTGTCATGTGAATTTTTTTATAAGTGCACCAGCTAACATAAAAAAAAAATTATGATTCCCTTTATTTGTATTCCTCATTGAAATTTGAACTGAAAACAAAAGAAAACAAATGAAAAACAAAAGTGACTGCACCACTTGAAGAATCTCAGTTGATTGAGAGATCTTCGACTTTCCAGGGGAAGCCCTACAACTTTGTATTGAAAATGACATTATTAACTAAATGAAACTTGATGGAAATTTGTGTCAGTTTGAGTAATATACTGTTGTTACATGAGTAAGGCAACCAGCTGCAAAGTCATGAACTAATCAGTGCTCTGTATTATGTCTTTATTAGTCACATTTCTTTAAAATGTAACTACATATAGTAAAAGAAGTGTAAATGCAACTTTACTTTGACCTCAGCCTGACCATACATTTGTCCTATCAGCTGAGACGCACCTCTGAGACGGCGTCCATCTCCCCTCCAGGCTCATCTCCTCTCCTCGGCTCCCCTCACCGGCTCATCTGTGTGAGTACCGTTGTCACCATGGTTACCCAACAATGCTATGGTTACTCCCTGAGCTGTCACTGTCACAGCCTTCAATCAAGATGTAACCGACAGTGACAGAAGCACAAAGAGCCCCTGAAAGCTCATTCTGTCGGCCCTATCTGTCTCTGAGCAGACTGTGGTGTCTGTCTGTCTGTCTGTTTGTCTCACCACCCATCTGTCCACCTGCTACTGGGGTGTCTACAGCACCTTAAAGCTTTAGTTATGGGTCCATTTCAGAATCTTCTCATTTTCTATGACTTTCCTAATGGGAAAATGGTTTTACATTACCTTTATACGTACAAGCTGTCAGGTGCTTTAACTGAACCCACTCCCTTGTCAGTCTGCTTATCTTGTTTTTGTGTATGTGTGTGTTCCTGTATGTCAACCAGCATGTCAGTTTGTGAATGTTTATCATCACATCTTTCTGTAGTTTTCTATTAATTTTTCTTACTGCCCCTGTGGTATGTGTGCTTTTGTCTTTCTGCCTTTAATTTTTCTTCTCTTTTTCTTTCTGATTTGCTACTGATGTCTAATGTTCTATTTATGACACAGTTTACATTTTCTCTCTGTCTGACATTCTGTCTACCCGTCTCTTTTTCTCTGTCTTCCTCAGTCTAAAGCTGACGGTGATGTTTTGGACTATAAGCAGCTGGCAGCTCTGCCCAGGGTCAAAGCCATATATGACATCCAGCGGCCCGACATCATTCCTTATCAGGCCGACCACGCGCACACACACCTCTCAGATGACACTGTGGAAAGATACAGCTGTGGACAGGTACACACACACAAAAGCCTGAGTTACATTTTGCCTTACAAAAAGTCAGATAAAAGAAAATTTACTATAACTCTCATTTATGATCTATTTCTTCTATGAAGAAATTTCTGTTGGCTGCAGTCATAGCAATGACAAACTATTTTTTTCTCCTTTTCATCCAGTCACTGGGATCCTTATCACCATACTCCCATGTAAGTACTTTATCCAATAATTTTACTCCAGAGCCATGTTTATGATGTTAATTTAAATATTTAAATATATTTTGGGGGGCATGGAGCAAGCCGCCTGCTAAAAACTGACAGCAAAAGTAGTAATGATTCTGAATGTTTTACAACAACCAGGAGGCAGGAGACTGAACATATAGTAAATGTATTTCAACAGAGTATAATCTCACATCTTATTGTTCAAAACACAGGAATAGATAATGTCCAACTTCACCAAACCAAATAAAAATCATGAACTTATTACCTTGCTGTAAACTTGCCCCTCAATGGCCTCATGCAACACAAATTTTGGGAAGAGAAAGCACTGCTATCAGTACCCAGTATCAGCTGATAACCTGAGTTGAATTATCAGAATCGGCATCGGGATAGACGATGTACGAAGAAAGTCTTTTGAACTGATTGTTATTTAAAAGAATAAACTCCCAGCCAAACCACAGTTTGTCATTTTTACACAGTTCTGTTTCTGTGCAAGTTAAACAAATTATACATAATGTCCTGAGGTGCTTTTTTTTTTTTTACCAGGACAGAAGCAGGCTAGCTGTTTCCCCTGTTTCCATTCTTAATGTTAAGCTAAGCTAATCAGCTGTCAGCTTTGTCTTTGCACTGCATGTATTTAACATACAGACATGAGAGTGGTATCACTCTTCTTTTCTAACTCTTGGCGAAAAAGTGAATAGACATAATTCCCAAAATGTCAGACTATTAATTTAAAGTATGGCTGCTTCATAGTTAAAGGGCTATAACAACCAAAAGAAAAAGTTTGCAGTCTTTCTACACAACTGGTTTAAACCTTCACACATCACTGACCAAATATCCTGAGAACATATTATGTGTGTGTATGAACACATCAGCAGATGTACAGTATAGAATATTAAACTGCTCTCAACGTGATTAAAATTGTGTTTCAGATGCAGCCTTGTGTGTAATCTAATTTATTGCATTTAGTAAATGAAAGCACATTACTCTGAAGACATCCTCTCTCTGTCTGTGTGTCTCTTCAGGATCTCTTGGATGGCGTTGAGTTGAGAACGAGGCGTTCCTCCAGCTCCATCTTCACTGACTCTCCTGCACACAGTCGCCACGGAGGCTCCCCACTGCATTGTTATCTCCCCGGTAATGCGCCCACTCAAGCAAAGACACACACACACACTCACTCTCACACACACACACACACACACACACACACACCACACACACACACACACACACACATAAAATATGAGGTCTCTGACTGGAAAGATGTACTCACTCTTTGAGTGGGTGTAACTGGGGTGTCATGTGTGACCCATTTGAATTCTAGAAGTCCGATACACACACCACACATGCAAACACACATACACAAACATGTAATTCATCAGATTATCATCAGTGTGTCTGTCTCTCTGTTTGGGGACGTGGGCTCATTCTGCTGCTCATGCTTTGGTTTCTCTCGCTGTGATTGGCTGCACTGACTGCAGGCAGTGAGAGTGGCAGGAGTTCACCATATTACACTCAGCCAGAGCCCAGGTGTGCCACACCCACCACCACCACCCTTCAAGCCCCCAGGCATTTCCATGTGCCAGGTACGCTGTAATCCATAACGCTGACCCTCCGACCTGTTTACTAACCTGAATTTCCACACGTCAGATCGAAACGGACCCATCTTCCAAATATGCTGTACCTTATAGGTTGTCATTTCAGAGTCTATTATCTATCTATCTACCTATGATCCATAAAAGTTGTCTCCACAATGTGATTTAGAGACCCTGACCCACATCCTGACCCCAGATCCACACTAACTGCTCTCCTAACCTCATTCCAAGTGTGCTTTTAACCTGACTGTGGTAATTTAACATAATTATAAGTGCAGAAACAGTTTGTTGATTGACAGAAAATTAATCAGTGGTGATTTTGATCATTTATTCATTGTAATTTTTCAAGCAAAAATGCCAAACTCAAATTCATATCATTGAAAGTTTTTTTTTGTTTTTCCTTATTTTGTTTGTCAGACAAACGAAAAACTAATTGAAGATATCACTTTAGCCTGTGGGAAAATGTGACTGGTATTTTCACTTTTTTAACCTTTTCAACTCTGCTGGGACGTCTCTGGCTGACATTAGTCTTCACTAGTGTGAAGGTACTGGTGTATGTATAAATGTATATGAAACTAGAAGACCTAGAAGAGATTTAATTGGCGGCCTGTAAGCTGAATCTGGCCTTATAATGACCTCTGTTGGGCCCTTTGATCTTTGATAAATCTGAATAAAGTAAAAATAGATTTTTTTTTTTCAAATGAGAGGGAAGCTGGGAAGCACAGAGACACTTACTGTTAAAAAAGTTTTAACTCAGACTGAGCAGAGGGAATTCAGGAGAGTCAAATGAATGAAATAAAGATGTTACATGCAACACTGAGTTTACTAAAACAACAAGCTACTTCTAATCTAAGATTGCAAAGGTTCTTTGTTTTTCCCCCTACATTTGTGCATAATGTTTCTTTTCCAGTTATGAAAATCAATAAAGTGTTTTACACATTTGAATTCCTTTACAGGTCAGATAAAAGAAGTGTAAATGTTGGCCCCTTGGCACTTAACTTTTTTCAAATCTGGCCCTTCTAAAAGAGTAGTTCAATAGACCGAGCATAAGGCGTCCTTTGGTACTAACGTTGTCATGCCAGCTTGTCAAGAAGGGGGCTAAATAACTCGCCGATGTTAGGCTAAATTTTGGTGAGGGAAAAACTGGCACGGTGATTTCCAAGATATGTGAATGAAAATGGGTTCTATGGGCGCCCAAAGAGTCTCCCCTTTACAGACATGGCTATTTGATGCTAATCCCATGCAGTTTGGGGCAAAAACCATACAGTTTTTTTCATACAGTATACACGTGTTATTTTCATCTAATCTGTATTTCTGCATACTGGGGTAACAATATTGAAATTGCATAAATTGGGTATGAGTGGAAAGCTAAGAGTCTGAAAGCCCAAATGTATTCATATGTGATAAAGTTAGTCCACATAGTAGCCATTTCATTGTAGCAAGACCATTTTTTGAAACTTGGCTTCTCTGAATAAAATGACCTATAGTGACCTCTAGGATAATCACAACCTCATGAATCTTCACAACCACAAAATAGAGACCTGGGCCATTAAATGAATGGTTTTCATAGGTAAAATGGGTGTTTCTATGAAATATTCTGAACAGAAGTGCTCAAAATCTAATAGCTGAAAAATGCAACAGAAATCTCCAAAGGTCAAAAGTTTTTTATACCAATTTTTTGTGGTGTTCCACAAGGTCTTGGTGTTGTAATGTGGTATTTTGGAGAGATTTGTGACCACCAAATCTGTGTAATAAATGGTATCAAAAACTGATGCAATAACTCAACTCAACTGAGACATGAAAGAGCATGGAAATGGCTATTATAATGTTCTAAGCCCTTACACACAAAACTTTCAAAATTAGAATAGGCCCATAAAGAAAACACAATGTTTATTACACACAGCATTGAGTTGCATCTCAAAATAATCTTCAGGTTCCCAGCTTTCATATGATGTACACCACTTATCCCAAAAGATGCCCTGACCCCCCCATAAAATAAAATGACAAATGATAGGGAGAGAAGGAGTGGAAGAGGTTAAATATTTCAGCCTTTACAGAGATTTACCTACAATGAAAGTTATTGTGATAAGAGAAACTGAAACTACATATTTTGCTGTAATTCACTGATTGTTGTTGTCCCTTATCATTTTCGTCTTTTGACTTATTTCAACATACATAAAAATGTAACGTTGTCATCTTCTTTTCATCGTACTCCAGCGGGGAGTCTCTGTCTAATTTATCTCACTGCTCTGGAGCTCTTATATAACATGAACATTTTAATCTAACAACTAATAGGCATTAACTTGATAAAATGGAGGATTGATGGAATGTTTCAATAAAATGAACTGCTCTCTCCTCCCTGAATGTTTTCACTCTGTCTTTGTTCCCTTCATGTTACTTTTCACTGCAAGCTGTGCATTTGGTTTCCCTCCATCATTCCCTCCTCCTGCATGCCTTCAGTCCATTTCTCACTGCATGTTCCCTCTCTCCTGTATTTCTGAGGCTGTTATTCCTTGCCAGCCCTGCGACAGCACTCCCTTCATGCTTTTCAACACTGAGCAAAATGTATTTGGTGGATGCTTTTATCCAGAGTGCCTGATAGTATCACAAGTGCATACAAATTTAGTGTGGATGGCCCATTGGGAGTCAAACCTCTAACTTTGGCAGGGTTAGTGGCACGCTCTTTGCTTTACTTGTCGTTTTATTGCAGGTTATATCATAAACTATTTTAAATTCAATGTAATATGTGTCTCACTTTATTTTACAGTACACTAATAAGTCGTAGCAAGCTGTACTTTGTATTAAATTAGACAAAAACTTGAAATAACATGTTTTTATTAGACAGTATTAGGCATTGTAAGTCCCGGGAAGTTTGGGACACAGTACAACAGAACTGTACTGTTAAACTGAAGTGTATTGTTTCCCACTGTCAACCTAGAAAAATATTCCACTGTTTCTATAATTTTGGCCTTTACTTGGTAGATCTGTTTCACATTTTGATTTTACTTTAGTTTACAGTGCAGTTCTGTTGTAACGTGTCCCCAAGTACCCTCTAATAAAGTCTAAAGGATCTAATATGGTCTAGTAAAGAAAATATTATTTCTAGTTTTTGTCTAATTTGGTACGAAGTACAGCTTATGACATTTTATTAGTGTGCTGTAAAAAAAGTGCAATGCAATGCATATGTTGGTGTGGAGCTTTTCCAGCACTTGAAACTGAATGATTACATAGAAAGCATATGAGTACTACAGGTGCCACATGCTCCGGTAATTTCCAAGTTCCTCCCGCTTCTTCCTCTTCATCTTGTCCCGTTGCCTCTCCACACAGCCCTTTTTCCACCCTTCAACTGCTCTCCTCCTTCGTCTTTATTCCCAGTGCCATCTGCTGCTCTTTCCCGTAATAAGCCTGTGAATCTGTATTAATCAGCCTCTCTGCACGTCCGTCAGGTTGTCTGGATGCACGGCACTGTCTCCACCATAGCAGTTTATAACCTGTGCTGTCATCTTTACGGTTAAGGAGAAAGTAAATGTACGCAACTCATTTGGTGGGACAGAATGAATAAGGAAATCCAGATTCTCTTCTCCTCTCCTCCTCTTGCCCTGTTCCCTTTGCTCCCTTTTGCACACTTATTCTCTCGTTATTTCTGTTCTCAGCTTCTGAAGAAACCAACATCTACAGGAAACCCCCCATCTATAAGAGACAAGGTTAGTCTATTCCATACAGTGTTGTGCTTTTTATAGCTTCTGTAGCTTTTGTTAGGCTGCCTACCTGTCACATTCTCAGCATGACACATGCTTCTGTTTGTCTGACTTAATGAATCAGTCAGAGAAACGATCTGAGCTAAATCTCAATTATAGTTCCGGTCTGTCAAACATCTGGTGCTTCTGATGACATTCACTGCTCCTCTCCAACTTCTCCTCAAAGGAAAATATTCAGAGGAAGTGAAAGCATTTCCTCTACAAGCCTCTACACAGGCTTACAACTACTCAATGCAGAAAAATCCCCTCTGAGTTTATATAATATATCTAAAGATGGAATAATGTTTATTAATGTCTAAGCTATTTAACTGTTGTAGGTACTTGAGGTTTAGCTCATTTTAACTGTTTCATATTGGAACGGTTGCCGATCACTATTTTTAGTATGGATTCTATTTATTGTTTGGCTTGTAAATTGTAAGAGAAAGGTGTAAAATTGGCACACCTGTGGCCCATATACAGGGGCTGATACATCAGCAGCAGTGTGGGTTCAATTCCAACCTGTGGCCCTTTGCTGCATGTTATCCATTCTCTCTCTCCTTCATTTCCTGACAATCTACAGCTGTCATCAAAGGCTAAAAGACCCCCAAAATAATCTAAAATTATTCAGAGCTCAAAGTGGGGCTGGACAGTATGAAAAAAAATCAAATATCACAATATTTTTGACCAAATACCTCAAAATTGATATTTATTGATATTGCAATATTGGCCGTTGATGGCCATTTGGGTGCCCTAGCCATACTTACGTAATGCTTACTATTAACAGAGACTCTAGTCTGCAGTGTAGCTCATACTCTTCACTGATACACCACAGTATTACAGAGAAACACGAGGCTTTGTGATCAAAGAAAGTTTTCATGTCATGTCAACACTTATGTCCATGTTTGCGCGCTCCCTCTATTCATCTGATGTTGACTGGATTTGTTTGTAGCCTTCCATTTGGATGATATGTACCCCCACCCAGGCACCTCCCCCTATCCTCCTGACTTTCAGCTGGTAGATGTGCGAGCAGAGTTTGCTACATTACACACGCTATTTTAGTTTGCTACATCCAATAAATAAAAAAAACTCAACAAAATACAACCATACACCTTCTTAATTCGAGTTTCTCTCTTTCACCGAACTAAGACAAGTTTAATTGCCTTGTTAACTCATCTATAACACACTTCATTCTAGCCAACAGAAAATGAACAGAAACCTCGCCAAAACTGTTTTGGTTAGACATTCCACTCTTCCAACAATCACCAACTCTGTTTTGGTGGAAAAATATTCAGTTCACACGTTAGATGTGAAAATATTCTGGCTCTACAGGCTATTTTCCTCTCACTCATCCATGATGTGACCAATCCACAATAATTTCTCGAGTAACATCATTATATAACTTGGTGTTTCTGCTACTTTAGTTACATTCAGTCAGTCAGAGTGGACCACCTTCTTAGTTTACATGATACTAAAAATATGGATAAATAAACTAAACTAAACCAGGGATGAGGACTACAGCTGTGATGTTAGTTGAAGCTACATGAAAGGCAAGATTTAAGATTCAGTTGGTGAGTTGAAATAAAACTGAGAGAAGCAGTGCCAAATACTCAGAGTGTGTAGGTGATCCATCAGCGCTCAGATGTCGGGACCAACAGAGTTACAGTTCCTCAGAAGCACCTCTGGATGATTTACGCTGAGCTACAAAGTGCTGACAAACCTCTCTCTCTTCAGTCTGAGTAGGCAATCTGTGATCTGGGCTCTGTGCAAGAATTTGAATTTACAGCATGAATCATTTATAGAGCAGTTTTCATATTAAGCCAGAGCACCATAATCAGGTGTATATACTGTATATTTAGTACCATGATGTATGTCATAGTCAAACCTGGCTGCACATCAAAAATAAGCTTTTCAGAGCATCTGGAGGAGGTGTTTGGTACTAGAGGGGACGACTGAGAATCATGGTGAGAGTTTGCGAATAACAGATGTAGCAAACAAATGATTACATGTGAATGGTTTTGCCATATTTTAACAGCTCCACATGCATGATAGATCTGACACAGGCCAAAAAATCTGGTTATCTGGTCTATGTTTTTCTTTTAAGATGTAGAAGTATTACCAATCAAGGTGTAGGAAGTTGCCTTGGCTCAAAACATGTATACATAACATCTGTTCTGCATGTTGAACATGAAACAATTATGCCTTTGTCCTCGTGAAAGACCTGAAGTTGCGATCTTGAAGATTTCAGTCTTGGTTGATTTGGCAGCACCTGTAGTTACTGGTGGCAAGAGCAAATACAATTTACTACAAGTCCCAGAATTTTGGGAGCAGTAAAATGACAAATTGTTGTTATTTTAATAAAGAAGTTAGGTAGGGGCCCCTGGTTGCTCAGTTGGTAGAGTGTGCGTCCCATGTGCTGTCTGCTGCAGTGGCCATGGGTTTGATTCCAACTTGTGACCCTTTGCTGCATGGCCTCCCCCCTACATGTATCTATATATATCTATATATATAAAAATGACTGTTGTTTTGTTTTGTAGAACTATTTTTAAGTGCTTACTGACAACACATTGCATTTCCTGTGCTTACTTAATAATAAAAGTCAACTTCTGTTGGCCATTTAAATGTTCAGTTTGCTTTAACAGTAAATTACGTCAGCATTTTTTTTCCAGGAATGTGGGTACCCAATTTGTAATACTGAAAATATATAAATATTGCACTACTTTAATCGGTGGACCATAGGCACTATTGTGTTACCTCATTTTTCGATGGATAGTAACCATACAGACATTTACTTAAATAAAAATCCTCAACGACTGCCGCTTTAAATAAAAAACATCTCATAATCGCCTCCCAAAAAGTGATTGCTCAGTTGTATTTTTGTGTCCAGTGTTAAAGTTTGGACTGTCCAAGGACTAAAAGTCACATTAATGTCCCCCACAACATCAGTCAAAATATGACCTTTATTATGTCACCAACTCGCTCTTTTCACACTGTCTAATTAAAAACACAAGTTAAACAACATTTGGATTATGTCTTGATGTGTGTTAAATATATCACATCACTAACTACTTTAATGTGTCGCTCTGCAGTGCC
This sequence comes from Lutjanus argentimaculatus, assembly GCA_034769285.1. Taxonomy (NCBI): domain Eukaryota; kingdom Metazoa; phylum Chordata; class Actinopteri; order Lutjaniformes; family Lutjanidae; genus Lutjanus; species Lutjanus argentimaculatus. The sequence goes on along the minus strand of JAWZSL010000004.1, from coordinate 19,109,038 downwards.
CCCTCGACAACTTTGCTTGCTTGCTGGAAGTTGTGCATCATATCCCATCACATTTCCTCTGACCTCCTTTCTGTTTTCTATTCCTCTGTTTGTTTTTGATGCCTCTCCCCTCCTCCTCCCTTTGCTCCCCCCCCTGCTGTGCCCTTCCTTCTCTGTAAGTAACTGCACTACTTTGTCTGTCTTATTTCTCCTGCGCACAAACAAAAAACACACGAAACCTCTCACACTGGCCAAACAGTGAACCATTTTAGAGACCAATAATAAACAAACAAACCAACTAAGCGATTCATATTTGGTAAAGCAGAGCATGTTTAGTATTCATCATCTCTGGTTGACTTTTCCCTTCTCTGTGCCTTTTTGTTATTCAAAGCACACAAGTTATCATAAAAATGCTTGGAAATAAGGTTTTGTGAATTGTGTTGACACAGTTTCTCTCTGTCATTCTCCTATCGTCTTTCCCCTCAGACACATCTGCCTCTCCAACAGCCAATAAGAGTAAGACCAATGAGAACCTCGTCAATTCCAGCCATCTCTCCACCTCCAACTGTAACAGCATTTATCACCCGGAGTCCAACTACTATCCGTATACTGGCTCTCCAAAAGGTACCACTCCCTCTCACTGTGATGTCACCTTTGGTTTGTGTCCTACTGTTCTCTGTACTCAATCTGGCATTTTGGCTGTCACCATCTTGGACTTTAGGAGCCAGAAGTGACCATATTTGGATGAGAGGGTGTAGCTGGGCAGGAGCGAGGGGTTAAGGGCTAATGCTGCGTTCATGTGCTCCTCTGATGGTCCCATTTCCCAAGTTGGGAAAATTATTCTTCCACTTTGACCTTTTAAGTCATGTTGTGGAAACAGCATGGATGCTGCTTCAGCAGATTCCCTTAAACCACTAAAATATTACTTTACCTGACTTGTTATCAGGGTTAATGCTAATAATGAACTTGTATAACTAATCAAGGTCACTCTTTGTGGACAGCAACCTAATATCATATTCCAAATTACGATTGAAAACCAAAAATTGATATTTGTTGTGTGAATTAATAAAAAGTTGTCAACCAAACATTTACTCTCATCCGCCATGTTTCTCTGTATATGAACTGTGTATATGAACAACTCAACAAGTTGTCTAACAAAATTTTCACCAACTTTACTAGTTGTACTGACATAAGGTGGCGTTAACGTGAATTTTCCAAGTCTGGAACTAATTTTTCTGATTATTTGGACACCACATGAATGCAAGATAAGTTACTAGCTAATGCTAAACAAACCAAAGGTCAAGCCAAAATATCAAGGCACAAAAGGCATAAAATTTGACAACTATGTTACCCATGAAACATTTATTAACCAAGTCAAGAATTAATTTGAAACTTACATCGAAGTAGCAACGGGCAACTCTGTGCAAGAGGACCTGCGCCTCCTGTAGATATGAACGGCTCATTCTAAGGTAACGAAAACACAACAATTCTTATTTTCTGGAGCTTATACATTAATGAAAAGAGCATCTGTTAGTGAAACCAAACACTGAACATTTGAACATTTGTAGGCGACCAAAATGTTACAGATTAACTTACATGAACTGAAAACACTCTGAGGAATGGTCAAAGTTCGAAGACGAAAACATGGACCAAAACCAAACAAACCAAACCGAACCAAAGAAGTTAACAGTGCCATGGATACGCATTGCTAAGCCTCTATCCTGATTGACAGATTGCTGTGGCAGTGACTTGTCAATCACAAGGTAGCCCCACCCTAAAGAATCTATTTTACTCTAAATGGGACCATAGTTTACAAAATGAACATCATGCTGTGTAGAAGAAGACTTGAAACTAGCAACTAAGACCATAAACTCATTAGTTTACGGATGCCATACAATCAGACTTTTTTTTTTTTTTTTTGCAACTAGCAAATTTGCTCCCTGCTAGCCATTAGAAAGAATGCAAGTTTAAGGCTTTTTTGCAATGGCTTCACTTTTCAGGTTTCTTTTATACAGTCAATATCTGAAACACACACTTCTGCACACACAGGAGCTTAGAGAAATCTGTATTTACACGCAATGCTAGATACATAGACATCTAGGGCCTCTTTTATCTCCATCGCTGTCTTTAGTCTCCAGGGTGAGGAGATTTTCGTCTGGAGGAGAGGAGGATGGATGGAATCACAATATAAACAGGGTAAGAAAGGAAGACATTATCCTGCTTCTCCTTTTTATATTTTAAGTGTGTGTGTTAATATTTAATGAGCTCCTTAATTAAATGTTTCTTTCCAGCCTCACTCACTGGACATGATACAAAGTGATGCTCCTGTCTCCTTCTTTCAGTTCATACTTATACCTCTGTCTGTCTAAACAGCCATCTTCTTTTCCTTTCTCAAACTGTGTTATTCCACCATCCATAACACTCAACCAACTCTTATTGCTTTGTCTATTTGTCTATTTGCCCATTTCCCTTTAACCCATCCTTCTGTTCTTCCCCTCTGTTCCTCATTACTTCTCCCTCCTTCCCTCCACACAGGGAATTGGCAGGATGATCCTGAAGGAGGAGATGAAGGCGCGGTCAGGTTGTCACGACTATGACCAGTGGGGGAGCAGACGCAGTTCCCGCTGTAGCAGCAAGGAGGCGCTGAACAATCTGGGATTCAGTTCCCTCAATGGATGTAAGTCTGTGGTTGTGAGTGTGTTGTTTTTATCACTTCTTAAATTTGTCAGTAGGGGTTGATTTTTTTGTAGATTTAATTCATTTCACTGTGTGTGATAGTTTCTTGGCGTGTTCATGTCTATATTATATTTACTTTTATAATGCACTTTTTAATAAATGCTGCCCTCTTGACCAGGCCAGCTTTTTAGGCATATTTAGACTAACATTTTCTAATTAGCACTAAATACAAAATCCAGCAGAGGCTGATGGGGATGTAATTAGTTTTGCAGTTATTTGGTCATAAACTAAAGTATTTGTAGATTTGCGAGTTTGACTTAAGAGTCTGAGTTGAGAGACTCAAGCGGCAACCTCCTGGGCTAAAAATGTAATCCAACACCTAAGTGCCAAAAACTGCAGTTACTCAAATGACCACTTATGGCTTTTTCCAAAATCAAGTCAGTCCCCACAGATGTAATAAAAAATCTGGATAGGACATTGCTCCTCTGCCTTGCTTCTGATTCTTCCCAGTGGCCACTCGCAGTATTGTAGTGAAAAATTTCCCTGGGGCCCAAAAAGCATTTTCCCTGTAAGATACCATTATAAAAGAGATGACCGTAAAACTCTTGACAGGACACTGAACTGCAAAGGTCAGTTATGACTCTTTCTTTTTTTTTTTTTTTTTTTAAACAAATTTTATTGTTTTTCAGCAGAAACACAAAAACTTACATTTTGCCATCATGTCAATAACAGAAATAGGTAAAATGAAAAAATAATAAAAAAAAAAAATAAATAATAAAAAAATAAATAAAAAATGCCATCCATCTGTTTTCAACAGGTAAATTGGCTTCCAGTTGACTGCCCGCCCTCCACCCTCACAGCATAGACAGAAGCCCCTTCCCATATTGCTCTGCATACACACACAACATCCACTAATGTAGTCACAGCCACACCGACATCCTACAGAGTGAGCAGTGACACATCAAAGCAAGCATGAAACAGTAAAATATGGTAGTGTGTAAGTGCCACACTGCAAAGGAAGACACTTATGGATTCATCACAGGTGGGCGTGACCATTGTAGAGAAGACTGGCCCCTCATGACTAACTGAGACAATTCGTCAGGTAAATAGTTAAGCAGAGGAGCCCACATTTCATTAAAGGACCTCTCATTACCCTTCATAACTGCGCTAAGTCTTTCATGGGGGAGGACCCGGAATATTTCCCTATACCATAAGGTGACAGTAGGTGGTTTGTCATTGATCCAGTTAATTAAAATACATTTTCTGGCCAGTAGTAGCAATTTGTCGCATAGTTTAAACTTTAATCGGGTCAAAGTCACATCCTTAGATGGGAGGCCAAGAATGAAAAGGCCAGGGTCCCTCCCCACCTTTGCTTGGAGAATGCCACTCATTTCCTGTGAAATTGTACCCCAAAATCTTTTTATTAATTTACATTGCCAAAAGTAGTGGTAATATGTTCCGACCCCTCTATGACACTTGTTACACAGAGGTGAAACCTGACGGTCCATCTTGTTAAGTATGTATGGGGTGAGGTGTAAACGGTGTAATATTTTATACTGTGTCTCCCTCAATCTATTACATGTGAAAGTGGATTTAAATACTTCAATGGCCTCCTGCCAGTCATCCTCAATATACTCTGTGTCAAGATCTTTCTCCCACTTCTGTGTAATGTTTGTGATATCATCTGTACTAAGAGAGTATAGCTGTGTATAGAAGGAAGAGATAAAACGGGTGAGACCTTTTCGGGAAATAAGGAACCTCTCAACATCACTGTACATTCTTGGATCAAGAGGGGGTAAGGTCTTGGATCCAACAAAGTGCCTGACCTGGAGGAATCCATAATGATGTTCTTTAGGGATATTGAATTTGGACTGCAGTTGCTGGAAAGTCATTAATATCCTATTGTCGTATAAGTCTCCAATCACACGTGCCCCACTGCCATGCCATATGTCAAAGATATTGGGATGGAGGCCTGGGGGGAAATCCTGGTTCCTCGTAAGAGGGGTCAGGAATGAAGTATAACTCCCTCTGCCCAGATATTTACAGATTTCCTGCCACACTCTAATTGTGTTGTATATAATTGGATTGTTCTTGATATCCCTGTGTAGCTTTTTCTTATCACTCATGACCAAGCTCCATAGCGAGGATGGCAAAGCGGACCATGAATCTAGACAGGGCTTGGATTCAAGATGAGCATGTAACCATTCCCATAGAAAGCGAGCGTGGCATGCCCAGTTATAAAGAATTATATTTGGCAGGCCCAGGCCCCCTCTGTCTGAGAGTAACTGTAATGTTTTCATTTTCTGTCTGGGCCTCTTGCCGTGCCATATGAATCTAGAGAATGCCCTCTCTATATCAAGAGCAACCTTCTTGGAGATCCACAGGGGTAGCATTTGTAGGGGATATAATAATCTGGGGAATACGTTCATTTTAATTAAACTAATGCGCCCCATAAGAGATAGGGGGAGATCGTGCCATCTATCTAAGTCCTTCTTTATTTTAGTTGCTATGGGGGAGAAATTAAGCTTCCATAGCTCAGTCAGGTTTGGTGAGATTTTTATTCCAAGGTAAGTGAAGCCTGCAAGAGACAATTTAAAGGGACAGTTGGCGAGTGAAGTCAGATCAATCGGACTACCCAGTGGCATGGCCTCTGATTTACCAAAGTTGATCTTGTAGCCTGAGAAGGAACTGAACTCCTGAATAATAGAGAGAATAGTTGGTATTGATATGTCAGGTTTTGTCAGGAATAACAGGATGTCATCAGCATAGAGTGAAATTTTATGAGTTGTCTCTCCTACCATCATCCATGTACGTCTTTGTGTTGTCTGATAGCCTCCGCTAGGGGCTCAAGAGCTAGCGCAAAGAGCAACGGAGACAGGGGGCAACCCTGTCTCGTTCCCCTACACAGTGGGAAAGGCGGCGACTGTATGCCATTAGTTACAACACAGGCCTGTGGAGAATTGTAAAATAACTTAATCCATTTAAGAAAATCCCCTCCCAGCCCAAACCTCCCCAGTGCATCAAATAGGTATTCCCACTCTAACCTATCGAACGCTTTTTCAGCGTCTAGAGATATAGCAAGTCCTCTATGGTTTGTTTGACTTGAGTACTGTATGATGTTCAGCAATTTTCTCACATTTGTGAGGGAGAACCTATTCTGTATAAATCCGGTTTGATCTGGGTTTATTAGATAGGGTAACAACTTTTCCAGTCTTGCTGCAAGCAGTTTTGATAACAACTTACTATCCACATTAATAAGGCTAATGGGCCTAAATGAGCCACATATATCAGGTGGCTTATCTTTCTTAAGGATAAGTGTGATGTTTGCTAGGTTAAACGTTGGGGGGAGGTGACCAATCCCAAAGGAGTCCAGATACATGTCAGTGAGTGGTCTGGCTATCAGGTGACTCAATTTCTTATAAAATTCCGGACAGAACCCATCAGGTCCTGGTGCCTTTCCACTCTTGAGGGATGCTATGGCTGTACGGACCTCCTCTTCAGTCACTGGTACAGTTAATTTTTCCTTTTGTTCCTCCGACAGGGAAGGGAGAGACAGCCTATCCAGAAACTCCTTCCTCTTCCCCTCAGATAACTCACATTCAGATGAGTAAAGCTTCTGATAAAATTGCCTCATTATTTTATTAATGTCTTTGGTTTTGTAGTGTCTGACCTGATTGTCATCTAAAAGTGACGGAATCGTATTTGCCTCCGTTCTGCCTCTTGCCAGTCTTGCTAAAAGACGTCCAGGTTTGTTTCCTGTCTCATAGAGCCTATGCTTTGCAAAGAAAATGGCTGACTCAGCCTTTCTAGTTAATAGCTGATTTAGGGCTGAGCGAGCTGCTTCCAGTTTTTTAGACAAAAATCTAGAGGGCGAATTTTTAAATTGTACCTCCAGCTGTTGTATTGTACTTTCTAGGCTAAGTTGTTCCTTCATCGCAGCCTTTTTCTGAGCTGTGGCATACGATATAATACTCCCCCTAAGATACGCTTTAGCTGTTTCCCACAGCAGAGATGGGCTGATGTCTGAAGTCTTATTAGTAGCAATAAAAACATTCCACTGATCAGTAATATAGTCAATGAATGGTGGACTGCTCAATAAAGAGGGGTTCATCCTCCAGTGGCGAGAGGAGGGATCAGTGTAAGGAGGACAGATGCTCAGACTTACATGAGAGTGGTCAGAGAGTGAGCATATGCCAATTGAGCACTCCCTTACCCTATCTAAAACCATTCTGGATGAGAGGAAAAAATCAATTCTTGAAAATGTCTGATGGGGATTGGAAAAGAAGGTATAATCTCTCTCCCTGGGATTGATAATTCTCCAAGTGTCAAACAGTTCTAAATCATGGCAGAACTCTTTCAACCTGAGGCTCTTCCGAGGGGTTGGGCTAGGTTTAGGTGGGGACTGGTCCAGGCTTGGGTCAGGCACACAGTTAAAATCGCCCCCTAATATAACATATGGGGTCGATACTGATGAGACCTCAGATAAAAGCTTAGGGAAAAAGGCAGAGTCATATGAATTTGGGCCATATATGCAACCTAGGAGAATGTGTTCTCCATAGAGATAACCCGAGATAAGCACATAGCGGCCATCATTATCTTTTATAGTTTTCTCTACGGTGAACGGGAGACTACGGTGGATCAATATGGCTACACCTCTGCTATTTGTGTTATACGATGAGTAATACACCTGGCCCACCCAGGATCCTAATAGGTCCATCATTAAAGTTTGAGATGTTCATTTTCTTTTTCAAAAAAGGATTTATGCTTTTAATGACATTATTGAAGGCTCATTTTAACTTTATAGGGAGGACTTTGTTTTAAGATATCTACAAAAAAAATCATTAGCATGGCAGAGATAGAAAATACAATGTTGCGTGATCTAACAGAGAGCATTGTGACAGGCAAAGGGGCTCAGTGTTTCTACCACAGACAGGCGGGAAAATGGACAGCTCCGTGAAGCATCTTATGCAAATTGTCAGATATATGATGGCATAAGTAAATAAAGATGACAGAACATTGTGAACAAGGTATTCATCCCCAAATGATGAAATCCCAGCAAACACCCAGTAAAAGAAACCCCAGAACACCCCCCCTCCCAGACCCTCCCACCACCCCTTATCCCAGAGTGGGCCAGCAGTGTGGCTCGTTAAACTAGCGGGGCACGTGAAACCGAGCAGAAACATCACTGACAGAGAAGAAAAGAAAAAAAGAGGGGGAAAAAAAAAAACCTCTCCACTCCCCCACTCACCACGAGCTAAGATCACAACCATATAAACTAACATGGTTATATTTTAGCAACCAGCTTAATATGAGTCCCTCATCAGCGCTAATTGCAGTGAATTGCAGCACAATGAGGTGAAAATAAAATAAATAAAAAATAGCGGAGAAAAAAAAAAAAAAAAAAAACTCACACAGAGTATATCTAATGTTACATACCTTTTCACAGATTATCAAAGGCCTGACAGTGTTACATCACCTCTAGCTCAGCTCAGTCCGTCCAGGTAGGCAAGTGCATCCTTCGGTGAGTGAAAAGAGTGACTTTTCCCTCCGTGAGAGAAGCTCAGAGTAGCGGGGAAGCGCATGGAAAACCGTATGTTCATGTCAATAAGTCTTTGGCACACTCCGTTAAACGCACGTCTCATTTCCTTAACTCCACTCGCCAGATCCTGTCGGATGAATATGGTCTGTCCCTCGTGTGTCAGCGGTCCTTTCTCCTTGGCCGCGGCGAGGATCCTCATCTTATCCCTCGGGTTGTGCAGCTTGATAATCACTGCGCGCGGCCGGTTGGGATTTGGCGGGCCGAGGGACCTGTGGGCACGGTCAATTTTAATGATGCCCGCTTGGTCTCCAGTTTCAGCAGCGTGGGTAGCCATTTCTCAAAGAACGTAACCGGCTGTCGGCCCTCCGCATTTTCCTTGAGGTTGTGGATTAAGATGTTGTCTCTGCGGCTACGTCCCTCAATATCGATGCTCCTCTCCGTCAGGGCGCACACTTTAGTCTCCAAGCCCTTTAGCCTGGACTTAATGGCCGACATGTTGTCCTCCACTTCCGATACTCGGCTCTCAGCTTCGGTGATGCGTTTCGTGTTAGACTCCAGTCGTGTTGTAATATTGTCCAGTGTGGCTGTGAGATCTCCAAACTTCTTATCCATCATCGCAGATATTCTCTCGGAGACATATTGTGATATTTCCATAGCGAGGGCTTCATTATCCACAGCAGGTGTAGCATCTTCGCTAGCTGGCTCGGCCTGTCTCGCTTCTGGTTCCTTAACAGACTTCCTCGCCGTGGGTTCGGAGGTTTTAGAGTTAGGCATGTTGTCTGGATGCTGTTAGGTAGACTTTTGTAAGGTTGTAACTTTTTAAAATGAGTTAAATAATGAGATATAGCTCAGTGGCAGCGGGAGCTCAGCAACGGTGGACTGCTCAGGGTGACGACATCACGTGACTCCGTTATGACTCTTTCTATTATTAATTTTTGATCTATGAGTGTTTTATATTTGTAAAACTTTCCTGAAGCAAAGTCTATGGGTCGAATGGGAACTCAAGAGCAGAGGGGAGGGAGAGAACACTACTGTGCATGTTCAGTGGACTCTATATCCAGAAAGCTAACGCTTCAGCTTATGCATCACGCGAGCAATTCTCATTGGACTGACTGGGTGCCATCTTGGCGTGCTATATCTAGTTCATTATAATACATCTATGGTCAATCCCCCTAGATCCCTGTATCAAAATGCTCAACTCCACAGCAGAAATAAATGTTTACAGCCTGGTATAAAAAAAAACAGTTTTAGTCTCTTTGGTTAATTTTCATGACAACTGTACGGCGTGAATTTTTATACAACTCACCTGTTTAAATTATATTCTTGCATGTGCCCGCTTTGAGTGATAGGTGTGTACTGCTAGGGAGCTGCTTCATTCAGCTCCACCTCTTTGCCCATTTTTGGTTTTGCCAAGTCAGGCACTGCCAAGATCGTGATGGCCAGAGCCAACATACCCTGAGCTTTTCAGAAACTTATGGGTGACGTCACTGAGCCTGTCCATATTCTCTATAGTGTCTATGGTAATACATCACAGTTTGAAAGTTTACTCTATATCTACATCATGAGTCAAATGTTTTTCTTCATATTCTTATAGAAAGCCCATGAATACAAAGGAAAATTGTACTGAAAAAAATGTACTTGAATTAAAGCTACTACAAGGAGTTTTAACTGGTTATGAAATTTAATACTGATGCCTCTATCTGACCTACATAAGCAAATGAGACCATCCGCCCAAGGATTGGCTATTTCTGCACCGGGTCAGATTCTCCTTGAAATTAGACAAAACAAGCCTGTGTTTATATTTTCCCAGGCAAAGTTACAGTGAGTAGTACGTTAGCTAAAAAGAAGATAATTTATTACGGTGGAAACACAACTGCTTTTGTCCACAGGGGGCTCCATGAAACAACAAAATATGAAAGTTATTTGTAGCAGCAGCAGAAATCAGGTAGGAATCAGCAGGAATCGGTTTAAAGAACCAGGTCATGTCTAGATGGTAACCCCAGACCTGTGAAAGGTCTTACAAGAGAGATCATTTAACCCGAACTATAATCTTTCCCTAACCCTGACCAAGTGTTTTGTTTTTGTTTTTTTTAGCTAAGCTAATGCCACCCACAGCACTGTCACATTATGAAACAATGAGTAGGGTCAAAGAACAATGATAGGCTCTGTTTTCAAAAGTGGTTGTCAATAACGTAAAGTATGTATGATCTGTTCCGGTTAGGGTAATGGTGATGTTTGGGGCTGCAGTGGTGAAGGTTAGAGGTCAGGAAGTGAATAAACTCACCTTTAGAGGAGGAGCAATGTGTGTGTATCGCTGTGATGCTGAGCGAGCTGTGATGGGAGGGGTTTTCCCACTCCTGTATTAAGTCTCTCATTGATCCCATTCCTCATTGCATTCAGCACTTGTGCAGGCGAGACAAAGATGGAGAGAGTCTAAGAGCAGAGAGAGAGAGTGTTTAGGTGTAGGTGAAATGGGAATAAAAGAGAGGGTGTTCTAACAGGAGAGACAGTGGAGAACGAGATAGAGAGTGAATTAAATTTAAAAGAGAACGAAAGAGAGGGAGTGAGGAGCTAAAGCAATTTGGAGCTGTTCAGAGAAGATGTATGACATGAAGCTAAGAGGTAAATCAGGGTCAGAGAGCAGTGCAGAGAGAGGGAAATGAGCTCTGTGCACAGGGAGGTCAGACAGAGGTGTGGATAATGTGGGTGTTCAGTGCTGCGTAATCACTGTGGCTTTATAGTGTCTGCTCTTATTATACAGATTAGAAAATACAGAGAGTCTAGTCTGCGGAAGAGACTAATTCCTAAATGGGATGTCCACCATTTGATAGAAGTGAAATGAAGTCCCACTAAACAAACTGACGGCAAAATGGCTCTAAGTATTGCAATGTCAGTTAGTTGTTCCACCATTTCAATTCAGACTGAAAGATCTCAACAACTATGGGATGGATTTCCATAAAATTTTCTCAAAATTTCCTCCTCCAGCTTGATTTCACTGGGCAGCTTCTTCATGTTATGGCTGCGCCATGTCCGCTGCATCCGGTCACAGCCATTCTGCACGATGCTTGTGATTCCACCAGCAGTGCTGCAGTGTCCCAGGAGCATGTCTTCACTCTGCTCAGCTTCAAATACACGCCCAGTCTATTTTTGACAGAAAAGCACATCGAATTGGCAGGAAGTCAGACATAGAGACAGCATAGAGAATCCGGTCAATTTTCAAAATGAAAGTGCAGACTCACAATCATGTAAATGGACAAAAAAGAAACTCTTTAACCACATAGCCACAAAAATCAAGGAAAGAGAACCAAATCAACAAAATCTGAGCAAGTGTGGAGGATGGATAAGAACTGTAGTGCAGATGTGCTGTGCACAGTATAATCAACGGGTTAAATTTAAGTGTTTTAACTTTTGATAGTGCCAACATGTCAAAACTTTGATTTGTCCTGTACTTGTTTTATGATTAAACACCTGCTCTGTGGATCTGTGGAGTTGCCACTGTGCTCTGACCGCCTGGTGCATTATCCTAGATGCATATGTCCATATAAAGAGGAGAGGGTCATAATCAGGAATATATCATTTGATTAAGTTTTACCGGATTATACCCAGCAGTATGCTGCACAAAACAGTCACTGCTTAAGGACACCAAGTAAATTATCATATGAATGCAATGTTAATCACTGTGACTTAAAATAAAATAGAATCACATAGTTTACAGGTGAATGACACCAATCACTCTATACAGTTTTGCTTAAAATCTATCAGTCGGACATTTTCAATAAAGATTATCAACAAACATTACAAAACAAAACAACTATGGTAATCACTGTGGACAAAAGGTTTCTCAGAGATCAAACTAATGGTTGACAATAAACATTCAGGAATCAAACCAGGGACATTATAAAGAATTATAACACATGTATTCCAAGCCACATATAATATCCAACACAATAAAAAAACTAATTTCCCCTCAACCACATGTGTACTTTAAATAATAACTAATTGAATAATTGATGAATATTAGCATGCTAACACGCCAAACTAAGACAGTGAACATGATAAACATTATACCTGCTAAAATGATCATGTTAGTGTGATTAAGTAGTAAGCCGCTGTGCTAAGTACAACCTCATAGAGCTGCTAGCATGGCTATAGGCTCTTGTCTTGTTACTTCATCAGTTATGATTGTAATGAAGGTTTTAGCTGGATCAAGTTGTTTCTCACCAACATGTGGTGTCATGTCCAGAGTCTGGACTAGGATTTATAAAGCTTTACTGAAGATATTATGGCATCAGGTACATAGGTACAGTTGTGTAAAATCCTCTTCTTCTTTCTGTCTGCCAACCACACAGAGCTTTGGGGGTGGTGTGTGTGTGCTCTGAAACAAGAGAGTAATCTTCATAGTGATGTAATAAATGAAAAAATATAACCTCAATTAGTACAACAGTAATAAGGGAATAAGCAATAAATATGAAGCAACCAACCCTCAGTAATTAGCAGTGGGTGAAATTTCACACAAACTGAATAAATGTCTGCACCATGAAGCGATTTCCATATAGCGTCATTATTAAACAAGACTCTCTAGCCATTGTTGATATTACCATAAGAAACTACCAAGTGATAAAACAGGCAATGAGAGACTAACTTAACACAAACTATCTCCTCAACATTGACATAACCACACAGCAGTTTCTGTGACAGTGAATTGAACTGTCATCTACGCACACAACAGCTGAGGTTTACTTGGATGAGGTTCTTTTCACAGGGAGCGACTGGGGACTGTCTGCGTCTGTGCCATAGGGAATTTCTGGAGCCTGCTTGGGCTGGTGTTGCTATGGTGATTAATTAGCTCATTAACAGGTGCACTTTAAGAGCTTTTTCTAGAATTATAATAAAGCAAAATTTAAACAAATTAAAGACCTCTTCCCTGTCTTATGTTTCGTAGTTGAACACCATGTTTGAGAACAATGACCCAGTAAATCTCAAGCTACGGCGCAGTCTATTAAAATTACAGAGTGCAGTGGGTAGATGAACATATGCATTTTTAACATGAGTGGCCTCATGCTGCTACATATTTTATATGATGTGTAGGTCCTGATGGTGATTTGTCTGCATGTTGATGCTGTCAGGGGCATATCTTCACTCAGCTGATGGTTTATAAATGTCCCACAACAGCTGGCCTTTTTTTTTATTTCCCTTACTTTGAAAATGAACTCTCTGTTTATTGTTTGTCCTGATACTTTTACTGTGTGACGTGTTAATTTACTCTATTTAACATGGTCTCATACACACTGCACATTTCACAAAGACATTTATATGCATGTATCCATGTGCGCACATAAAAGAATGACATGTATAAGTTCATTAACAGCTAATAAATACCAGCTGATTGCTCAGTTGATGCAACCATTAACAACAACAGCTTCAACTTGACTAACAACTTCAGCTCCTCAGAGGCAGAGTTCAAGAAGAGTTCAAGACAAGTTTACATCTGCTAACAGCAAAAGCTTCTTCTACAAGAAGCATCTGGATGTTTGAATTCATTGTATGGTGTTCAAGCTTATACGCAGCACGGCTGGGTCCTCTTGTGTGTTCCCTTTATCTGGAAAATAAGAAGCATCCAGTTTTGCCTATAGAGCCATAATATTTGAAGTGAAGTACCATAGGAGCCGGTTGCACTAAATTGTCATTACTAAGCCTGCCACAAACTGCTAACTGCTATGTTGTTTTTTGTTAATATCAGTCTTAAGAATGGACTTAACATCTGTTGCACCAAGCTAATCTTAACTACACCTGGTCTTAGCGATGCATGTTCATCTGACTGCCCACAAGGCTATGGTTGTTGCCAAGCAGCATGTGTTATTAACAATCTTCTGCTGACTTGCTGATTTGTAGCTAATCATTTCTAATTTATGGCAACATTATGGAGGATCAAAGATAATGAAAAGACTATTCATTTCGCATTGTGGCAAGAAAATTAATAGAGCTGTGCAGATAGCGTTAATTGGGGAGAAACTTAATAAACTCTGGGAAACGCTTTCTATGACAATAAAACAGTTAATTATTTTGGCCTCCTTGTATATTGTATACATTATTAAGTTATTAAAAACATTAATTTTTGTCCTAGCGTTTTGACTTCTCTGTATGGATAAATAACATGTCTTGTTAATGACACATAAAAGTCATCTGGACAGATCAGTGCAGCACACAAATATTTCTGACTAAGTATAAGTCATTTCCAACCTGTATTACTTGAATTTTCCCTACAATTCTGTTGAACAACACAACTCTTTTAGCATTCATGCAACTGAGGGTGTCCCTGACTGGAGGCTGTTTATCTGTATTAATCAGTCTAGATTTTGACTCTACACCTCCTCCTAACCAGGTGTAGAGTTGGAGATTTAAATCCAGTCTTAGTGAGACGAAGGCTTGGGCCTAAATGGTGCAACCTGCATAATTATTAGGTTGGACTTCAAATGCCAGGTTACAACTGACTTAGCTTCAAGACCAGGTGTAAATCCTGTTGGTGCAGCCGGCTCCATAACTTTTAAATAACTTATGTAGGATATTCAGTGCATGTGAAATATGAAGTCGTACTGTGGGCCTGTATTGTTGTGTACATTGTTGTGGTTATTTTCTAGAGATCTTTTGGGGATTTTAATTTTTCCAGTAAATTGTGGTGCTATTAGAGAGTTTTTCCAAATCAAAATCCAAAATTCATTCCATGCCATAATGTTTTAACTGAACAAAGTTCTTGAATTGATTGGTTAATAGGACCACAGAGTGGGCATCTGATGCAAAAGTTTTTGTATTTCTAAGGTCTAAAGCTGGTGAAATAAATAATTGTCCCATGTATTTTTCTTACTCTCCGTCTCCCTCCCTCTCTCCCCCCTCCTCCCCCTTGCTGTCACTCTCTGTCCTCAGCTCCCAGGTCCGTCTACAGTGCAGACAGCGGTGAGTGGTTCATCAGTGCGTTTAGATCTCTGAGGTCATCTCAAGGGGACAACGACATAGTGGGCCGTCTTCCCTCTGATCCCCTTCATCCTGTCTGTTCTGCTGTGACAGCGGCAGAGCTTTAAGTGGGAGATTGTTATCAGCTCTCACGCACACATGCACATACACAAGCACACACACCAACACACCATGCACACGCCTCTTTTCTTTTGTTTATAGGTGGGACAGAAGAATGATGCTGTAGTCCAGCAGTGACCCAGGGTCACTAACCTGAACCCCTCAGCCATCTGTTTCACAACCCACAGTTACACACCACACTTTTGACTGTAAAGATAGACGTGTTTTATGGGATCACATTACCCCCACAGAGGATAGTTGGGATTATTTGAGGTGGAGTTGAATGAGGTACTTATACAGTCAGGTATTACCTGCAGTAGATGGAGGTTGGCCCCAGTGGCCCCCAGTTTGGAGAAGCAGCAGGCGTCCCAGTGTAGGAAGCAGACAAATGTACTGCTGTGGACCGGGTCAGCAGCAAAACATATTTTAGCCATATAAGAAAATCAGTATCACTTTAAGTGCACAGTATATTTAGAATATTTTCAGCGCTTAACCTTGCCATCAGACAACATTTTCGACAGGAAACCCCAGTTATATAAGCCAGATTCTGCTCTCTGCAAACCAACCAAACTCCATTGCAAAATCAGTCATTTTACCTCATGGAACAAGGGAATTGCTGGTCCACCACTGCCTCTGTTGGATAGTTTGTGTTATTGTGTGATTTCTGTCATAACAAGTTAGTTGGATTCACAAATGCCACATAAAATTAGTTTTTTCTGCAAAAGGAGTCTGGTTGAGCAAGAGGGAGCAATATTTTGCATATAAAACAGCAGTTTCGATGAGAAAAGGGCTATCTAATGGCAAGTAAAGTGCTGAAAATATTAAAAATATAGTTACACTTAAACTGATGTTGACATTGATCTTTTTTTAAGGGGGAAAATACATTTTGTCACTGGCCCTGTCCACAGTAGTGCCTTGCTTAGTTTTCATGCAGTGGTATCTCTGCTTCTCCAAAACTGTGGGTGTGTCGACCCCATCGACTGTAGATAATACACCAACTACCAATAAGTACCTCATACAAGCTCACTTCAAATAAACTGAACTATCCCTTTAAAATGCCTGTTACTTCAGCTGCATTTTCTGTAATTTATAGACTGTGTCTTTTATTGTTCCTGCATGGATTTAAACCCAATAATATCCCAAGCTGGCCTCTGAAAGTGTTTTTGAATATCATTAAGTTCTTGTGTATGCAGACTATCATGATCATTTCATTAGAATATCAGTAACTCTGGCCATAGGAGTAAATCAGTAAATGGCTCCAAACCTTAACTATAAGGATTAAATGGCAGCAGTGATTACAGGCCAGCGCTTGTACTATAAAAACACTGATAAATGAGATGCTTAGGCTCGTAGTTTTCACACTGTTTGGCACACTTTGATGAAACAACGATATTTCTGAGACACATACCATGACTAATGTATGAGACTGTATCTCATTTCTTGTTCAGATGACAAACTCATTATAGTTCAGTGTCTCACACACTCACTGTACTGTAGCTCTACACACCAGCCTGTTTTCTACTGCGTCATGGTGTTTCGTCCCAGCTCTTTGACATTACTGTGTAATTTCATTCCCTTCAACACCAGAGTGAACAAGAGAAAGAGAGTGAAAGAGAAGAGAGGGTGGACTTGGAGAGGGAGAGGAGAGCAAACAACTGAGGAAATACAAATACATGATGAAGTTAAGAAACAGGAAACAAAGATAGTGAAGACAAGGCAAGTGAAAATAGAAATGAGACAGACAGGAGAGGCAGAAGAATGAGTATCGGTGTGACTCTACTGCCCTCTGCTGCTGCAGCTGCATCAGTACACATCACATATAAAGCCCTGCTCAATGATGCTTGGATGCTGGTGGTTACCAATGGTTACAGGAGTGATGCGACCACGATGGAGGAGTGATAACAAAAGGAAAGATGGATTAAAAAATATTTGTGTTACCTGTGTGGTGGTATGGTGTGGGGATGCAGCAATAATATCGCATTCCTCCAACACATGTGAATGTGTTTCTTGCAGTTTGTGTTTTATTTATATTTGGGGTCTAAATGTAATAACCAGAGGTTTAAACACCACTTCTAATTGGTTAAAGGTTATTCCAGGCTTCTGGTGTAGTGTTTGTTGATACACTGATTATTATGCGTCCAAAATCACTCTGATTTTACTAATCTGTGTGTGATCAGAGGCACATTTCTTCATCAGGAATGTGTCAGGAGGGAGGGAGGCAGCTGCAGCCTTGAGGTTTAAAAAGCAGCTACATTATGTGACAGGAGAGCTGCTGCTTTGAATTCTTGTTTCAAATGGGAGAAACTGTTTCCCTCAGAAACAGGATGACAAAGATGTTAGAAACCCTTTTGTAATCCTTCAGCAACTATCAGTAAGCCGCTGTTCAATATGACTCGTCACTCACTGGGTGTTGTGAAGCTGCTCATATACCGGTGGTTCAGTGGTGTAAAGTAACTAAATACTTGTAATCAAGCACTGAACATAAGTACAATTTTGTGCAAATATAAGTCCATATTTTGTGCTACTTTATATTTCAACTTCACAACATTTCAGATAGAAATATTGTACTTTTTTATTCCACTACAGTTAACATTTTACATATATAATAACTAGTTAGTTTACAGATAAGATTTTACATGAAAACATATGAGAAGGTTGTTAAACACAATGCATTTATCAACATTAAACCAGTGGGTACAACTGAACTGTGTACTGTGTGTTTGATTTAGCAATTAGGGCAGACGGATCCTCACTTAGGCACTTAGGGAGAGAATACGGAGCCGTTTTTAGGTGGAATCATGAAAATGCTATATTAATCAAACAGAGGGTGATTGGCATTAAATGACAACTGTGGCATTGTGTCATATTGTGTGTCATGAAATGTCATGAGAATATTAGGAATATGTAGTTTGTAATTAACTACTCAAACTACATGACACAAAATACAGTGAAAAAAATAAAACATTGGCTCAACTTGATAGTAAACAATCACAGGAAATATTTGATGTTGACACGGTGAAAATAATTTAATGACAGATGTCATTCAAAATGTAAAGCAACTGAATTAAAGAAATGCTTTAAATAGATTCTGATCAGTGAGGTCACAACAGAAACAAACTCCTGTGATTTGAATGTAGTGAAACCACAACTCAACTGCTGCAAATTGTGGGTAAACTAGTAATTAAACTTCATGTAGTTACTGCCTGCTGATGGTACTGAGCTTTATATTTATATATATATATGTACATATATATATATATATATATATATATATATATATATGTATATACAGGCTCTGTGCTCTCATTCACAAATTGAGCATGTTGTTTATATTATTTTGCATAATTTGTGTGTTTGTTTATGGTTGTGTGTTTATGTGTTCTTCCAGACTCATACGTTGCCAAATCGTCCTCGTTGCCAGGCTACGGCAGAAATGGATTGAACAGGGTGAGCAATCATGATTTGTTTGTTTGTTTGTGTGTCTGTGTGAGATAGAGATTGAAGATAAGACAGGCATGGTCATTCACTAAACTGTAAGATATGGTAAAGTCCTTCATGTGCCACTGAACCTTTGAAACTCATTTGTATCAGTTTCCCTCCTGAGGTCAGCTGAGACAGTAACTATACAACAGTGAAAAGATACTGTATTTTAGTATATTTGTCACTGTGATAAATTATTAGACGGACACTGATCAAACTTTTTATGGATACAGTATTTTAAGATTTACATCTAATTTGTTTGATCCTTTCTTCCCCTTATAATGATGAAATCCATCTTCTTGGTCCATGTTTGCCAAACGGCTCTTGTTGTCTTCTGGCAGCCTGGGAGTGCAGGTGCAGATTATTACCAGTACGACAGCAGCAATGCAGTTAATTGGCAGATCAGAGGTAAGCCTATTGTACATTTTAAATCTTAAAACCTTATCCTGAGTTTTTACAGTTTTCTCCTGATTTACTTCCCGTACTGATACATGTAATCTCATGTTATTCAGAGTGTATATAATAATGGAATAGAGGTGACAATGAATGCAACAGTTAAGGTAACTGAGTGTGTGTTTTCTCTTCTCCTTTTCTTTCAGAATACAAGGTAAGATGCTCCTGCCAAAGCTAGCAAACTGAGCCAAGAATGAAAGGTCTGGATCAATGGATCATAGATGATAGGATGATGTATTGCCTCTTTAAAGTTCATATTGAATGGCGAATCCATCTCACACTCACTCCACAACACCCACTTGACCCTTTTAAACATTTGTGAAGCTGACTGCCTCACTTTATTGACAGTGAAGTACAAACCCCAAAAGTTGGGACGCTGTGTAAAACCTATATAAAAACAGAATGCAGTGTTTTGCAAGTTGTTTTTGACTTGTATTGAGTTGAATACAGTACAAAGACAAGATATTTGATGTTCAAACTGATAAACTTTTTTTTGTTGTTGTAAATATGCACTCTTTTTGAATTTGATTCATGTCAAAATAGTTTGAACGAGGGGGAACAAAAGACTGGAAGTTGTCAAATGCTGAAAAAACACCTGTGTGGAACATTTAAAAGGTGAAAAAGTTCATTGTTAAGGGGCATCCACGAAAGGCTCAGTCATTCATAAGCATGGATGGGGTGAGGTTCATAACTTTGTGAAAAATAGCATGGGCAAATCCAACAGCTGAAGAACGTTTCTCAATGCACAAATGTAAGGACTTTGATCATCTACAGTCCATAATATCACTGTTAGATAGTATATGAAGTTAAAATCCACTTTTTTCACTCATCAACTTCAGGGAGAAACTGTGAAAAAAACATTTTTTGTAAATCTCCACTCTATTAATTAGAAAAGGAAAAACAACAACACAACAACACAAAAATCTGATTTTTCTTCATGTCTTCTGTGGAATTCTGAACACAGAGATGTTTGAAGGTGCAGTAAGTGATTCTGGATATAGAAAGTAGATTATTAGTCTCATTCCCAGGTCGTCAAACACTTATGATTTAGGGGCGAGCCACCAACCCAAACCATCAGTATTTGACAGCCTGAGAGGGAGACTCAAAATCGCGCTCTTTATCCAGAATCACTACTGTATTGGCCAAAGTCTCCCATCACAGGCTAGATTTTCTAAAGCCTGAAAACAGAGCTAAGAGGGGGAGCAGAAGTCCAGTGATGCCAAAAAATAAACTTACTCTGTCTCTTTAATATACTTGTATTATTATAGTTCTGCCCCCCTCACATAGTGTATGGTGTCCATTGTGCTTTGCTGCATTTGGTCACTAGATGGTGACAGAGATAAAAAATAAAGTCAGTCTGTCTTTGCTGAAACATTCAAATGCAAGCTAATGAACTAGATTTTTTTGAGTGGTGCATTTGAATCATGTCAACATTCATCAAATAAAGTTCCTCAGCAAAGACTCATCATCCAAGACTCATGTTTTTAAAATGTATTTCACACGTTAGCCAAAGCCTCCATTTTGTTGCAAGAGGCTTGGCGTTGCACGATTGTAAATGTTAACACTAAAACAACACCTCTGTGTTTGTCTCTGTGTGTCAGATCTACCCTATGAAGCCCTAATTGTGTCAGTAGAGAGGGCAACAGCGTCTTCCAAGTGATGTGGACGAGCCAGACTGGAGGTAAACTGCTACAGGACTGAACTCTTTCACAAAACCTACTTGAATAAGTGTCTTATAGAGCGCATCAAGACAGACGGAGTATCATGAAAAAAAGAACAAGACTAAGCCTAATTTTCAGTTTAGAGGTTCTGGATTTTCTAATGTTCATTATAATTCACAATACAAAACTATTTGACTCAATGAACAGTTGTTTTTTCAAAGAGTCTTACCTGTAGAGAAGCAAAAACATATCCACAGTGAAACCCACAGTAGTTGTCCAGATATTAGTTATTAAGATATTTTGCTCTGGATTATCATAGTTTGACAAAACAGAATGTGTGCACTGAATTGCATGGCAGTCCATTGAATAGTTGTCAAGGAATCTCACAAAAAAAAAAAAAAACAAGCATGTCCACCTGGTGCGAGAGTCAGAGGATCCCCAAAGTCATTAGGATTCATCCTCTGGTGGACCACTGACAGATCAGCGTTGCTATCCATAGAACCATGCAGTTATTTATTGATTGAATTCCTGAGACAGACTGGGACTTCTTTAGCCTGGAGACCAAACGAATCTGCTGAGCTCATGTTTTCATTTGCTCTGGCAGACTTTTGAATTAGTGTGGTGAAACTATTTGGAGCACGCTTGTAAGCGAGTAGTTATCATTGACTTTCCGTCTCTGTGTCCTCTCTCCTGCCAGCGCCACCTCTCGCCAGAGGAGTTCTACAGAGTCTTTGGCATGTCCATGTCTGCCTTTGATCGTCTTGCTCAGTGGAAGAAAAATGAACTGAAGAAACAGGTCCGGCTCTTCTGAGGAAATTAAGTCGGCAGCACCATCTAATCCAATGCAGGTCCACTGCCAACATCGTGCTCTGAAAGTAGCGTCCAAAAAGGCCTCAGATTGGACACCAGATTGAATCTGTGTTACAAAGGAAGAGGAACTGGCTGAAATAAAAGTCTGTCCTTCTGTTGGACTGTTGGCCTCTACATCTTGGCGTGCTTTTAACTGGTGTGTACTTGGACTTCTTAAGCAATACATATGGAGTTGAAAAGGGAAAAAAAAAACTGGAAGGACAGCTTGAAGACTTCGAGAGGCAAAAGATGAGCCACACTGGCGCTGCGACTGACAGAAATTTAATGAGTCGAGGGAGGAGTTGGCTGCTTTTTCCTGTCCTACCAGCAGATGGCAGCGTGTTAACAGGAGCATCACAGTGCAAGCTGATACACGACCTCAGAGACTTGAAAGCTGAAGTACTTGGTACCATACTGAGGTTCTACCGCACTGAACCAAACTCACATTCATCCCAAATGTCAGGGAGAAAGTTTGGAAGGCAAACATGCTGCCTGGAAGACAGACTGGCATGTTGCTGAAGGCAGAAAGAATCCAGTCATCCTCAGTGACTCATAAGCTGACAAGACAGGCAACAGTGTGATTCTGAACATTAGGGTTACTGAACGTGATCGACACATGGTGTTTTTATAATGTGCTAATACTGAAAACCAAAGGTTTTCTTCTTTTTTTAATACTGGCTTGTGTTTTTTGATTTTAATGTCAGTTTTTCTGAAGCCATATCAGTTCTTCTTCCGTGTTATGAGCAGACTGTACAGCTCACTGAAGTGGTTTTTTAAGTATGATGTGGTTGTAAGGTTTAACATGAAGGATCCGTGTCTTGGCTCTGAGCTCAGAGATATTAGTTAAGCTTAGAAATCAGGTTTTAGTACTACACACACTTTAAAATACAATAATTGTGTTTCACTTGTTTTATTTACAGTAAAGACGTTTTTGTCACTTCACACTTGCAGCTGCACTCGTGACGCTGCTCAGAATTTCACCAACTAAACCAGACTGAATCATGTTTGTGGAGTTTGCGTGTGTGATTACAGCAGATGACGAATGGATGATTATTCAGAAGCCCTCTGAATAAAGAGAATAAACAGTCCTGAAATGAATGAAAGAAACAGGAAGAGGTGACGGAGAGAAAGATGCAGAAGAGCAGGAAGCAAAGTGGAAGGAGTGAGTGAAGGGATAAACAAAGACAGACGCACAGAAACAAAAGTTAATTACTCACAAAGAAGGTTTCGTGAAGAGCTGACAGGTGTTAACGTGTTTAGAAAGAATTTGTGTTTGGGATAAAACAGGCGTGAGAGAAACTCAACTGAAATGGTTTAATAGGAGCAGAAAGTGTTGGAGAGGTTTTAATTGAATGTTAAAGATGGAATAATGTTGCTCTCTGCTGCAGGAACTGAAACCATGAGGTGTGTGTGTGTGTTTTACAGCCTTTAATTTATTGGAGTAACATTTATAATTTGCAAACCTGTCCATCACTACAATTTCTGAATAAACGACTCAACCATCACTATTTTATGTTACTATTATTTTTTGTGTTATTATTCTATTCATTGCTTATTATTATTCATGAAATGATGTATGTGCGATGTGGTGAACAGGCTGGTTTGTTTCAGGTTTATAGATTTTGGTTTCGGGGTCACTGGATCAGCGGCTACTTGAAAGGATGACAGTGGCTCCTCCAGGAATGTCTGGAAATGTTGTAATTTGATTCTGAGCTGTAATGTGATTTGCAGTAGCTCACTTGAAATGAATGAATGACGACTCCCATGATACCTTTCACCTCTACCACTCAGCATGTTCAGGACAGATCAACAGTTCTGCAGGTCAGGGAGTTTACAGAGCTATGTCACAATGAAAAAAGTTTGCTGAACAACTTAACAGACCAAGTAATTTAATATATCATAGTAATAATTATAAATATACCTCATCAATCAGTGCCTACAACCTTTTTGGTCAATGATTATATTAAACAAAGCAATGCCTGACTTTTAATCACTGATTATGACCAATTAAACCAAATCTTTGTTTTATTTTTAGTCCTGAGAAGGCAAAATTACTCACTAATTCACTAAACAAAAAGGCAAAAAAATGAATATAAGTCTTAAAAAAAGGAACTTTTTGTGTAAACAGTAGTTTTATTTCTCTGGTTCATCTCCCGTTAATCAAGTTTAAACTAGAGATGCAATTAACAACTATTATTATAACTGATTCATTTGTCTATTATTACTTTGATTGATAATTATTTATAGCATTTACAAACTTAGTCCTCATATTCTTGTACAATTCTCAAACAGCTTGTAAAAAAAAAGCATGTATGCTTCATAAAGAGTGCAATTTTTTTTTAAATAAAGTGCACATTTTACATTTGCTCTCAAAACAAAAACCTGTTTAAGTCCTCGTTTTGAAACGAGCTGTGGGGGTCCTGACCCCTCTGGTTAAAGCCGCTGGTCTACACATAATTTTGGGCAGTGGAAGTGGTAATATTCAGATACCTCACTTAAAAGCAGCCATACCAAAAAGTAAAAATACTCCATTGCAATTCAAAGTACTGCATTCAAAATGTTTGTATGTAACACAAAAGGTACATGAAATATCAAAAGTTTAAAAAAAGGGCTCTTCTGAGTATCATGTTATTTGATCATATTACTGATACATCAATGTGAATGTGGTATTTTACTGCTGTGGAGCCAATTTAAACTTTATATAGGCCTACTGTTGGGCACTTTAACGCATAAAATGCATTATTATTAACCTGTAATGTAACCATAGTTGTCAGATAAATGTAGTAGAGTAAAAAGTACAGTTTTGCCTTTCTTAGTTCCTTGTAGTGGAATATAACTATAGTACCATGAAATGGAAATGCTGTGCCTCAAATGTATTCCACCACTGGCATCCACGTAATGAAAACGCTAATGAGCAACATATTGAGGTTTTCAGGGATTGCATCCTTAAACGTGACTGGTGAGGCTTCAATGCGTGTCTCTCTGTGGAGTCACAGCATAAAAATTTGTGGGAAAGCCAGCACTTAATAGTTTGGCTCTGACTGGCTCTAGGACCCCGCGGAGTCCCGTGTGATGAACCAGCGGCTGAGGAGTCAAACTATAAAGTGTATCGGGCGCTGTGACTCAGTGAGGCGGACGGAGGCTGACGGAGCTCCGCTGTGTCTCACTGTGCCCAACACGGTTCACATGTCAGGAACCGACACTTTTAAAACATTCATACAGCCAAGGGATTATCACTGGAAATAAAACATATCAAACAACATGGACTCCAAACGCCAAAGCGGTGAGTGAAGGCTCTCTTTTATTCCTCATGTTTGTATTTATTCGCCACAAAGAAGTAAAGTAACTTTACAGTGGCAACTTTGAAAAAAAAATCCCCCATAATATGAAGTCTTAAATGTACATTTAATGTCTTAAAATAAGGGGATAAATGCATGGTCACAAACATTTCCAAACAGTAGAAGTACACGAAAATATCATTCATCACCATACTTGCTGTGACTGAAAACTCACAGTGAGAAATAAGAAACATGTTTGTTTTATGTAAAATAACAGATAAACTACAGCACAGTTATTTTATCTGAGTTATTATTTTAAACAAATCTGAGGGCAAACACCATCAGTCAGTTTGTCTGAACAAACCGAGCGCGACTCGCGCCCTGCTCCCGTAGTAACGGTACACTCTTAGAAATAAAGGTGCTCATTAGAACCATGGAGGGTTCTTCGGATTGTCCCCATAGGAGAACCGCTTGTGGAGTCTGGTAGAACATTTTGTAAAGGTTTCACTCGCACCCTTTGAGAAAGTTTTATCAACAACAATAAAGGGTTATATCTAGAAGCATCTGTCAAAGGATTCACCCAGAGGTTCTACAGAGATAGACTCTTCTATGGTGTAATGGTTCCATCCAGAGCCCTCTCTTCAGGTTCTACCAAGAACCTTTCCACCCTCTAAAGGATGTCAACATGAACCCACCCAGGGTGTTCCACCGGGTGCTTTTTCATGTTGCAAGGGTTTATCTAGAACCCATCAAGAGAACTTTTTTGTGTTCCTTGGATTTTATCTAGAGCCCATCAAGCTATATTCCCTTATAGTTTATATTCCAGGGTTTTATCTAAAGCATACTCAGGGGTTCTATCGAGAACATTTTTCTTTATTCCAATGGTTTTATCTGGAACCTGCCCAGGCAGTTCTACTGAGAACCTTCTTAAATTGCAAAGGTTTTATCTAGAACACACTCTGGGGTTCTACAGAGAACCTTTCTTTTATTCCAAGGGTTTATCTAGAATCCACGCAGGGGGTTCTACTGAGAATCCTTTTATATTATGGTACAAAGAACCTTCGATGAAAGAGTTCTTGAAGGATTTCAACTATCCTTGAAAAACTCTCTCTTTCAAAATGGGTTCTTAATAGAACTGTTAATCTTACGAAGAGCCCCTGACAAACAGCTTCTTCAAAAATGTTTTATTCAGAAGCAAACGGTTCTGAGTACAACCTCAGCTCTTCAGGAAGAACCCTGTGGAACCCTTATTTGTAAGAGTGTAGAGAGTGATGTCATACACCTTCACTCTGTTGATACAGTGTGTGTGTGTGTGTGTGTGTGTGGATGGAGAGGAGGAGAGAGGAGGAATCCTCGCTCGCTCAGGTAGAGTGATGCAATCTGATACCAACAGAGAAGTGCCCCGTTGGAAGCAGCGCGGCTGGAAGCTGAATGGCTGCTGCAGCAGCCTCGGCTGAATGGCTGCTCTGTATTCAAACAGCCTTCGGGCTACAGTGCTGAACACAGGAAGCTGCATTATGAGACAGACACCAGGTGATGAAGCTGAAAATCTGGCGAACGAGTTAAGTGGAACAATGACCATTATGGACAATAATCAGTAAGAGGAAAAGCGTTCATTCATTCATGCTCGTTAAAACACCCACCATGTTGTCTACAGGTAACTGGACTAATAGGCCCATTGTTTGGTCCTGTTATGAATTTACACAACAGTGATGTCAGTTCCTTTAGAACAGAAAGATCAATTGAGATGAAATAAATAGCTCATCCTAATTTTAGACACAAAATTCAAACACAACTACTGATGCTGTTCAAAGCCTGAGCATTAATGCTGATGAGAATCCAAACTTTTTTAATTAACAGTATTCGATCAGCTCTTATAATTATTATGTGATAATGATAATAATCATTTAAACAATAATATTTCAAGTGCTGAGTACTAAATGACTGAACTGTGGGTGCATCATTAGAGCATCTATTCACTACCAGTGTTACAGTACATTAGTCAAATCAGACCATATAGTCAGTAGGCAGTTTGAGAGGGAGGGGCATCCCCCCTGGTTATCAAAATGAACAAAATTCAACCCCTTTGTTAATCTGCCTTCCCCCCTCTCCATCCGCTAATAGCAGAGACAGTGCAGGGACAGGGTGTTTCTTCAAAATCAAAAATACATTTTGTTTCCCCGGCCTGCGGTGCTATTTATCCATCTAGATTTTTTTTTGGCATGAGTTGCAGAGTTCTGGAGTTATCGGCCATAGAGGTGTCTGGTTTCTTTCCAGTATAATGGAACTAGATGGCTTGTGATGCTCAAAGCATCAAAAAACTACATCTGAAAAATTTAAATCCAGCATCTCTTTCCAAAAACCATGACCCAGTTTCTCGAGATAGTCCGCAGACCTTGTTGTGAGCAGTTTCATGTTGGAACTACTTTCATCCTAGTGTAAGAAAGTAGTTCCGGTAGACTTGAGAAAGAGAGAACACAGCACATAAGATAACATTACACAGGACAGTGTTTTTGGTGTTGGTCACATATTAGATTATTTACGTTGACAAACATCATATGTGTGAATACTGTTAATATTTTTTCTGAAGTAAAGTTGCATGGGGCACACTGGGAGGGGAGGGGCTTCAGCTCTCTATAACATTAACAATGGCCGTTTTATTCAAGTGTCCCAGTAAGGCAGCATGCACAACACCAGAACCACTTGAACCATCATTAATTAACCATCATTAAAGTGATTATTTACACTTTTCTCTTTCTACTGTGACATGTCAATATGTCAGCGTGTTAATTCCCTGAGAAAAAGGCCTGTGAAACACCAGGACAAACAGATAACACAGTATTACCAAAGTGTTTTGTGGCCAAACACTTGTGCAGCTGTGCATTCGAGAAGGAAATATTCTCACTGTGGACGAAACAGGAGTACATGATAACGGTGTTCTGGGCCAATAGAGCAACTGCTGCAACAAATGGAAGACATTTGTAGAAATTAAAGTTGTAATAAGGCAGAGTTGGAACTACAGGGGGAAAGTTTTCAGACAGTTTTCAACAGGATTTTGAATAATAGATTTATCCTCTCTTATACTATGTGCATACAAAGGAAGATAATGATACTATACTCTAGTAATAATTCATTGCATTTGCACACCCACATACTGACACACCAGTTCTCAGTTTAACAGTTGTCCTTGACCTCTCTAACATTTCCCTTTCCCTTTCCCCCTCCTCACCCGGTCATCCTCCACCCAGCCCCCTCTTTCCTAGTAGAAACTACAGGACTCTTCGTTGATTTGATTTTAAGTGATATTTAAGGAAATTACTTTGCCTCCATGTCAGCCATGTTGGTCTGGTGTAGGCGGAAACTAAATTCATGTGGCGATAACATGATTCTGCCAAACAACAGGAAAAACACTGGATCATGTTTTGTCCAGCTGAGCGTTATATTATTATCATCACCACCATATCACTTGAGGGAAACACTGTCAGAAGAAAACAACCATAGAATAACAGTGTTTGGGTGTGTGTGTGTGGGGTGAGATGACAGCTTACGGTAACAGTGCCTGGTGTAGTCATTTCAATTAGTGCTAACATGAGTGGTTCATTACACAAGTATTCAGTCAAAAGACAGCTGAATTATCATATCAGTTATTATTTTAAATCAGGCACATTACCCCTAGTAAAACCACAACAGGTTGTTTTTACACATCAGTTTTGTGCAGATTAAACAGAGATATTTTATGTTAATAGAGGTTCTGGAGGGCAGATCTTTGGGGGACAGAGCCAGTAATGTTTCCTCTTGTTTCCAGTCTTTATGCTGAGCTAAGCTAAAAGTCCTCAGGCTCCAACTTTCATATTTACAGTAGAGGCATTCACTGAACTCTTGGCAAGAAATTAAATAGGCTGATTTATTTGAACTATTCCTTTAAAGTGTCTAAAAGTGTCATAGAGCCTCAGGGTGATAAGATGATAGGTAAAGTGGTCAACATCTTCACATAAAAAGTTCGACATCTTGGAGCTGGTGTTCATCAACTGTGACTGTGTTTGAGCATCATCAATGTTAAAAGTCCTCTTCATGCATGTCATTTAGGCATAATATAAAATATAAGAAATATCAACATAAACAGACATCACAAACAAATATTATAAATGAAAATTTGAACAAAAACTTTTAACTCAGGCCTTCTAAGCAGAGGGAATCGATGAGAGTCAATCTGTTCTTTTGCACTCAGTGTTTCTTTTCCCATAGTAAAAACTGGAGAAAGTGGAGAAAAAATTTGAAAAGGTGCATTATCTAAAACACATTTAAATTCCTAACATTGGAGGTCAGACCGTATAGAAATGGACAACACAAGTATTCCCCCAAAGTAAAGCAGCTTCTGGCTGGTTACAATATAAGTCAGTAATCCTGCGGTCAGATATAGGAAATGTAAAAGTTTGGTCACTTGGCACTGTACTTTTTCTAAAAAACTAATTGAATAGGCCTGGTATAATGGATTAACAGAGATCTGGTGTGTTAATCAGAGAGCTTTAGAGGTATAAATTTTGTTATCTTTTGGACAGAACCAGGCTAGCTATTCTCCTGTTTCCAGTCGTTATGCTAAGCTAAGATAGCCATCTGTTTGTCAGCCTTATATTTATAGTTTTCAAGTACACATTACAAACTCAAAGTTTTTTTAGTGGTTGCAGGCAGTATGGGCAACACTTTTGCGTGGCATTGAGCCACTTGATTTAATGCTAATATCAAAAACATCACTGCAGTAAGAAATTGGTTTATATTTTAAGAAATATGCGTATGATTTCTTGCAGAGAGTGAGACGACAAGTTTGAGTCCACTCTCATGTCACTAATACTGTATGAAGCTCCCACCAGTTAGCTTAGCTTAGCACAAAGACTGGAAATAGGAAAACAGCTGGCCTGGCTCTCTGACATTAAGTGTCATTTTACTCTCTGGATTTTGTACGGATAAAATAAACACAATAGAAAGTGTTAGTAAGTGAGTTCTAGAGATGCTGATATGCAGATTTTGTTACCTTTTGCACAGAGCCAGGCTAGCTGTTTCACCTTGTTTTCCAGTCATGGTGCTAAGCTATGTTAGCAGGCTGCTGGCTATATTTAGTGTACAGACATGAGAGTGGCGTTGATCTTCACATCTGACTCTGGCAAGAAAGTGTATTTCCAAAAATGTCAAACTTTTCCTTCAACTGGAAGAAGGGAGATTCTTTTGCCCACTAGCATACATCAGAATGTTCTTTTTGGAGCTAATAAACAAACAATAAAAAAGCATGTTGCTGTCCCATGGTCACTATGGTGGCTGAATGGCTCCTTACCGGTAAAAGCACAGCACAACAGTCTGGGTTTCAAATTAAACTCATGCTGTGCCACAGTGTCTGCGCCAGTGTCACACTCTTCTGTTTCCTGTGTCTCTTCACCATTTACTATCAGAGGAAAGTGATAAGATACTGAAAGAATGTGAAAAAGAGAATTTTTTTCCCCAGCTGTTTCTTTTTAAAGATCGTGCCAGTTTGGTTCTGGATGGGGACTTTTTAAAGCGTCTGACTGAATGCTAACCCCGGGCGAGCAGTGACACCATCTACTGTTGTCACGAAAATATGAATTACAGGATGCTGCATCTCTGAAGCAGACCTTTGTCTCAGAGGGGGCCGCCAAGACTTGAACTCTGACCTCCGTCTGAAGAGGATGGGTGTCTGGAGAAGGGACGGAGGGAGGCAGATGAGGGAAAGGAGTTAAAGGGAGAGGAGGAGGGACAGAAAAAAAGGAGTGGAGGGGAGAATGTGGGATCTGGAGGGACCTCAGCCTCTGGGAGTGTGGGGGAGGCAGGAAGAGGACGGTTGCTGTAGTGCAAAATAGCTGTTTCATGCATTTTGAGACTTGAAATTCTTTAAATTGAAAAAGGCAAGAAAAGCATATGTTTGCAGATCTTGAATGTTCCTCTTACAGTTAATCTTTAGCCTCAGGCAACATTATTCATGGAAAAAAACAAGTGATTCAATTCAGTGTGCTCATATTTTTCTTCCTTTAGCCCCAAAGTGTTGAAAGAAAATAAAAAGAAAGGATAGTTAAGATGGGAGAGGCAGCTCATGGAGGTTAGTGGATTGGTGTGATTGATAGGTTGAAACGTATAATGGATGGGAGTGAAAGCCTCAGGTTAAGGAGGAAAAAGTATC
Source organism: Lutjanus argentimaculatus (assembly GCA_034769285.1). NCBI lineage: Eukaryota > Metazoa > Chordata > Actinopteri > Lutjaniformes > Lutjanidae > Lutjanus > Lutjanus argentimaculatus. The sequence continues at coordinate 19,077,871 of JAWZSL010000004.1, read as the reverse complement.
TTTTCTCTGTCACCATGAGCATTATGTGGTGAGATAAACAGCAGCAGCAGTGAGTAGTAGTAGTTGTTTTGTTCTGAGCTGCAACCAAACATGCCAAATCAGTTCAAATGAGAGTCGCATGGCTCAGGTCTCATGACTGACCTTCCTCAGGAAGCCTGTGTCTGCGGAAACACACAAAAATGTATGTAAAACCACACACACAAGCACATACACAAACACACCCATTTTTCAGATAGCTCTTGTGACTGTATGTTTGCTCTGTATAGGATGATGTCTCTGTTAAAGACACTAATTCATTGTGCGTGTGTGTGTGTGTTTCTGATGTGAATGTGTCCATCAGCAGAAACATTCAAGGAGGATCTGTGCTGTGTGTGTGTTTCTGATTTAGCATACTTTCAAGGACACATTATAAACTAAAGACCAGTTAATTGGGGACGGTTTGTCCAAGTGGGGACAAAAGCCTTGTCTCCAGTTGAGAAAAGGCTGTTTTTCAGGTCAGTCAATTATGACGCAAAAATGATAATTCCCCCTGATTGTGAATCTTATCACAATCTACCAGAATAATCACAATCTGATTTTTTCAACATATCGTGCAGCCCTGCTATAATCCTGATATGAAACTTTCATACCAATTGATCTTTAAATGTAAGTGCAATGATAGACAGAGATTTTTACATTGTTCCCTCTTTGATTGATTGATTGATTGGATTGGCTGAAGAGAAAAATATAGATCAATCTAATTTAAATGGAGGAGCGTTAAGGATGAATAGAGCAGTCACACAGCCTGAGGGATGAAGCAGCTCCAGGGCTTAACAATGAGGATTGTCTTCTTGCCCGGGCAAGCAAAGTGCCAAGTTGGGCTAGTAAATTTAGCAAGTGACTTTCCAGAGTGGGCAAGTGGTAAAATCTGAACTATTTTCAGGCAAAATCATTAAATGATATTTTGTTAAAACCAGAATTACAAACACATATTCAGATCAGCTGAGAACAGGAATCCTTCCTCTGAACCTTGAAGATGAACGCAGGACGACAGGTTGTGCGACTTGTGTGAACCATGAGAAGTTGAGAATGAATCACATTTTCTTCTGTATTGTCCTTTTTATGATGAGTAAAGACTACTGATATTCGATGAAATGTCTGTTCAAAATCCAGAAATGTTCTTGTGCTCTGATGATGACTGAGAATAGAATGGCTGGTTAATTTTAATGTTTGTAAGTTGGCTCCTTTTGTTTCTAAAGCTTGGAAAAAGGTCAGGATTGGTTATTTGTTTAGTTGTAATTTATGTTGCTACTCTGGTTTCTGGTCTGTTTTTCTAAATAATGGTATCTTGTAAGCCTGTTGGGGCTGGGTACGTCATTTTGGCATGACACAATAATAAAAATTCAAGTAAAATCAATTTCCATTATCAATTAATCATGAAAGTAATTTTATAATGTAAAAATTGCAGAAAATGCTGTTTTCAGCCTCTCAAATATGGCGATTACCCGCTATATCAGTACTTTTCTTTGTTTTTGTTGTCATAGTGAAATCAGTTAAATTTGGTTACTCTCAGGTGTGCATAAACTACAGGTTGTATGAACTTCATTTTAAAATACAAAAGTGTGAAAGTATCCGTTATCAGTGAGAAGGAGGTAATTATACATTATTAGTATCAGCTAAAAAAAAATTCCTATCATTTGTTTTAACTCAGCGTTGTTTGAAATCCCACTGATGACGGTGGTGTCATCTGTGAACTTCACAATAGTCTCTACATGTCGGGGGCTGCGGTCATGTGTGTACACCATGAACAGGAGGGGGCCGAACACATGGCCCTGGGGGGCTCCGGTGTTGAGCAGTAGACTGGAGGAGGTGTACTGTCCAATTGCAGAGTGTGTGGCTCAGAGTGTTCAGTTTGCCAATCAGCTTCATGAAGGAGCATGCTGTTGTTGTTTTCATCAAGTCTACAATGTCCCCAAAACTGACCTAATTCAACGTGTGTGTGTGTGTGTGTGTGTGTGTGTGTGTGTGTGTGTGTGTGTTGTGTGTAATGGGGGGTTACAAAGATCCCTCTGTGGCTGAGACCGACCACAAGCCTCCAGAACAGCTGATTCTCAGCCTCTGAACCCTCTGGTCCCCCCCAAGAGACAGAGAGAGAGATACAGCAAATGAATGGACGGCCTTGACAGCGTAAAGTTAGACTTCGAGAAACAGAAAACAGACCAAAGAACCAGTGAAAAACTTCTTCAGTGTACTTCTGGCTTTGTTTACACTCGGATTGATTACATTGAATCTTGTGGAGTTGTTTCCTAGAGGAATGAAGTACAATAGATCTTTAATTTGAGTAACGATCAGCTAAACTGCTTCTTCAATAGATGCTAAATGAACAGAGGATGGTGACACAAAAAAACCTGGAAGGAAACGTGTGAACAGAGATGGAGGGAGAGTTTAGGATGTCGGGAGAGAATGAGAAACAGCAGGATGGAGAGAAATAATGGAAACAGAGAGAGGGGGGGAAAGTGGGAGGAAGAGGAGGTGAGACTCGCAGTAGGATGGAGGAGAGAGTCAAGATCAGGAAGGAGTGGAGAGAAGCTTCTGTCGACAGCTAAGACAGGAAACCACAGCTGCTGGCTGAGAAATATTGCACACAACACACACACACACACACACACACACACACACACACACAGCTGCTGGATATATATCCTTTAACCCTGAATGCCCGTGGATCGAGACGATGCAGCTGCGCTGCACCGCGCCCCTCTTTAGACTGTGTGTGTGTGTGTGTGTGTGTGTGTGTTAGTTCCTGTTTTGTTTATTGTTGGAGTTCAGACATTGTATTGTTTGCTCTGGTCTTTTGCGGAGCATTGTGGTCATCTAATTTTGGCCCTCGTGGACACAATAGAGTATTGTCAGACTGAGGGGGGGCGGCGGAAGAGGCTTTGGGAGAGTGAGGGCTTTTCTCTCACTCTCTCTGTCTTCACTGTGTGTGAGAGAGAGACAGAGAGAGTGTTTTGATCTCATTTTAACTTAACCCTTGTTCCAGTTCTTTCAAAAGAGTTGCATATTTTGTGGTGTTTCATCCTTAAGCATCTATTTTTACCTGCTGCAAGAAACTTTATGGTTTGTTTTTTTAATTACATCTAAGCTGCAATGTGTAACATATAGCCAGAATTTTAATTTAAAACATTAAAAAATGAACAAACATTATCAACAGAATGTGAAGAAATAAGAGATGTCTATGGATTGTGCTGCAGAGCTAGTGTACTGAAGTTAGCATGCTAACAGCTAGCCCTGGCTTGTCCTGTCTAGTAGGCTAAGACCATTTCAAGAAGTTTCACAAGTTCTTTCTTCTCCTTTTTTAGTCTAATAAATAAACAAAACAAACTTACAATGTCAGCAAAGAAAATAGTCTTACACCTTTTGTCCATAATAAACTGTACACACTCTCATTTCAAGTTTGTCTCTTTCACCAAACAAAGATGAGCTTGTTCATGAATGGAGCTGTGATAGTATGGATATTTTTTCTAAATATATTAATATATAATATATTCCGGTGGGATGACTGCCTTAATAATTACGTTTTATAGAACTGTCATAAGTGTAGCATAGCTCCTTTAAGAAATAGGGCAGTGCATAATTGTGTATACAGCAGACTGAGAGGGATGGTGATCCCCATAGCTGAGCAGAAAGTTGTCAGTCTGGCAGTAAATGTACAGTGCAGGTTACAGTGTGTCAGCTGATAAACGCTGCAGCTTCTCAAGACCAAGAAAAGTCTTGTCTGGAAAAGTAGCCCCGAAATAAGCTGAGTACGAAAGGCTAACGTTAAGCTAAAGCTAATGCTAGTGTTGCACCTTTACAACTTTGGCTCTGATGCGATGTATCTTTTGAAATCCAGCCTTGAACTGCAGCAACTTTTTTAGATACATGGTAAAATAAATCCATTATGATAAATACAACACTCTTCTGTAGTCCAGAAGAGTCTGTTGTTAGCATGTTGTTAGCCGCCTACTGGCAATCCCGAGATGCCTTGGGTTGTGTCCGACGACCAATCAGAGGCTGTTCCTGACTTGTGTATGACAGCATTGATCCATAGATGTATTAATACCGTTGTTTCCAACTTTTTTCTGGCATGTCCCCCTTCAGAGGCCAAAAAGTAGGCTAATAGGCTAGCCAAAGGCAATTTAAAAAAAAAAAGAGTATTGACCTTCACCAAATTTTGACCCCTCGCCTTTCTCTAAAGACTGTGAGCGTACTATACCATATTATTAGGAATAATTATTCTAATGTGACAGAAGTAGAAAAAACTGACCATTTCATGTGGTGACTTGTCAGATAAAGTTAAAATTTAAGGGTCATTGTGTAAAATATGACCACTTCAAACAACAAGAGGCAGCAAATCACCAGAGTAACCGCTAACTGCTGTGTTTTTGCTCTGTGCTGCAATGACAGTTGAGCAAGTCTGTTAGCTTAGTCAACTTCTGCTCTCCTGTTTACCATACTTAGATAGCAAAATTTTGAGATGGTTGCAAGATGTCACTTGTGAGAACAACAAAAGTTCACATCTTAAGTTAGCTAATGGTAGCAGAATGCACGCCAACAAGGTATCTAATCTACATCAATCATTAGTTAAATAATTTGCTAGAGTTTTGCTAACATTTGCTAACTCAAGATGCAACCCTGTAGGTTGCTTTAACAGAAAAAGAAGAAAGTTGAGGTACCATGTTTGCTCAATTGTTCTTGGAACACAGAGGAAAAACGCAGCAGTTTAGCGGTTACTCTGGTGATTTGCTGCCTCTTGTTTGTTTGAAGTGGTCATATTCTACACAATGACCCTTAAATTTTAATTTTATCTGACAAGTCACCACATGAAATGGTCTGTTTTTTCTACTTCTGCCACATTAGAATAATTATTCCTAATAAAAGTGATATGGTATAGTACCTCACAGTCTTAAGAGAAAGGCGAGGGGTCAAAGATTGAAGTTTTCCTAGGGAAGGTTCATGAATGAGGAAGATTACTTCTTCAGTGTACAGCACTGTGGCTCTTTTTGTGTTTTGTTCAAAAAGGCATTGTAAATTTGGCAATTCTGATGCCAAAAAATGACCAAGATTAAATGCGTCCCCAAACTATTTTTCTTGGAAGAGAGGAAAAAGAACATTTGTGGGACATCATGGGGCAATAAAACTTTCCACTGAAACCCAAACTGAAATTAAAATTATTTTAAGGTCAGCAGTTTAAAGTCAGAATGATCCACTCCATCTGTTTAATGGCAGGAGTAATACTTCATCATATCAATAGTGCCCAGTATCCAGTATTTAATTAAAGGTCAGTCGATTACACTACAGAAGTGTAGATTTTTCTGTCAAACCTCTCAGACACCTCTTATGAATGAATGATCAACTGGATGAATTAACTCAGCGCTACAGGCAGTTTGGTTACCGTATCCTATTACATCTCTAGTGGAGCTACACATTTTCTTCTTTACTTTGGCTCCATTTCCTTTAGGGAAGGAAGCTTCCTGTCCCCTCCTCCTCACCTCCTTTTCTCTCTCTGACTCTCCCCCCACCCCTCCCCCTCGTCGTCCTCCTCTGTTTGACGGCAGGATGTGTGAGAGTGTGGCAGAGCTTTTGGAACAATGTCAAGGTCAACAAAGCACACACACACACACACACACACACGGACAGACACACACACAGACACGCAGGATGTCAGTGTTGAGCATGAACACAATTATTTTTCAAAGAAAGCTTGAAATGTCCAAACTGAAAGTAGGGAACAGACAAAAAGACGGACAAAACGAACAGAACGATATGTCGGATGGATGTTAAATATCTCCCCTCTGTCAGCTGTTGCAACAGGCGGTGAGCTGAGTTCCAAACTGACTTCATGCCCCTCGTGTACTGCCAGTTTAGCTCACACTTGCCTGTATGGCCTTGCATGCGTGTGTTAAATTGATATTTGATGCACTTGGTGTAATAGCATAAGCATTTTAGCCATTTTAAGAGTCTGCAGTGTGGGATTTCCCATAATGACATGATGCCATAGAATATTTTACTGTCATTCTGCAAACCCAAATAACATGTTCTCGTGTTTATTTGTGGTTTTCAGTGGTGATGGAGCGACTTGTGAACGAGCTAGGCTCTCTGCTGAAGATGCTGGACCATGAGACGGTTAGTCCTGCCACTGCTGACAAGATGGCCTCCATACGTAACATCCTGGACTCGCTGCAGCTGTCAGGTACAGAATTAAGTTGCAGATTGATGAGGTGGTGTATATAACACCTCTCTGGTCTATATTTGTCACCTTATCAGTGCTATTAGCTGCCATGATTTGACTAAGCCCTTTAAACTTTTCCTTACATTTTTACTTTTTATTAATTGCACAATGCTAACATTTATTTTTGGTGCATAGCACTGATATTTATGTACTTGTGTGACACAGCAAATGCAGGGAAGAACAAAACTAACTAATGTTAGAAGTCTATCAAGGGCTCAACACAAAATTTTAGAGTGTTAGTGGTTCCCAAGCAGCAAACAGCATCGATTTTTGGTTGCCAAAACCAAAAATATAGTTGCCTTTTTTGGTTATCTATATTTTGAGTAAATAAGATAATATACATCAGCTTAATAATGAAAATGTGACATAAAAGAATGCAAAAAAGTTTATTACACTAACTGAACAAAATTCAACATTTCATGTGAACTGTCATAGCCATGTCATGACACCTGTTATGAACATGAAGATGTCTTTATGAAGTGTCATTTGGTTAATTATCTAATTTTTATGCAATTTTAACATAGTTTGACAAGTTGACGTTAACCAAGACAACATAACCTTTCAAAGTCTTTGTTATGAAAACTTCACTTCAGACTTAAACAAAAAGTGTTTAGTTTTCTGTTTTAACATTGCAGCTGGCCTTATAACATTTAATGACATCTTTATGACAAGTTCAAATGGTACCACTTTACTTGAAGTTTAGGGATTTATTCATGGTACTGTTACAGAAGCATTTGACAGTGTAATAAAATTTAATGTCATTTTTAAGGAAAGTCCAAAATGTACCACTTTACATGTGGTCAAGGAAAATATTCATGATACACTCATAATGGTCTCACATATGACAGTGTATGTTACATTAAAACATAAAGCTGAACAGTTTCTTTAAATCTGATAATGTGAAGTTGTCGTGACAAATTATCAGCTTGATTACAGTCAAGGTATAATAATGAAGACATCTCAACCAATGTCAACTTTGCATTAAAAATTACACGACTGACCAGATGGCATTTAATGACAACAATCATAAACATTCATAAAAACTCCTCATGTTCATGACAGACATCACATAGTTATGACAGTGTAATGACAGTCCCAGCCCTTCAGATAAATAAAGTGTTAAATGATCAGTTAGTATGTTAACCATAAATTCCTGGAAGACAAAATACCAGTCTTGCAGCTGCTGTCATGTTCTTCACAGATCCCACAAAAATAAATCCAGTAAGTCACTGGTTGCTTGTTCATCTGTTCGCTCCCTTTCAAGTTTGATCAGTTTGCACATTTCTGTGGGTTAGTTGAACATTTCACCTCCCAGTCAAACAACTTGATTTGCTTTGGCTTTCTCTCCTCAACAGATGCTTGTGCATACACGAGTAAACACACCAATGCACATGCAGCGTTGTTTGGTTCTGACTATAACAGCAATATTTAAATACCACTCATGCAACAAATATTAAAACGATATTTATTTTGGGGGTCATGTGTTGTTTGTTGTTTGCCCTATTGGACAAAAGCCAAGGATTAGTTGCCAATTTCTCAAAATGATTGCCACTGGCCCAAATGTGTTCACTACAAAATTTAACAAATAAAAGTGGTGCATAGGGTTTATATCACGACATGCAGATTACAGAAAATTGATCACTTCCTTTCAGATTTATGATGGCAACGCTGTGGTGAGGCGGGATCGCTTACGGCGGGGTCACACCACATGCTGGAGCAGCGCATGACGGCACTGTCGCCGAACTGCTGTGGCTCGCTCACACTGTGGTGTCCGCACAGGCTGCGTTTCTACTGAAACGGCTACTGAAAGCCCCATCTTTCTACATAGAGTTTGCAGAAGAGTTTGAAGAGAAGAAAATAGCTGTTTTCTGAACGCAATCAGTGATTTCCCCACGTTCACAGAGGGAGGGAGTATGCAGAAAAAAACACCGCCCTGTGCCTGATTTTGTTCATGTCTGCGACATACTGCACAGATGTAGACAATGAAACTGTAGTGAGAGGTGTCCTGTTGCTGATATAATGTCGATATGAATGATATGACCGCGTGTATTAACGCCACGCACACGCGCTGCTCAAGCATGTAGTGTGAACCAGCCGTTACACATCTGTTGTGGCACTGCCCCCCAGTGAGGTTTTCTTTTTTTGGACAAGGTGATACCATTAAGTTTGTCTTCTATTTTGGATGTGAAAATACCTCATTGTCCATTAGTCTGCCTCTTAGGTACAAGGATAGAAAATATACAGTTAAAGCTTATGCACCACATTATTTCTCTAGCTTTTATGTTAGTTAAACGTATTATCATGATGAATTAGAAATCACACAAACTAGCCCTTTTTGAATATGACCATGGAGATGATGGACCCTGGATCTCTGCGGAAAATAGTTCATGACTGAACTTTACTGTATTTGATCTGCACTCCCTCCCCATTCCCCCATCTCTGTTAGTCCTGTCTGACTTTGTATTGCTGTAGTGTGCCATCGAGTCCTGTAACAGGGGAATGTAAGTTATAGTGTTAACTGTGGTACTACTATAAATGAGACTGGGGACTTTTATTTGTCTAATGGAATTTAACTGAGCATGTTTGTGGTTTTTCAGCTGCAGCCTGCTTCACATTAATTCAGTTTGACGCTTGAAGCAGTTCAACCGAAGCATTTCCGAGTTGAGCAATTTGGTCAAGGTCATTACAACAGTGTTTATAGTGAAGGACAGAGCATTTCTTTCTTACTGGTCTTCATGCAGTGGGGCAGCCTTCCTGTCATGAGCCGGCCACAATGAACGGCACAACGCTGCACAGGATACAGTGCAGGGATTGTAGTTAGAAACGTGCAACACAATGCTGAGGTGTTTACACTAGGTCCTTGTTTATCTGGCAGACTACAGGATGTCGGAGAGGTTAAAAGGATTGAACTAAGAGGATCATGAAATTTGAAGTTTAAAGAGGATGATGAGAGGAGGTCAAAGAAAGGAGAAAAGCAAAACATCCTGATACTAACACATCCTTGCATTTGTTTGAATGGTCTCAGGCTGCCCTGCCTCACTCTTCAGGGTTCTACACATATTCCAGGGTTTAGCATATTCCACATCTATTCGGCTTTTTACAGCCAAATATTTGGAGATTTATTTCTCACACTGATTCTAAAAGACTTCCAGAAAGTCTGGGAGGTTTGGCAAACTTTAACACGCATTTTATGACTTCACTTATCTTTGTTCTTCTGGTGCAAAGATTTACAAGCTCCAATCTGCATTCCCTTTCTGTCTCCCGCGCAATTTATTTGTCTAAAAAGACAGATTGTTTTTGTATTAATACTCAGTGAGCTCTCACTTGTCTGTTTGCTGTGTCTCAGTACAGTCTGTAATCCTGACTCTCCTGACCTTAGCAGAGACCACAGTCCTAACCCCGACTTTGATCTTGTTTCTAACCTTTAATTTATCTTTTCCACAGTCAATGGATCAGATGTCTACATGAACAGCTGTCTCTATGGCAACGGCACAAGTTTTGTGGAGTCTCTATTTGAGGATTTTGGTGAGTGTATCTTCAAAGCACCTTCAAACCAGCTCATTTTTATAAAGTCTTATTTAGAAATGATCATTAATTTTTATTTCCAATAATCATATCACATGTATCATCATGTACAGAACAATAAGACTGGGTTGCACCAACAAAGATAATTTAATCTAAGGTTATAGCTAGTAAAAGTTTAGCAAAACAAAGTTTGAAATGAATACATCCAGATTTAAGATTAAGCAGAGCTCTGTTTAAAAAATAAAAATAAAAACTTAAAAACTGATCTCAGTTTAGTAAATGCAAGTTTGATGATGAAAAGAAGTTAAGTAGTTTAATCAATGTGGAGAGGCTTGCTTACCCAAATTAAAATGAATTTGAGTGCTGTCAGGATCGAGCGAGTATAAGAGAGGGAAAACTATTAACTTTCAGTTTCTCTGTGTTTCTTAACAAAATGTTGCATTATTTGCTAGCTAGCTAAAAAGAGAAAAAAGATATATTGTTTTCCTAGCTACCTAAAAAGCTAGAAAGTTTTATTGTTTGCTAGCTGGCTAAAAAGTTAACTAAACGTTCAGTTGTTTTCTAGCTATTTAGAAAGTTAACAAAACGTGGCATTGCCTTGTTAGCTAGCTAAAAAGAAATAAGAAACATTTTATTTTTTTTGCTGTTAACAAAAAGACAGTTAACCTGAATATCATGATAGCTCAGCAGAGCTCTAAGTTTCTCCTTTGAGAAAAACCTATTGACAAAATTACCAGTTGGAGTGAAAGACATCTTAAACTCTATTGAATTTGTCCCTTAACTTTCTCGATTATTTTTCTTAATCCACCTCAAAAGTTAAACCTCCTCAAGTGTAAATTTAAAGTTAATCCTAAATCAAAGTTTAAATTGTACTTTAAGTTATGGTGTAACACAATTAAATATAATTTAGGTTTAGAACACAAACTAAACTGGGATTTAAAGAGAAAAGGTAAGCTAGGTTAAAGGTTTGGTGCAACATAATTTAAAGTTAAAGCTATGATTTAAGCAGATTTAAATATTAATCATTGTTGATGTGACCCAGCCTAAAACTCAGTTTTACCTGTATATTATCTTTAACATTAATCCTTTGTTGTTCCATCAGACTGTGATTTGCACATGCTCAGTGCATCTCCAGTGGAGCAGAAAGAGCACAAAGAGGAAGAGGAGAAGACTCATCCTAATAAATCTGTAAGTTGTCTACAGTATCTAGCATCAGTCCATTTCTCGTCCTTGTAGCTAAAACTTTGGATCAACTTTCACCTCAGACACCGACTGACACGCCCCCTCCCCTGCCAACCACCCCGCTCCCTGATGACTACTATGAAGAGGCTGTTCCTCTGGATCCTGGATCCACCCCTCAGTACTTCACCACCAATATGAACAGTTCAGTACACGCAAACTCAGGAACAACACACATGAATAATTATAAGCAGCTGTTAATTAGAGATTTCTCTCTCTCATTGTCTTTTATCAAATCTCAACTCTTCTGCTCCCCTCCTGTAGCTTCCAGGAACTCTGTGGAGGATGCCTACTATGAAGATGCAGACAATAACTACCCCACCACCAGGATGAATGGACCTCCCAAAAACTCCTGTGAGTTTCCCTCTCTTTCTAGCAGTTAAATTTTACAAATATACACAGAGGCATTTTCTGATTGCAAAATATGACTGACTGAAAATGAGTTATTATGTTATTTTTGATGCTCAGACAACGACTCCGATGCTCTGAGCAGCTCCTACGAGTCTTACGAAGAAGAGGAAGAGGAGGCCAAAGGGCGGGACCAACCTCAGAGGTGGACGGCTGAGGAGAGCCCAGACGGACCTGTTAGAGACTGTCGCATCTGTGCGTTCCTGCTGCGAAAGAAACGTTTGGCCAGTGGGCGAAACAGCTCGTCGTTGTCCGAGACAATAAACTGCAGGTAAATAGAGCGCCTATGTATGCTCATTTAAACTTTAACCAAAGGATCTCATAAATATCTGTTGTTATTAAGGGCTACATGTTGGAGAAAAAAGTATGCACATCCAAACACTTCAACAGGTGCTGGAAAAACAAGAGACTTCATGGCAAAGAATTCCCAAACTGTATTTTTTTTATTTATTGTTGTTGTTGAATGTTTCATTCAATCTTATTTAAGCACAAACATCACTAACAAATATCACATTTTCTATATACATTATGCAAAATGATGACAATCTGCAGCAGGTGACTGAACTGGAAAGACATTAGCTCCAACACCAGTGTTATGAGCTGCCTCAAAGTTCAGTTCACAGAGATTGAAATGAACTAGTTCATGTTCATAGTTCACAATTTTGCATTTTCAAGTAAGTTCACAGTCTTAAAAATGAACTACCACTGAAGTCTCTCACCAAATGAGTTTTCCTTTCTAAATTTGAGTGATCACTGACTTTATTAGGTTTGTTAATCTAATACTGCAGCATACACAATGAGAGTCTTCTGCTGAGGACGCAGCAGACATTGCTTGACGCTAACAGATTATGGACTCTGTCTCAGCTTAATAGAATAACTTTGAAAACCTCAAATGACTTGTTTAAATTAATTTTATTTGTTTATCATATGAAGAATTGTAAAACATTACTTCTATAAGACTGTTCAGTCAGACAGTAACAGATCAGAGGAAGTCAACTTGGCATTTCTTCCTCACAGCTGTAGTGAAGGTCAAGCATGCGACATGCACACTTTATATTATGTTCATTATAATGCTGAGTAATGTTGAAATGGCTTTCTACTCCCTTAGTTAATACACCAGATAACAACTTAGAGATGTCAGGTTTGGAACCCACATACCTTGGGTATTGCCTTCTGTTCTTAGGATAGAAAATGACTAAGAATATTAATCTCTACTCACTACATCACATCATCTTTGTGCTCCCAGTCGTTCAACCCAAGTCTGCGCCCATGGCTGTAATGGTATACCTTTAATTTAGTAAGACAAAATGGTTTTCTTCTGGGATGGTAACCTTACAACATTCCTAGAAAATTTTCAAATGGAACATCTTTGTACCAAAGTGAAATAGCTTCAAATGTCTCTCTTTTGCAGTGCTTTAAGAGCATCAAAGAGAGCACTCCCCACACAGAGCTCCCTCTGAATCTGTGCAACGTCATCTACGTCCCGAAGGAAGGTCGGAAAAAGAGACATGAGCTGCGCTTCTCGTTGCCTGGAGGCGAAGCTCTAGTCCTGGCTGTTCAGAGTAAAGAGCAGGCCCAGCGATGGCTCAAGGTACTTTTATGCATTCTATCAAAGGGCTGGCGCTGAGGGAGTCAAGACTGGGGTAAGACACGGCGGGGGGGGGGGCTGAGGGGAGAACATAAGGTGTTTTGGTAGTGAAAGTAGTGTGTTTCTGGAACCAGGTGGTGCAAGATGTTGGCAGCCAATGTAGCAACACTGAAGGACTTGATGGATCCACTTCACCCATTATACAGAGGAAGTTGGAGCTTGACAAGGTGTGTTTGTGTGTGTGTTTCTGCATGTGTCAGCCTGTGTATCTACAGTATTTTCTTTATGTTTTTGCATGTGTCCAAATGAGGGCTTCCCATGCCTGTCACTGTCTCTGAGCTTTACTTTAATTTGGTGCACTTCATTCTAAATCTATACTCTAGTTTTTACATTTCAACGTCTGTTGCTGACATCACTTCTTTCAGCCCACGCATGACACAACTGTTCCTTTGGCTTCTAGCTACAAGCAGTGAGTGAGGTGACATTATTGTGGTTGCTGAGCTGGCCAGTTTTTCAAAGAGCTTCATACCCTCAAAGGAGTTTTGGCACACAGCTGCAGAGGCCTGACGAGCTGAATGCATGGTGACATGGCAGTTATAGCCCATGTTGCCAGAATAGTTTTAAAAATACATAAAGTCAATAAACTATATTTAAAGAAACATCTGTGTCACTTTTCTGGACATGATTTTTTTTCAGTTACGAGACGGAAAGGTTTGTTAAAACAGGACAGATATATGTGTTAATATGTAAAATGTTCTTTCCTTTAATGGGGAAATAGAAGTAATAAAGGTTTCTATTTTTTCGTTGCCAGGTGCTGCAGTGTGACCGACAGGCGTCAGACTCAGACAGCGGGCCAATGGCAGACAGAGCAGACGGTCAGTCCATTTCACAGGGACCAGGACGGGACACCACTGACACACTGAGTAGGTTTACCTGCATGAGCTAGCTATTGTTGATTAAGTTGAAATTACTGAGTGTTTTTTATTTGTTGTTTCAATGAAACAAGGTGATGGATACAGCAGACTAATATTACATACAGTATCGGTGATTATAGCACATAACACGAAGTCTCAGATTAAATTGTCATAATGAGACTTAACATTAGATTTGTGTCTGTGTGTAATAGTTCCCAACTAAAACTTGATTAAACCATGATACATTTCTCTGAAAAAAAAATATATATTTGGATTTTTAGAAATAACACAAGGGTTACACTTATAAAGGTCGATTTCAGGAGCTTCACTCTTTTATTGACCAACTAGTGTGGTAGCGTTCACACAAGCAACATTTTCCCAAGCATTTCTGCTTCTGAAACAAACTGCTAAGGATCAGTAAGTGATGCCACCATCATACATAAACGTGTATGACACAGAAATTGATCATAAGATTGTGTTTATAGCAACTTTGGCAATAATCTGCTGCTGAAGCTCCGCAGGTCTCCTCTCTCACTGGAGCAGCCTGCGGTGCCTGTCTGTGACACAGCTTTCAGTGTCAACAGAACTGATCACTGAGATAGCTGGGAATAAAGTGGAAAAAAAAGAAAAAGTAGCTTAGTAGTTAAACTACTTTTCCCATGTTGCTGTAGCTTAGTTTGCTACATTTCTCTGAGGGGTATCTTCAGTGAAGCTTCATTTAATGCATAGCATTTGGTGGCTGTCAGCCGGCACAGAAGCTGACTCCATGCGCCACTTAGCAGCTAATTTGTTGGTATGTGAAGAAGTGTTTTGAAGGGATATTGTAAATTCTTTGAAAATCATCAAAACTATTAAGTTTATCATTGTCATTGCACATATCCATGACAGTTTAATTGTAATACAGATGTTAAGATCTGTCCACAATGTTTCTCTAGTTAGCATAGAGACATTGTAGAGTGCTATGGGATTGTTCTCCTCCACCTCCACCTCCCTCATCAATGTTGTTTAATGAGGAGGAGGAGGAGGAGGATGAAATGAATAAATTAGATCTGAGCCACATTTGTTGGAAAGGTAAACACAGTTTTTGCCAGCTGGAACCTAAACACACACCTGCCACCACGACACCAGCTACCCACAAGCTAACGGTCAAGTCCAGGAAATGATGGGCGGGGTGACCTAGCACTCAAAATCACGAGATATTTATGTGTCCTCACCAAGTTCAAGATTATATGAATTAAATATTTTTGATGTTTTACACAAAGTGAAAGAGAGTAATATTGACATAGAAATACTGAAAAATAAGTGTTTTTAATAAAATTTTACAATGTTAAAGATACATTTTATTGTTTTTGCACTATTTATATTTAAAACAAAGTCTTGACCCTCAAATGGTCCTTAGAGGAAGTGAAAACTGAAATGTCCTCACTCTCAGGGTCTTGAACTCCCCACAAAAGTCTCCACAAATACACTCAGACACTCACACACAAACATGCACACACATACGCACCCTTTTAAGAGCCTGATCAAATGGACGTGCACTATTTTTGTTTGTCTATCCACAAAATCAGGAAGGATAAAGCAGGGGATCCATGATGTCGGGTCGGAATGTGGGTCAAACACAGTCATGTTGTTTCAGTGTTGTTACAACCTGTTTACTGACCGAGCGGCTCTGAACCTAAAGAGACATGAGAGAGAGGGAAAGACAGGAAGTGAGGCGCGGACAGATATGACATCCTTCCTGTCCTCTTCCTGCGATTGTCTCCCACTGACATCATAGGAAGTAGGCTGGACGGAGCGCTGCAGCACCTGGCACAGGCAGTGTGAACACGCAAACACACTCTAGGGATATGCTGAATAAATAAATGAAATAAAACATATTATTATATTATTCTAATAGTACAATCAGTCCTGGTGGAGTTTTTCAACAAAAATTTGTTTTGTTCTAAAGAATGTCCCTCACTTGAAACCTTTATTCTCTTCCACTTTTCATCACATTGTTTTCTTTTAATATAAGTGAATAAAATGTAATGCAGACAGTATTATTGACACTGTTACGTAACACAGCACAGTCTGAGCAGGCTATGTTTGATTTCAGACAGGGGGAAACGGGGAGCGTTCTCAGAGCTGACGGGGTCGATGAGCCGAGCAGCAGGGAAGAAGATCAATCGGATCATCACTTTCTCCAAACGGAAACCTCCTTTACCTGGAGAGCCTCCCTCGTCTTCTGGTCAACATGACAACCCACGCTGTGGTGAGGACACACATTGATCAAGGAGTACTGTATTTGGTTGATCAACTGGCTGGTTGGCTACTGTAGTTTGTGGACTGGTTATTTAAGTGATTGATTTATCATTAGATTATTTGCTGAAGTATTTGGAGTTTTACATTAATGTGAAAAAGGAAAGGAGAAGTTTGGTTAGAAATAAGGTGATGTCTGTGATATAACTCAAAACAGTAAGAAAAGAGGCAAGAAGAGTGCTGTAAAATCATTGTACATACTTCATAATTCAGACTGTTTTCTGTTGAGTTAAGTACAACTTTTATTTACACTTGGAAAAAACATGGCCCTCTTTCAGGTGTGCCAAGTTTGCATCATGTAAAAGGAAACTAAATATCATCTATTGTATGTAGGTAGTGTTGAAATATAAAAAGTAATGCCATTTTTGTAACACCATCAACTGTTATATTATTATATTATATTATTTTGAAAGTTGCTGTGCTACGATTGACTGTCTGTTTCTACTGGATAGAAAACATGGGCTAATGTTTTGAAAGAATGATTCAATTCTGAGCCATGTTTTGATAGAGTTATTGTATGTAGAGAAAGTTTTTAAGCATTTAGAAATTTGGAGCTGGTATTTAATGAACAAAATGTGGTTTTGAGCAGACTTTAGAAAAAGTATCATAAGTATCGATAAATATTGTTAGCAATCATAAAAAATAACTATAAAACAGCAATAAAATATATAAAAGCATAAAAACATAAAAGTAACAATATACATTACAGTGATAGGGTAAAAGAAATATTTCTCACTTGATTAAAGCAGATACATTTGTACTGTTGTACAGGGCTGCCATTAGAGCTAAAAGGGCTGTAATCCACCAAAGAAAATCTTGGTCAACTGAAATTCTACCTCCTCCTCAACCAATCGATTAGATATGCATGTTGTCTCTAGATTAACTAAATCAGCCACTTTGCACTGAGTGAACTCTACCTGCAGCCTAAATGGGTGCTAATCCAAGTTATACATTTCTGCCAAGCAGATTAATTCCTGCAGTTTGACAATTTCTTTGTCACACATAGCTATATCGTTACCTTCAGGACATGTTTATTGAGTAAAGTTACATGCGCGACAACACAAACACGCACACACACACACACACACACACACACACAGGATCACAGAGCAGAAATCCTGCTTCCCTTCAACAACAAAGCTAAGGCTAGCTGAGCTAATGTAGGGCTGCAGTCTAAACTTGAACACAAAGCAACATGAAAAAACAGTTACAGGCAATGTACTGCTCTTGTTATTTAGTTGGCTTCAAATGAGGCTAAGCGTTCACACAGTTTCTCATGACTGTCCCTCAATATTGCAACATTTGTACAACATTGTCACAGCCTGTGAGAATAGCCACATTAGCAACATGCTAACACCATATTCAAAATAACCTACAACCTACAACATGAACAGTAAAACAACACTAAACAACTACAAGTTGCTCATAACGCTACAGATCCATCACTGAGCTTGAACCATTAACGGCCCTCATTGAAAAAGTAGTCCAGCAGAGTAAAATCCACACACGTCATCAAAAATAGACATTTTATCCGCACAGGTCTTCTGTCCTCTGAGGCTGGAGGCCGACAGGCGATTTGTGCCACTAATTTGACATGGAATCAGTCAGTTTGGAGCTGAGTAAATGTTCAGTAAATCGCCTGTCACTCAAAAATAAAATACATCAGGTATGTATATGTCGCACCATGCAAAAATATCAGAATATAGATTAAGAAGCGCTTCTCTCCTCATTAAAGTAAAACCAGCGACTGTCCAGCCAATGAGAATTTGGTTGGAAAAGAGCAAAATGACCGACCAAAATATTTTCCTATAACTTAACTTATTTTGACAACATATTTGATTGAGTGACTTGACATGTCAAGACACTAAACAAGTCTGCCATCACTCTGACATTCCTTTCCTTTGTCTTCACAGGATACCTCAGTGTGTGTCTGAGCGGCTCCTGGAAGGAGCGCTGGTGCGTTGTGCGAGGTGGAAGCTTGTACCTGCAGAAGGAGCCGGGGGACCAGCGACCGCCGGTCATTGTGGTACCACTCAAAGGTGCAGAGGTGGTGACGGGAGGCCTCGGCCCCAAACATCCCTTCTCCTTCTGCATCCTCCAGGCAGGCACTGAACTAGCGTCTTTAGAGGTACTATAACTATACTATGGTATAAAAACATTTTTAACTGTCAGAGGAGATTTAACGCAGGCAGGCCGGTTTGTTCTCATGTTTTCATATACATCGACACAGACGAGACAGTTAACATGTGCACAGGGATGACACACCTACATTCTTCTTCTGGTTTCTGTGTGTTTGTGTGTGTGTGTGTGTGTGTGTGTGTGTGTGCATCAGGCCAGCTGCTCGGAGGACCTGGGCCGCTGGCTGGGTGTGTTGTTTGCAGAGACCGGCAGCGCCACTCTCCCTGAAGAGCTGCACTACGACTACATCGACGTGGATACGCTCACTGACATACGGCACGCTGCCAGACACTCCTTCCTGTGAGTCACTTCCTACAGTATATGTTTGTGTGTTTCTGCTTGTATTCATCTGGAGTTTTCTGTCTCTTATTATGGCTTTTATCCTGAAATACATCTGTCTCTGCCTCTCTGTTTTTTTCCTCTCAGATGGGCCACTACCACTGCTGCTTCCTCCAGCAGTGCCTCGACAGACTCCAGAACATATGATGAGGTCTATGAGAGTGTTTCGGTGAGCAAACGTCGCGTGAACCAGTGATAGAACACAATGTCATTAAACTTGGAGATGCTTTAAGCTTTCCGAGTCTTAAAGGGATAGTTCAGATTAGTTGAAGTAGTTTTGTGTGAAGTAGTCTAGTGTATTACCTACAGTAGATCGAGGTCAGCATGCCCCGTAGTTTGGAGAAGCAGCAGGAGTACCAGCATGGAAGCTAAGTAATACTGTACTGCTGTGGAAACCCCCCCCCCCCAAAAAAAAAATATTATACCACTTTAAGTGTACTATATTTAGAATATTTTCACTGTTTTATCTTGCTGTCAGACAGCCTCTTCTGATGAGAAACTGTCATTATATAAGCCAAATATCATTCTCTCCAAAGCAACCCTAGACTCCTTAAGCAAAAAATAATAGTTTTACCTCACAGAACAGGGAGTTGCTGGATTATTGCCGCCTCAGTCGGTAAGTTTGTTTGTGTTTTAATGTGATTTCGGTAAATCCAGACTAAACCTTTGAAACGCGAAACTCACCCAATAACACAAACAAACTAACAGATCAAGACAGTGTTCAACACAGTCGACCACATCATATTACAAGACTGACATGAAAACTGGGTGGGACTTTCTGGCACAGAACTAAACTGGTTTGAATCCTACTTAAATGACAGGGACTACGTTGTGTCTATAGGTAATTAGACATTACACATCAGGCCAGGGGAAGAGTTAAACTGTGAACTGAGGCCGCTCACTTGGCTGGTTATTTTTGTTGATGGTTATGATGTTGACGGCGATGATGTTGATGATGATGTTGAGAACGATGTTGATAATGTTAATGATCACACTGTATTTCAAGGTCTACATTGTTTGATGTTGGAAATTGTGTCATGATGGTGACAGGTTGATTATGTAATCAACTCGCTGGGTCACAATGCATATTTTGTGTATTTTACATTGCCGCTACTCATTCAATTTGCATTTTGTTTGTTTTTAAAGATGTGGCTTTGTTTACATTGCAATGGCTGTGTTTCACTGTCTACTACTATTCCAACTCACAATATTTTGGAAATCCCCTCCCCAACCGATTTTTCTGTATCTATATATGCTCTTTTATGTCTTTATCTTTTACCAGTTGCCCTTTGAGGACATATATAAATTTGAAGTTGAAGTTGACATCTGAGTGGGCAAAAATAAACTTTGGAGTTCCCCAAGGCTCCATTCTGGGGCCTCTTCTGTTCAATATCTACATTATTCCACCAGTTAAGATTGAGGAAAACAATATAAAATGTTACCATAATTATGCACAAGACACACAAATTTATATAACCATATCACTGTATTTGCGTTGAACAAATCATTGATCAGATGTGCCAGAAATTTCTTTAGTTAAACAAAGAGGAAAATTTAAGTGTTTTTGGAGCCAAAGAAGAACACAGGAAAAACACAAGGAAAACCACAAACCAAGCCAGAAATCTTGATATGGTCAAGGACTCACATATGAATTTCAAAAGCATCATTAAGATAAATGCAAAGACAGCCCATTACCACCTGAAGAATATCAAGAATTAAAGAACTTAATGTCTCAGCAGGATTTGAAAAAACTTTGAAAAAAAAATTTTGACTACTGTAACTGTGTCTTTACATGTCTCTCTAAAAAACAATCAGACAGCTGCAGCTGATCCAGAATGCTACAGCTTGTGTCGCTAAGCCCAAAAAACACACATCACATCACTCCAGTTCTGAGGTCTTCACACTGGCTTCCTGTCTGCCAAAGAACTTTGATTTTTAAATACTGCTACTGGTGTTTAAAACACTGATTTCTGCTACATTATGAACCATCCATCCAACCTCTCAGGTCATCTGGGTTTGCTCTCTGTCCCAAAAGTCAAAACTAAATTTTATGCACCACATATCTGGAACAAAGATAGAAAACTGCAGGTGTGCCGCAACTCTCAATTCAAAGTCCCATCAGAAAAAGGCCATCTAACAGCAAGAAAAGCTGTGAAAATATTCTAAATATAGTGTACACTTACACTGATATTGATTTTTTTGGTTGTACGCTGAAAGTACATTTTGCTGTTGACCTTGTCCACAGCGGTACCTTGCTTAGCTTCCTACACCAGCACTCCCTCCTGCTATTTCTCCAAAGTGGGAGCATGCCAGCCTCCATCTACTGTAGTTAATACACTGACTATCGATAAGTAACTTCAAATCACCCAAACTATCCCTTTAATCTGCCTCTACTTCCTGTCATGTTCAGTTGCACTTTATATAAAATGACTTAAATTATTATGAGAATCTGCCTCTATGATTGTGCTGTAGCACATGTTTGAATTTGTGGATGGATGTTAAACATCAGCTAAATGATGAAATTACATATAATTACATGTATTCCTCCTTTTATGGCTTTTTGTGACTTAAAATGGGCCCTGGAAATGCCCAACCTGTTTAGATGTGTCTTGATTTTATACAGAAAAGAGACAAACTATGTGCTCCATTACCATTACTGTTATTTTATCTTACCCTTATTTTCTCTATACTCTGCCTTTTGATTGTGTTAGTTAAATGATGAAAATAAAAAAAGACGTATTTCCGACAGGAGGTGGATGTTGAGAGCAGAGCTGGACAGGTGAGACGTCATGCCTCCTTCTCCAGCAGGGACTCTGAAAAAACGGAGCAACAGGCCGCCGTCAAGAGACACGCCTCCAGTAAGTGTTCTTTCATAAATAAAAATGAGACGATTTAAATGGACATCATGAAAAAGCTAGATATGTTACATCTGGCTTCTTCTGGTCATGATTGTGGTGAAAACTAGAAGTTTCTCACCATAAATCTGCACCAGCGTTGCTCTAGATACTTATATTGCTCCATGTGTTCTGTTAGATGTAAATCAGTATGGACGGTATGGGAAGACGCGTGCAGAAGAGGACGCCAGGCGGTACCTGACCCAGAAAGAGGAGCTGGAGAAGCAAAAGGAAGAGCTCAGAAATGAGCTGATTTCCCTCCGCAGGGAGAAGAGGGAGGTGAAGGAGGAGATGAAGAGCGTCACAGGTCAGAGACAAATCACACATACAGCACTGTTTAGACTTCAGCTTAGTAGCAGTACTGACTATGAGTGTGTGTCTGTGTGTGTGTGTGTGTGTGTGTGTGTGTGTGTGTGCAGGTCATGCTGTGGAACAGCGGTTAGCCAAGCTGGAGACGCTGTGTAAACAGAAAGAGGAGGAGAGGGTGGAGCTGGAGCTCAGACTGACAGAGGTCAAAGAAAACCTGAAGAAGTCACTGGCTAGAGGAGCACTGGGTCCGCCCACTGACACCAAGATCAGCGTCAAGGTAGAGACGCTCTCCTGCATAATTCTCATAAGACTATAACGTGTGAGCCACTAAGAGTTTAAGAAATCTATCCTGTCATTTGTCTCTGGCCACATAACATAGACATAGAATTGCTTTACATCTTAATGAATTTATGAATTGAACTTAATTCTGTGAATTTGCCTTGTTCTTTGGTAGATAGCAGTGCAGTGTTGTTATGTGGCAGACCTGTGTCCCATCACTGAGTTTTTGCTTATTATTGTATTATTTCAAAGTTTCACTGCTTTGAAATAGTTTGATATTTTGGGATATAAGCTTATTCACCTTCTAGCTGACAGTTAGATGAGAAGATTTGTGTCTGTATGCTAAATATGAAGCTACAGCCTGCAGCCAATTAGCATAGCATAATGACAGGAAACCGCTAGCTTGGCTCTGTCCAAAGATAAAACAAAATCTGCCTACCAGTGCCTCCAAACCCTCCCTAATTAACTTGTTTCATCTTGTCTGTTTAAAACCAAAGCCTAAAAACATCAAGTTGCTGAGGCACAGGGAGTTATGTGCTGGACTGTTTCTTACCTGTGGGCAGTGACCTCTCCTCTGGTTGCTGGGCAACCTCACATTAATGACAAGGCTCCAAGGAAACTAAAAAAAAAGGAGGCCCATTACATCACAGTGCTGCTTGGTGCCAGACTTTGGTGCCAGTTCTATTGAAGCCTATGGGAGCTGCTTTGAGAAACACACTAAAACACAACATATCAATGTTGTTTAACCTTTCATGACCTTTAACCTTTCATCACTGACTGATTTTCCAAATATGTGCATTTGTTTATTTACTTTTGGTATCCAAATATGATTATAGGCATTCTTTGCAGGACTCATGTCAAGTCTGATTAAAATGCTCACCATGGCAAATGTTCAGATAAAATGCAACTGAAGTGTTCCTTGATATTTCCCAGAATCTTAAACTTTTGCTTCAAATGTGCAAAATCTGACCTTTGTGTCTTTTTTGTCTGTGTATGTGTTTATGCGTGCAGGCACAGGGCAGTAAGGTTGAAAAAGTTTACAATGAGACCATGCCGGTGAACTCTGCATCTGAGCTTCGTAAACGTCCTCCGTCTCTTTATACCTCCTCCAAGGGGAACGTCATGCAGAAGGCAAAGGTATGAGAGAGAGAGTGTGTGTGTATGTGTGAGAGAGAGAGACAACGTCAGATAGAAATATTTTCCTCACCTTGTGCTGTGTCCTGGTTTTCAGGAGTGGGAGTCAAAGAAGGCGACCTAGACCGAACACTGACGAATCGACTGATGGATTCACGGAGAGAAAAACCTGAGCTGTGACAGAAAGAGGTGTAAAAGAAGAAACGGATGAAAAGAAAGATAACTGGCACTGAGAAGAAGATGAAGATGAAGAGGAGTAGGAGAGGGAGGGGGAAGAGGACAGACTGTGACATAATCTTCCCTCCTCTTATCTGTAAAGAAAAAGAGGAAAGTTTGCAAGTACAGGCAGCGTGTCGCTGTCTCAGCCGCTGTAAATATGTCAGACTTGACTGATGTACCAGTACAGTATTAATGTGGATCACTATGAACATGAAATATATAATGTTTGTGTGGGTTTGCATGTGTGTTTACATTTGCACAGGGCTGCAGAAAGTGAAAATGTGTTTTTTTTCATAGAGATGCATAGCAAAGGGAGAGTGTGGTTCATCGACACTGTGAGTTCAGAGTTACAGGCAAGACGTCCTACCTACAGAACACCCACTGATTTTATTCCTTTTTTACAGGATACCTGTCAATGTAAAATGGAAAACTAAAGTAAAGAAAGTATTATTATAACATTAAGTTATCTTTGTTAGTTAGAAGTATAGAGAAGTATCCCACATCTTGTGAGGTCATTAGGAAAACATATTGAGTATGACACTGTTCCTGAAACCAATGAGTAAATGTTTATTACTGCAATGTGAAACTATTGGTTTTTAATCATCATATGTGTATTTTTCATATTTGCCTTATGCACTTTATCTTGTTGTATTTTGTGATACACAAATGTCTCGGAAATTAGCTTTAGCACCCCATTTACTAGCAGAATTATTTGAGGATAAATGCCTGTCTGCTTTCCCTGTTCATCACAGAGATATGAACAAACACACTCATGTTGGAGTAAAAGATGACTTTATCAAGAAACTTTGTCTACTGGACTGTTGAATTTTGTTTCTTTCTTTTTTTAAGACTTTATGTTTCGTACATTCTCCATGTTTCATTAAATTCCCTGGAGCATTTTTTAAAAGTCATTTCAAGTTTACTGTGAGAAATCAACGGCAGAATTAGAACGCTGAACTACAAGCGCCATCTAGTGGATGATGGGGTATGTACTCACTGACAACCATGCTTCCAACTTTAATAGTTATATATTTCCTAGAGCTTTCTCATCACCAAAAACAATATATACTTATATATATATATATATATCATATATATATATATATATGTGGTATTAATATTATATTTTTTTTTTTTTTTTTTTTTTTTCAGGAAAAAATTAAGTGTTTTTCAGCATGTATACTGACATATTTTTATCTTTAATATACTCTTCCAGTGTGGACACATTATATTCTCCAAACCTGCTTAGAACCTCTAAAATAACATGAGGGAGAAAAGTTCTGCTTCTTTGCTGGTATTGATTTAAATACAAGCATACTTGAGAAATTAAAGGGTCAATTCAACCAGAGAGAGAGAAAAAAAAAAAAACATTTTAAACAGATAAAGACATTTAAAAAAAACCAAACAAATAAACCAACAACAATTTCATTGATATTCCTTTGACTGCCCAATAATGATTATTGAAACAGCCCAACACCAGTGTGACTCACATTCCCTGGAGTGCAAAATAAAATAAATAAATAAATAAATTTAAAAAACACTAATAAAGAAATACACCAAATTTCAGACTAACTGTTTTTGCAAATGAACCCCACATTTATTCCTGTTGGAACAGGGACACGCAGATACATTTTATTTTACCAGAAAACAATGGAAGTGAATGAACAACAAGTCAGGAAGTCAAGTTTCATGAGGACTATTTCTTCTCAAAAAGAAACTACATTCACCAGCAGCAGCAACACTTCAGCAACAGTTTTCTTCCCTACACTGTTGATTTACTCTCTAATAAGGGTTGGGTCAGATTACTTTGAAATGTAGTCAGCTACCAAATACAAATTACTTGTCTTTTTTTGTAATTATTAATGTAAAGCATTGAATTACAAAAAAAATATATATAATCTGAATACTTGATTTGCTTTGAAATCAAACATGCAAACACTGCATATTTGTCAATGGGTCAAATCATCTTACGTTTACAAAAACAGCAAGAGAAAATGTTAATCTGCCATTTTCAATGTAAGTCATCATTAAAAATAAAAAAAAAGTACTAGTTAAACCACCATTATCTAAACTGGCACCCTGGCAAAGTGAGAGGAGTAACTTACTTTAATACACAGTAAAGCATATTCATCATATGTTATGGTTGCTATTGGTTTCCAGTGGAATAAAGTCCTGCTATCTGTAATTTAAAAAATATCTATCAAAATGTAATCTGATTACATAATCCTGATTACATGTAATCTGTTACTACCCGGCGATGGCTCTAATATTGTATCAACCGAGGTGAAAAATTCAACAAAAGAAGACGAAGAGTCTCGTGACTTCTTTAGAAAGAGTTTATTTAGTGCATTTCTAGTTTGTCCACAGCAGGAACCAAAATAGTAAGTTAATCTGTGCTCCCATTGGTTAAACTGGTTCTGGTCCAACACCATTGGTCCACTCATGTTCTGGTGCAATACTATTGGTCCAGTAGTGTTCCGACACCCTCACGTTGGTTCACTAGTGTTCTGGTAATGACACTATTGGCTCACTAGTGTTCTCTTTTTGGTCAGGAACACGTAAGACCAGAAAAAAAGGACCTTCGGCATGCTGCTACTGAGCAGAGGTCCACAAGCTTCCATGCAACAACAAACAAACAAACAAACAAACAGCAAGGGACGACAACAACGAACGGAAAGATAAACAACAGCATTGCTTGTAAGAAGTAAGCATGGAAGCATATACAGTAAACCTTATTTTAACCTGCTAAAGCCCTCAGGAGGTTTGTCTGATATACAACAGATCTTAAAAAGGTAAAATCCCCCCCCAGACACATGCGTGCGCACACACACTCGCTCTCACTTGCCCACACACGCAACACTCCTACTGCAAGCACAGCGTGTACTTGACCACTCACACACGCACACACACACAGGCGCACCTGCATGCAAACAAGTGATCAGTCCAAGTGTACAAGGAATACGTTCATCGGTTTAAAAATATGACTTAACCCCATGAGCTCTGTGTAAACATAGCGTACGGTAGAATAGATAAGGACTTTCTTCCTTCCTTTGTCACTCTCTAACTTTCTTGTCTTTTCACTGCAGTAACTTAGTTAATACTTGGACTCTTTGGTTCTCTGTAACAGTCTGTTTATCTGACTATGTGACTGACTGACTCTTTTCTTCCTCTCCCTCCCTCCCTGGTTCTCTCTGGTTATGATACAGCGGGAAGAGTGGTCACGGGAAGAGATTCACAGGTCCTGTCTCTCTGCAGACCAGAGCCAGACGGGTTGATTGTCCTTGATTTATTTACATCACAGTCAGTCACAGTGGGCTCCGTTAAGTGGAAGAACACATTCCTGTCCTCCTTCATCTTCTCCTCCTCCTCCCCCTCACCAGCCTGATGTGTGGGCATGTCGGCCTGAGATCTGTGTATGTGTGTGTGTATGCGTTTGTGCGGGTGTGTGTCTCTGAGTGTGTGTGTGTGTGTGTGTGTGTGTGTGAGGGGTGGTGGGCTAGGATAAGTCATTGTTGCTGGGCGACTTCCCTCCACCATTAAGTAGAGCCGAAGCGCTGCGACTCTTGGTCGGTGTGCCGCTGCCTGACCGGGAGAGTTCTGTCAGGTCGTGGAGGGACGGCTCCCTATACATGGCCACTGCACACACACACACACACACACACACACACACACACAAGACAAGGTAGGAATTATTTATTAGTCAACATGAAACAAAAAGCAGAGTGTTCTTTGCTTCCACATATTGATGTGTTTCCTGCAGAAATGTGCAGCGAGGGAGGTACTTGTTGCGGTAGCGCTGAATGACCTTCAACACAACGTCTCCCCAGCCACACAGCTACAGGGCTCTATGTGAACACAGGGAGACTGGGACCTAACACTGCTTCAAAGACCAAATACAGTACAAAGATGGTTTCTCTGCTGAGTTTGGCTTGTGACACCCCGAGACTGAGTTTGCTAACTGAGCTGCGCAGCTAACCAAGCTAACAGCAGTTAGCTGTTAGCCACTTTAGCAACAAGTAAAGCTATCAGGATGCTGAGCCCGGCTATGTTGCCTGCCAACGGTAGCTAAGTTAGCAGAAACTCTGAGCCAGAGTTGAAGCTAAGCAGCTGGAATACATAAGAGGGAAAACCAGAGAGAATTTTTTCCATAAAATATGATCCAGCTTCACCCAAGTCAGCAAACTGAGTCATTAAGTTGTGTTTTTGAACAAGTAATACTATTGTGCTTTTGTGCAGTACTGTTAATCAGTGAGGCTCAGCTGATGACCTGGCTTTAGTGCTCTACACCACTAAAAGCTGAAGATTAATGGACAGATGGATATCATGATATTATGAGCTGAAATTGGTTAGTTCTGGTTTTCTGGCATATATAGTTAGTTATCTGAGGATGTAATCTAAAACGGTTAAAAATGCATTTTTAATTTGATCCAGACTTTAAAGAATAAATAATTTTTTGTCATATTTGCTGAAATTATTTCACTATATCCTGACAGTAGTATATCAGACAGATACTATGTGAAAAAATCAGGTTCCTAATGGCATTTTCAAGTATCCACCGTTCCTGAGTGAAAAACAACCAATCAGAGCCAGGAGGAGTCTCTAACACTGAGGACTCAGATTTAAAGTTCCCCTCCAGACATGTTACTCTGCCATGATTAATATTTTGCTTGATATGGTTTTCCTTCGTGAGAAGTAGAAATTCTGGATCTGATCTTGCGCCCCGCCCACCCACGCTGCTTGTGCTAAGTTGACTAGTGAAAGAGCGGCGAGCATCGAGATGACGACTATTAGCATTACAGGAAACATCAGAGATTCAGCTATTCATGTTTGATCCTCGGTCAGACTAATACTGACCCAGATGAGGAGTTTGTTGCTCACCAACATCGGTGACTAACGGACGTATCGGAATGGTAAGCGCAGTTAGCATCTCGTATGTTGTTTGTTATCTTGTTAGCATGTAACTGGCAGTAGCTGACACATCTAATGTTTAATTCCGCTCTGCGCTGGATGCTTCAGGTTTCTTTGCCTGCAATCGATCTACATTGATTCGATCGATTTGTTACGTACCAAATCTAGCTTGCTCAAGTACGTCTGAATCTCAGATTTTCAGGACGTGTACAGCTATGTCTTCCTTCAGAAGTCAAGATATAGTCAAGATCAGACATTTTGTGAACATAAACTTAATAAGAAAAAAACATTTGTGAGTGGAGGGGATTTTTAAACTATTAATTCAGTTTTAAGCTGCATTGTAATGACTCATAAAAACAGGAGTGCCCTGAGATTTAAAAGTAATATATATCAGTTAAACCAGATACAAGATCTTCAGTAAAATTGTGTACATGTGTACATAAATGACAGTCGATCCACATGCAGTATCCTAACTTATGTGAGTCAGGCAACCTTTAGTGAAACCAAAATCTTGCAAGTATTGTATAAAAACTTAAAAAGATATAGCTTACAAGATGTCCCATATAAGAGACATACAAATGAAAAAAGCATATGTCTATATATAACTGAGAGAACCCCAGTGGCTCAACTATTAAAGTAGGAAAAATCATAGTTTGCCATTCACTTTTCTTATAAATAAGACATGAAATACTTAATAAGTCTTATAAGATATACAATGCATGTAAAACATAAACATTTACTAATTGAGTCTTTAAAGTTTTTTTTCTATTAGTTTTCCATATGGGTAATGATGGTCTCTAAAAATAAACAATGATAAACAAACAAATTATGCTTTCAGTAAAGTATCGATTTGTTATTGTTCTTTAAACCTGCAATAGCTGATTTATTTATTTATTTATTTATTCTCTGGAGACAGTGGGAACAAGGTGTAATGCAACATTAACATAAATCACCTTTTAACTTGCAAGTCTGTAAGCAAATAGCCTATTTACACACACAGCAGGTGTGAAGCAACATTAGCATTCATTTGGAGTCGTGTCGGTGTCCATCTGATGAATGTAAGTCCAATATTCGCTCTGCTTTTAGCTTCGTTTTGCTCTCCACTAACTTCTTCTTACAGAAACATCTGATGTTCACCAGCTCATCACTAACTGTGTGCGTCTGCTGTGTGGTGCTGGGCAGGTGGTGTACAGCGGGGCTGTTGGAGCCTGTTCACTGAAAACAGCTGCTTTTCACATACAAGTACTTTCACTGACAGGGTCCTACATGAACAGACTAAGTTTTAGTTGTTTCACATTAGAGACAGCAGCATTTGGTTTTTGTCTGGCTGGTTAGTCTGGTTTGAAGTGGGAGATGCTCTGCTGGAGAAAGTGCCCCCAGCTTGGAGAAGCAGCAGGAGTACTGGTGTTGAAAGCTAAACAATGTACTGCTGTGGACGGGGTCAGGCAGCAATAAAAGGTATTTAAGCCTCTTAAAATGTCCACTTAAAAAAAATCAATATCAGTTTAAGTGTGTATGCTGAGACAAATATTGGTCTCTGTTGCTCTCTCCTTTGACAAAATCACGAATTTTACGACACAGAACTCAGGAGTTGCTGGTCTACCGCTGCCTCGATCTGTTAGTTTGATCCTGTTATTGTGTGACTTTGGTGAATCCAAAGTTAACATTTTAAAAGTCACGCAACAACACAAACAAACTAACCAAATGAGCCAGTGGTCGACCAGCATCCCTTGTTCTGTGAGGTAAAATTACTGACTTTGCCAGTGAAGTGTGGTTGGTTTGGAGAGAATATATGGCTTATATAATGGTGGTTTCCCATTAGAAAAGTTAATTTAAATGTTGAAAATATTCTAAATAGCAGACCTTTTTTTAAAGTGTACATTGCTTAACTTCCTACACCGAGACTCCTGCTGCTTCTTCAGCCTGTGTGCGTGCTGACCGCCATCTACTGTAGGCACAACACTGACTACAGACCTCATATAACCCCACTTCAAATAATCCAAACTACCCCTTTGAGGAAATTAACACTGAGTCAGTGCCTGATGACAGTGGTTGATTGTTTGCTGCTGTTGCCAAGGAGATGCCAGTGTCAATCAAATCTGATCAAAGCACACCCGCAGAGTCCTGATGAAGCAGATTAGTTTTTGAATGCTGAACTTATTAAACAATAATTAAGGATGTTTTTTCAAACATTAACTTCGACTGTTGCTTATTTAATCATGAATATTTAAGGAACCCCTCCAGTCACATTATAAAAGGCTGGAAAACCTATTTTCTTAATCAGCCTCCTGCTATGAGAGGTGGGTTCCTACATTAACCCACCATTTTCTGCCAGAGTTGGCAAAATGGGATGTCACGGATTTCCTTTAATCAATCAGTCCTGTAATATCTGAATCAAAATGTGCTGACAGTTTTGGTGGTGTTCGTTTATGTTGCCAGACCACTGTCAATCAAATATGATCAAGTCTCACCTACTGTACACAGTCCTGATGAGTCATATTAGCTGTGTTTATGGGTGTTAAAGGGGAACTCCACTGAATTTACGCATCAAAGTCTGTTTACAGGTCCTGGCTGAGCACTACTACTCGGACGACTGCAGTCAACATTGGCCGATAAATCATTAACTCTTCTTCTGCTTGTTTTGTCTCCTATCCTTCTATAGAAATATGTCTCCTCTGGTTGTTTGTTTTCATTCAGGCACGGTGGGTTCTTGTTCACAATAATTGGTTGCCGATTCAATATGTGTTGTGATTTTTAAATATTACGATTCTACAACTATTGCAATTCAATATTATGATTTATTGTGATTTTTACTTGCTTTTTTACCACTACACCATAGGGAAAAGTTGAATCATACGCTTCTAGAGATTGTATATCATGTCATATTTCCAATTCCTTTTTTTCAGCAGCATTATTGCTACACTGCATATAAAAGTGGTAAATAAATTACTTTTTAAAATAAATTGCTACATCTAGCTAGTGCCATAAGAAAATGATAAATAAAATAAGATGTTAGGCAAAATTAATCGAGCCCCTGAAAACCACACAGAGCAGAAATGTGAGTCTTCACATATAAAATTGAATTTGAAAACTGTCCTTTCAAAACCCAACCTCAAGCAGAGCTCGGCTGTCAATCATGACACAAACCCACTTTATATCGCATCATTAACACTTGAATAAACAACAGCATAATAAGAACTATCCAAAATGACAGAAACCATCTTTGAGAAAAATGTATTTGATGTGTACTTTGATGTTTTAATTTGGCCCATGTCCTATTGATTAACATTAGGGAGGCAGGATTTATGGCCTGTACTGCAGCCAGCCACCAGGAGGCGATCAAGATGCTTTGGCCTCACTTTTTTGAGGCGCTCTCGTGTTGTCCGTTGCTATAGTCAGTGGTTAGTGCCATATTATCACAATGGCAATGCTTATTTTCATTGGCACGTTAACGATAATTCCTGTTATGTGTTGGGATCAAGCTAATGAACAAAGCACTAATTATTTAGCATTATATTAATTTTAAAATCTGGAAAAAAAAAAATTATTGCAATACCTGGGAG
Organism: Lutjanus argentimaculatus; assembly: GCA_034769285.1. Classification (NCBI taxonomy): domain Eukaryota; kingdom Metazoa; phylum Chordata; class Actinopteri; order Lutjaniformes; family Lutjanidae; genus Lutjanus; species Lutjanus argentimaculatus. The sequence goes on along the minus strand of JAWZSL010000004.1, from coordinate 19,045,823 downwards.
ATCAATTTTTTCCCACCCCTACTATTAACTGTCTCATGTACTACTGTCAGGATATGGCGCCACTTTAAGCAAATATGACAAAAAGTTATGTTTTATAAAGTAACCAACTGTAGCTTTAAAGTTGTTTAAGTTTAGAAATATCTATACTTTTGCAGAATAAAAGTTCACTTCAGTTTGACTTTAGTCTGTTGCTGTTCAGCTAGTCTTACCTTTCAGTGGTTTCGGTATGAAGTGTGCGGCGGCCTTGTTCTTCTTGACGTGGTTCCCCTTCATGATTCCTCCCTCCTTGTTAAGTCCCAGGTACCAGGCCCGACCCGAGGCCTGCTGCCGGTACAGCATGGAGGAATAGGTGACGTAGTAGTTCTCAAACACTGACTCCTTGAACTTACACTCCGGGGTAAAATGTTCCTGAGGGGGGAGTGTGACAGATATTAGAACAAATCATGACAGAAAGAAAACAAGACGGTGATTAAGCAGACATGGAGAGGTGGTGGGGGCGTCAGCTGCACAGAAGGAGCCAAGTCACACAGAAGGTATGAGTTTGTAATGGCAACTCCATTAAAAAGTGTTCAGTCATTTCTCCATACTGCCATCAGTGTTTTCATCCATCAGTTAGTCGGCTCTTTGAATCATTATCACGGCCGGGCTGTAGTCTCCGAGAACAAACTGCACCAACTTAGGACAGCTGACATTTGCATTTCCTTATTCCTGCATCTCCATAGCAACTGGCTACTCCCTTGAATACCAACCAGCCCGCTGAGAGAAAGATGGTGCCCAGGTTGCCGGGGGAAACGGAAAGATACAGAAAGAGTGCTTCTTCTCTCTGTCACCCATTAATCTTGTATGAATTTTGATTAAGTTTTGAGCATGTGTAATCTCCAGATAGATTCAGCATGAACAGACAAATGTGATATGCGAGTGTGTATTTATAAATATTTTGTGTGTCTGTGTTCGTATTCTGCATTTAATATCAGGGGAGAAGATGAAATGAGCGATATCAGTGTTATGACTGAAGCCAGACGGGACCGGACATGATGGGTCAGATACTGTGGTGGCATACGTGCCTGCACACGCGTAGCACTCGCAGCAAGAAGGCTGTTATTACACCGATGTGTTAGTTTTCATCTTTTGGTCTCGTTGCAGCCTTGTTTAGATTGCTGGTGTTATTTTTGTTGATTCTTTTTTGTTATTGCATCCACACCACCCACCATCTCCGCTCAAGAGCTAAAGTGAGGCACTTAATGCACTGCACTGCAGCCAGCATTGCCTTCTGACCCGTCTCAGAGAAATATATGCACAGCGGTGGATGTATGTGTAAATCTATCTGGGCAAAGCATAAAAACAAATTTCAGGAACCGTGTGTAAATGGACACAAAGTAATCATCCTATCAAAGCATGACTGAAGGCGGATAAACAAAAGCAGGCTGGAGGATGATCTGAAATCAATCTTGAGAAGCCACAATATCAGTAGACAGATAAGGGCGGCTCAGACACTGGATTACAGCACCGAGTGGCAGCTGACTCACAAGGCAACACTGTAGTTAAAGTATTGATGTGATGATGGGATGATAATGAGACTGGTCACACTGAAAGCTGCTGCTTCATTACTCAACCTGACCCAAAGAGGAGATTTTAGCCTCTAATGGTGTGTAATGATGATGATGATGATGATGATGGTGGTGGTGGTGTGTGTCTGTGAGTGTGAGGCAACCTACAGAGGTGTAGAGAAAGCCTTCGTTGTTCATTGCCAGATAGAGTTTGGTCTGGACGCCCTGGATGGCCACCACACGAAGCCCCACTGGGATCAGGTTGAACACAGCTACATATGCACACACACACACAAACACACACACACACACAATAAACAGACGAGCACACACACACAGCAAACAAACGGGCGCTCACACAGAGAACACAGAGGGAAAGAGAGAGAAAAAATCCTCATCAATATCAATGTAGCATCTGGTATGATGACACCTCCATTTTGCCACAGAGAAGCTATTTTACAAGGTCAGTCAGGCACTAAGGCTACTGAATTACACTAATGATCTAGTTTCTGATACTGAGCGTGGGATGAAAAGGCTGAGAATTATGAAAAGACACGTAACAAAGCAAGGTTTGGTTACATTTGACAGTGCAAAGACCACTTTCAACAGAAAAGCCACAGAGTCAGAGATATTTCTACTACCATAAATGAAAATATTCCTACCAGGGCTACAAGTGCGGACTATGACCCGCTTTTCTATTTATCATTTAGTCTGTAAAATGTCTGAAGGTGGCGAAAGATGCCCATCACAATATCAAAAAGTTATTCTGCTCAAAAAGTGACAGATGTAGTGACCAAAACTGTTTCTACCAATTAACTAATTGATCATCACTAATCTTTTCAGGACTAATTCCTGCTTTTGAACATGTAGGTAAAGATTTCATTACCAGGCTTATTGAAGGTTCGAGATGCTTTGACAGTAGCTTCTGTTTTACAACTTGATGCATAAACATAAACAATTTAAAGGGCACAGGCCACCCCAAAATCAAAAACATATTTTTCCTTTTACCTCTAACCTTGTTTATCTATCAAGGTTGTTTTGGTGTGAATTGTCTGCCTTCTCTCAAATATGGTCAAACTCGATTTGTGGAGCTCAAAGTGCTTAAAAAATACATTTGAAAAACTCAACAGCAATGTGTCTATCCAGAAATCATGACTGGTTACTCAAGATAAACCACAGACCAAACTCCACCCACCAAACGTATTACAACGCTACCTAGCTCGCTGGTGCTAACATTACAGCTCAGCCGAGGGGGATGCCATCAGTCTTTACATCCTGTCAAGCTGTCATGAGCACAACCCTCTCATCCAGGAGTAGATGCAAGTGAGGTAATAGAATATTCACAGGTCACATAATCTGTTTTTTAAGCTCTTGAAAATTGAATTATCACTAAGGTGTATGGTCCTGACCAGACAGGGAGCAGTTTTGAGGAGAGGCATCTTTATTACTTGTTTTCTATAGGTAGTAAGTGTTTTGTGCACTGCTAATGCAGACCGGTGGCCTCATGTTTTAGACGGGAGACAACAGAGCCAATGAAAACAAATGGAATTGTCAAAATTGCCATATTGACATTTAATTGATGAGAAAAGTTTTATGCAGACTCGGCACTGCAGCAGAGAGAGATAGAGAGCACTGACTCATACTTTTCTCTACATAATGAAACTATTCATAAAGTCAGTCTAACATTTGATCATGTGGTCAGTTATACTTGACTATTGTATGTAAACAGAGTGAAACAGTGGTTACATGACCTGAAATGAGAAACAATTAATGCATGCACTTGCATGCATACGGGTGTTGTAGGTGCGCTCGGACCAGGTCTGCATTTTTCCCGTGTTGCTGCGGGATGATTTATTTTATCCACTGATTGGGTGGACCTATTTTGCATGTAAATCACATTAATAATATCTATACCCATATTTTAAATGAAATAATTTATTTATACCTGAATCCTACCGAGCTGACTCCAAAGCACACACACACACAACACACACACACCACACAACACACACACAACACACACACACACACAACACACACACACACACACACCACACACTGTGTGACCAGGCTGGTTTTGGGCTGGTTTAATTTGCCACTGGGCTCCGGTACTTAAACAAATAGGTGTACACCTCTGGATGTATGCCTCATTCTGCTGACTATGCTGTTGTTGGGTGTAGTTTGGTAAAAAGGAAATAGTTCCTTCAAGAAAATGCTTACAACAACGTCTGTGGATTTTCTGGAGTAACTGGGTCATGGGGTCTGAAAAGAGAAATTGCTGTTGAGGTTTTCAAAAGTATTTTTTGGTGATTAGAGCGCCACAGGCCAAGTGCCATCTAGTTCCATTACATTTGAGAGAGGGCTACAGCCAATATCTCCAGAACTTGGCAACTCACACCAAACCTATCTAGATGGATAAATAGCACTACAGACACTACAGTTAAGAGGGAAAAATATGTTTTTAATTTGGGGTGAAATGTTCCTTTAAAACCCTTAAATCAGAGAAGGTTTGACATTGTGCCCAATAAATTGCCAATCAACTTCTTGATCAATCAACTAATTATTTAAGGTCTAATCCCTGCTTTTGAACACGTAGAGTAGGTGCTTTGACAATTGCTGTGCGAGTTTTACAGCACAATTCATAAACATGAAAAAACATAAATATTCTTAATACATGACAGCAAATGTGACATAAAGCATCAGCAGACTGTCTGATCGATTTTAATGGGATTTTCAGGCATGTTAGATGAACAGATAAAGGATCAACAGTAGATTTAAAGCTTCATCATGTCTATATTTTTGGGTATATCAAGAAATTGCGCCACAACACTGATACTATCTACCATATTTTTCGTTGGTGTCGTTTTCCCCGGTGGTTTGCCTTCAGTGGGCACCAGCAGAAAAGTTATTTATATGTTTCTACAGTAAAAGCTCTGTAGCAGCAACCATAATTATTCCGGACAGTTTGATGAGTCAGGCTCTTGTTTAATTATACTCATTTAGCCAACCATGTTCTTTTATAATGACTGTGGTTATATTGAGATGTGGATTACATGGATTATCCGTTCAAATCCAGTCACGGTCGGCTGGTTTCGTGTGGGTAGGCGTTTACATGATGTATACACCATGTAATCATCTAATTAAAGAACACGCTTCCTTTGTAGCCACGTCTCTCTCTTTGTACACAAACAGTTGGTGGCCCGAGGAGCGGCGGAGATTAATACGTGACACTGGCAACACGAGGAGAGTGATTGCCGTCTGAATCACAACAACAGAATTGAATTAGCCGTATCAATCACACGTTGCAGCCTGTGCGTGTTTGTGTGAAAGAGGAGACGGAGCCAGCGAGAGAAAATTTGCTCACTGGTCCAGTTCGACCTTTCATCGCGTCACCCCCCATTTGAACGTTGCACCGTGCATCCCGTGGATATCTAATCGATTTCTTTAACTGGGAAACATTTAACACGGATAGATTGCCGTGTTGCCACCTGACCTTTGGAGGAAAAGCCTGTGTCAGTTTCCTAATTAAATGAACACTTGACATGTTGTTGAGTGACTGTCTGAGTTTAAATTCCAACCTCAGACTGATTTCCACAGGGTGACGTTTATCACTAAATTGGATTTAAACTGGTTCTGGATGATACCTCTATGGTGGGTAGATGGGAATTAAACTAAATCACACTTTGATGGATATTGAACCTTCAATATGTTGTAATGGTCTATTGTAGCGTGAAGTAATATCGAAATCAAAAGAAAGCTCGGCTTCAGTCTCTACTGTGCTGTAACCGGTGTTTATCTTCTTTTATTTTCCTTTAGTTCATAAACTCTTAAGATCCCAAACTGAGGCGTTAAGACTGAGTCAACCTGGACTGCTGCTGTTTTTTTCACTAATTTTCCACTGATTTTCTTCATACCAGAACAGAAAAAACAGTTTACATGCATTTAAAAGACTTTTGTAATTGTTACCAGTAAGTAACACACATCTTTCCACTTATGGTAAACGTACCACAAGGAGTCTTTAACTGGTTGTGAAACTCAGTTTAACACTGATGCCACTGATGACCAAACAACCCTCACTGAGAATATGGGCTATTTCAGTGGTTCTCAGCCTGAAGGTCGGAACCCCCAGGGAGGTCACATAATCATTTCTGGGAGTCACAAGATAGTTGTGGAGAAAAAAATAAAATATTGTGGCCACAGAATAAGAGCCAGGAAGCAGCCTTCAGTGACATCAGCCCCTTAAAGACATTCAACATACAAGGCAAGCACTCAAAAATACAAAAATACAGCTGGCTTTAAAAAAAGTAACTGCAACCTCACTAATGGTTAAAACTATAAACCAGAAACCATTACCAACATAAACCACCATGTTCTGAACAGACGCAGACACTAACAAAAAGTAGCATTTTAATTTTGTCACATGAAATGGAAATAGAATAGATTTTATTGTGTGTTTCTGAGAGTCAAAGCAATGGTCTTCTTGTTTGGTTCTCAACAGACGAGGGTGGGGTCGGTGGGGTGGAGGGGGGCCACGATCACCAACCTAATTATTTGTGGGGGTCTTGACTTGAAAAGGTTGAGAACCACTACTGAAACTACCATATATAGCCTGATGACCCAGTGTTTTCAAAGTTACAGTATGTTATCCTGTTAAAAAGAAGGGGGAGATTTTGCTTGAGATAATTTTACTTTTGATGTTATATTTTGTGGTAATGACGGTGAAAACACCACTGCTTTTGTTCACAAGGGCCTCCAATATCAACAAAATATGGAAGTTCATTATAGCAGCTTTAACTTCTCTTTAGAGCTGAAATAATCAGCTGATTAATTGATTAGTCGATCAACAGAAAATTAATGAGCAGAAATGATCGGAATAATTGATTGTTTTAGTCATTTTCCCCAAAGGAAAACAAACATATTTGTTGGTTCCATTTTCCCAAATGCACTGATTTTCAGTTTTTCTTTGCCATATATGATAGTGAATCAGATTAAACAAACAATCTGAAAATGTCAACTTGGCCTTTGGGTAATTATGACTGATATTTTATGGAAAACAGTGAATTAGTCGAGAAAATCATCTGCAGATTAAAGGTAAAATATGTAACATCCTAGCATTTAAAAATAGGTAATGCAGTCCAAATCAAAGTACTGGGCTCTTTTAACCGAACTAAGATGAGCTTAACTGGCTTGTTAACTCCTTGTAAGACACATCTCATTTAAACTCAACAAAAAAACTTCTAAAACTCACCAAAACCATCTTTGTTAATCTGTCCACTGTCCCAACAATCACCAACTCTGCTTTAGATGAATTAAATCCCAAATTCACCACATGAAAATAGTGCCAAGAGTCTGGCTCTGCAGGTTGTTTACTTATCACTCCTCACCTCAGCTCAGCGCACTCACGGTCCAGCTGAGTTGAGATGTATTGTGGCGCTGGAGAGGAGCAGCAGCTGCACTCTGCAGACCATTACATTCGCAAAATAAAATGACAAATATCACCCCGAAAATCAGCCAAAAACACAAGTACCTACAAGACGAGCGACACTGACAAATCCTACACTGTGAACTGATCAGATGTTTATAACTGTCAATTGTTGGTCAATATAAAGCTACGCCTGTTATCTCAAAAACAAAAGCCCACTACTCTGAAAATACACACTCTGCCTCACTGCCTGCCAGACTACATTAACATACTGCTCAGTTTAACCGTCATAAACATCTACAGGATTATTGATTTCTTATGACTCACCAGGCAAATTTGATGAACAGTAAATGTATTACATACATTTCCCTTAATCAATAATAAAAAAATAATGTCTCCATTAGTGGACTTCTTCAACTAGAAGGTAAATGAAAAAATCAGTAGCTATGGGAAGACATGGCTGGACAGTATTCTTTTCTGTGTCCAAAGGATCAGAGTTGGACTTACCATACGTGCTGTCTTCATCCTTGGTTCCATCGATGGTGCCATCAGGCTGCATCTGCAGCTGGAAGCCCTGGCGACTGGAAAGCCTGGTCACAATGCCCTTTAACTGGGGCTCTGAGAGGAGCAGAGGAGAGGAGACACATTAACAGCATTCATTCCTCATTACTGTACTGTCATGTGATCAAATCCAGCAGCAGCCTCAAAGAAGCCGGAAGTGTCAGAGGAGGAGAAGCTGTTTATGTTTCCAATCACTGGGCCTTGAGGGCCCGATATCGATCCCTGACCCCTGAACACTGTGGCGCACACTGAAATCACAGAATAACTGACAGATGTGACATGATGCTGAGACAAGCTGAAGTAGTACTGAAATTAGAGACATAAACACACACACACAGACAGTACAACACTTTGCTGCAGGACAATACAAAGTTATATACATGAGATGTTTGTGGTGTCATGCAACAGGATTAATTCCTGTCCACAGGGTGATGGATGATGAAGTGATGAAGGAGCAGCCTGAGTGATGAGAGAAACATGGTGTCGGTTAGAGGTGATGGTGGTAATGATGCCTGAGGTGGTGGTGATGATGGTGAGGATGGTTGCAGCTCGTTTCTCTCGGACTTTTTCTCTCCTCTCAGACCTGGTGGTCGCCTTCTCTTCCGTTTCTTCCTCGATCCAAACAGTTTGACGCGTGAGAACACATTCAGCTTGCTCGGCTTCTCGTTGGTGCCTTTGCTGTTGCTCGGGCTGCCGCTGCCGCGGCACGCGTTCGCCTTCTCCCGCTCCCGCGCCTGCCGCTTCTGGCGGATCAGGGAGCTGGCGATGGCCGCTGCCCGGGACATGTTCCCCCGGTGGAGTGAAGCGAGGCTGTGCGTCCCGGTTGGAGGGAGGGGAGGAGGGGGGTTCGCGGGTGTGTGGGGGTGCGGGGAGGGGGTCTACACCACCCACGGCTCAGTTCGCATCACACACCGGCCGCTGCAGTCTCGCAGATATCCGTGATTCTAAAAAGCGTCCAGAATCCTCCATCGGTGCGTCCGGGCGCGTCATGGAAGAAAGTGGTGAAAGAAATCCAGAAATGTGCCAGAGAGCGACGCGCCTCACGTCCCCCCCAAAAGGGCTCTGAGTGGCAGAAGCTGTCTGCCTGCTGCCCCCACCTCCTCGGGTAATGCTTGTGGCCGTCCCGAGAGAGCGTGGAAGAGGAGGAAGAAGAGCAGATCCATTTCCGGGTCCAAGTGGCGAATCAACAGCTGAGGAGCTGGTGTGAACGACACCGGGGCTCGTTGTTGATGCTGACTGCAGCTGCAGCTGCTGCTGCTGCTCCTCTGCACCGCTCCCCCGGTGATGCTGCTCCGCTCCTCGACGCTGTCCGTGACAGAAATGCAGCAGGCGGAATGTTTGTCAATGAAACAGCTCGGGGCTGCTCCAGTGGGGAAGGGATCATGATGCAGCCGTGCCGCCGTTCATAAAACTGCTGCAGCCCTCCCTGCCCCCCGAGGAGGAAGAACAACGAAGAGGAGGAGGAGGAGGATGGTGGTGGAGGAGGGGGTGTATGTGTGAACGTGTCATGCGTGTGTGTGTCTGTGTTGGGAGGAGGAGAGGAGGGGGTCGGTTTGGGGTGTTGGGGTGTGTGGAGGGGAGGGCAGCTCTTCCTCACAGGGCACCTGTAACCCCGAACCCCACGTGGCATGATATTTACATGTCAGACAGAATACTGATGTGTGACACACTCTGACAAGTAAAGGTGCTAACTAGAACCACAGAGGGTCCTTCGGCTTGTCCCTGTAGGAGAACCCTTTTTAGTTCCTCTTAGAACCAAAAGATTCCACTTATCCCACAATAAGGGTTTCACCCAGAGCCCTTGTATGGTGTAATGGTTCCACTCAGAACCCTCACTTATATCAGAAACTTTCCACCTTCTAAGGGTGCTAACAAGAACCCACCCTTTGTGTTCGACATAGAACCTTTTTATTTACAATGGTTTTAACTAGAACCCACCCAGTGGGTTTTATCAACAAAAAAAACTGTATATACCAAGGCTTTCATCTAGAACCCACCAAGGGTTCTACTGAGAACACTTTTGTATTCCAAGGCTTTTATCTAGAACACACCCCGGGGTTCTACTGAGAACCCTTTATATTCCACTGGTTTTAATTTGAACCCACCCAGGGAGTTTCACTGCTTTTATCTAGAACCCACCAGGAGGAGAACCCTTTTATATTCTAGTGTATTAACTAGAATCCACTCAGGGACCTCTACTGATAACACCTATATATTACAATGGATTTATCTAGAACCCACCCAGGGGATTCTACCAAGAACCCTTTTGTAGTCCAGTGGTTTCATCTAGAACCCACCCAGGGGTTTAACTGAGAACCTTTTCATATTATGATACAAAGAACCCTCGATGAACTCTTTTCTTCCAGGATTCAAACAATCCTTGAAGATCTCTTTCTTCCAGTATGGGTTCTTTGGATGAAACATGTTTTAGTGGAACCATTAGTCTTACAAAGAACCCTTGAGGAAAAGCACAAGCAAATGGTTCTGGGTAGAACCTCAGGAAGAACCCTTTTTGAACCCTCATTTCTAAGAGTGCAGGGAGATTGAGAGGGGGAATGTAATATAGGAGGAGGAAAATAAGAGGGGAGACAGGTGAATGAATGAGAGGAGGAATAATGGAAAAGGAGGGGGGCGGAAGAGAGAAAATGAGATATTGAGTGCTTGTGTGTATGTGTGTGTGTGTGAGAGAAAAAGAGGGTGAAGCTTGTAAACACAACCTACAAATGTACTGGGAAAAGAGAACGATGAATTAAGAGAGAAGGAAAAAATGAGTGGGAGAAAGAGAAAGAAAGAGAAGAGAAGAAAATATTGCATATATGAGGAAATAAAGTCTGAGGAATAAAGATAAATGAAAGCTGGTGAATGTGTGTGTGTTGAGTGTGTGAGTGTGAGAGAGAGATAGAGAGTGTGAGGGAGGAAGGAGGGGCTCTCATCTTCTTTTGGTGCAGAGGTTCACGTCTGCTGAAAGGCTGCAGCGTGCAGGAAGGAGGCAGCAGCACTTCAGCCTGGATGATCTGTGTCGATGTTTCCTTTGCATTCGCACCAGAACAGAGGCAACAGCAGCAATCAGCCAATTCATGCATGTCAGGCTGGCCGGCCACAGGCAGCCCCCACAGGGAGACGGATGCACAGCTGTCAGCGCCAGATACAGCTGCAATACAGGCGCATGGCAACTGCAGCTCCAACGGGTGTTCTCGAGGATGGAAGACGAGGCGGTGGACAAAGAACTCACAGCGGAGGTGGACCTGTGGCACCTGGCGCCGAGTGGCGGGCGTGCTGTACGCCGGCGGAAAAGGTAGTGGAAATCGATGACTGGAGGGTGAGAGGATGTGGTGAGCAGTAAATTACATGACTGGAGAGGAGGTGAACTCAGTATGAGCTGTAGCCCACTGAGGAGATCAACCAATGGGTGGAGGAGAAAGTGATGGACTGTGGACAGATGCCGGGGTCAAGACCTGCAAGTCATTCAAGTGGAGCCTTTAGCCTCTGACTGAAGGAGCTGAAGTTACACCTTCTGGTCTTCGGTTAGGTAAGACCCTCGTAATGTACAGATAAATATAAACTCAACAAAAATATTAATGCAAACTTTTGATTTTGCACCCATTTTTCATGAGTTTAAGTACCGTGAAAGATCGAATACTTCTTCTGTGGACACAAAAGGGCTATTTCTCTCAAATTTTGTTCACAAATCCTGTTACTGAGCTTTTCTCCTTTGCCAAGATTAGCTCTGGTTCTTGGAATCTTGGTACTATCTACAAACCAGTCTACGTTTCAAAGGAGGCTGTTGAGGAACACACAACGACATGTAATATATAATCCTTCCACTTTGGTTCCTGAGGAAAACCTGCTGGCTGAGAAACAACTCAGAACCAATTATTTTGGTGGAAATGCTGTGAACAGTTCAAAATTAGGTGCAGGAGCGGGTTGGTTCCATGTTGAAGGAAAAGGCAGAGCTGATAGTTCTATCCAGAACCTTTTCACCTTCTAAGGGTACAAACAGAACCCATCCAGGGGGTTCTGCTGAAGAACCTTTTTATATCCCTAGAACATACCCAAGGAGTTCTACTGAGAACTTTATTGTATTTCAAGGGTTTTATCAAGAACCCACACAAAGGGTTCCACTGAGAACTCTTTTATATTATGGTACAAAGAACCCTTGACAAACTCTTGATGAAAGAGTTCTTCTAGGATTTCAACAATCATTGAAGGAAGAATTCTTTGGATTAAAGGAGTTCTTGGTCATGGAATCAAGGTTCTTCACAAGCAAATGATTCTGGAAAGAAGTTCAGCTCTTCAGGAAAACCCCTTTGGAAACCGACTTCTAAGAGTGTTAAATAACTTTTGTCAAGGTTTCTTTGTACCATAATATAAAAGGGTTCTTGTAAGAACCCCCTAGGTGGGCTCTAGATGAAATCCTTACAGTAGGAATATAAAAAATTTCTTAGTAGAACCCCTTTACGAGCCAAAGTCTGTACATTGGGAATACACCCTGAGGACTTTGTTGTAACTCTGCAGCAGTTGCTGCTTATTGACTTTGGACTTTTACAAGCCAGAGAGATAATTGCACTTTTGTGGAAGAACGTGGATTCACCTTCCGTTCAAATGTCGACAAAGATTAACAGCCTGTGTCAAAAAAGAAGGATAAGAACTTTGTTTGTTTGTGGAGCCCTTTCATGGACTTCTTGGAAACTCGTGATTTTGAATGATTTGAAGCTTTTTGCAAATTATGCACTGCTGTGATTATGATTTTATGTTATGTTATGTTATTATTTATTTTTTATTTGTTTGTTTGTTTTTAAATCTCATTCATTTGTTTTTCATTGTTGCCAGGGTTGGGGGTAATATACCTGTTTTCTTTGTAGAAATTCTAATGGTTACATTTAATGTTTTAAAAATCAATAAAAAAAAGATTGACCAAAAAAAGTAGAACCCCTGGGTTCTTGAGCACTCTTAGAAGGTAGAAAGGTTCTGGATAGAAGCCCCACAGAAGGTTCTAGGTGAAACCTTTCTCAGATGGTTCTAGGTATAACATTGTATATTGGGTATCTAGGTAGAACTCTCTGAAAGTGTTCCAAATGGAACCTTAATGAAAGGTTCTACCAGGTATGAAAGAGGATTCTCCTACAGGGACAAGATGAAGATGCCTTTATGGTTGTAGTTAGCACCTTTATTTCTAAGGAGTGTTTTTTTCTCCAGGAGGGCAAAGTCATGACCAGTCCTCCTTCACCTCTGATTGGCTAGTATTCATTAAGGTCGTTGGTTGGGTTGGTTAGGTTTAGGCATGAGGAGTGACTGATTAGAAACATAATTCAGAGTCTAATAAACATCTTTTTTCAAGATCAAACTGCACATTTTAGAGTGGCTTTTTATTGTGACCACTCTGAGGCACACCTGTGCAGTAATCATGCTGTTTTAATTTCCGAACAAAATTTGAAAGAATGAACCTTTTGTGTGTACAGAGGAAATCTGATATTTTTTACTTCAACTCATGAAAAATGGGAGTCAAAAGAAAAGTGTTGCTTTTATATATTTGTTGAGTGTAGTTTTAGGTGTTACTGTACAACCCACATGTGGCGTGTTCCCCGGGAGAGACGACAGCTCTTCACAAGATTTCAGAACCAATCTGTGATCTAAAACATCAAAATATGAAAGCAAACACGGGCAAACACTGTAATGAAATGACTGAAAGCTAGGTCCAGTCCTTCATCTTTCATTCATGAGATCCTTGTCTTTAAAGCACCACGTGCTCCTAAAAGCAAAAGCCACACATACAAGAGCTAACACAATGTAATGTACCAAATACAAGCTGCAGGAAAAAACAAACCGAACGCAAACACCAATTCTCACCCTTAGCCTTGAATCAGCTCAGTAACTAATTGAAATGTCACAGAAAACAAGTCAGTCAATAAGAGAATCAATATAAAGACCATTAAACAAATAAGCACAGAGGGAAGAATTTGTTTCTGAGATTAAAAACAATATTCCAGGACAACCTTGATTAATTACTGAATAAACAAATGAAAGTCTATAAATGGAAACAGAATCATAAAAGTGGCCTCAGCGGGATTCTTGCAGAGAGCAACACATAAAAATAAGGGATTTAATTACATTTGAGCTGTTGGTCTATTCTGTGGTTAAAAGGATGTAAGCGTCTGTGAGATTTGGTTGGAGCTCTATAGCGCCCCCTACCGGCAGTAAGGCTTGGGCAAAAGAGATTGGAGAAGTATATTTACAGCAAAGATCCAGAGAGGGCCCTAATAATTCAGTCTAAAATGAATGCCAGTTAGAGTATAACCAGCCTCACACTGTAGAAACCCAGCAGCATGCAGCAGTATTCATTACTTACTGCCAGTAAGTCATTACAGTGAGTAACCTTCACAAAACAATGACCTACTTGTCTAAAATTAATGACTCATTACCTCAAAATATGGAGTAAAATAATCAGAAACTTTCTCAAAATAGGGATTCAGATACTAAGTCATTATTTTGAGATGCTAAGTTTTATTTAGAAATATTAAATCATTGCTTTGACATGCTGGGTCATTAGTTTGAGATATTAGTTCATTATTTTGAGAAAGTTTTTTCCTTATTTTTAAATACTAACTCATCATATTGAGATACTAACTCATTATTTTGAGATGCCAACTCATTAGTTTGAGAGATTAAGTCGTTATTTTAGATACTGACTCGTTATTTGTTACAGTTTTTCATTTTAAAGACTTAAATTATCTTTTTTCATCACATTTGCAGCATGGTAAAGAGTTAAGCACTTGCTGAGGGCTTTAGAAGGTAAACCATCAAAAGCAGCAGTGAACAGTGTGATACATCCGTTAAAGAACCGTAAAATTGGCGTACTTTTTGGTGCCATTTCTGTGAAGGTAAAAGTTATTTTGGTTCATCTTCTTTTGGTAGATTAGACGATGTGAGAAACCGCCCTGCAGGCCGACATGGATTTGGACAGTAAAGGGATTACAGTGGTCTGAGTGCAGAGCGCTGCATGAGACTTTTGATTCAGGCTCTCAGAGGGCGGTGGTGTTAACTCATGTTGAGCCAATTACACAATTTATTTAGCGCTTCCAAAATGAGAAGGAAATTTGTTCTGTTAAGTTCTAGACTGTTTTAAAAGTTTGGGGTTGTGAAATTGAGTGTGGAGGACACAGACACAAGTTTAGAAGCTCTTCAGACTAAGATAAATTTATTCTCCAGGCCACAGCAGAATAATATCCAGAGCCTAAATTACAAGGTCATTCATTATGAATGTATGTATATGAGTGCATAATAAAACTGTTTTGTTGGGAGTCAGCAGTCTGAACCAGAAGAAGGGCGCGTCCGGCTCTGTTTTCAGCACCACGGTCAGCGCTTCAAGTTTTAATTGAGTTAAAAACACAAGTTTTACTCAGTTTACACCATAATTATCGAATTGTTTCAAACAGAACTTTGAAAAACCTAAAGTTACATATTTTGAGAACAGTTTCAAGGTCGAAAACTAACTCTATCTGTTACATCACTAAAATCACCAAGAAAATATTATGAGAGAATTACTTAAAAGTCCGTTTAGAGACTTAAAGAGCGTCTGTTGACCTCATCTACATGTTTATCCCTTCTCCCCTGTAACAGTTTACTCCCAAAGCATTGTGTGCGCATAGTTTTACTAATACCGGTAAAAAAATTTTGTAACAAGACTGCAACAGGCCGGGTCAAATCCCGGTCCTACCTGAGGTCGATCGGCGGAGAGGGAAAGTCATGCTGCGCCCGTGGAGGAGCTCCGGAGCCGTGTGCTCATGGCTTCATTTCGCACTTCCTGTTGTGAGCTGCTCGTCGACGAAAAGAGGAGGAATTACCGAAGTTCAACCCGGAGAAGTCTCCACGGCATTGGATCCATTAGGGCAGCACGCACATGGCGTTGACGGGAGATCATTAGAGAACATTAGAGGCCATTAAGCCTGTTGGAACCGGTCATTAATGATTCATCTCAAGGCCCCGCTGATCTGGCACAATAAGAGAGGGAGGGAGCCAGGAGGCCGGACCCAAATCCAAGGATCTATCGAGGAAGAAGCTGTGCGTGTGTGTGTGTGTGTCTGTGTGTTGTGTGTGTTTGTGTGTGTATTTCTGTGTGTGAGTGAGAGCAGAGTGAAACAGAACTGTAGCTGTCTCACAAAGCAGATTAACTTTCAGAGGACACTACTGGCCAAGACACATGCTCAAATTTATATTACTTTAGGACTAAGTAATATATTGATATTATATCGATATTGTGAATGTGACTAGATATCATCTCAAACTTTGGTATGGGTGTAACGATACATCAATCTGGACTGATATATTGGATTCAATGTTCAATGATTCAATGTTTTCGATGCAAAGTGAAAATATCGATCCATATCATCATCTTTAAGATTCACCTTTATTTTGAAATTCGTGTGGTATGTCTGTGTCATAAATGTCTGGGCAAGACAGTTATTAAATTGTTGAATCATGATTTTGGGAGCTGACATAAATATAACTGATTGTGTTAAATGGACATATGGTATCGTCTGATATTGATCCAGATCCCTAAATTGGAATCAAATCAAATGTTTATCTGTGTATATGCAAATATTGCATCATTGTCCAGATAATCCATATAATATCGTGTGTATGAAAACTTGTGATTTACATCCCCAGGTTATATCATGATATAATACAGGTGTTGTCATGTCCTGGTTTTGAAGGCTGCATTACAGTTAAGTGATGCAATTTTCTGAACTTACCAGACTGTTTTAGCTGTTCTATTATTTGTCTTTACTCACTTTGTCATCATATCCACGTTAATTAATTAACATTAATCTCATTGTATTAATATTTTGTGAAAGCACCAATAGTCATCCCAAATATATTGTTGAAATATCGATAAATATTGATATATAAGTATCAGGGTTGGACCGATGGATGAAACAATCGTCCATGATGGCTCACAGTTGCATGTGGGAGATAAAAAAAGATGTTGCTGCTAATTGCACTGAAGTTACATCTCCATGTCTCTATTATTTTGGAATTAAACAGGCCCAGTTATGCAAACACAAGATGATACATTGGTGGCAGTACGGCGTGTTAGGTCTATTTAGAGAAAATGTGAAAACTGATATACATATACTGTATAATATATTATATACTTGTGGAATAGCCTAAAATATCAATATATTATTTATGTCATATCACCCAGTCCTGCTGTACTTCAGAGCCACTGCTGATGTCATCAGCCCACTACTGGCCTATCGCACCATGTCAGCCCTTTATTGGTATCAGCGTGTATGTTGTCCGATATGCAACAATATATTGGTCGATATATCAATATTGGAATTTCTTACTTTCTAATATTGGTATTGGCATCAGCCAGGTTTTGCTACTTGTACTGGTCTCTCAGTAAGCCCTAATCCTAACCATGTACACTCCATAAACTTTACCAAACATCTACACACAACAGCCATGTATTTCTTCTTGCCAGATTTAATTTTTTTTAATGTTTTGTTTACATTCAGAACCTTTAAATTGTATTCTGTTGAAGTGTCAGTATCACAATACTCTATAAGTTACCTTATGTATTTTTTTTTTTAGTTTTTGATGAACTGATTAATTGCTTTGTGTATAAAATGTCAAAAAATAGTGAACACGCATCACAGTTTCCTGAATCCAAAGAGGATATATCATCGATTTGCATGTTTTCCACTGCAGACACCTCAATTCCATGTAATATTTAATATGACAAAGAAACGCAGCAATTTTTCACAGCTGTGAAGCTTGAACGAGGGAATGTTTGGCTTTTCTACTTGAAAAATAACTCAAACGATTAATCTTTCAACAAAAAAAAAAGGTTTTCTAAAAAGGTGGTGATTATGTTTCTGTCAACTGAGTAATTGTTTAATCCACTAATAGTTTCAGTAGTGGTCACATAGACAGACCTCTGTAAAAGCTGTGACATGCTGTGAATTGTCAGGACTATTAAACTTAATGTGACTACTATTACTGTTCTCACTGCCTTGAATAGAGCAGCAACTGAAAAGGAAGCAGACTAAAGGGCCATCCACACCGAGAGTGATAACTATAACTGTAACTGTAAAACATATTGTTCTAAAATTGTTGTAACTCAAGTGAATGGTCCACACCACAGATATAAAGCTGCAGTCCAGACACCACCATCCACTTGAGTTAGAACAATTTATAGCAATATAATTTAGAACTCTATCTTTTATAGTTATAATTATAGTTATGGTTGTAGTCCTTGGTGTGGCATTATGACACTCTCAAACAAAGGTAAACTGAATGAACATAGAGGAAAAGCACAACTGCAACACTGACAAAATTACCCTAATCCTAACTACCTAAAAAAATGACCATTTTAAATATTTTTTTACACGTCAAAACACAGCAGTTTAGACCCTTAAACTACATCCAACCTAAACTTGCAAAACAATATTTTAAATTCCAGACAAGATCCTTAAACTTTCCAAAGATGGCAGATACATCAGGGTGAATACTGAAAAGATGTGGATAAAATGACGCACTTGCTGCTGACATTACATCCATTTAATGTAATGATTAATTGGTTAATTATAAAACAATAACTTATGATGCTTTCACTCTAGAATAAGATGATTTTAACAACAACAACAACAAAAGACTGAACATTGGCTCTAATCGTGAAAATGTAGCCTATGTAACGACGCTCATCTGACACCTTTGGAAAAAGTAAGAACCAGCTAAATTTCCTTGATTCAAATTCAAACTCTCCCTGCACGTACATGAAACATTGCAGAAACACACAAACCTAATGGCTTTGCACTATATTATCTCTCAGTGGGCCTGTGGGCTGTCTTGAATGCACACACCATCATGGCACATTATATAGTAACCACAATCAGAGTGATACTGCCGGTCCAGGATACTCACAGACTCTACATGGCCACACACAGCTCTATATCATCAGCCATTACACTGTTGTGCTGCTGCAGAGCTTCCTGTGAAGCAGCCTGCTAAAACACAGCGGCATCCATATCACTGAGATGATAGAGAAATTATTACAGATAGCAAAGTGTCTCTACACTGCGGGGCAGGAGCCTATAAAAGCTGTTGAAGGCAGTGAAGCAGGATGTTGCTGGAGAACATGCACACTCAGCAACTTGAAGAGTAAAGCTAATAGAAGAAGAAACATCAAAGTTATCTTGGAAATGAATGAGCGTCTTGTTCTGATTTTCCAGATCTCTGCATGGCAACAAAAAGCAATCTTTCCAGGGAAACAATGTTACTGTTGTTTTTGCCCACATAATTGTATCATTAGACTACTAAAGCTTCCTGTGATGAGGAAATAACTCTATTAGACCAAGCTGATGGATCGACTGGGTCACTGTGAGCCTGTGTTTCACTGTGTTTCTTTCTTTCTTTCCTCCTTTTGTTTCAACTGAAATGAAATACCATTTTATCTTTGAACAAACACATAACACCACCCAGAATAGCTTTGTAGCCTTGGCTTGAAATAGCAAACCACAAAGATGCCAGCAGGTACGTTTCGGAAAAGGCTCCCAGGCCAGCAGCCTGGGCAGGTAGCCAACATCCAATCTCTTGTGTTTCCCTTCATATTTTGGGGAGCATCAGCTGTCATTCACTAGCAGTAATTAAAACAATCAGCCACTAGATGGTGCCATTTTGCCATAACAGAAAAAGGGAGGTTGTGAGAATGGTGAATATGTGTGTGTGCATAAAAGAATGAATGGGTAATATCTAGACCCAGAATAAGATCTGCTTCTGCTTCAGGTCACCAGATGTTCACTGCATATGGGAGAAGTTCAACTTACAGAGGGTGTCATACCCTGTACTGAGTGTAAAGCCCCCATATTGTTGGTATGTAATATTGGACCGTACGAATAAAATTTGAACTGACTTGACTTTCATGAGCTTCTGACACAAAGCAGAAATCCTTCTGTCAGAAAGCCCCCAAATGTGGCAAAAGTACAGCCATTCTTTGCTCAACCAGAAGTAAAGATTGTGTAAAAAAGGACTCCAGAAAAATAGAAGTAGTGATTCAACTTTTTTACTCAGGTAAAAGTGAAAGAGTACAGGCCTTAAATGCACTCAAAGTTTAAAATTAAAAAGTCACCCTCTGAAGGACATTTCTAATGTGTCTGCGCAAAGCTAACTGAACCTCACATTTTCTCTGCTGTTGAGTCTTGTTATGTCTTTTGTGTTGATGTTGACGTGATGATGCAAAATAAAAATAAGCAATAATTCCCCTCAAAGGCATTAAAACTAAAGTAACAAGCCTGTTTTGAAAATGTTTTCAAATGGTAAAAAGTACTTTATGTTCGAATGTAGGGAGTCAAAATAAAAAGTTGTCAGAAAAATAAATACTCACGTGAAACTATACTCCAGTACAGTCCACCTCTGGTAAGAATTGCTTTCTGACAGAAAGGGCCTTTGGACAGAAAGTCTCTATGAAGTCAGACATCATACAAACAGTGACAAAGTCCACACCTGGAGCAGGTTGTGGTGGATGAGAGGGTTAAGCACAGGACTTCCACCAGGAGACTGGTGTTTGACTCCAATGTAAAGCTACAGCTGATAACTTCTAAAAAAAAAATAACTAACAACACTAGTCACTGTCTCTAGATCCTGACAGAAGTACATGAGACAGATAACATGTGAGAAAAAAACAGGTTCCTCTGACTCCTCTTACTGCTCCTGCTGGCATCTGCAAGAACCCCCCACACCTGAATGAAAACAGCCAATCAGAGCCGGCTTCCAACCCAAAACATCGGTATCTGACGACCATTTCCAGGTGGGTGAAGTGATGCAAACACCATACACTGGATGAGTAAGTGAGACCTGTCACCTGTCTGTCCTCTGCTCCGTGTGTGAGTGTGGAGCCCATGGATGTAAGTACAACAGAGGAGAGAAAGTGCAACAACAAGGGACAACAAAATTCAGTTCTCACACGGAGCTAACATGAGGCAAGTGCACATAAATTAAATAAGAAAAAAAGAAATATTAAGTTTTAATTCAGAGAAGTTCAGTTTGGTGATGTTTTGTGTTGGAAGCTGGCTCTTATTGGTTCTTTTTCTTCAGGTGCAGTGGATTCTTGCAAATACAATTAGAAGCACTAGGAGGAGCCAGAGCAACATGATTTTTTTCACATATTATCTGTCTCATGTACTACTGTCAGGATATAGTGACAGTTTCAGCAAATATGACAAAAATGCAATTTTTTTACGAAAGTTTCCAACTGTATCTTTAATGTTTATTTACTTTTTAGACTTAATTGACTTATTATCTTCAGGTTTTTGTTTTTTTTTATTTTCACTTTTCTGTTGCAGTTTTGTTACTTCGATAGGTGTAGGTAAAGATCACGGTTTGGGTTAAAATAGGCCATGAACCACATGCTAAAAAGTCTTTCTGGTGGAAAGATTTCTGCAAAGGCTAACATCTTCTCCCATGTGCAACACCTCTCACATCGTTAACACCAATATCCACAGAGACAAATGAGATGAACATAAACACAGCCGTGTTTACAAACCATACATTACATTACAACCAACATCACTGCTGCCTGTTAAACTGCAGTCTGAGAGTGTGTGTAACCTGTTTCCCCTTCTGGAAGACATGCAAAAAGTAACCAACATATAACATATATTTATATATATATCTCTGTATATATATTTTACTTTATTCTCATGTCATCATACAGTCTGCAACACCTGATATCTGAATATGAAGTACTAGCTTATTTAAGGGCCAAAAAGCTGCCTACTCTTCTTCATCATTCTGTCACACAACTACTGAGTGACGACTATCACTCATAATACTACTACTACTGCTACTACTGCTACCACTACTCTTACTACTGCTAATAATAATAATGATACTAATGATAATGCACTTGTTTCACTGCCACACAGTACAGTTACATTGCACAAAAATAATCATGGTAAAGGCGAGACTGTAAGTAGCATAGAAGAAATCAAAGAATGAACATTTTATAACTTTTATCAGACTTCATTGCTGACTGGCCGACTACAGAGAAAAAGTTTTGTTGCATTGAGAACTTCATCACATCCCCGTCACATCTCTATTTTTATCTGGACTCCCAGGAGTCCCAGTTTATGACAGACCGACAGACAAAAGATGGACTAAGTTTGCCACCAGGAGCTACAATTAAGGTGTAGCACATTTGACATGAAATGTTCCAATTTATTCAAGACGTCAAACATTAGTAGTCATAGATTATAGAGCCATATACATACGGAGCCTTTTTGTTCTCCTGGTGACCATTAAGGACCAACAAATGAAACCACTTTCAAGTTGCGTAATAATGTTAATTGTGAGCAGGAAGTAATATGAATTCTCTGTTAGTGTGCGGTTTGTCTGGCAGTGCATTTTCAGGATCTGAATATCTTTCTTAAACAAAAGTGCACCTGTTTAATGTTTTATGAAAACATATATAGATATAATTACATCTAAATATCTTATAATTATTTGATACTAAGCCATAATTATGAGATAGTTAATTATTATTATTATTATTAAAATGGACATGTAAAAAAAACCCAGAACAACAACACTAAGAGTCTATAACCTCACTAACGGGTGTATTATAGCCACAGTGGTGCTTTGAGCTAAATGTTAAGATCATGCTATAAAAGTCAGAGGATGCCCAGACTTGTTATAATTCACAATCAATCACAAACAATCGAGTGGCTAAAACATGGCTAAAACATGGCTAAACAGCGACACCCAGGCAAAGGGCAGTCTGTGAATTGATGGCAGAGTTTCTGGGATGTCTGCTTCTGGTTTAAGACTTCCCTCTTGCTATTTCCTTTAATTTGTATCATTATTTTCTGATGTATTGTTTGCCTCTTTATCGGTACCTTGGTATACCACTATGTCATGTGATTGACAGAGTTTATTTGCTGATGTGCACCTGCAAACCTTGTGGAAAATATAATGAAAACTTGTTAAAAAAAAAAGAAAGAATTTTCTTTTGTTGACACTCTGCTGCCACTTTATGCCTTATAATTAAATATTATCTAAATTTTATACAGCTGTGCATTATGTGGCTTTTGCACTGTATTTTGTTACAGTGAGAAACCTGAATGCAGTACATTTGGCCTGTATGGTTAATCTGGAAACACCAGGATTTAATAAAATTATGTTGCTGAAATCTTGTAAATCATTGTTTTGCTGTTTTATTTTTTGCTGAACACAAGTAAGTAGCCAATTAGAGTAAAATAACCTGACACTGTGAGTTGGTTTTCCTCCTCATTGATTTATTTGAGTCACCAGCTGCCTCTCCACTGCACCAGAGTGGTAGACACATCTATTGCCAGTCTGCCAGCACTGCTAAAGAAACTTGGGTGCATTATTACTGGACTATATGCTGATATCACTACATCAGTGAAGCGTCAGATGTGGTTCAGTGATAATATTGGGTGGGTCTTAATTGCTGTACAATGGTGACCCCTGCTGCTGTGTCACAATCAGGGTTAATTAACAATAGTGTCTCTATGGTGAATCTCCTCTCCTGCTGCTTATTTGTGACCACACACACACACGCACACTGAAACACACACGCCACATTTATATAAGCCTAATCTCTTTAAGAACAAGATGTTAATGAGTTCATGTTCTTCCCTAACTTAATCCTTTCGCCACAATTATAATATCCAGAAAAGTACAAGGTGACATATAACCCTGCACGTCTGAGGGAGTGAGTCTTTGCTGAAGATACTTTAGTCAAAAAGTACAACAGACCTGACATATTTCTGTGATTGTAAGAGAAATCTGTGTTATTTTCTGTTATTTTAAGTTACAAAGTTGCTGTCAGCTGTTTGTCTGTCGATGTAAAGTTGAGCCTGTTATCCTGAAAACAGACTCCTACTGCTCTGAAAATACACACTCTGCCTTACTGCCTGCCAGACTTCATTAACATATTGTGCAATTTAAATGTTTAAGACATATACTCCTTCTAAAAGATTATTAACAATTTTCTTACAACTAATAAACAGACATACTCATTCTGCAAAACATTCAGCATTAATTTTAACTCTAACAAATGTGAAACAAGCAAACAAAAGCAGTTATTCCAGCCTGGAAAGGAAGTATTAAAGGAGAGATACTGGCTGTTGCAATGTTGTCAGAGAAGCTGGTATTTCAACTTAGCATGTTTCCTTAATCTCTGATGACATATCATTGTCATTTTATAAATTAGATCAGTAAATATATTACATATTTCTCCTTCTTTATTTTGGAAACTGACAACTTTCGTGTGGTTTATTGTTACTTTCATCTTTATGTATAAACAAGTCACTTGGAAGTGATGCTTCTCAAGCTAGAACTCACTATACACCGAGCAAAAATATATGCAATGCACTAGTGTGTCAGCAAATGCTGTTTTAGTTAAAACAGTTTTAATGAGACTGCTATAAGTTTTGAAGCTTTACTTTGCGGTAAAGTTGAAATAGGTTGTCTTATACAGAAACATCTAATATTTGGCCCACCTCATTTATGTGACAGTTACATTGTAAACACCACAAATTATGTCCACGAAAAAGTGTCAAATCACCTTTTCCACCGTGACTGTTGAACTGAAATCCATGACAGTGTACAGGGGTTATTGTTCTGGCCTCTCAGTGGGTTTATCCTCATATAAATCACGCCCTCTTGTTTATTGGCTTGAGTTTATTGTCTTTTTTTCTGTTTATTGATGTGTTTGCTTTTCTAGCCTTTCGGTGTGTTTTATGAGTTAAGGTTACCATAAATAAGGTTTACTAGCCTACTATTCTGTCACCAGCAGTTAGCTTCAGTTTAACATCCCGTTGCTATAGCAACCCCTAATGGTACAGTCTCACAGCAGCTGAAGTTCAACTGACACTGTTACATCCAAGCCTTTTGTCAGGTCAGTGACCAGTTCAAGCATTTATCCACTCAAATACCTTTGTTTATGTATTATCTGTAGGTACACCTCTTATAATTTCTGTTTTGTGATCGTTTATTTATCATACGTCATGTGTTTTTTCTGTGATAAGTGTAGCCCTGAGCTGTCGTATCTACTGCGTGAGAGACTCTCCCATAGAAATCTAGACATCGTTTGCTAAACCAACAAGTTAGTCTTCAACCTAGAAGTCTTATTTCTTGTAAAATCAAGAAGTACTTCTGATACGATTGTGTGGTAAATGATATTTTGACACATTTCGCCTTTAACATATATTGCACCACCATATTGTGATTTTGATCAAATTTCAAATAATTCTTCAGCCCTGTGGGCTGGTATGTTGCTAGTTTACGGTTGGGCTAATTGTTGATGTCATAAACAACCTAAAACAGAACCTAGAAAAGATTGTTTTTACTTGTTAGCTTCATAGACAGCATTTTATGTATATTGGATCTTTTCTCTTAATTCAGGTTGAAAATATACATATATGTATTGCTCTATTTATGTTTTTTATTTGTAGTTATTTATAATTTATAAAAAGTACTGGTTAAAGTTTAATATTTCAGTGCCCTGATGTCATTTTGGACAATAAAGTTCTTTGCTAAACTGTAAAATATCCTGCCTCCATTACATATCCTGGTCACAAGCGTTAACCTTTTAGGATTCACTGCAAAAAAATGTGTTAATGTACATGTTCCATATTCTGTGTATTATATTCTGTATTAAGAATATTGGCTGATACATTGAGATCATAAATTTTTTTTGCACCCTAATATCAATATCGGTCCTCTCGTAAAAATCTAGTATTGGTCGGGCTACTTCAACCTTTATTGGAAATGCTTTAGCTTGTCACAGCTGTGCACCTAGTGAGGACAGCAGATTTACAATGAATTAAATTGTTTACTATGAAAACATCTGCTTGAGATCATTAGAAAGATGTAAATGCCAATATGAAGATAGCCAATGTAAAGAAACATCCATTGCAATTTCAGACTTTTAGGGTAAAATATAAATATTGTTTGTGAACATTTTAATACCCAGATTCTTGTTCAACCTTAATACACCGTAATTAGAATCTCTCCCTGAATCTTTAGGCTTTTTTGTGAATGGGTCTCATGCATACATTATGATGCATGGTCGCGCTCAGCATGCGGGCAACACCCTTTTTTGTCTCCATGGCAATGATAGTTTCCCAGTTTCCTTTGCGGTGTATCGTCAATTTTATTGCTGTCCAGAGGGCAGGAGATGAATTTGTGTGTGCGCGCCGCTGAAATGAGATCCGAGGGCCGGACGGGCAGTAACCCCCTCTGTGTGAGGAGGGATAATAGCCTATGTCAGTGATTTTACTAGATCGACATGTATTGGATGTTTCATCTTGAGCACCATGTAATAAACAACATGCAAGGTTTATGGGTCCCGTCCACAAAGCTGTGAGCTGCAGAAAAAGCGTGTTGATAACATCAACATCATCTATAAATACGTTTTCTGGAGTTTTTTTTTTTTTTTTTTTTTTTTTTTACAACCAACAATTTGAAACACGCGTCAAACGATTATTAAAGTAGTCCAGTTTACGTGCCCTGTATTCTGGACTGTGGGGACAAGGGGAGTGAGTGCTGATCTAAGCAAAAATTCCCTCTTTTGCTGACAATAGAGAAATAAAAACACTTAGACTTCATCCTCTCTTGCATCTGACTGGTTGATCATCACTCACGTTTGGCGGCATGGTCTTTATCCTCTTTGCCTTTCGTTTTTCCGCTCATGGAGCACCGCTGCTGCCGCTGCTGCTGGTTGTTGAATCAAACTTCAGGTGAGAGATGAAGGCTCAACGGATTCACTTTTTCATCCTCTTCCTCAGATTTTCCTCCCTCTTCACACTCGGCGGCGGCAGTCCAACAACTCTCTGGCACTCTTTCCTCCTCGCCGTCCCACCCTGTGTCCCTCCCTGTGTCCCTCTCCACAGCCCGGCTCTGAGTGTGTGAGAGCCCGCTGTGCTCCTGTGTGTCACCAACATGAACCAGGAGGAGCGCTCACAACCGTGCGCGCGCACCAGCGGCTCACGCACGCGCACACTGAGAGACAAAGAAAGATGACAGAAATGTGTGCGCACGCACTTTTCAATCATTTTTTTCCCCCAATCAGACATCCTATAGGTTACACATCATTTGAAGAATCAAAGGTTCCACTTTATAATAAGTAGGGCCCGATCGATACTGGATTTTTGGGTCTGATACCAATATTAGGGGGTAAAAAAAAATCCAGTGTATTGGCAAATATTCTTAATTCAAATATATAAAATACAAAATCACATCAGAGCACAAAAAACAGCAAATTTCACTGGTATTTTTGGATTCAGATTTTCTTACTACAGACCTGTCATTCCCAACTGGGTCAGGTGGGTCACTGGAGATCTTATTTGGGTCACCAAATAAATAAAAGACCATGAAGAAAAGTCTGTAAATTAAAGACAAACAGCATTTAGCCTCACCAAGTCCAATTTAGTTATGTTACTTAGATTGCTCTTTGAAAAAAAGCGCCCCTTTCCTCTAAAACCTTGCCCACTGAATGGGCACCACATAGGGCGCTTTATCACATTTTCTCAAGGGCACTTTATCACATTGCATTTATCATGTTTTATCTACCATAGGAGTGTCCAAGAGGGCCCTTTTGCTGAGTTTTTTTGACATGGGAGCACCAGAGGAATTTTTTTAGTAATTCAGAAGAGCTATATTCACACACTGCAGTGTTAAAACTGGTGATAACACTTATATAGTTAACAAACAATGTGAGAGAGTTAATGTCTAACACTACATAAAAGTGCTGAGAGACACTTTACACTGGTTAGTGTTAACGAGTGTTGGTTTAACTCCAGAAAGAGACAAAATTACCAAAATTACACTGAATTAGTGTTAAGGTTAGGGTTAGGGTAACTCTCCAAAAAGAGTTTAATTAACACTCTGTGGTGTGGACTGATATAGACTCTTCAAAAGTACTGAAATCAATCCTGACTGTGTTAAGAACTGCAAATAAAAAACACAAACATAACAACATGGATTAAGAGGAAGGATCAACATAGAATGCTGCCTATAAAAATAAAGAATAAATAAAAACAATCTGCATTATGCTCTGTAAAAAAAATATTGGACAACATATACCGATATAGACTGATAGCTGTGCCGGTCCAATATCAGACTGATAATATTGGCTGACTGTTATATCAGTCTGGCCTTACTAATAAGTCGTCCTTTATTAAGGTTAACTAATGGCTTCATTAATGGCTGATAAATAATTCAGTAATGCTCTATAGATCAGTTAGCCACTAATAAGACAGGTTGTAGAAAATCCTCCTGCTGCATTACACGTTTTGTCTTGTTCAGCTCTCTGGACCTCCAGAAGCCTTTTATTAATAATGTATTAACATTCACAACTGCAGACTTAATGTTATAACATTTATTGTTTTATTAACATTTATGATTGCAGGCAAGTGACCAATGTTCTCTAATGGCTTATTAAACAGTGTGAAAGAAATGACCACTGTTTTTAGCGCTGTAACAATTAATCGATTACCTGTCAACTACCAAATTAACAGCCAAATATTTTGATAATATTTTGATAATAATTTGTTTTTGAGTCAATCAGCCATTTTTTAACAGTTCGCCTCCACTCAAAAATATGGTTTCTTCTTGTTTCTTCTGTTGAATGTTTGAGCTTCACTGTACAGAATGATGCATGTGCAGAGTTTGACATGTACACTCTTAAAAATAAGGGTTCCCCCTGAAGGGCTGAGGTTCTACGCAGAACACAGTGCTTCTAAAGAACCCTTTTTTGAAGAAAGGGTTCATAAAATGTTCTTCTTGCAACTAATATTTCAATTAAGGACCCTTTTCATCCAAAGACTCTTTCTGAAAAAAAAAAAAAAGAGTTCTTCAAATGATTGTTGAAATCCTTGAACAACGCTCGCATCAAGGGTTTGACCAGGGTTCTTTGTACCATCCTATTAAAGGCTTCTTAGTAGAACCCTTTGGGTGGGTTCTTGATAAAACCCTTGACATTTAATAAGGTTCTCAGTAGAATCCCCTGGGTACGTTCTAGCTGAGGGGTGGGCAATTATTTTTCATGGGGGGCCACATGAGAAATTGATCAGACTGCCGTGGGACAGACACAAATTATATAATGTCCTAATAAAGGCCAAATCTCTAATAATGGAATGGTCAGGAGTGTTCTACATAGGACACTTCTACTAATATTTTTTTTTCTGGCAATGTCCAAAACTTGATGTTTTACAGTGTACAGTACCATGCATACCACATACAGGTTGCAGCAATAGCTGCAGCAAAAGTAGAAGAAGAGCAACATAAACAACATGGATGTACTGAGTGAATTAAGTTGCAGTTTAATATAAAAGCTGCAGTTTATTGTCATTACCAATGAACACAGCACTGACCCCTTTCAAAATAAAGGTCTGATAACAGCTTAATGTTAAGCAAAATGCTATTGACTGTCTTTGCTAGATTTTTAATTTTTGGTATTTCTATGATGGCCTTGCGGGCCACATGAAACCCCAGGCCGCATTTTGCCCAGGTCTGTTCTAGATAAAACCCTCGGAATATAAATTATATTACCTCTGCAATTATAGGAAAACAGCTGTAGGTCAGAGGGAAACATGCTAATAAACCATAAATTCTGCAGTCAAAAATGCAAATAAATCAATAATAAAGCCTTGCAGGATTGTCATTCTGAGTAATCTGCAGCTATAAATGTTAATAAATTATTATTAAGCGTTCTTACTCTAATTCGTCCAGTCTTCAGTTGTAAACGTTAAGAAGTTGTTAATTGCAGAAACTCTTTAATCTAAAGGTAAACTGATTTTCCTGGTGGTGTACAATAGTAGGATGCACATTTTAGCACTTACCGACTTAAAGAAGGTCACCATATTCACAAGGTTGTCTTCTATCCAATACATGTAGATCCACCTGCAAACTCAGCGGTCTAACACTATGCAAATGAGTCAGTTTATTGATCATTTAATCAATTTGTGCTGGAAAATGGCTTTTTTACCGAGGCAGCATCCTGTGTCAGTATGTTTTAGATTATCTGATGTCTCCTTTAACATTTATATAAGACAGCATCATGCTTGTGTTTGGATGTAGCGCCCTTTTCTTCACGTAAAAATGTGATTGTTACTTTCTTCTCACACCAGTAACACCCTAGTAAAAATCTATTTCCTTATTGACTCAGTCAATGTCATTCACTTATGAAATAACTGTGATGATGTCTATGAAATTGACAGTGATAACTTATACTTTTCAGGGTTCTGCAGGCACAACGGTCACATCATACATCTCTGTATCAACTCAGTGACAATAAAATGTTAATATTTGCAGCTCCATTTGGTTTGAGTCCATTCGACGAGACCGTCCTAAAGGCTTCTGTTTGTTCACACTCAGTGTGAAGAAGTTGGGTCAGAGATAATTTTAGTTTCCTCTCTTAACCTACATCAGGCGGCTATATGGCACAACACAACCGGCCTGATGGAAGTAGCCCCAGTTTTGTTTGTCTCTGTCTCAGACGATCAAGAATTCATCAAAGAAGACCTAGTTTATGCAGACTTTTAAAAAACAGAGATTAAAGCTTTAAAAATTTACTTTAAATCACTCAAAGTCTACTGTCACAATAAAGAGTTGCCACAAACACAGGTTCTGTGTCCTGATTTTTACCCTACATACTTTACTTAAATCTCTCTGTAAAGGAGACAGTACTTAAGATGGTACTTAAAGTTCTTAAAGATAGATACTTAAACCTAACCACTTGTCATATACTGTCTGACATTTCTTTTTGAATTCCCATACATGCTGTCTTGCATTTTGCTAGCAAGCAACCTTGAAAGTCCATATGTAGACCTCAGCAAACTGGTTCACAATTAAAGCAAAAATATGTCTTTATTTACTGTATATTCTGTTTTTATTTTTATTCTATTGCAGAGGAAATGTTCTTGTGTCCAGGCTCAGTAACTGGTACAGTCCAGCCTCTTTTGAATAGATAAGCAGTGTCATGTGCTCATAATTAGAACAAATCAAATACTGTCACAGAAAATACTGTCACATTTCAAAATCCACATTACAAACTTTACAAAACGTAAGTTAAGTTAAGTTAAAATCATCCAGTTTTAAAAGAAACCAAATAAAAACAATTTGAAGAAGAAGAATAAAGAATAAAGCAAGATTTTTGAGAAACATGGTGACATTGTTTATATGACATGCATGCCAGTAAAGCCTATTGAATTGAATTATATTGAACTTTTATGGAAACAATTACAACTCAGGTAAAATTGAAAAAGGTTTTCCTAAAGTATGTTTCAACAAGGGTCTCAAAGAAGACAGCTGACTCAGCCTACTTGATGTCCATGGAAGATTGTTCCCTGGGGACCCTGCGCTCTGTCCCCCTAGCTTTCAACTGGATCTGTAGAACAGACAAAACACCCTTTGCCCAAGGATGTCAAGGTTGGTGTGTAAGGTACTAAGAGGTCAGGGATACACTGATTTGTATTTATTAAATGAAAAAATAAATAATAACCATAACCACCCAAGATAGAATTTTAACTTTACTTAAAGGTCCTATATGTATGATTTGCAAGAAGTACAGAATATGGAATATAGAATATAAATTTTAATCATTTCATTAGTGAATAATTACCTGAAAATAAGAATTGTTGTGTTTTTGTTACCGTAGAGTGAGCTGTTTATATCTACAGAGGGCACCTCTTCCATGATGTCTGCCACGGTGCACTGCCATCTTTCTACAGTAGCCCAGAGCGCTGTACAGACTCTCACGTTTTGTGTTAGTTTCATGGCCACCACAGGTTCTCCTACATGCTTGGAAGGGGAGAGAGGGCAACGCATTTACGTTCTGCAAGCCACTTGCTAGATGTCAAAAACTGTACACACCAGTCCTTCAGAATTAAATAAATAAAACTTAAACAATAGACAGTATAGCCATAATATTATACAACTTACCTCCCCTGTGGGCTGCAGTGATTTTGTGTCTGTTCCCATACACAGAAGAAAATGATTTGCATCAGTGCAGTATCTTGCAATAATGTCACAACATTTTATTGAATATTTATGTTCCCTAACTGTAGCATAGATGTTCATGCTGCTCATAAATCTTATTCACTCATCATCGCTTACATTGTCTCACACGACAAGTTTATCTGACCCTTGTGTAACAGCTGTGTGACGTCAAGATGTAGTGGCTTTTTGACTCCAGCTACTAAATGAGCCAAGAGACCAAAGCACAGCTGGCCCTCTGCCAGAGCCTCCCCTGGAGGATTACTCCTCTGTGACCAGCTGCTCTATGAGAACAAAAAGTGCCACATATGACGGGCTGCTCCTGTTCCCGTCAGAATTCATGCAAACAGACAGGGCCCTCACTGCCAAATTACTTGTAAAAATTATATTTACCTTCAAATGCAGTTTCAGATACCCAGAGACGACAAAAGTAAACACTTTCCTTACTCAAGCACAGATACTTGTGTAAAAAAAAAAGAGACTGGTGGTGAAGTGGTGAAAGCAGAAGCACTGATTACTTTTCTTTACTCGAGTAAAAGTAAAAAAGTTAGTTAGTTAGTTAAAGCTAGAATATCAGGATTAAAAGTAAAAAGTTCTCAGACAAATAAATACTCAATTAAAGTAAAGATACCTGAAAAATCTAATTAAGTACAGTAATTGTATTTAGTTACTTCCCAACTCTACAAATACCACTGGGTAACTATCAGCTTTTTTTTTTTTTTGCCCTCCTTAGTGTAACAGATGCACAGGGTTAATTAAATCACACCAAGTCAGATAATGACAGATGAAGTGTCAAGCACAGGAGAGGTGTTTCATTAAACTGCCTCTGAAATATGTTCTTGTCACTGGTAAAATACCTGGAAGAAGTCAACTCCAAATTACTTCTCAACACAGTGAAAACAGTGGACCTGCAGCGAATTTAGACAAACCTGACAAATCCTCAGGTGAGTATGTCAGTTATAGCCAGTTATAATAATTCCACTGCACTGTGAAATGGTCTCATGTCATGTGCACAACTCTGTGTTGGTGAGGGAACAGGGATGGTGGAGACATTGACCTCATGAGTCATACCCCGGTGTTATAACAGCTGCATGATTATACAGGGAAAGAGAGAAGACAGTTCTGTATTGATTAATGACAGGGTGACATGAAAAAAAGGGGTTATTGACTTGATCCCAGGCCTGCGTCCAGAGCTCAGAGTCTTCATCACTGCACCTTCTCAAAATCTGTCCACATCAGACAGTGATGGTCCACCATCCTCACTCACTCAGCTCACTGAAGACATCCAAACCTCCAAGTGATTCTCAGCGATACTTAAAAAGCCAAACTAAAGATAAAGAACTTTATCCAACAAGCATACATGTCATCAGACACAATAGAAACAAGACACAATAATATGGATTGAATAAGATGTCAAATGATGTCTGCAGCAATGGACCCCAAAGAAACCATATTCTGCACGTGGTCCAAGAAGCACACACAGTAATTTGTTGTATTTTTTTTAACTTTCATTTGTTTCACATTTGTTGATGTGCTTTTACACAGACAACATGATGTGTTCTCAGTAGTTTTATTTGATTTAATCACATTTTTGTTGTGCCAACGTGTTTCATATTTTGCACCCTCAGTTTAAATTTGAGTAATAAATGCCAAGCACAAGGTTATGCATCTGTGGTGTCCTCAGCTGTCTGTTTATGCACTAATTTGGCAACATATTCAGGGCACATGGACCGTGCATCTCCACGCACAACGTCTATTTTGGTTCATGTGCGTGTTGCATGCAACATTATCATTATTATTATTATAATATTCCCCCACAGTCCCATCACTGGTCTCATAGCTCTGAAACTTAAGTTGTGACAATCACAGTTAAATGGGATAATGAGCAAACAGAAAGCACAGCCATTGTCAGGATGGTTCAGAGCATCACAACATGAACACGTTACAGCCAAAGACAGATGGAGTCTGATTTTTTTTTCTCCATTAGACAGTTATACTAATCATATAAATAAAGAAATAAAATGAAGAAACTGATTGGTGATGATTACATTGGACTGATGCTATTTTAGCAATAATTCTAATGTATCCCACTTCTTATTTGGTCTGATAGTTGTAATTAATGTTACACAACAACGTTTGTACTGCGATGTGTTTCAAGGATAAAACATGAGCTACTTTTGCTAAAAAGAAAGTTGAGGCTATGATGAGCCCTGGTAAGAAAACATCTCCCTAAAAGAGAAGAAGAATAGGAAGTTATAACCGGCCTATAATACTGCACCATCCTGGTGTTGTTATCAGGTGATTTAATGAAGGTTAACACAGTAAGTGGCCGTGCATAACAACACTGCGCTCTCCAGTGCGGATTTATTAACATAACACTGATGCCATTCTGACTCCTGAAGCAAACTGCTGCTAAAAAGGAACAAGACACTGCATTCAAGACTGTTTATAACTTTGTCCAGCATAATCTGTTTATCAGGGACCACAGTCGGACCTGTAACACTTACACGTTTGTCATTGCTGTTACCGACCCATACCAGTGCAGTCCATACTAACTTGAGATGCACTCCCAGTCATTTTGCTCTGGAATCGGGCCAGCCTGTTTATCAGTGGGCTTTAGAGACTTTAAAATGACTGACCAATGTGTATTTGAAACTGTTTATGTCTTTTATTTTCATGTAGTTTTCACTGTGTCAACTGACCAAAGAGCGAGAGAAAAAAATAAACCTTGAAAAGACATCGGTATTTTGCGTGGCCATTATTTTATTGGACCTGTGTACTTACAGCAAGTGTTTTTGCACCTGTTTTAACTCCAAATTCTTTTTTCCTGACTGTTTACAGTCCCAACAGTCAGTCAGTCAGTTCACAATAAAGACAATGAGATCATAGAAATGCTGATCTAATCAACTTGCAGGCAGAAAAACAAGATTTGCTTCAATTTGATAAGCAGTCATGTAACAATGCACAGTCTGGGCAGGATTTTGTACACTGGGGACCAGCTTTCCCACCACCAGCATGCTTTTCCTGGTTTTAATGCACTTTGCTCTGCCGCTCTGTGTGCAGACGTCAGTGGCCCCCTCCTCCACGACTGAGCTGCTGTTCACAGCACTGACAGATCTGGTCCCAGGATACTAATCAGCACTGAGTGATTCAATCATAATTGTTAGCAAAGGGGCGGTGAAGGTGCTAATTGTTATGTTCCCTCGCAATTTTGTTCCTCACTGTAAAATCTATAGTTTGCCAAGAAGGTTGAATTTACTGGTTTGCAAAAGTTGCACTTAAAAAGCGGGATGCAACCATCCCTCAACTCCATTTAAATCATCCTCAGCCAATAAGTCCCCACAAGGCCGCTATTGCCAAGGAGCTGCTGGCTCAAGGCCAGCTGACCCGGCTGTCAGTCACAGTGATTTGTCCACAGCCACACCCAGTGTAACTCACAGTCTAATCAAACAGACTTCAATATTCAGGATCGAGCTCGCAGTTTGGGTGTTCTTGATTTCAGTGTGTAAACTGCCGCAGAAGCTGAAGAGTCTTAATTATATTTTCAGTCTCTTCTGCTGTGTTTAAATGGCTTTAAGCTGATTTGCCTGCCTGGATTTAACATTTGTCCACTCACAGTTTAAAATCCGGACACATTAGTGTGTTTGCGGTGTGTGTGAGACAGAGCCTTGTCAGTCTGTCTCCATGAGGAGCAATAGATCTTTTTCACAGCAGCCACTGTGACATGTAAACACAGGTGTTACCAATTGTACTAATTAAAGCTCTGTGCCATTCAGATCAAACAAAGTCAGGGTGCTGCTATTGTGCATGTTGGCTCACTGAAAAGGCTCTGTTACAATAAATGGAACAGAGCCTTAATTAGTATCATTGGTAACACCTGTGTTTAACCTAATATTTCATATCAACATGGCTACCATGAAAAAGGTCTACAGTAGCACAAATTAGAGAGATTAGTCAAAAAGTCAGCAAACTAACCTGGTAATGTTACACAACTTTGTGCTGTATAATAACAAATAAATTACCTTGATTAGCTATTTTAAAGGACCAGTGAATAGGATTTAGTGGCGTCTAGTGGTGAGCTTGCAAACTGCAGACCTCATATCGCCATTCTGTTCCAAACGTGTAGGAGAGCGGTGCCCAAATTCTTTCCTATGAAGGGCCAAAAATGAACCAGGATGGAGAACAGTGGGCCAAATATAAATGTTATGTAAAATTACATTACATTAAAATGCATCACATTTTATTTTAACACTACTTTTTAAGCTGCTTAACAGTGATTTTATTCATTTGCAAAGAGACTGCCTCTCTCTCTCCATCTTGACTAGCAGACTCAAACATGCATGTGTGAGAGCATCAGTGGGAGAAAGATGGAGAGAATTCAGAGATAAGACATTTTAATAGAATTTAATAGGGAAGCTGAACAGCAAAAATGCAAAGGGCTGTACCTGGAGTCAGTGTTTGGTTTGTTCATTCTGGGGTGCTCTAGAAACATGCTGGTGTGACATGGTGGCCTTCATGGAGGAGGACCCATGCCCTCTGTAGATATAAACTACTCATTCTAAGGAAATGCAAACACAACAATTCTTATTTTCAAGTGATTAAACACTAATGAAAACATACTTATGAATATTATTTTCCATTTCTTCCTCATTCTGCAAATAAACCCTGTAAATCTTACACAGACTTTTAAGGCTATTTAGGGTCAAGCCAACCATGTGGTTGCTATGGTTACGGTTAGAGGTAGGGGCAAGGGAATATAAAAGGTGAATGAGGGTCCTCACAACTATAGAAGTTGTACAAACGTGTGTGTCTGTGTTGGTGTGTGCGTGTTTACTCCATTTGAAACGTCACGTAAGCCAAGCTGCAAAAGCTTCTTATCGGACAAGACTCATCATGATAAACAACATGATTAACAGCTGGTAATGTCAACAAACATGCACACACACGCCCCACACACACACACACACACACACACACACACACACACACACACACACACAGTCCAGAACTGTCCTTCTTTCTCATCAACAGTCAATATTTGCTATTGCTCATGTTCAATCTGAAACGACCGAATAAAATCGTCTGCTTTTCAAACTTTGTCACTTTGTACCTCTCTCTTTTTCTGGTACACACGTCC
Organism: Lutjanus argentimaculatus; assembly: GCA_034769285.1. Taxonomy (NCBI): domain Eukaryota; kingdom Metazoa; phylum Chordata; class Actinopteri; order Lutjaniformes; family Lutjanidae; genus Lutjanus; species Lutjanus argentimaculatus. The sequence continues at coordinate 19,009,135 of JAWZSL010000004.1, read as the reverse complement.
AAAATCTCTCACACAGTTTTTTCCTGTCCTTTTACTCTCTTTCACTCACTCACTTACTCACTCACACACACACACACACACACACACACACACACACACACACAAATGTGAACATACACACACATATTCTGCAGCTTCCCAGGTGAGTAAACAGTGTGCTGCTGTACTTTGGAGTGGTGGATCCGTCTCTCCTGCACTGAGTTCAAGCTTTGGATCCACAGTGAAAAACAGGAGGACAGCTGAAAACGACAAGATGGCTGGAGTTTGTTTACTGGCTTTCATGGCTGGTTTACTTCTGGAGGTGTATGGACTGCCTGTTGAAAACCTAGAGGAAAACACAGGTAAATGACAGACATTGACAGAGGAGCAGGTATGGACTGAGAAAGCCAAAGGTCAGAGATGTGAGAATATATGAAGAGGCTGGTGGTCTGATCATTTTCTAAACCCTGATCTCTGACTCCAAAATCTCAAAGTGACAACACTCAAAAAATCTGTGTTTGATTTATGACTACAAATTATGACCATGGCTTGAAAAAATATAAAATATAAACATTAATAGAAATGAAGTCTGGAGCCAGTTCTGCAACATAACCCAGTTGCCTGTCCATCCAAATGCTGAGGATATTCCAAAAAAAAAAAAGGAAAAAAAAAAAAAAGAAAGTTTTAAGTGTTACTTCTGGCAAAGTGTTGAAGCTTTGTGGAAGAGGATACAGTGACAAAGAAGCAGTGCATTTGGCTGTATCTGTGTGGTTTTAGATGTTTCCTGGGACTTTTTTGATGCTTTTTTACAAATTTAAACTTGTACACCTTTGTAACCACAGTGAGTGTAAAATGACTACAGCTGCTGTCCTCCACAGTAAAGGAAACTTTTACAGCCATTTCTGTAAAGCACATCAAACAATTGCCAGATAATTCCATTTTTTTTTAAATTGAAGTGTTTATTGTACATTTTTACCCCATTTAAACCTGGTATTAATGTGGGATGTGTATCCACATATGTTATCAAGATAAAAAAAAAAGAAGCTGTAAATGCTGTATGATTGGACTTTGATCAGATCTGCAACAAAGTGTTTGAATATTAGGTAGATGTAAACGCAATCTGTGCAACAACAGATAACAGTATTCTGATACTGATCACATTTTAATACCAGGTGCAAATTAGGTTTTTAACAAAATCGAAAAAACATTTTTTCCATGTCATTTGCATAGTTTTTTTCTTACCTATTTGCGCGGGGCATTTATGAAAATTCATTAATCTGAATAATTTATATTTTTGAAATAAAAACAAATGTTGTCCATTTGTCCCATTTCAACTGGTCGGGTGGTATTTTTTATTAAAAACAGGAACATTTTTATTGGCAATGACAGGCTTATTCCCACAGTGTACATCTGGTGAGTCAGACCAGATTTACAGTATAAAAATAATTTAGTTATAGTTCTCTGTACATCCACTGGGACATTGCAAACTGCTAATAGCTCATTCAGGATACTTACCAATCTACTAAAATGGAAACAAATTGGGCTCAAGTTGTAGGACAGCAAAACCCCCTGAATCCATGGCAATATTGCACTTCCTGTTTACGTCCTCGAAAATCATTATGGCTCAGAGACTTAGAGCAGGATCACCCATACAGGAGTAAGACAAAGAAAAGTTATAGTGGTGACAAAATCTCTTGGACATTACTGAGGATGTGAAAGTCCCATCAACAGGGAGCAGCTGTCACAATTTTGTCAACAGTGTCAGACTTTAAAAACCCCTGACGTAGCTGAAAAAATATTTTCTTAGCAGGAGGGCTGGAGAATGATGTCGGAACTGTTTTAACAATTTTCCCCTTCGTCTTCTGTTATCTTTTCAGGAGCTGTATTTGTGTCTCAGCAGGCGGCACACACGGTACTGCTTCGCAGACGCAGGTACAACAGCGGCCTTGAAGAAATGCTGCACAAAGACAACCTGGAGCGAGAGTGTAGAGAGGAAGTCTGTTCGATGGAGGAGGCCAGGGAGGTGTTTGAGGATGATGAGAAAACTGTAGGTTGCATACACACAACTAAACCGTTCTCCCACCATAATGAACTGTAAGTGTATGTTTCTCATTATCATCCGTGTTTCTCTTTCAGATGGAATTCTGGGCCGGCTACCTCGGTAAGACAAATGAAAGTTCTCACTCTTGCTCTGAATTTAAAGCACAACTTCTCCTCATGTGTGTAAGTTTTACACTTGTGTGTAGATGGTGACCAGTGTAAGCCACCCCCCTGCCAAAATGACGGTGTGTGTGAAGACGGGATCAGTGCATATGTCTGCTGGTGCAAACCAAACTTCAGTGGCAAGAACTGTGAGATCGGTGAGTGTGACTGCCTGAATAGAAAAAAGAGAAACAGGAACCTTTATTTTTGTTTCACTAATATAGATACAGTATATTGTTAAAGTTTTCTATGAAGTTAGCTGCTGTTAGCAGGCAACAGAAGTGGCTCCGCAGTCTCCCAGTTTATGGAGTTTCCTGATGGAAAGATTGATCTTGTTGTTGGTAAAGTAACTTAGTTAACCGCTAACTGCTGTTGGCTCAGTGCAGGACTCTCCTCTGGTGCGCCAGGAGCCAAACCACGTTGGTATTATAACCTATTCCCTGCCGCCAAACTGGCCTCCATCGGTCTCGGTGGCTGTTTTGGTCCAGGTGTGCTGACTAGGAGCTCTGGATGTCAAAAAGGCCAGAAAGGGTTAATTAATATGACTATATGACTAACTATATCTCCTTCCTACATCCATGGACTGCTTTAGCTGCATGGTGGGGCGACGTAACACCCACTGTTATTGGCAACCGTGAATGCCAATCAATGTTTCTAAAAAGTCCCTCCTATTTTTTGGGACTTTCTCCTTTTTTTTTTGATAGTGACAACTGAAGATATGACAGGAAAGGGGGTAGAGAGAGAGAGAGAGAGAGAGGGGATGACATGCAGCAAATGGGCTGCAGTCGATTGAGATGCCTTGGCTTCACTTTTGGGCTCCCATGTTGTCCATTTCTATGTCTCTGGCTACAACACACAAAATATCCTTTCCCGCCTTTTTCCAGAGGTGTATAAGCAGTGTTCTGTCAACAATGGGGGATGTTCCCACTTCTGTGAGATGCAAGGGGAGCTGCCCGTGTGTCGGTGTGCAGCTGGTTACCATCTTGGGTCAGACAAGAGGACCTGTCAAACAACAGGTAAAATAAAACGATAAAGCCATACACAGAAATCAAACAGAGCGATTGTTTGAGTGTCTTGATTATATGTAAAAGTTGAGGAAACCCTGTCTTAGCTGCTTAGCTTCCACTGAGCTTCCACTGAGTGTGATGTCAGAGAGAAATGACTGCTGTGTGAATATGATGAATTACTACGCTGTGTTTTACACTCTCACACTCTGAACACTACACACATTACAGTACATCTGGACTGATGGAAACAAATGGAAACAATCCAAAAACACTGGCTGCACCCCACATATAAATGTGGACACTAAGTTACAACTTTCTCATCCTCTACACTCACATTGTAGATGGTGGTGACTGGTAGTATTGGCTCAAATGAAATCCTGGCGTCAGCTACTGTAAATAAACATCCTCTCCCACAGATAAGAGATTAATTGTGATATACGAGCTGTCTTTTAAAGAGCAATAAAACAGAAAGATGGACTCATCATGTTACACTTCTCATCCCTTTGGTATCCATTAAGGGATCACAGACTGGCTCGTAAACTGTTTATGTGACAGTTTATAGCTGTCAAATAAAACACATAATAAAACACATAATAAAACACATCGCCTGGTAGAGAACCACACAGAAATCCAGCATTTAAAACAAGTGATATTTGAGCAACTGCTTGAACTTAAACAGACGCAACAAACCTCAGATTACATTGACCTTAACAACAAAAAATATATAACTACAGTAATTATACCCATCTCTAACCTGCTACCTACACTTGAAATTTTGTAAAGAACTGCAGCTAATTATTTTTGTTGTAATGGATTAATCTGATTATTATTTTCTACATTAATCCACTGTTTGCTTGTTTGTTACAATTCTGAGAAGTAAGTGAGAAATGCTGTCACAATTACCCAGAAACCAGAGTGAAGCCAGTTCACAATGCTTGTTTTCAATTACAAATTATTAAAGATAAATAAAAATAATTAAGAGGGAAAGCGGTAAATTTTCACATTGTTAGAAGCTTCTTCCTATTTAAAAAGTTGCCATTTCATTTTCATTCAGCTGACTAACTCATTAATCAGCTACACTTGTAAATACTATTGGGTAAATTAATGAATAACAAAGCACTTCAAAGCATAGTTCCAGATGTCAGATAAATGTAGTGAAGGAAAACATACAATATTTCCTTCTGAAATGTTGCATAATAGAAGCAGAAAGTGTCAGGAAAAGAAAGATTCAAGTTCACTACAAGTTCCTCAAATTTGTAAAATCCCTTTTTTCTGCAACTGCCGCCTGTAACAAAATAGTGTTGCAGAAAAAACGTTCCAGGTGTGAAAAAATATATACTGTAATATTTACTGATGTTTAAGAAACAACTCTGTTTTGTTTTTATTTCCCCCCTCAGAGCAATTCAGCTGTGGCCATGTGGACACGACACAGAACACCAGAACACTTCAGAGCGCCAGATCCAACATAATCCCTCGGTCGTCAACAAACATCTCTGAGAAAAAACGCAATACCACTCTGCAGGATGACTACTATGACGACATTATTACACAGCAATATGATGATTACTACGACCTCCCTTTGAATGGTTCAAACCTGTTCAACAACTCTGCAGCCTCTGCAGAACACAAACGTTTAGTGAGGTCGGCTTCAAGCTCTAACGGGGAGGCGAGCAATGTCACAGAAACGGCCACAGATACAAAGCAGATGCGTTCCTGGGGTTTCCCCACAATTGCCAGCATCACAGAGGTGGAAAATGATGGCACCAGGATTGTTGGCGGCTTCGAGGCCACTCCTGGAGAGATATTTTGGCAGGTAGTGCAGTGCGGGATGCAGAATGAGGAAATGGGGTCGGGTTCAAGGCAAATATGGATGATGCAGTCAGGTGTTATTTTTGTTGTACTGCTTCGTTTGGAAAATTGGATGTCTTGCACATAATCACTGCAGCAGTGCAGAAAAAAGACACCAAAAAAGAGACATAGTGGGCTGTTGTGATACTTTAAATTGGTACAATTTAGCTAAAACTTTATGTACTAACACAGAAGATAAATACATTTTAATTGACCCTTCAGTAGCCCCAGTTTCCTTAGTTATTGTTGCTATGTCTGTCAAGCTTGTCATTGCTGCGCTGCACATACACACAGGGACCAAAATCACATACTATGCACTATATACCCAAAATGTATCACTTTTTCTTGAGAACTGAAACAAAACAGTATAGTGAGAAGTTTTTTATTTGTACTAGTCAGTTATGCTGGGGAATATATTTTAAAAGATCAAACTCTTGGCCATTAAACTTTGTAACAGGCCGACCTCTTAGTTTTTACATTTTTTATTAAATGTAGACGTAAACTCCATCAGATTGTTTGTCTGACAAAATGTTACATTTTTTTCATTTCGCAGCATCGTCATAGTGAGTAGCCATTTTGTTTTTTTAAAGTTGCTAAGCGTTCTCTTAATGCTAATCAAAATACGCATTTCTAAACCATAAATCTTATTTAGTTTTGATTTAGAAGGGCTACAGAGCTTACATATTATGGTTGAGACACATCTGATAGCAATATTATTTGGTGAATTTATCGAAAAATATAAAGCTTACCACTGTTTAAGCAGTATTCCCGCCTTTTTTAAACCAGCAAGTGAATCAGGGGAGTTTAGGATAAAGCCATACCTTTTTATGCCTGATTAAATCACATTTTTGTAAAAATCTGATGGAGCTGATGGAAGGGTGGACACAACTTTAAAGGGACATTATTTTTACTTTAAACAAAGATAATTATAACGTGGTGAACGTTTATACCTATGCTACCAGTAGGTATTGTTTGTTTTAGATTTTGAAGGCTTTTAACACATTTTTAAATTGTTTGATTTTGTGTGTTTTCTGGTACAGAGCAAGTTTAGAAATAAAAAAAACTGAAGTACCACCATTTCAAAAATTGCATATATTAATATATATATAAATAGAATGATTTTGGTAGGACATTATCCCACTTCTAAAGCATGGGCGAAATACTGTCATTCAACATACTTTTGTTTAAATAAACAGTAGTTATGTATCATTTCGGACCCACTGCTCAGCATGTATCATGTCACTTCCTGAGAGCCTCCTTGCTGGATGGAGAGGCGTAACCACGGTAACCTGTACCAACTATTAACTAATTTTAAAAAAATTATTCTGCCAAGCGAAGTGAAGCCTTACATTTAAACTGAAACTTAATTGATGTTACACAGAGCTGCTTTGGACGCTGGTACTTCCTTTGCCTGTTAAGTTGTTGTTGTCGTCATCACTGCCACATTGCATTGTGGGATATCTATGTCGGCATGGTGACCAGTGTTTGCATAATGTAACATTTCCCCTGAAGCAGGAATTCTATGCATGTGCAAGAGACAAATGCTGCTTTGCCTTTTTGTACTTATTGCAGGTTGCCCTGATGTCTGAGTCAGCCAGCCTTCAAAGAGCGGAGCCTTTCTGTGGAGGATCTCTGCTCAATGAATTTTGGGTCATCACCGCTGCTCATTGTCTGACGCAGGCTAACAAACATTTCTTCGTCAGAGTGGGTAAGAAAAACAAATGTGTACATTCATATTCTACATCTCTGGTCTATATCTCTAACATACCAACAACCAGGTCTTCATTACAATCATTACAATCAATGTCATGTTTGTCAGTTATTTGCATGTTTTATCCAAATAACTACAAATTACTGGTGACTATTTCCCAGAGCATAACTATTCTGTCCTCCTGGCAGCCACTGGTTATCGTTCATGTATAAAAAATAACTTGCCGATACTTGACATGTGCTCGAGACAGATAATCAAAAGGTGAAAATCTGCTCTACTAAGCTCTGACATTCAAGATTTAAGAGTCAGTTCCTAAAGCATTTTGTTGCAAGAACAAGACAAAAAGACATGTCCATGACTACACCACAAAGGAATCTGTATGGTCTAATAATACTTGCATTGGTGGACGGATTTATATTTCATTTGAACATGTATACATGATGATACTTAACTGTATTGTGAACATATATCCAAAATAAGAAGATCTTGAAGGTGAAGATCACGGCCTACACCCCCAACAAATACCACCAGCTGTTGACATTTTGTTGTTTTCTTTTATTTTACATCTAGGTAAAGTGTTTGTGAGATCATCAGTATACATTTATTCTTTTCAGCTTCACGAGTAATAAAACTGCTTTGTTGGATGCTTTTTTTTCAAAAATTTTATATTACTTGCTTTAATTTTGATCAAGTAAACAATTTCTTCAAAAGCTGCTAGACCCATCACGCACATTGCCTGGTGCAGAAAACCCTATAATTACATTATTCTATATACTGTCCTTCTAGGTGAACATGATGTGGAAGTGGTTGAGGGTCCAGAGCGAGACCATGAGGTGGCAGAGCAGCATATCCACCACATGTACAATTACAAGACCTCACCGTATAACCATGACATTGCACTACTGAAGCTCGCCACTCCGGTGGAGTTGTCCAGACAGCGGCGTCCTATCTGCCTTGGCCCCAAAGACTTTATAGAGAACCTGCTGAGGGAGTCCAGCGGCTCTCTGGTGAGTGGCTGGGGACGGCTGAAGTTTTTGGGACGAGAGGCCACCAAGCTTCAGAAGCTGCAGGTCCCCTATGTGGACCGCACTAAGTGTAAACAGACCAGCCTGAGCCACGTCACACGCTTTATGTTCTGCGCTGGCTACCTAAATGAACAGAAGGATGCATGCCAGGGGGACAGCGGGGGACCACATGCCACCAATTACAAGGGCACATGGTTCCTGACAGGCATCGTCAGCTGGGGGGAGGAGTGTGCCAAAGACGGGAAGTATGGCATCTACACTCGAGTGTCACGGTACTACGCGTGGATCAGTAATACAACAGGGATCCATATTAACTAAGTGACATAACACAGCTGTCAGGCAACAAAACACACAGCAGTATTTGTCTAGTTTAGCCTCTAAAAAGTTTTTCAAACTACTCATGTTCATTTTGATTCTCCAATAAAATGTAATTAAAATATCTGAGTATTCTGCATGTTTCTTGAAATTAGACAAAATAACGCCTTGTAGCTCTTCATCCAGAGTTTGAACTGAAATTGTATGCAACAAGAAACATTTAAAGGGAAAATTCAACATTTTGTATGTGGATGTTAATGTAGTCAAAGTGATAAATTCCTCAGTGCTGCTTTATTGACTGAGAGTTCTCCTGCTGCAAAATGTCTTGTTGTTCCTGCATCCAGTGATGTTACAGTGATATAGTTAGTGGAAGAACTGCAGGATATTTCAGCTTGGATTTCTATTCTCTACCTCTGGTTAACCAGGGAGTATGCAAGATGAGTATTTTTAATACCTACCACTGTGTTTTGGCCAACAAAATATAGGGTAGGATGATGATAAGCAGCAACATGTTCTTTTATTTTGCTGTGCTTTAATATCATTATTAGCATGACAGTGATACTAATATAACAGAACAGGTTACCAACAAAATAAGAAAGATATAATCAGTATCTTAAATCTTATTTCTTAATTGTATTCATATCGTGTGGCAATTCACTCTCAAAATAAAATAGAAAAACTTTTTACAGGAGTTACTGCTGTTTTTCTGTAGACACATGGGGTCTGCCTAATAACGTCAATAATAATAATGATGATAATAATTATAAAAACGTCAGTTATAAAACTCACTACTCCGGCCTTTAGTTACGATGTAGCAACAGAAACGATTTCTTGTCCCTGTTGAGTCAGCAGCCAACTTTCTGGAGATTGTGGGATTTCCCAAACTGAATAAATACCACACATACAAACACAAAATTGTTAGCTTGAACTTGTTGCAACTAAAACATCTGGCAAGATTTAGCTTCTATGTCCGAACTTCACACGCATTTTCATGCTGGTAGCACCTGTCACTGATTAAATTTCTGCATGATCCAGACATTTGCAATAACTCCAATAACGTGTAGTCTTCCAAAAAGACTACACGTTGTTGCACTCCGGCTTGTTGCACACAAGGGAGGCTGCACTTGTATTAACGTTGTGGTCTGCAGCCATCTAACAGTACCATAAATTATCTTCATTAAATAAAGTTGATTTTATTATTCTACAAGTTACTTACACAGCTGTTGGAAATAGCCCGGAGCTCGTCTCTATAGCACCACTGTGGTTCCTGATTTATTCTCACCAATAAAAATGTTTCAAACCCAAGAACTGCACGGTCTGGCACCAGGCTACATATCAGAATTAGAGAGAGATCTTGTGACCAATCAATGCTCTCCATTAAACTTAAACACACTCAGTTAAAAACCAGAAGTGACTGAGCATTTTCAGTTGCTAAATGATTTGCCATTAACAGTTAATCTCCCCCTTCATTAACACCTTTAATATCCTTCTAAAGACCCTTCTTTTTTTCTTTAGCCTCTAATTTGAAGACCATCACTCTGTTTTAACTTTTTAAAATTTGATTATATTGTATTTTGATGTTTCTGTTATCAAAATACTTTATGCTTTTGTTACTTATATCCTCTTATTTATGTCCATAGCCTTACTTGATCATTCCTGTGTTTTTATTTCTTCTTCTTTGTGTTGTTTTTAAACATGTTTCTATAAACTTGACTTAACTTGACATGGGCATCAGAAGCTCGGGTGCAATGCATCCTGGTAAATGTAGGCATTGCTGGCACGGCAATGCAAGCAGGAGAATTCAGGTTCCTCTGTCAGTATAGCATGGGCTGAGCTATCTGTTGCTTCAGTTGACTAAATTTACCATCAACACTGATGTAACATCCACACAGGAATGGTAAATTTTCCCTTTGAGGGCAGCTTCTGTTGAATCTGATACTAGCAAATATAAAATATCATTTTATGTTCTTGAATCTTAAAACCCTACCACACAGGTGTTTTCACTTTGGGTGCTGACAATCACGTGATGCCTCATAAATTATCGGCTTGACATTTAATTGCATGCAGGAGGGACATGAAATTATATAAAGAATGTAATAATAAGTTGCATGTCTAGCAGTAACAGCAGCAATCCACATGTTTAGTAGTATTCATTGTTTTAATCAATCATCTATTGACGCTGTTGCACTCACTGCAGCCATGTAGCATCACTCCTATTCTGTTCCTTATACTGTAAGCGATCAATACACCCTAAATAATAGATTAAATCCTGTTGAACTGGAGCATTGGTGAATCCTGGGAGTTTTACAGTTTATAGCTCAATAGGCCAGAAAAGGCGATTATTACAGTTAACAATGGCAGACTTCCATTTAAAGGGACAATTCACCCCAACATCAAAAATACACATTTCTCCTCTGTGGTGCTTTTTATCCATCTAGATTGTTTTGGTGTGAGTTGCTGAGTTTTGGAGATATTGGACTTATAGATTAATGCCTTCCACCAATATAATTGAACTCAAAAATTAAAAATTAAAAATCACCAGCAATGTCTCTTCTTAGAAATCATGGCCCGGTTACGCAAGATAGTGCAGAGACCTTGTTGTGAGCTGTTTCATGTAGGTACTATTGACCTTTTGCTGAGTCATGCTTACTTTTTACGAACCTTGGATAATTTTCTCCTTTTCTGTTTGCTGTACATTACACATATGCTATGTGCTAAATTTTGAACAAAAATCTAAAAACAAATTTTAGAAGATTTTGTTGGTGGGCCTGTATGACGTATGACATATACTCACATCTTAAATTAGCTGCTAGCAAAACGCTAGCAAACTAGCTAGCTAATCTACATCAATCATTAGCTAGCCAGTTAGCTAGCCTTTTGCTAACATTAGCCAACTGAAATGTGACCCTATATGTAGCTTTTACAGCAAACCGAGAATCCACAGAGCAAAAAAGGGTAGGACTTAGGAAGGTTGGTTTTCTTTGAACCGAACTACATCCATCAACCGTATCAGCACACAGAAGTTGTGTGCATCCACTCATGGATGAGAGGCCTGTGCTTGTGACATTGTGGGAAATGTCTGCTGTAAAAAAAAAAAAAAGCAGATTTAACTGAAGGTAGGATCAGTTTGCAACAGGAAGCAAATATGTCTTGCCCCCTTCATCAGAATTAAATGGACTGTGAATTTTGGTGTGAGCTAAACACAAGAAGGGCTGTAAGCTGCTCTCCCAACAGAGAGAAGAGATCTCATCAGGCAAGATACCTGTGTGGGTGTAGCTCTGTTACCTGGACCGAAACAATATTATAAATGGAAAGAAACCACATGAGTCAGGTTGAATCAAATTAAATAATCCTGTGCTTATATTTGGGAAAATAATCATATATATATTATGCAATATAATACAAGCTTTCACAATGATTCAAAATATAAAAAAAGTGCAAAATGAGCAAACGTAGCAAACACCAGTTTAAGGTACTGTGGAAAAGAATGTTTTAGCCTGAATGAACAAACCCATGAACAACTTCTGATGTTACAGTATAGCTGGTGGATTCAAAACAAGTTTAAGACGATGAAATGCTATTGATTAGTTCAGACTGAGTTTGATTGGACACACTTTGTTCAGACATTCTTGCACTCACTATGAAATAAATACAATCCCACTGCATGAGTTAAATACTGTTCTGTGAAAATGAATCTTTACTCAGTGTTAATCTTAGGTTTAGACTGGGTTGCACAAACAAGGATTAATTTTTAAACCTGCCTACACCATGCCTTAACTTTAAATGATGTTGCACAAAACTTTAAAACTAATTAAAATTAATAAAGATTAAATTTAAACCTCTCGTTAAGCCTTGGTTTAGTTTTTCTCTAAATCTAGAATGAATTTAATTCTGTTGAACTCAAACTTTAAAGGGGAACTATTATGCTTTTTCCTCTTTTCTGACCTATAAATGTTGTTACAATGTTGGATACTCGGTTAAACGATGCCAACGCATCAAATAATGAGGTCCGTGCATTTGGAAGTGAGCCCTGCACGCTGTTTCAGATGGCTCTGCACGCTTTTTTTACAGTCTTTTTTTAGACAGTGGGTCGCACTGACGTTAATCTGTGCGGACTTACTTATATGGCAATGCCCAGGCATTTGCTCTAGGCCTGCCCTCTCCCCCGCTCTGCTTCAGAAGTTGTTGTGCTGCTTGCTGTTTACAATTTCAGTGTTAGCACGTTGAGCAATGGCTCCGAGAAAATGTTTGTTCTGGTGTGAGGGAAAGCTTCCTTGGTTTAGTTTACTAAAGAGGCGAGCACCAGACAGAAGTGGATAGAGTTGCTTTTTCCCGGCCAGCTAAAGAAAAATACCTCCGCGTTTGTCTGTCTACGGCACTTCACACAGGACTGTTTTATCAATATGGGCCAGTACGAAGCTGGATTAGCCGAAAACGAAATCCATCCTTACGCCGAACAGGTAAGCAGGTAATGACAATAACAAGCTACGCCTACCATTCACGTCATGAAGTAACCTCTGTTCTGGAGAAACTTCAGGCTGTCCAGTCTGTACCTCGGGGATCGGATTCGGGATCCAACACATACGGCTGTATTTCAAAACTTGTCATTTTCAAAATAGAAATTCTTAGTAAAGTTGCTGTTTACTCCGGCACCTGGCAAAATGAGGAGGGACTCGGCGACACTCGGCAGCACTCGGCAGCCCTTCAAAAGTCCTCGGGAGTGTGACCAATCACAGCAGATGGGCTCGGCGGGAGGCGTACATGGAGGAGGGCTGGGGGGTGGAGTAAATTACACAGACCGTTTTCGCGGGATGCACGAAATACAAGGAGGAGATGCAGCGAGAGGCAGAGCGTCCCGAAGATCTACAAAGCTTTGTGTGCGGGTAATCGTGTGTAGCTGCTCCATAGGAGTCCAAGACTCAATACAAAGGCCCGAAAATGAGTATAATAGGTCCTCTTTAAAGTCTGATTCAAAATGTGATCTAACTTTAAAATTAAGTTAACTTTTAAATTGGCTGCCTTTTTAAAATGGATTGAGCAGAATATAGTTCCTTGAAGAAAGTTATGGGATAGACTCAACACAATTGAGTTTTACAATGCATCTCTTCTTTCACTACTTTAGAGTTTCTCTGCTGACCATCACGAGTAGGCCAACTAGGGTAACTTTTTAGCCACCTATGATGTGTTTTTGTTGTTGTTGTTTTCTTTACTTTTTAGCTATCCAGCAGATAATGCAATGCATTGTTAACTTTTAGCTAGCTACCAAGCAATATAACATTTTTTTACTTTATAGTTAGCAAGCAAACAATGTAACATTTTGTTAAGGAATAGAGAGCAGCCACAAAGTAACCATTTTCCCCTCTTTTATTCTTAATAGGTCCCAAAAGCACTTCAACTTATTTTTTATTTATTTTAATTTGGGCAAGCAAGCGTCTCCATTAAACTTATTTTCAGTCAAAGTCAAAAAAACTAAATACAGATTAGTTTTTAATGGTGCAGAAGAACTTAAATTAATTTTAAATCTGGATTTATTCATTTTAAACCTAGTTTTACTAAAATCGGATGAGAATTAATCTTAAATTAAATTGATCATTGTCGGTGCAACACAGTCTAAGTGTAAGCAGTGGGTTTAGATTCATTTAGTCAAGAGATGCAGCAAATACCGTATAAATCGAATGTACCTTTTGTCATTTGATAGCTGAGCATCAACGTCCAAACACGTGTCCAAAGTTGTGATTTACATCTAAAATTCAGATTTTTACCATATACATATTCACAGTTAACTGTAGTTGACTCTAAAAGCTGTCACTAACTTTAGTAATTATACATCTGTCTGCCCTTCGGAGATAAATCCTCAGCACTGTGGTGGTGAAGTGGCAGTGTTTTCATAACCACTTTTCACACTTTGTTTCAAAACTGTTTAACTGTTGACACTGTAAAGAAAATCATTCGGGGCAGTTTTAAAACCCGGCAGTTTAAAGAAATTAAAAACCAAATTGAATCAACATTTCATGAATCCACAATATAACTAATTTTTCAGCTGGTAAATATAATTCTACTCTACTTCACTACCCAACACTGAGCCTAGTTTTCCTGTTGGTCTAAAACAGTAGTACAGGCAGAAATAAAGCAATAGGCCTGTGAGGTGATTTGTCCATGCAGAGCAGCAAACAAACAGAAACATAAAGCTTGTCTCATCTCACTGGTAATAACAGCTAATGCAGTCATTCAACAGCAGCAAAAGTAAGGAATAAATAAGCAAATCAAGTCACGTTTGAAATATCTGCAATCCAACGCTTGCCACACTCACATGAAAAATTGAATTACAACAACCAGCTACAGTTACAACCAGTGTAGAAATCTCCCTACACTGCATTTATCCTGCCTAAGTACTGCAGTGGTTTCTCCTAACCCAGATAATTCATCACAAGGGCTGACCAGGAGTGCCGCGGCTGCATCAACAGACCTGTTTTTCTCAGGAGACGTTTTCACTGGTCACAGCAAGAGAAGCACAGGGGGAACTAATAACATTTATGATGGCTCTGTTCCACTGGCTCTGAGGCACCATGCGCAAGACCAAGGCTAAATAGAATGCAGCCATTATTAATGTTATTAATTACATCTGTAAATTGTCTGCTATGTGTCAAAAATATCTATAAAGGATATGCAATGACAGTACATCCTAACCAACACTTTATAGACTTTATAAAAGAAATGGATGTAAGCTACGAACCTGAAAAGTGGAGACAATGTGGAAGTGCTTTAAGCCTGTATTCTTTCTAATGACCAGCAGGGGGTGACTCCACTGGTTGCGAAGTCTGATTGCATACAAGCCTATGACAATAATATTCTACGTCTCACTTGATTTATTAGCTCAGTAAAGAGTTTCCTAATGAGTTTTTGGTCTCAACTGCTAGTTTTTAAGTCTTCCTGAATAATACAGAATGATGATTTTGTAAATTATGGTCCCATTTGGAGTAGACAATATAGCACGGTATAGCGTTATCAAGGCGTGGCTACCTTGTGATTGACAAGTCACTGCCAAGGCGACCTGACAATCAGGATCAGACTGTATAAAAGCTACTCCTGAGCTTCACCCTCCCGTCCAAATACAGTCACATTTGGCTCTAAAAAAGATAGTGACGGCCAAAATGCCAAACTCAAGGCTTTCAAAACTGTGGCCACAAACCAGTCAGTCTGTGCCAAAATCACTGAGTGTCAGTACAGACCAACTATTGCTCTTATGAACGGGGGAAGAATATCTTCTCTCAATATTGCCAAATTATTATTTTGTTGTTTTTCATGTGAATGCACCTTGCAGATGTTTTCTGTTTTGAAAGGTGGTGTAACCACAGCAACATTAGGCAAACATGAGTCTCTCATAGCCAGATCTTGTAAGTGCTGGAGAAATTCTGCTATAATCTGCTATTGGAGAAAAATGTTATGGCTTGTTTTCTTTAAACCAGAGGTTTCAAAGTCTAAGACTATGGTCGTCCCCTCAGACAACAGCTGTGTCTCCCCTTTATTTGCATAGCTTCGCTTAATTTATGGATGTTTATGGGATCATGATTATATTATTTGATAAACACTCAACAATGGAGCCAAGATAGCCAAATATTGCTGTTTTCATAGCTTCAGACTACGCTAAATATTTTAAAAAAAAGGTCTGTCCAAAGGCATTTATTTGTTTCTGACTCTGGGAAAAACAGTAAAATTCTCCAAAGCTACTGTATCCCTGAACAATTTATCTAACCAAGTCACAAACATTTAAGATATTCTATGTGATGTCCTTTTAATAACTAACATAATTTTTTTTTAACTTTAATTCACTGAGCCTCCCCTGAAACTGTTTTGGAGCCTTCTGGGAGACCAGCCTTGCCACTTTGAAAACATCTGCTTTAAACCAATCACAATTGTCTCAGGCAATGCTAAGGCCAAGATGGTTCTCCTGCAAAATAATGTCTGGGGAACTTCTTTTGATGCACATTTGCGCATGGGGAAGCAAGCTCTGCCTAAAGGAAAAGGTAACAGCAGCTAGCTTGATTATGTTTGTACTTTGACCAGGTTAGAGTTCGGTTAACTTGCCATTTTCAGCATGTAGGTTGCTAGGTCAGAGGTTTTTGTTGTTTTCTGTAGCAACAGGCATTTTGAAAACTGTAACATGCAGATAGCGGATGCTGTCTGACATAAGCAGACGATGGCAGATTTACAGCCACAGTCCACATCTGCTGAGTAAGACCAGGCATACGTCAACATCACATGCATACCCTGTAGTGATGTAGCTGGCTGCTGTAAGAAAGAAATAGAGTTTAAACTCACTGAAAACAGTGACACCACAAGGTAAAGCTATAGTGATATACAAAAAGAAGCCACAATAATTAGCTGAGCTGTTTGGCACATCAACAGTAATGATATGTTAGTAGGCATATGCATGATTCCTGTGATATTTCATAAGAAAATAGAAACGATAAAACCTGTCTTAAACAAAAGTCCATTCTGTAAGTATGAATAAAAGCCCCTGTTCAACGTCTTTACTTGTAAGTCCAAATAATTTGCTGTATTATGCTGGAGAAGATCGATAAAGAAAATGAAGGCGGCGGTTCTGTGAGGTCCCACGTATGTGCTTTGCATTGTTACAGTCTTCTGAGGTCCACTCTGTAGTTTACAGCCTTATGAGGTGAAAGTGTCACAGTAGTCTGAAGAGGAAAATATGCGGTTGATGTGCTTCAATCTGATGATCTGATGAATGTCTCTGCAGAGTCAGATGCCCCCTTTTGGTCGGGAAGTTGAGGTTGTGTCAGTCTCTTTGTGTGTCTGTGTGGGTGTATGTTTGTGTGTGTGTGGGGGCGTATTCAGGGAAAGTTTGAGGCAAAATAAGTGACCTAAACAGGAGGAGAATGGACTCAACTTTCCACTGTTCTGATTGGCTCTTAGCAGGTCTCTCCCAGAATCCTGTGCAGGTCTTCAGGTAGAACACGCCCTTCTTCGCCACGACTTATATTCCTCACCATCCTGCGTTTACACACACACACACACACACACGTGAACACACACAGATGCATCAAAAGTAACAATTTTAGCATGAACTCAGTATTTCCATCTACAGTATTGTTTGCAAGTTAATTTCTGAAACACGTAGGGTATTTTACCACATTCCTGACAACTCCTCATGCAGCAGCTGGATGACATCACCACAGTTAAAAATGATGTCATCCGTGCTGGCCATGCTGCTCTCTACCATGACCCTGTACCTGCCCGGCACCTGGAACAGAAGAAAGGTAAGTAAAATGCAGGGGAATAGAGCATTTTGACAGTTTTTCACATGCACAATAATCCTAAATCTATATATCTGGACATACAAATAGATCATTTCAAAGGTACATAGACACAGTGCAAGATTGGATCTTATCTAATGTGAGCCTGCCAAGGGAGGAGCGACAGAGAGAGGAGCAGGAAGAAGGAAATGAAACGCAAAAAAGATGTTGTGAGTAGCACGAAGTGGTGGACAGTAGTCGTTTTTCTATACAATTATCAAGTGAATTTGAAGTGAACTTGAGAAATGTTGCAAAAAAAAAAAAAAAAAGGAAATGCAATAAAGCAGCCAATAAACAAAGCTAAAAAATTGTAGTTTTGCCACAAGTTGGCAATATAGGCTACGTTAATAAACATAGTCGAAGGGAACAACAAAACCAAACAAGTAATAAACCTTGCAGAAGAAGAACAAGAAGATTACTTTTAAAAGTAACTTGTTACATTACAAGATTACTTCCATTAAAAAGTAACTTGTTACATTACAGCATTACCTAGAGAGAGAAGTAATTTGTGACAGTACTTTTGTGTTACCAAAAATTAAAACTGTTTTTGCAATTCTGTGCACATGATGTGCACATACTGCCTACGTACAAACTATAAAGGTGTATGGCTTTTCAAATCACATAGGCTCACCCAACCAATGTTCTCCTTTACTCCAAAGTAGAGATCTAACGCAGGAGAATTTTTAAAAAGTGTGTCACATAGTTGATTCTTTGGGAGTAAGAACTAGACTTCTGAGGCTACAAAGTGTCTTCACAGGAGTATTATCACAAAGACAAATCTTAGCGATTATGGGGAATTTGTTCAATACATCCATCTTGACATCCAACTTGAGATAATCCATGTTTTTAGTGTCCAACAACACGGTCATACAGCTGTCCTCTGTCTCAAATACACAAAAGTGTTCCTCGGAGTCTCCTCCGCTGACAGGTGCAGGCGGCAGTAGATCTTGCAATGGTTCTCAAGCAGGGAGAGCACAGCACTGGGCTGTGAGCAGCATCTTTTAACAGTAACAGATTACTTTTTTGAACACATAAGTAAGTACTTAAATTTCAAAACTAATGTTTTAGGTTACTTGTTACAGCAAAAAAATGCTTTCGAAATTGAGTTTTACTTTTTCTGTTTTCATAAACCTTTTCTAAAGTGATACTTCAAAATCCGCATGAAAGTAAAACAATAAAATGAAAATGTGGCTAGTGACTATTACCCCTCATCATGGAAATATCTGGGTTTAGTTTATGGCTGCATTTGCCCACCAAGCTGTTTGCCATCTGTGTGTTGGTGATGCAAGAGGACTCTGGGCCCAGTTCCACCACCCAGTTGAGGGAGGCGACATATCTGGGGAGTCTCATCCGGGTTCAGCCAGGACCTACATCTCAGTTAGTGGCTGGCTTCAGGGCTCAGCGTTCATGAAATCCCGTAGACATAACAACAAATCATTTCTCCTGTGCTTCCTGCAGCATGACAGTAACCAGATCTCACCAGGGGGGCAGGCTGATCGTCGTCATCTGAGTCTGATATGTTGGAGAGGTCTGTAGCACCCCAGTCCTCCAGGCCATCACAGATCGCCACTGAGTGGGCGGGGACAGGCCAAGCTGCAGGGGACAAGTCAGCTGAGATGACTAAAAACTGCGGTCTAACACTTTTTAATCACTGATTTTCCATAATCTATGATATGTGTATCCACTGTGAACAATTACCCAGGGCAAAGATGTTTTTCAGGTCATCAAGGGTATACATTCGGACAACAAATGACTGTTTCTGCTTTAAGAAATTAAAAAGATATACTCATGACACTCTTCTATAACTTTCATTACATTTTCTTCTTTTACATGCCATAAAAGAGTTAAATGCTCATGATTCTGTGTCCTTTTAGTGTTTTTTTAAGCATATTTTTACTGTATCATTGATGTATTTTATTATGCTTTATGTAGCTTCTGTTTAACTTGATATGTGTTCTATGTTTCCTGTGGCTTCAAGACAAATTTACCCTCAAGAAAAATTTAAAAGGACAGTTCAGATTATTTGAAGTGGGGTAGTATGAGGTATTTATCCATAGTCAGCAGCTGACACACCCCCACGTTGGAGAAGCAGAGAAGAGCACCAGTGTTGGAAACTAAGCAATTACTGCTGTGGACACAGATAACACCAAATTTTATTTTAGCCACCTAAAAAAAAAGGTCCACTCAAAAAAATCTGTATCAGTTTAAATGTATGCTATATTTAGAATATTTTCACAGCTTTAGCTTGCCGTTAGAGAGCCTTTTCTGATGGGAAACCTCAGCCAAATATCTCTCTCTCCAAAGCCACCGGACTCCTTTGGCAAAATCAGTAATTTTACCTCGCAAAACACGAGGGGCACTGATCTACCGCTGCCTCGATCTGTTTGGGTTCTTTGTGTTATTGTGTGACTTCAGTGAATCCAAACTAACCCTTAAAATGCACAAAGTCACAAGATAAGACAAACAAACTAACTGATTGAGGCAGCAGTAAACCAGCAGCTCCATTGTTCTGTGAGAAAAAGAGCCTGGTGTTTTTAGAGAGAGCGATATTTGGCTTATATAACAGCCATTTCCATGGGAATAGCTGTCTGATGATAGCAAAGTAAAGTGCTAAAAATATTCTAATTATATTGTACACTTAAACTGCTACAGAGTTTTAAAGGTGGGTCTTTTTTTAGGTGGCTAAAATATATGTTTCTGTTGACCCCATCTACTGTAGGTAATACACTAACATACAACCCCACTTAAAAAAATCTCACACTATCCATAAGTAAAGTTCAATTTGAGAGACATCATCACCCAAAGTAAGACCCAGCAGAAACCAAATGTTTAGTTTTTAATGAATTTCTCAGACAGTGAAAGTGGCCAATAATTATTGTGAAGACAAAAATACTATGAAGTTAAAAAAAAGTAATTGATGTGTGAGTTTGAGTGTGTGTCAGCAACTCACTGCGTCGAGGTGAGTGAACCACAGGGTCGGAGTGGGCGGGGCTAGTGTGTATGGACTCCTCCCCCTGGTACCTGTGGGAGTGGCTTGTTGCTGAGGAGCTGTGAGGAACAGGGAGACACGCTGAGCAGCCTCCAACCGATGCTCCGCCCCACGACACACACATCTCTGATGCACTAAACAGCATCACCATGGGAACAAGACACGACCACAACAAACAAAACAAAACGAACAACAACAACATCCACGTGTCACAAAACGAGCTCATCCACATTCTGTAAGTTAATACAGCATTCCAGTAGGTTCACATATATTCCAGCGCCTGATTTCAAAGCATGTTTGAGGTCATAAGACAAAGATCAATTTATCAGAGATCGCTGCAATATATGGAAATATTATTCCGAGTGCACAGTATTCTGCACACACACACACACCAGACCCTGATTAAACAGCATTTGCAAATAATCCACTATGTGGTTTAACCTGCTTTAAGTAGTAGATGGTTGAAAAAAAAATATTTGTAAGTCACTTTGTCTGATTATGCTGAAGCCTACCCATCTGACAAATAAAGCAGAAACACTTTGATTACTTACAAATGCTCTCTACACCTATATCATGTAGACAAGTCATTCAAAAAGTGACAAACATTCAGAGAATCTCATCCTCCATCTGTTAGTAGGAATCAAAAAGTACCACAAGACAACTGACAACTGAACTGTAAGTCTTTATGAATGCATCTACTTAAAGGAAAAGGCTCGCATTCTTTTATATTTTCAACAAATCCCATGAAATGACCAGAATCAAACAATGTGTTAGTCCACCTGTCAGTGTTTTCTGAATTCCCTGGCCCACTGAAGTTGTAAATCTTTAAGAATGGGTCACAAATATACAGTTTGAGTTTTGAGTTTTGACACGAGTTTGTATTTGTCTGTCTGTGACAACTAGTCACTAGAAAATATTATTCAAACAGGATGAAACAGTGCAACAGTGGCTACGTTCACACTGCAAGGATAGTGCTTGATTCTGGTTTATTGCTTAGATCAGTTTTTGTTTGGCTTGAACTGCTCAAATGAACAATCACAAAGACTTCACACAGTGTGCTGTCATTCAAAGGTAAACACAGAGGCCACTGAAGTTGGTGTTTACAGTTTCATTAATATGTTGATGTGCAGTGGAAGCCATTCATGAGCAGATGATAATGATAATAATGGCTGCTACTTCTGTGCGGAGGTGTGTGTGGATGCAGAGTCAGGGTCAGGAATGGTGGGACTGATGTGAATGGCTTCACAGAGACAAATTTCATCCAGAATTTCAGGATGTCCAGAGACTTCTCTTAACTTTATCTGTCAGTGAGTCTTTGAAGACACTGTCACACTGACATAAAAGTCACATGAATTCTGATATGACTGTTCACACTGAGGTCACACTGCAAAAAAATCAGACCTGTATCTGATTTTGGACCATATACAAAAGAGCCCCAAATCTAATTTATAAAGATCAGACTCCATGTGACTTGTGCTGTTCACACAAAACACAGATCTGAGTCACAAAAACTTTTGTCTGCAGGGTTAAATTTGGCAGTACAGCTCTCTGACAATGTCTGTCTGGGGCACAGAAGAATTAGATATGTTGGGGTTTGGCTACACAGACAACTGATTGCTGTTTTTGATCTGTTCATTTAATTTGCTGACAAGAAAAAATATAGAATATTTGCAGCCTTATCCTCTAAGTTTTAAAATTATATCACAGTCTTAAAATATTTGACCCCTATAAAACGATGCACCAATGTTGATAATTTTCCTGCATGAGTCAACAAGTTGTGTATTGTGAAGCATTCATGACGTTTGTAACATGCTAGCATGCTACCAGTAAACAGAACACTGATATCTCCTACAAACACTCCACAAACACACACCAACACCCCGTAGAGCTCCATTTTTGACATGACCCCAGAGAACCAGCACTTTCAATGACTAACAAGCATCAGAACAACTGTAAGATCTTGGAGGACCTCGAATAGTGTTCTAACAATTCTCTCTGACTTAAATTCTGGCATTTATCTCTTAACATGTACGCTCAACTCACCTTTATGCTCATTCAATCACTTTGTCATGTTTCAGTGCATGTTTAACCCTCAGGATCGATAACATAACCTAACACACTTAAGAGCTGTTTAAGCAGCCTGGAAAGATGTTAATGCAGCCATTTTCAGTCATGGTGGTCAACAGATCTTTAAACCATCTACTCAGGGACTGTTAGTCCTGCTGCTCTTGTTGTTATAATGGAAACCAGTTGATACAGAACTAGCAGGTGGTGCAGCATTCCTCCATGGTGCTGAAATTTAGCTGCTTGGAGTTTCAGCACCACAGACAGTGTTAAAGCAGGATGTAGTCATGAACACCACTTCTCCGGGGTAATGACAAAGATGCTAATAAATCACACACACACACAAACTCATATAATAACTTTAACATCCTGTGTACAAGAATCATGATGCTTTGTTAAAAAAAACAAGATGTGTGTGAAATTGTGGGATTATTTCATCATCAGTCAGAAATTGAATTTCTATCATTAACGGTGTAGGTGAGAGACCCCTTTTCCTTAATGTATCAAGTTTTAAATAAAGTTCTGACCTGAGACTGAATTAAAAGTGGGTGGACCCACATCAGGAGGTTATGAACTGACACAGAGGATGATAGGGAGGTCATGCAGAGACAATCACCTGTCAGAGAGGGTGTTGTCTGAAAGTGGAAGAGAGGGAGCATCATCTGAGAAAAGGAGAAGAGACAGAGGACACAGACATATGACTTCATTTCAGAAGAATCAATCATCAAAACAACAAACTGAATTCTTTCAGAAGAACTCTGAAGTCTGTTATTTCTCTGGGAGATTCAGTATAAAGAAGAAATCTGTAACATATTTACTGTAATAAATCATCAAATTACCATGATATGTTATAAGAGATTAAGGAAAAATGTCAGGTTGAAACACTCACTTCTCTGACAACGACACCACAGCCACAGTGTCCTTTGAATTTTCTAGCTGGTAACTTGTGTTATTGTTTGCCAATTTCACATTAATTAGAGCTGAAATTAATTTCAAATATTTGCTCAGTGGGTTAGTGTCTGCTTCTGTCTGAGACGTAAAGAATCATCAATAATCTTTTAGAAGGACTAGATGTTTATAACGGTTAAATTGAGCAATGTGTTAATGGGGTTTGGCAGGCAGCCACTGAACTCCAACTCCAGAGCTGTATTTTCAGAGCAGTGGGCTTTTGTTTTCAGGGTAATGCACTTAGTTTGTCACCGTTTGTTATTACCAAATTACAATGTTGAGCTCCTGCAGTGTTCCTGCAGCCTGCCTGAGCTTCCTTGAGACTGGGGAGGAGGGGGCGGGGCTGAAACAACTAACTTCAACCATAGATTGTATATTTAATATGATTTAAGTTTATTCAAAATATGATCTAATTTCATTTACAATGGCTCCAATGGCTCCAACCAAAAATCAGTTCTGACATTGAAAGAGGTTAAATAACATATCTACTGTTCTATATTGTCTCTTTGCATAAATAATTTAGAGCTGAATCTAAGTTAAATGCATTAAAATCAGGCCTTTCAAATTAATAAATAAAACAGAGGCAGTAAATAAATATATATAGCAGTAATAGAAACCTTGACGCAGTTTCAGCTGATTAGTGAGAATTTTTCGGATCTCCATCAGCCAGGCAACTTTGACCTCCACTGTGGGAGCCTGGACGAGACAAACACACACACAGAGCACAGCAGGGACCGTAAGGTGTGCGAGTGAACGAGCAGAAGGTAGCAGCACTGAAACTCAAGCAATAAAGATAAATATAGAAAATAGGAAGCAAAAGGTAAAATACCTGAACTATGTACACTACTTCTCTCCCACTGTACCAGATTTCGAATTTCTTCACATCTCCCTTCACAGTTTCTGTGATTCCCACTGCACTCATCTACAGAAAGAGAGAAAAGTCATTACAGTTCATTATAACCTGTCGTCTTCACAGACTCTACACTGTTATTTTCATTGTAAATTGCAGCTGAGGTCCAACAGTATTCAGTGCAAATCAACAGACAATAGACTGACCGGTCGATAGTTTCAAAACATAATACAATAAGCTTCATAAAGGAAGAATTTATTGTGTAGCTGTTCAATTGGACTGCACTGGTTGACGCTAATAAAATCAGCGTGTTGTATATTGTTACTCTGAGGCAGGATTTGAAGCTGTAGAAGGGCGTCCTGTCGTGAGTGTCTTCGTCTCTGCGCTTGCAGAAGAGCAGGGCGTGCTCGTAGAGGAAGAGATGTCTCTGCATGGGCTTGAACCTTGCCATCTCCTTCATTCTCACTGCCGCCCTCTTATGGCTGATCCACACGCTGAAGCCTCCCTGCATCACCACCCGACCCAGCTGGCTGAGGTCACCCTAGAACAGACACGTGTAATTTAGTAATATTTGAAATATAGTAACTATATTGTGGCAGATAATGGAAATGTTATTTTCATCTAATTTATTTATCTTTCTGAACAGACCAAACCAAAAAATGATGGATAATAATTGCATTTTTCCAAAGAATATAAAACATCTGAGTTTCACTTAATAGTTGCTAATTTATGCCTGATGCTGTAGAAAGACTGTTCACAGATAAGTCTGAGATTAGATAATGCAAATGAAATGAAAAAATCATGAATGAGATAGATTTAAAAGCATCCATCCTCACTATCTGTACTGTAATCAGAGCAGGACAGACAAAGTGACGAAAGCTCTGATTGGACCATTTTATATTAAAACATAATGATGAATGTCAATAAATCTGTCATCCAGTGCAATGACTGTCCCCTCTGTCCTCTTTATTGATCTGACTGGTTGGTACCTGATATCCAGTAATGGCTATCTGATGCATGGAGTCGTTGACAGACTTGAGCAGCTCCAGCATGGAGGCCAGAGCCTCCCGGAGTTCACAGCGGTACTGCTCCTCCGCACAGTGTTTCAGCAGCTCCTGCACAGGGACACAAAGACACAGGTTGACCGGTCAGTGTCTTTCACTTTATCTAATCTAGTTTGCCTTGATGTCTTCCTGCCTGAAGGTCTGTGTGTACAAATCAGTTTTGTTTGGATAAATCTTGTCAATTTATGTCTGGGCCTGTTTAAGATGTCTGCCTGTGTCTTTGTCTGCATGATGGTCTCTATTACTTGGCTCTCTGTGCCAGCGTCCCTCTGTCCTCTCATCAATCTGAATGAAACGTGGACTTTTTTTTAAATAGACTGACCTGATCACATGACCACATATATACAGCAATACTAGCTGCATTACCCTGTGGATGGCAAGGTCAGTCCACCAGTTTGATCCAGATTGAAATAATAACTGTTTGCGATGGACAGCCATGACGTTTTGTGCAGACATTCATGTTCTGCAGAGGATGAATCCTGTTGACTTTAGTGATTCACTGACTTTTCCTCCAGCACCACCAGCAGCCTGAAATGTTTGGCCTTTACTGGATTAACTATTGGACAGATTGCCATAACATTTGGTTCAGACCACTGACTGTAAATAAAGATGGCTGATGTGTCTCCACATCCTCCCACTGTACAGAAATAAAGCCAGAATATCCCGGATATGAGCGCTGCCATCATGCACTGATGTCATTTGGAGTCTGCAGAGTAGTGCTCAAAACCCTGTTATGCCTGTAAGTACATCCTCACAGAGTCACTAGCACGACTGCAATCTTGCAGGTGATACCATTTACAGAAATTGCAAAATGAGGTATCTTTGGACTTCCTTTAATTAAACTTATTCATTAGAATTTTGACATGCAAATGAACTTCACAGCAAGGATGCAGGGTAAGTGCACCACATCTCTTCACGATGAAAACAGCTGTTCAAGAGTCACTCAGTGCTTGATACATTACTGTTGCTGTTCTCTTTTATCATGTCTGTTTACAAATCGTCATGCAAAAAACAATGAATGGATTTTCTGAAATTTTGGATATGCAATCTAAAACCAATTTCCCCTTATGATGGCACCTAAAAACTAAATCTTTTGGACAGTCTTTTGCATGTCCTTGTGAGAGCTGCATCTCTACAGGACTCTCCTTGACTGAATGGCTCAGATGTACAGAACCTTGAGGAGCAGCTGGTACTTGGTGAGGCGCTGGACTGGTTTCAGGAGGTAAGAGTCCAGACCCAGCTTGTGGTCCAGCTTCTTCTGGCACTCCTGGAGAGACAGAGACACATCCATGCACAAGTAACAGTCGGAAAACCACGATTCTGTTCTGGAAAACAAATAGCTTTACAAGCAAATATATCAAGATGCCTATCAACACTAATCCAAATGACTTTCACACCATCGATATGAGAGGGGATCATGTTAAAATATACAGTGTGTAACTACCTGAAAGAAGGGCGAATCAGAGCACTGTCTCCATAGCAACTCTGAGCGAGGCTTGTTTTGGCAGTAACGCTCATACACCTGGAACTTCTCTTTCTGCTCAGACACACACACAAACGCATACATGTACATTTGTATATGCTATGTCATATGACCTCACATGAAGCTGCCATGTTTCTCCTCATGTTTCCTCACCCGTTGCAGGAAGCAGGCTCCCACCCTCTCTGGTGTCTCCAGGCAACCCTGCAGATCTTGGAGGAAGATTCTGAATGAAGAATCCAAGAGGAAAATCAAAGGAAATTGGATTGGCGTGCTAAGACAACTCTGTGACAGCTTGTGAGCTCAGTGTGTGTGTGCATGTATGTATGTCTATGTGTGTGTGTGTGTGTGTGTGTGTGTGTGTGGTGTGTGTGTGTGTGTGTGTGTGTGTGTGTGTGTGTGTGTGTGTGTGTGTGTGGTGGTGGTGGTGTGTGTGTGTGTGTGTGTGTGTGTGTGTGTGTGTGTGGTGTGGTGGTGGTGGTGGTGGTGTGTGTGTGTGTGTGTGTGAGGGGGGGGTATGTGTATGTGTGTGTGTGTCTTGCCTGCTGTGGAACTGGTAAATTTCTGGCATGTTGCCAAATAGAACATCCTTCTGGGTACGTAGAGCTGAAGGAAGAAGATTAGCCATGGATGGGTCCTCCATTTCTGCCCTGTAGCCCTGATAAATATGAGAGGAGAGGAGAGGAGAGGAGAGGAGAGGAGAGGAGAGGAGAGGAGATAAAAAATCACGCAGGATACGAAAACTTGATCGGAGGAAACAGGAGATGCAGAGTAACACAATAAACAAAATGACATTGTGATACATTTTGGGTCAGTGTATCTTTTGGTCATTCAGTTTTCTCTTTAGAAGCTAGTATTAAACACGTTTGAAATACAAGGCAATTTTCTGTTTCATGGTCAAAAAGGGATGAGTAAAATTTTTAAAATATATTGATTTTTATTTTTCCAGTATTTAGTAGAGCATCCATCCATTTTCTGTAACCGCTTATCCGTGAGGGTCGCGGGAGCTGGAGCCTATCCCAGCTGACTTTGGGCGAGAGGCGGGGTACACCCTGGACAAGTCGCCAGTTCATCGCAGGGCTGACACACAGAGACAAACAACCACTCACACTCACATTCACACCTACGGGCAATTTAGAGTCACCAATTAACCTGCTGCATGTCTTTGGACTGTGGGAGGAAGCCGGAGTACCCGGAGAGAACCCACGCGGACACGAGGAGAACATGCAAACTCCACACAGAAAGGCCCTGCCGGCTCGGGGATTCGAACCCAGGACCTTCTTGCTGTGCGGCGGCAGCGCTAACCACTGCGCCATCGTGCCGCCCCGTATTTGGTAGAGCAAAAAATAAAATCATTAGAAAACAAAAATGAACAAAGCTGTTTTTTCATTTTCTGAGAAATCTGGATTTCTCTCAGTGTTCAATCTTTGAGAAAATTAGAAGGAAAGTCAACTAAAATTATATTACACCATTCATAATTTTCTCAAAAACTGAACCATAAAATAAACCAAAAAATGACTCAAATTCACAGCAGCATTTGTTCACAGGTCAATCATGACCTAACAAAAATGGCAGTGATGATGACATATGATCTAAAGGCCAATATATATATATATATGTATGTATAATATATATATATATATATATATATACATACATACATACATACACACACATATATATGTGTGTGTATTTATATGTGTGTGTGTGTGTGTGTGTATATATAATTATATATACATATATATATATATATATATATATATATATATATATATATATATATAGAGAGAGAGAGAGAGAGAGAGAGAGATATGTATGGAATACTGTACTGAGGTGATTTTCTTGCTGGATTTGGCTCCTGGCACCGCAGGGCTAAGTCAGCTAATTAGGTGGCTAGTTCCACGGCTATTGAAGCTAACTAGCTAACACTAGCTACAGATGACAGCAGACAGTGGTTAGTTTGCTTTAGCAAAAATTAAAATATCTGTCCATCAGGTAACTCTGTAAGCTAAATCATCTTGGTACTGTACTCCGTACTCAAACTTATAATATTTAATGACATCTTCAGTCCAAATGGTACCACTTTTGATGAAGTTCAGGAAATTATTAATGAGACCGTTACAAAAGCATTAGGAAGTGTAATAATACTTAATGTCATCTTTATGACAATTCCAAAATGTGTCACTTTATTGAGGTCAAGAAAAATATTCATGACACACTTTTAATGGTCTCATGACGGGCAGGGTCAAAACCAACCACATATGACTGTTTAATTGTCAGAGCTGTCATAACAAGGACATCTCAAACAATGTCAGCTTTGCATTAAAAATTAGAATTGACAGAATGACACTTGGTCATGAAAAAAATACCTTGTATTTCAATTTTGATTTTTGTATTTTAAAACAAAATCAATCACTCATTTTTTGTTTTTTAATAACCGGTTCTGAAAATAAAGTCAAATGACCAAGAGATAGACCCTTTTGCTTTATTTCTCTTTCTTCCCTCTACTTTCTGTTGTTCAACTCAGTAAATTATCTAACAAAAGCAAAATTATATGAAAATAATCTAAAATAAACTCACCAGAAGCACAGAGAGCAGCTCGTCCACATAGATCCTCTCTGTAGCAATCAGTTCCTTCATAATATGGCTGGAAAGAATGAGACAAAAACCAAATGTGAAGACAGAAGAGGTGTGCACACACTGACCCTGGCTCCTATATGGCTCACACACATACTGCAGACTGATACACAACCAGCGCACAAGTACAGTCACAGATCAAACCTCAGGTCAGGGATTATGTGAGACAGGTGAAAGACTTTGTACCGTGTGACCTGCTCTGGATTGTCTGATTCCGCCTCTGAATCTGTTTCAGATGTGGGGCCGTACAGACAGCTGCGGTTCCCTTGGAAATCATGCATCACCTCGATCTGACAAAACAAACAGGAAACAAGTACGTCAGCACATTTAAGAGACAAGTTCTAGCATATCTGCTTTGAGCTAAACGCTAACATCAGCATGCTTACACTGGAATCGCTAACACATGTTGATGTTTAGCAGGTATAATGTTTACCATGTCCATCATCTTAGTTTAGCGTGTTAACATGCTAACATTTGCTAATTAACATTAAACACAAAGTAAAGCTGAAGCAAGAATGTCATTAGTTCTGATGGTATTTGTTCATAAACTAAAGTACCATGTTATGGAACAATTTTTCTCAGTTTTGACCTGATGATAGCACTAAATGAAAAGATAAAAATAACAACACCTTAATTAATTACAATTCATCCTGAGGGTGATATGAATAGGAAAGGGGAACTGAGAACCGGAACTGTTGAGAACTGGTCTCAAATTGTTCGATCCATTGGACTCATATGTCATTATGTCATATGTCAGTATGCTTTTCTGACAGTTGCACACTGAAAAACAATGACGTCAAACTCGTGGCGTCTACATTACTGGAAACTTGCAAAAAGAAGGAGTCATGACAGGGAGGATAAAACTGGTCCAAAGCATAGCTTCATTTCACAAAGATAAGAACAGTGTTGGTTGTAACGACTGTAAAATGATCATTTCAGTTGTTTTTCAGAAGCCACTGGGAACCTGATCCACTCACAGCTATTCTTGGAGCAACGAACTCCTTGGTTTTTGCCAATAAATGTGAAAAAATAGAGACAATAGAGGGAGTGTGTCCGATAAGATCTGGGACCCTGTACTGAAATAGCGGGCTAGGATGTATTGTATTTTTTGTTTGTGTGTTTGTTTTTTTCCTTATTTCCTTTGTTTATTGTTGTTGTATTTTGCTAAGTACTCAATATAATAAACATGTTTAAAAAATGATCAAGGTCAAGTAAGGGTGGAAATACCAGTAACACAATAAAACATCTTTCTACGTAACATGGACTTAAATAACAGGGACGTCAGCTGCCATTAGTGTCATGCAGATTTTTTTCTCTGACTAAGAAAACTGAAACAAAAACAAATGCTGTACAAATATTCTCTCATTTCATCCATTTAGATCCTCTAAGGCTACAGCCAGCTCAACTAAAATTGATCAGGAATTAGTAAGGGAACCTATAAAGAATTGGACTGATAAGCAGAATCGATAATAGCATTGGTATCATTAAAATCTTGTCAATTCTCATCTCTAGATATGAATGTGTCAACCAGATTTCAAGACAATCCAATAGTTGTCCAGACATTTAACTCAAAACCATGAATGTGAGGCTTACAGTGGTGCTACAGGAAAAGTCCAAGGATCACCAAAGTCAGACTGATTCATCCTCTGGGGACCAAGAATGTTGGTGCTAAATTTATGGCAATCCATCCATCTACTGACCGAGATTGTGAACCCTAAAGCCACGCTGTCAGTGTGCCTAAAACACACACACACACCTTGCGATGGCTGTTGTTCCTCCTCGCGGTTCTCTTGCCAGGAAGCAGGTCAAAGGAGAACTTGGAGTTCAGGACATTAAAATCTACACCTGTGGAGAGAATCACACAAACACAAAAATACGACTTGTGATGCCAAACACAGAGGAGTTGCAGACAAAAGACTGTGCAGGAAATATAGAAGAGAACAAAACATAGTGCTGAATGTCACGAGAAGGGAGAACAGGCGAGAGGAGACGTGAGAGTGGGGTGTGTAAAGAGAGTGGTTGAGATAACTGCATCATAATATCCTCGTCAACAAAAGACAGTGGACAGACTAAATCTACACTCCAGAAGTAAGTGTATGAAAACATCAGGAAATTTTTCAAGAATGAATTAAGTGATTTTATCCTGCTCTTAATGTCAGAATCTTCTAGAAAAAAGGTGAAACTGCACCGAAATGTGGTTCTGATTTATTTTCCTGAAAATAAAAGAGACAAAAGATTAAAGAAAAATGAGAAAAGAAAAGGATAGAAAAAGAACAGAAGACAAAAGAAAAAGAAAAGAGGATCAATGTGAGGAGAAGGGGCCATCGGAGTGGGTCGTACCATGTTTGGGGGAGAAGAGGGGTGACTTGCAGCGCTGTGAGGTCTGGTCTGGTTCAGGCCTGGGGGCTACCAGCTGAATTGGTCTGACCTGCACATCTGCCAGCTTCCTGAGACACTGCTCTCTGTTTCTGATCATGGACTGGACAGCATTCAGCTTCTCTGTTACCATGGAGATTTGGGACTAGAAAGACAGAAGAGAAAGTGTGAGTTAAAGTGTGTTGTGGATCATCTCTGTGTGCTGGTGTCAGTACCCGTGGGTTACCTGCAGCTGTGGGGTTAGTATGGCTTCAAACTCCAAGCTCAGAGTGTCCTGGCTGTTTTTCACTGCGGATGGCGCCCTCTCCTGGTGACAACTCAGGGACTGCAGCGCCTCCTGAGCTCCCTCTCTGGTTTGGAACCTGTCCACCATCTGACTCGCCAGAAGGTAGGCGCCCTCGTCACACCACCGCAGTGCCTACGCACACACAGACAGAGGACGCAACACAAGAAAACACGTGTTTGAAGGCACTTTAGAGAAAGAACAAAGAAAAGATTCATGACAGGAAATGTAACAAGTGTCCATTTAAAGGAATAGTCTGGGTTATTCGTGGGATTGGGATTTGGGATTGTATGAGGTACTTATTGATAGTCAGTGTATTACCTACAGACAGAGGACACGCCCTCAGTTTGGAGAAGAAGAGAGGAGTACCAGCAAGGAAGCTAAGCAATGAACTGCTGTGGACAGAGTCAGCAACAAAAGGTATTTTAGCCACTTAAAAAAGGTCCACCCAAGTTTAAATATTTTCACCACTTTTACTTTCATTTGTCAGCTTTTTCTGATATACACACCGAATATGGCTTTTTCCAAACTCACCAAACTCCACAGGCGAAATCAGTCATTTTGCCTTGCAGGACGCGTGAGTTAGTGGTCTACCACTGCCTCGATCTGTTGGTTTATTTGTGCTATTGGGTGACTTTGATGAATCCAAACAGTTCTTTTAAAACACCAAAGTCACACAATAATGCAAACTAACAAACTAACCAGTGGAGTTTGTTTGGTCTGGAGAGAGCAATATTTGGCTTATATAACTGTAGTTTCCCATCAGAAAAGGCTGTCTGATAGCAAAGCAATGAAGTCAAAATATTCTAAATAAAGCAGACACTCAAACTGATATGATTTATTTTAGGTGGACCTTTTTAAATTGCTAAAATACCATTTGTTGCTGACCCTATCCGTGCAGGTACTCCTCTCTGCCTCTCCAAAGCGTGACGACCACCACGTATTGTACATAATACACTGACTATCGGTAAGATTCTTGCACCTTTTCTGTCATTCATTACAATCAAACAAAAGCAGTCATTCAGAGCACAAAACTAGGAAAAATGGAAAACAGACAAATAGAAAAATTAAGAACATTTTAATAACAAAACACACAACTTACACTACGCAGTTTGTGATGAAACTTGCATGGAAGTTTGCTTACAGAGCAGTGAAACAAAAATACAAAACAATTAATGATTTTTTTTTTCCTGATTTTTCACTGTGACAATTCTGAGTTTGCATGTGTATATTTTTAAGTATATGTGTCAGCAGTTACCCCTTCGAGGCGGAGCAGCAGGTCTCGTGCTCGAGTGAGCGAGGCCCGCTTGGTGCGTACGGCAGTAGTGATGACATCACAGCGATGTCGAAGCTCGTTGCAGCGCTGGATGATGAGTGCCATGGCGTAGTGGTGGTTGGCAGCCAACTGGTGACCATGCAGGATCACCACCTGGGCCCGAGCCATCTCCTCCTGATACACAAACACATAGGAAGGTTTAAGTCCCAAGAAGAGTTGAACACCATTTCATTACACTTCGTCTCGTAGTAACATTGATCATGTTGACTGGGTTTGGGTTTCATGTTCCCACACATCCAAATATTTTTGTTTACTGAAGCAAGAAGACAGTTACCATTTAGAGACACTTTTCTTGAAAAACAAAGAACATATTGAGCCCTAAAACTGTTTGCATTAGACTTCATAAGGAACAGGCTAAATACTTATACAACAAAAATCAACAGGGGGCGCTGTTCTTCCACTGCAAACAGACATAAAGCTTCCAGTCATTTGCAAGGATAGAAGGTGTAATAAAAAAATAAATATAATAAATAATAAATATAATACATCGTATTATAATTACATTGCCTAGTTTAGTTTTTCACAGAAATGAAGGAAATGCTGAGATACAGGCTTACTGTGTATATTATATTTCAGAAGTTTTCCCTTATGATCAAGAAGACTCCTTGACCCTTCATGAAGCTTTGGCGACCTCTAGTGGGGGTTGGGACCCAATAGTTGGGAATCAGTGCCCTATGCTACATCATATTAGGGTATCACAACAAGTATTACAATGATATCATGATATACTGATGTTTAAGCAAGAAATATATAACAATTACACATTAAAATTAGTGCTACAATCCAAATAGCCAGTTGGAACCATAGACTGTATATTAAATAGGCAGAAATAAACATCTACTCCTTCTAGAAGATTAGTTATGATTTCTTACAATTCACAAACAGACACTAATTCCTTAGGCAAATATTCGGCATTCATTTTTAACTCTAATTCAGATGAAACAGCAAACAATAACACAAGATATGGTTTGCGTTGTTATCAGAGAGGCGGGTATTTCAACTTAACGTCTTTCCTTAATCTCTGATGACATTTCATGGTCATTTTATGATTTGTTACAGTAAATTTATTACAAAATTCTCCTTTAAGATGCTGTAATGTGATCTTCATCAGACACATAATATCACGCACATCAATGCATTTTGTTCTGCTCGGCCACTTCCTGCAAACTGTAACTGCGTGCAGATTGTGTGATTTAGTTTGTGACCTCAGCACGTTCATCCAGAGTTTCCAGGTCTTTCAACAGTTGTTCTGTCTGAACCACCGTGGTCCCCACAAAGGCAATGTCCTTCTCCTGGTTAGTGAGCCTCTCCAGCACCTCGTCCATCTACACACACACACACACAGACACACACAGTAAATCAACACAGCAGTAAAAGACAGACAAAAAGGGACAGATGCAGACAGACACCAGTCATCACACCTGCTGGAAACTGATTTCATAGTGCAGCAGCTGGTGGTACTGCTGCAGCTTCAGGTGGTGTTTCTCAAAGAAGCCATCAAACGCCTCCTCCATGTCTCTGAGCTGGGCCAGGAGCCTAAAACACACACAACACACACAAGTTCACACGAGCTGCCTGGTGAAAGAAAAGTTTAACCCTCTGCTGCACAACAGGGGTATAAAAAGATCAGACTGTGTGAGATTTTATTTCCACAGTTAACTGGGTTTTGATCATCACAGACCCCTATTTTTATTTTTATTTTCTTACTTTTCGAATTCTATCACTGTCCCTCTAATGCACAACATGGGTCAAAAATAACGCATATTCATTTCTTATGTTATTTCTGTCTGAGAGCTTCTTGGCTGTTTCTTTGAAATAAAATATTTTATCCTTTAATATTCCAGGTATTTGGGATTTGGAAGCATGATTTTGATTACCCCAGATCATTGTCTTTATGGCAGATGCTACTAGCACCCAGGTGTCAGTAGCTAACAGTGTTATGTACACTCAGGGTGGAATAGTGGCTTTTCACACCCACAGAGTAAATCATGATCTGTTCCTAAATCTAACCAAGTAGTTTTGATGCCTAAACCTTGGAGACATTGAATCCCCTGTAGGAGAGGGGAGAGTTGAGTACCCAGACGCACCTTGTTTCCACGTTTCAGTGCCTGGCTTCCAGGGATCACTGTGAGGTGCAGTGATCCCTTTGCTACTCTTTTCTTTTGCTCTCAGCAGTTTGTAAAAAGATCGCTCTGATTTGTTGTTGAATTTTGTAAAGTCAATCACACAACAGCACTCTCATTATAGATGTGTTTTTTTGTGTTTTTGTGGCATTCAAGCTGAAAGCTAATGCTGCCACTCAGTGGGTACAAACACACTGACTCCACTTACTGTGATATCACGTGCATAACCTCTATCATTAGTGGAGTTCAGCAGGTTACCCATGCTTCTCGGTGAACGGTAGCCACATGATGATCCACTTAGTGTGACGCACATGCAGACCTGGACATCTGAGGGCATCGCAGACCTGCTCAATCTTTTGTGGCTGAACGCCACTTGTCCCTGTAAGAGGTTGGACACCGAGCGCACGGGGCCCCGTAGCTAGTTGGCATGCTGGTGTCTCGTATGTTATCAGAATAAACCAGACAAGCACAGTTACACTACAAATACACTGCAAATCAGTGTCAGCGTTATTGGTTATCAGTGATATGTGTACATTATGTGTGACAAAATGACAAAGAAATATATGTCAAATATTAAATGTATTATTGTTTCATCTAATCACTGCTAAAGTAATTATTTATCAGTTATTATTATTATTTCATTTTCGACCCGTGTGTGAAGCTTGATGTTGTAATATAAAATATGTTTTGTTCATAAAGTAAGAAATCATCAAAATAATGATATGTATTAAAGACAAGATACAGCAAAGAATCACTCAGTGATACACAAAATAACATAAGAAAAGAATATGGGACATTTTAAATCCACGTTGCACTTTAGAAGAGGTTTGGATTGCTTGTGCATCAAAGGATTAACAAGATGTTAGTGTCAAACTGAGAATATGTCTCCCTTCTTACAATAAAACCTTGTCTTGTGTCCAATTAATTTCTCAACAGGAGATGTCTGAACTCTGTACCTTTGAACAGTGTCCATGTCTGCTCTTATGTCCCTCTCCTCCTCTACATCTTTCTTAGAGGCCTTGACAGTCTCCAGGTTGGACAGCAGCAGCCGTCCCTCTTTCAGCACATTCCGAATATTGTCCTGAAAAAAACACAACAAAAGCAAGAAAAGACCAACAAAACCACATAAAACCAGTGCAAGTGTAAAAGACCATAAAAAAAATGAATACAAAAACTGTCCAGACGCAGAGATAGAGAGTGGTGAGGTGAAAGAGAGAAGCGCCAGCAGCAACCTTCATCTGTCTGTATCGGTGTGTGTGTGAGTGCAGCAGGAACTCGATGGCATTAGCTTCATCTGGGAGTTCGGTCTCAGACAGCTCTGATCCGAAGCCCTGCAGCAGCTGGGCGATCTCCTTCACTGTCACTGCAAACGTCTCAATGGCCTGCAGACACACATACAACATGAACGTCAATTTGTCACATTCAGTAGTTTTAACCACGTTATTGCACGCAAGAACAAAAATAAGGCCTGTCAGAAGGGCTGGTTGATTGTCTCCCTTTATAACTACACATACTTATTGCTGCTTCTTTCTATTTTTCTACCCCTTTCTGCTGCTGCAAATATCCCCACTGAGGGACTAATAAAGCATTATTAATCAATGTCAACTTTGCATTAAAATGACATAATTGACCCTAACATGACACCTAATGACAACAGTCACAAACACTCACAACACTCTTTTATGTTAATGGTAGGTGCCATGTAATGACAGTCATATGTACACCCCTTCAAACAAAGTGTGACTGAGGCTGCTCATACTGAGATGTTGTGGATCACATTTCTTTATGGACAATACATTGTTCCTGTTTGCTGCTGTATTTGAAGTCTATCAGCGCTGATAGTTAAATTGTTGGTTTAATTTCTTGTGTTGTTTTATATTCAGCTGCAAAGACCAGTGGGAAGTGTGCAGCTTTAACCTCAGACACACATCAGAGGTGTTTACCGTGCGGAGGACGATCCAGTCACTCTGGCAGTACTCCACTTTTGCAGTGAAGTCTGATGTGAGGTGGTTTTCATCTATGTAGCGCAGCAGGTCACCAACCGAACGCAGCATCACCACCTACGAACACAGAGACACAAAGCATATATAGCAGCTACCTGGCAGGTGATGTACTGGGTACTGAGAAATGAAGTGTGAAATAAAAACATCATGTTTAAACCTGTTTGCCAGCATACAGTCAGTAATGTATGGTGATTAGGGATGTAACAATACCAAAAACTCGTAAAATAAAAGTAAAATAAAAGGAGTCAGCCATGACCTTAGCATGTTAGCAATTATGTGTGTACAAATGCAAAATAAAAACAGTAGAAGTCAGAAAAAGTCTTTTTAGAAAATAAAACAAAAATAATAAAATAGCAGAATTAAACCTCAATGATACGCATTATAAGCTGAGTTGGTAAAAACTTGTTTATAGAGTTTTTAGTCATAACACAGACAAAGTAAACATAATTTGAAGATATTTTCTAGCAATAATTGAGGCATGTTTAATGCACTACTCATGGAAAATATTCAATTGCCTCATCAATTTAACATTTATGCCACTTGAAATAGAAAAAGATTAAAAATTAACTCTTTTCATAAGTTTGTCTGGACATTAGCTTCAGACAGCACTGAACCATTGTGGAACAGCTTATAGGAATGAAGGTGTTAAAGAGTGTCACATGTTTCAGCAGATATCAACAATCCATCAAACCAAACTACAGGACCCTCTTCAAAACAAGATAGAGTTACATTTCAGTGTTTGATCATTTGTGTTACATTTAAATCCATGTCTTTCCTGACAGACAGTATGTTGCAACCATTTGTTGTGTTGCTGCCATCTCTGGCTCACTGCTTCTGAGTTGAAATATACAAAATAAAAATAAAAAAAATAGTAAAAATAAAATAGTTCATGCATTTTACATGCTATCTTATATTGGTTGAACTGTATATAAACCTAAATACACAATAACAGAAATGTCATGGTGGGAATTTAAAAAGAAAAGAAAAGAAAAGAAAAGAAAAGAAAAGAAAGAAAGAAAAGAGGATGGACAGGACAGTTTTGAACCCCCTCTCACCGGCATCTTTAACAGGAAGTCATCTTGGCTGAAGCGGAAGCCCAGGTCGGTGCTTGAAGACGGACTGGGGGTGGTGCTTAACAAGCCGGTGGGGCGGAGCACCAGGACCAAATGCAGATTGCCTGGAAACGACGTCTGAAAGAGGAAGAAACGTATTGTCTTATTTGTTTATTATTTGATCCTTGAACAGCAGACAAAAGAGCAGAGGAGAGGTAATGGTATTTAAAAATGCATAAAGTCACAAGTGCAAATCAATATTAGACCACAGTTTAAAGCCTCTGCTTTGACTACTGAGGATTTAGGACTGTTATGTACCATGAATTTATTTGAGGGAAATAAAAAATGGTGCCTTCACAGCGTGTTAAAATGTGAATTTATCCACCAGCATGTCCCTGCCTGGATTAGAGCAGAAGAAAAGGAGTCGGACAGTCAGTCAGCATTGTTGACGGCTGATTGTTGTTAGTCGTGCGGTCTAGCAGAGCTCAACACAGCATCAGCATCTCTCAGTGTCAATCTAGGAAGTCTCAGCAGGTCTGACTGTCAGCGCCTCCGACTGACTCTGCTGTTTCGTCGCTCTTCGTCGCGATCAGCAGCCTCACATGTCCTCACTTTTCCCTCCTCTGTACAAACACTGACTAGAGCTGTGATTATTTCTGTGAAAACTCCTTTGCTGTGTGGCTTCTTTCATCTTCTGGCTTCAGTGTTTCTCTGTTTTTTTTTTTTTTTGTTTTTTTTTTTTGGGATTAGTCTCTGTTTCTGTTTATTTATGTCTCTGTGGTTTTTCCTGCAGCAAATCAGCTCTCCAATTAGCATATTTTCAACAAGAAGTTGCAGCAAATAATCACTGAAACACTCTGCTGTGTTGCACAGTGGCATGAGGATTAAAGGGATAGTTAGAATAATTTGAAGTGGGGTTGTATGAGGTACTTATTGATAGTCAGTGTATTACTTACAGTAGATGGTGGTCAGTACAGCCCCAGTTTGGAGAACCAACAGAAGAACTGTTGTAGGAAGCTGAGCAACGTGCTGCTGTGGACAGGGTCAATATTGTTATCAGTTAAAGTGAATGTGTACGTTATATTTAGAATATTTTCACCGCTTTACTTTGCCATCAGATGGCCTTTTCCAATAGGAAACCTTTGTTAGATAAGCTAAATATTGCTGTCTCCAAACCAACTAAACTCTGATGGCAAAATCAGTAATGTGACCTCGCAGCACATGGGAGCTGCTAGTCTACTGCTGCCGACGAGTTAGTTTTTGTGTTATTGTGTCACTTCAATGTTTTAAAGGGGTAGTTCAGATTCACCGGAGTCACACAATGATACAAATAAACAAAATGATTGAAGCAGGAGTAGACCAGGAATTTCCATGTTCTGCGAGGTAAAATTTACCAAAGGAGTCTGGTGACTTTGGTGAGAGCAATAATTGGCTTGTTTAAACGGCAGTTTTCATTGATTATGGCTGTTTGACAGCGAAGTAAACTGGTGAAAATATTCAAAATAAGGCGTACACTTAAACTTATAGAGATTTTGTGTAAAAAAACATTTTGCTGCTGACCCTGTCCACAACAGTACATTGCTTAGATTTCCTACAACTGTACTCCTGCAGGTTCTCCCAGCAGACTACCACAACACTGATAACCACTAAGCAGGCCGGTGCTCTATCAAAAGTGGTGCCTCTTTCCTCATCTGCGTACCATCTTTTTTCAATAAGCCCTGTCTCATCTCTGCTATCCACCTCACATTTTCTCACAATGTTTGCACAGATCCAATGGCCTCCAAAGACTTTAACATTCATATAAACCTCTTTCACTCAATAACAACTGGTAGACCTGGCAGGCAAAGTGTACTCTATCTGTGTGCTTTCAGTACACTGATTTCACATTATCCTCAACTCCAAACACACAGTTTCATCTGATAACAAAAGCAAAAGGGTGTGCACTCTGCTCTGAGGCTGATAAGTTGCAACAGATATTTTAACACAAATAAGTTTTTTTTTCTTTGACGGTGGCAAAGAAAACAGCTTTCTGTGTTCAGGTGCGCTGCAGTAGTGGAATGTAAGTACATTTACTCAAATATCGTCATTAAGTACAAATACTTTTACTTGAGTATATCCATTTTATGCAACTTTATACTTCTCCTTCACTGCATCTTGGAGGCAAATATTGTACTTTTTACTTCACTACATTTGTCTGAAAGCTACTTTTCAGATGACACTTTTGTATCAATCTCCAAATCTGGTGAATTTAAGAAGATTCTCCTTCTTCTTAAGCTAAACAATCTATTTAAAACCCTCTCAGATTAGCTTGAATCCATTGTGATGAAGACGAATACGGTTTTTCTAAACTCGTGAAAAGTTTGAAGACTATTGAGAATACGTTGTTCTCACAGGACAGCAATGCAACAAACTATGATGATCTTATAAAATATGATGAATTGGTGTAAATTAAACTAGCCAACAGTAAATCACTGTCAGACTGAATTTACTAAAGAATGAGTACTTTTACTTCTGACACTTTCAGCACAAACCCCAATTCCAAAACAAGCCTGAAAACCAACACTGAATGCATGTGACCTTCGACCCCTCTGGCAGAACTGCATTAAAAATCAACATGATTTGTTCAAGGAGTTTAACAAACAGAGGCTCTGAAACACTGTCAGTTAACACATTTTGTCACAGGATCTACAAATGCATGTTAAGACTTCATCATGCAAATCGAAAGTCATAGCCGATATCAACGACATCCAAGTGTGCTGTGGTCTGATGAGTCCGCATTTCAAATTGTTTTTGGAAATGATGGATGCTGTGTCTGGGCTAGAAAGTAAAAGGACCATCCAGACTGTTACCAATGCAAAGTTCAAAACAGTGTTAGTTCCATGACATCATGGGTAACTGTCACATATGTGAAGGCCCCATTAAACCTTAATTGTACATATAAGTTCTGGGGCAACATATGCTGCCATCCAGACATCCAGACAGAGATGTCCCTGCTTATTTCAGCAAGACAATGCCAAGACACACTCTGCATGTGTTAAAACAGTGTTGCTTCATAATAAGAGTTCAGGTACTAGACTGACCTGCCTGCAGTCCAGACCTGTCTCCTATTGAAAATGTGTGGTGCATTGTGAAGCGCAAACTACAAGAGACCCCAGACTGTTGAGCACCTGAAGTTGTATATCAAGCAACAATATGAAAGAACTTCCCTTTTAGAACTTCAACACTTAGTGTCCTCAGTTCCAAAATGCTCACTTAATCACAGAGATAAACATGCTCCTGTCCTAACTGTTTTGGAACATTTGCAGGCATCAAATTCAGACTGAGTGTATATTTACAAAAGAAACACAATTCTTATCTTTGTGCTGTATTTAATTTAAAACAGGTCAAAAAGGATATGCAAATCATTACATTCTGTTTTTATTTACTTTTTACACAGCATCCCAACTGTTTTGGAATCAGGGTTTCTACATACTTTTACTTGAGTAAGGTTC
Organism: Lutjanus argentimaculatus; assembly: GCA_034769285.1. NCBI lineage: Eukaryota > Metazoa > Chordata > Actinopteri > Lutjaniformes > Lutjanidae > Lutjanus > Lutjanus argentimaculatus. Next base: position 18,967,038 of record JAWZSL010000004.1, on the reverse strand, counting down.
TGAACAGAGGATTTTTACTTATAGTGGAGTATTTTCATTCTGTGGTATTAGTAAAGTATCTGAATAGGATCTGAATACTTCTTCCACCACTGGTGTGCTTCCTCTCCCATCAACCAACCTGTCTACATGAGCCTTTTGCAGGGAAAAATAAAAATCACCCTGCCAGGTGTAAAGTCATCCGACTGAACCTGGATATTTACCCATCCGGCAGCCATGATGGATTTTGGGGGGAGGGAATTATTGCAGACTTTCTCTGCATTCCACAGCTGCATTTAGATCTGTGGGCATCAAGTATGTGACACATATTCCCACATCTGTTACATAAATCTGCACAAGTTGAACACACTCCACAGTCACAGTGCAAAGCTGATACAGCCTCTCACTATTCTGCACCTGCAGTTGCAGTCCAAACACACACACACACACACACACACACACAAACCCGTTTGTCATTGGCCTGTCCTGGTCCCCCCACACACACTCCAAGAATTGAACTGCCATCTGAATCTGAGCAGGCTCTTCACCGAGAGGCATTTTAAATCTCTGAAGCAGTTTGCAGTGTACTGAGAGCTCATCCCAGCCTCTGTGTCGCAGTACTGAACTGTCTTTAAGAACACCTCGTCTCTCTTTCTGCTGCAGTATCCTCGCCGCCCCGTTTAAAGCCTCCCACCTCCCCTCCTCCCGGCGGAGCTTACCGCGGCCCGGCGCAGACGGGGGAAGCCCCGCAGCGGGTTGGACTCGGCCATGGCTCTCAGCGCTTCCCTCTCCCGTGTTGTCCCCCGGCCCGAGAAGTCTGCAGCGGGACGTGGTGTCGGGAGCGAGCAGCCGCAGCGATGGCACGGTAACCTACTGCAGTGTCCGGGCCGAGCGGCGCGCTCAGTGCGCACCTCAGCTGAGACACTCCTGCTGCTCCGGAGCAGGATGATGATGAGGATGATGAGGATGATGGGGTGTGTTTCACTCACCTGACGTCAAAGGCAAAATAAGTTTGGACGCTGTACAGCTGCGCAGCACAAATGCACATAATTATAAGTGAAAAATTCAATACATTGGTTTGATTATTTAGCCTCTTGTTACCAGGAAAGAATTCAGGAAAATATCCCCGCTGCTTCAACGGGCTGTGAAAATATTAAAAATAAATTCTGAACTTATTTTAGATTACTTTTTTCTTCTTTTTTTTTGTTTGTGAGACAGAGAGGCACTCATTATCTGTGAAAACACTAGTGAAACATTATAGGAAATACAAAGGGAGGGAGAATATGGGTTAATTCCTGCTGAATCCGCTAGATGGCGCTTTAAACTCAGGATATATACGAAAGCCTATAGTAAATAATTAAAAACCTAAAACCTGAGGATGATTTTTTTTCCAAACACACGAGGCACAGAGGATGAACACAATCTCTTAATCAATAAAACCTGAGGATGATTTTTTCTAAACTTTAAATTTGTGCATGTTGCATGTCCATTTATCTTAACAGTGGTTCCCAACCCCCACAGAAAAACCTGGTTCTCACTCATTTTATTTCATCTAAAGTGTGCTGATCTCTATGCAGGAACAACAATGAAGCTTACAGTTTATGAGCCTATTTAATGCACTGAGAGAGGATCGTGAAAATGATTACATCTAGAAATTAATCTTCATACACAAACAAGAAAAAGATTAAAAGAAAAGAAATAAATATTAAATTATTTTAAAAAAGATTATCTTTACCCTGGTGACAGTCTTCTTCTTTAGGATCACGTTCAATATTGACATGCCTTTCTTATTTGTTACAAATCCAAGGGACATAACATTAAATTTCAGTTTGAAAAAACAAATCATGTGGTAGAGTTAAGGAATTTAGTTCTATATACATGAAAGTTAAAAAAAAAAAAAGGTTAATAATAGTACATAGGTTGTTGTCCTTACGTTCAAGCTAAGTTATAGTGTCTTGTCACTCAATGATAATCACATGTGTTGTTTTGCATAACATATAATTCTCAAGGTCTTTCAAGACTGTAACAACCATAAACCATCTCTGGATCATCTTGTGACATAAACAGCAGCCATAGTCTGATTAACCTGTTACAGGGCCGTGGGGGCAAGTTGGGCAGCTCCCACCCACCTCTCTTGTGCATTAAGTAGGCTTATAAGCTGTAACCTCGACCGTCCAGTCAAATACAGACACATCAAGACTAGAAAACAGCCATACAGTTGTGCCTAGAGACAAGTACACTTAAGATAAACCCACTGTTCTACAAACTTAAACAGACATGAAACCAGCAAAAAATTTAAAGTTTGTAAAAAATCATCCTAAGATTTTATTGATTAAGAGATGGAAAAAAAAACAGTGTTAATATAGGACACATCATTGAAGCTGAGTGAGAAAATAAGTTTTCATGGTCTCGACACAGGGCCCTTTTACAAGAAAGGGCCACAATATAAGTTAACAATGCAGGACCCAATCTTTTTGAAAATTGAAACAAATTTGCTATTAAAAGGTCCAGTGTGTAATATCTATGGGAATTTATTGACAGAATATGGCAGGAATGGAATATAATATTCATAAGTATGTTTTTATTTATACATAATCATCTGAAAATAAGAATAGCTGCGTTTTCATTATGTTAGAATGAGCGGTTTATATCTACAAAGGCAGCGAGTCCTCCTCCATGGAAGCCGCCATTTTGCACCACGTTGTTTCTACAGTAGCCTGCATATATCATCTGCATACATCAACAATTTTCTATTTCTATACCTTTCATTTTTTGTTCAGATAATGTGTTCTGCCAGTGGTGCAATGCATAGTGAAAAAATCAGCAGGGATAATGAGTCCTCCTGTCTGGTCCTTTTTGAAATTTTAGACATGTTAGGTATTACCCCATTAACTTTGACTCTGGCATTTGGCTGTTTACAGATAGTTTTCAGCCATTTTATGAAAGCGGTATGAAAAGCAAAGTTCATTTAAGTCTCAAATAGATAAGGCCAAAGGACCTCATCAAAGGCCTTCACAGCGTCTGAGCTAAACATTGCAACAGGGAATTCTGTGTCTGAGCTTCTGCCACAACGTTGAATGGTGGTAGAATTATCAATGAACTGTCTTTGACCAGTAAACACGGTCTGATCTGGATTTATCAGCTGTGGTATAATTTTTGTTAACAAGAGCTCCCTGCCGCTGCCCGTGTTTCATTATCCATTGCCCAATTAAAGGCTTTACATAGAAGTGGAAGAAGGTCATTCTGGAATTCCTTGTAAAACTCATTGGTATATCCATCACTTCCTGGTGTCTTATGTATTTTAAGCTTTTTAATATGATTAAAACTTTCATCCTCTGGTATTTCCTTTGTAGGTGTGATATTCTGTTTTCTGCAACTTTAATTTCTGGAAAAATTGCATTAACTTATCTTTGTTCACATGATTTTGGGCAGCGTCATAGAAATCCTGGTAGTATTTCTCAAACTGACTTGCTACCTCATTTCGGCCTCTTATTATTACCTTTGTGTTTTTTTCCTTTAGCTGCACAACTGATTTGTTCTTTTGCTGTTTTTTTAAGTTTATATGCCAACACCTGATCATGACTGGGACTCTCGGTCTTGTTTCTTTCCATCAGTTATGGGGTCATTTTACTTGTACACTGTCTCATAATGTCTCACCTCAGCTCGTCTGATGTTGTCTTGTTTATGTATATCTGTACTCAACCAGTTATGTACCTCATCATCTTATTAGCGCATGTGCCTCATCTCATTCTGTCCTAACACATAAATAATTGATTATGCTGGTTGTGGACTTTGGCTGACTCTCCTCCAAAGACACTCCACATCATTATTAGTGCTGTTTGGCCTCAAGTGTTTGGTCTTAAAAAGGCTCAGCCACCTAGAGATAATTCAGTCAGCAGGTCCTAAATAAAACCCCTCAGCACATGGGAACTGTGCCAATTTGGGCTTTCATGACCAGGTGCTAACATGACTTGTTTCACTCAGTATATTGTATTTGTTTTGTGTTATCTGATGTTTTCAAAATGGTTAATGGTTTCATTTCGTGCTGAGAATGTTTAGATTTAAAAATAATCATTTTTTTTTCACATTAAGAAATAAATATGAACACTTGGTACAAGGCAGGTATGTGCGAGTAACTCAGTCCACTGGATTTCAAGGGGTCTGCAGGTACAAAGAACTGTCTTGGTATAATAAACCTGACATAAAACAGTTACCAGACCAATGCAGGCTTTTATCAGTGTGTGGGTAAAGACGACTGTGGTGAGGAGATTTCACAAAGAATGGGAGACAAAAGAATACATTCATGTGAATACTGTTTTCAGCCTTCAGATAAATTACAATTGTTTTTTCTCTCTTTCTTTTAAACCAGTCTGTCTGTCATCTTGTGTTTTTCCTATAGTAGCAGTAAAGTGGGTTTTGTACATGTATTGCCTCTCTTTTGATTTCATTCTATATATTTGTATTAAATATTTTGCATATTATGCATATTATGCATACCACACTAAAGTTTTGTATCTGTAAGTTATTTTAAGGTCCAAACTACCTAGCGTCTTCTACTCCCCGCCCACTGTTTTTATTTGTACACAAATGCGTGTGACTGTTCGTCATTCGGTCATGTGTTCAGCAGGAGATCCTCCTGGGAATCACTGTCACGTTGTGTTTAGGACTGGAGCCAGAGCCAGAGAAGACGTACTTTTCCAGGAGGTAAACTACCAGCAGACGAAACTTTAGTGATTAGTTTGGAGGCAATGTGACCTGTTCTGGTCAAACCTGAGCCGTCTACACACAGTGTGTTTTATTTTAACTTGTGGATAACCTCACGAGCAGGTGTGGTCAGGAACAGCATTGCACAGGCAAGAAAGGAAATGTTTGTCTACTTCATTAAGTAACCTCTCCCACTTAAAGCTTTAAATTCCAATTGCATCAAACAACCCAAGCACTGGTAAAGCTGATAAAGCCTTCACATAACAGTCCTCCTGCACACCCTCTTTATTTTGATTTGGGCGGACTAATACCTCCACTAAGCCTGGGACATCACAACACAATGACCCTTGCCTTGTGGAGTATCCTGGTGGCCCGCAGGTCACTCTGCTGACCTTGGCTGGACTCCACCTGACAATTTCAGTCTATTTTTTTTTTAATCTTCTCAAAAAATATTGCCTTATGCTTCTTGTTGGCCAATCAAGCCCACAGCCTTCCATATTATGATAACAATGATGTGTTTAATTGAGTATAAAATAAAGAAACTGGTGCTGTGTTAACAATCGGTCATTTCACCATAACTGCAACTCAAGCACAGATTCAGTCAGGGAACCTGCGTGTAAAGTAACAAATTACATTTACTCAATTAATCTATGTTTTAATTTTGAGGTACTTTCACTTTCTGCTACTTTATAGCAGAAATAGTGATAGTGATAACGATTCATTATATTGTTAACAGTCCCCTTACACTGGCGCCCTTATGTGTTTGGTAAGTTACATAAAATCTTCCGTTATGTTTCTTACAGCACTTCACAAGATGAGACACCATTTAAAGGACTGTACTGATGTACTTTGTATCAGCTGGAAAACAGTCTGGCAGATTTGGCGTCTTTGGAGTTCTGTTGATTCGAACTTTTGACATGAGCTTGTTATAGTGGACCTGTTTGTGGGGTTTGTGGAGTCTCAGGGGTCAAAAGGGAATTGTTCTGGAGAATCTGCCTAATCTCTGGCACGTTACTGAGACACCCTTGAATAAGTCAGCTTACACTGCAATTGCCTCTGATGGAGCCCTTAATCTGCTGAGATCAGACAGACTGGAATACTGAGAATCTCCACACTGGTCCACAAAGATATAAATATATTGCATCCTCTCTTTTCACTTTTTCCTTTTTAATTCCTAATACAAAACATCTTATTTATTGGGTATCAGCTTCGTTGGTCCTTTGAGAAAAATTTGCTGCAAACTGTGGCTACTGAGAAACATTAAAAAATATATAACAATCAATACGGAAACATCCTTTAGACACTTGTCTCAAGTAGCAGCATAGCATGACTCCTTGTTTAAGTGCAGTTCACGGATAGATCAGGCTAATAATAGTAGTTCTAATGGCTATTATTAAACTCAAATCAACCAAGTCAACCAATCAAGTCAAGTATCTGGCAGCAATCCGCATGTCATGACACATCTAGGTCTTTTTAACAAAATATTCCAGTGGACAATCTCAGACTGATTTTAAAAGGCTTAAATTTGTATGACTCATGATTTATTACAACTTGACTGTTTGGTTTGTGGAGGTTCATCGAGGATTATCAGCCTACTACTACCACAGCCATGTGGTGACTGCCTGCGTGGTTGTATGTCTGTCCCTGTGATTTAACTGGCTGGTATTATTAAACCCTTTGTAGTCCAAAAAAAGCTATCCACTGATTGCTTAACGGGATTAAGAGGCAGGCTAAGACAAGAATAATGAACCCGTTAAGCCTGAATGATGCACAGAGAGAGGGTGCATGTATAAAAAGGGAGACCAACTGTTGCAGACCGCACTCTCCACTTACCCTGACACACTCTCTATCAAGCTCGCAGGCGACTGAGAAGAGGTAAGACTTCATCTTCTTCCTCATGGATGGATGGAAGGATGGATGGATGAATTTAGTGATGATACTAATGATGAAACACAGCTGTTGCTTGAACTTTCATTGGAGAAAGATGCATAGTTTCACTTTTTCAGTAGAATATGTTGGTGAAGAAAACTACATGGGCTCTTACTCAAAAGTATATACATGGTTGTGCAGCCATGGTGCCGTCTTTTACAGGACATTATACAGTCTAAAGTTACTCTGAATGACAGTTTTGAAACATTTCTAAGACAGGTAATGCAAATGAGAAAGATGGGTAATGCATACTTACTAGGCAAGGCACCAGACTGACTATAAGAGGCCAAAACACGGCTGCTCGACACTGTGAAAATGAAAAATCTGAGAAAAGTCAAACATTTTAAGGTGTCTTGCTTCAACAGATTTTTGAGTTTTTAGCCCAACTCAAACTCACATTTTAGAAACCTCTCCAAAAATTGTATTTTAAAATTATTTTTTTAATAATTATTGAGTACACCCATCGAAGAGAAAGTGAATAATGGTTAATAATTTCATATTTTGAATTGCAACCAATTAAATCTTCAAGAACACAAATAATGGCAAATCGGGGTCACAGCTCTCTGTGAACAATTGTTTACTTTTTTCAGAGATTCAAGTTTATCTAAGAAGAAAAGTAAATTATCTCAAAATATTATAGGTCAACAAAACTTTGTTTTGTTTATTTCAAAACTCAAGAAACTTAAAAATCTAGTGAATGCAGTTGCCTTGGAATTCTGAGTTTTCTCAACTTTTTTACAGTGTAGATTAAAGCAGCCTGAATAACTGATGGTAGGTTAGCAGGTAAATGCGCTGATCTCCCATATTCCTCTTGTTAGACAGGACAGAACTGAATCGTGATGCTGAGGTAAGAGTGCAGGCAAATATTAGTTCAGATAACAAAGCATGTTAAACATAAAAAACAGTTTTCTGTGGTTTTCACTGTGAGAATAACAGATTTAGGGAGAAAGGTGATATCAAGTCTCCTATTTGATCAGTTATCTGCAGCCAACAATCAGCATTAATTGTGCTAAATTGAGCAAAAATAATATCATAATCCATCACTGTTCGGACTGTAGATCAATAGGAAACATTATATTTCAAATATCATAATACTTTATAGTTTCAGCAAAGTGGTTTAAAGAATCCAACAAAAAAAGGAATTAGAGATGGTTTAGTTAAGAAATATTTAGATTAGCTGCTCACAGGGGAGTATTTTCTGGATATGTCACAACATTTACCCAATCAGAATTGAGGAAGGCACCTGTGCTGTAGCTCTCCATGGTCCTGAAATGAGCACGCAGCCCGTGTCCCTGAATCCACACGGCTGATTTAAACTGGAGTCACCTCTCTCCTTATGTCGCTACACATTTACCCTCCACAGTAATCTCTGTTGTCAAGCTTTAAAACAAGTCAACTCAGGGCAAACATGAGGGGAAACACAGATTATATGGTTTAACTATACATTATATTGATCTCCTTTGACTTCGTCAGACTTATGAAAAAAGAGTAACTGCTTCAGTAGTTTATTTTGGTTTAGTTTATTTCTAAGCTTTGTAACACTGACAGTTGCAGAAGCAGTGTCCATGTACTGTGGACATGTTCATAGCCGAAGCTAATTTCCAATACCAGTCCTTTGATGGGCATTGATAATCCAAGTAACCTTTAAAATTACACGTTGCAGTGTAAAAATCTTGAAATCAGACCATATAATAATCAAGAACAGAAACACTAATCACTCATAGTGGCAATACTTGGATAAGGAGCCCAACTTGTACAGTGTTACATTAATTGCTGAACTTTTGATATGTGTACAAGTTTATAAGGTTCATTATTCGTAATATTTGTTAGTTCCTTTTATGCTTATATGTATATCTATAAAAAACATTATAAACCAAAATTATATCCAGTAAATGTGCGAAAAAAAGAAGTTCAACAAGTCCATTAGGCTTCAAGTTAATGGAAAATGAACAATTCAGCTTTTACTTAATGGAGCAAGTGTTTCATATTAAATATTTTGTAAAACTCCCCAGTGGATGCAGCCAAACAGTCTCAGGACAACAGATGATGCCTGGAAGTAAATTAAGAAAAGTGCGAACCCCACTCATGGCATTTTGAGATCTTTATTGGCTAACAGTTAAAGAAATGCTTACAGCCCTCTTACCCTTTCTGTATTAATCCTCATTATGGAGCTCATTAAGTCCAAGAATACTACAGCAAGTCACTGAATGGGTTTGATCCATTTAACTGTCCTTGAATAGCTTTGGCACTGCTGTTTGAGTGAAACACATCGTGACATAATCATGTCTGTGCGTCTTGTAAGTCTGGTCAGGAGTTTGGTGTGAGGTACACAATTACGGATAGCTGCTTTGGCTCAGGAGTCCCTCACACTGATGGTGTAATCTTATCAGTGAGGATTAACCTAAACTTAACATCACTCCGGCCGATCTGACAGTTAATGAAGGATCAACAACATCTGACCGAAACTCACATCGTTTTTTTCTTCTCATCCAACAGAAAACTCCCAAAGAACTTCCAGAGATGGCAAAGTAAGTGTGTTTTCCTTTTGTTATTTTCTTTCTGTCTCTCAACACCGTAAAATATCGTACAGGAATTTAATGGAATCAACTACTGTTTTCCCATTAGGTTGACCAAAATAAAAGTTTTATTGAAAACTTAAATTTAGACAATTCAGTCTAAATTTAGACAATTTTTCTCAAATTCAGTTAACTTACCTCAACTGGTTGTTTAAGTTGAACCAGCAAAATTATTTACTGTGCACATTAAAAGTTTTGTTCTCTTACTTGCTTCAAAGCAAAAAATCAAAGCTTCTGAAAAGATAGAAGAAGACAGTTTCTCCTTTGTTACTGTGTAGCTATTAAGACTTCAACTTCCCCAAAATAATATTTGAGAGTTACCATTATTGTAAAGCCATTAAAAACAGCTGCTACACTGACATTAAAACCTGTAATCACTTTTAAACTCTACTATGTTGGCGTTGCAGACTTCAACCCGGGTCAGCCAATTCTTAAAAGTGACAAGCAGTTTTAGAGCATTAATCTAAGGTTTGTAAAGGCTTAGTTCGTCTTTGCAATGGTTCAAATGCGGTCTCAGACGGTAGCACAGGTAATGAGCTATTTGGGAACCATGCCACACCATTTGCAGCTCCCTCACCTTGGCCAGCCTTTCAATCCGGGCGTGATGTTGTAAAGCTGCTCCACACTTAGCTGTTCCTAACTGGATAAAGTGGAGTAAGGGATTACTGGTCCTTCTGCTGCTTTCAATGGAACCTACTTTGCCTTCAGAGTCTAAAACTAATCATTATTTTATCTGGTTAATGCAGACAGTAATTCTGTCAATGGGTGTGCCTTTATTTACATCCACAAAGCCACTTACTATGTTCAGCAAAGGAGGGAAGAAGTAATATGATGTTAACAGTGGAAACATTTCAGAAGCAAAACCACTGGAGCAAAAGGAAATATGTTTTGTATGTATATTTTATACAAAAAATATTAGACTTCAGCAAGTCTCTTAGGTCGATTCACTGTAACGTGCTATAAGGCGGGGCTAATTCAACAAATTATGGTTGATGAATTAAGTAAGAGATAATGTACAGTGAGCAAATCATCATTACAAAATAATCCCTGACTGTGTGCTGCAGGACCCAGACACAAAGCAAAGTTTGTTTTATTACACCACTACTTACTATGATCAGAACTACGACCATAGCAACAGTCAGTTCTTCATAGAACATCTGTTATTCTTAGCAACGGTCTGCTATGCAGAAATAACAGACCTTAGAGTGCTGTAATTGACCAATCGGAACTGAATATTAAACAAAGCCATGTAATAAACACAAATAAACTGTAAACCCAAATTCTTCCACAAAGTTTTAGTTCACACAAGCCTGTCAAAATGACATGAAAACTGCATGTTCACCTGACACAGGCACCTATTTCTTCTAAGATTACATTATTTTAATCTTTTAACAAAGTCAACAAGTTTAGACTTTTGAGTTCATTTTACAAAAATGCATAAAGCTGACATAGTCTGATTAATTCAAGACCAACAGCACATCCACTGTGTACATAGTTTCACAGTTGAATGAATGTTTGTTTTCACAATAATAAAAACTTTGCAAACCGTGGTGAAGATTAATACAGAAGTCTGTCCCTTCCCTCTTACATTTATTAAATTCACTGGGAGCAGTTTCACATCTTGTCTTTGTGTTGATGCTGGGACAAAGAAGCTTCAACAGGAGCATCTCAAACTTAAGTTTTTTGTGTGTGTTGTGAGAAATGAAGAACTTATTCTTCAAACTAAGAAAATGTAAAAGGAAATCAAATTTGTTTGTGATGTTTGTCAGTATGACTGAACGGTTTTGGTTCAACTTGATATCTTAAGTTTTGTGTGCGAGCTGTTAACAATAAACTTAAGTTGAGTGAGTGAATTGGCATTTACAGTGTATAGTCTTATATTGTTCTCTCTCCCTTTTTTCACAGGGTATTCAAGAAGACCAGTGGAAACGGAGGGGTGAGTCTACTTTTATTGATTTGTCTTGAGTTCTTCTCTTGTTTTGAGTTGTTTGGCAATTTTAAAACATCCAATTTCAAAACATTTCCCTTCTTCTGTCTGACAGCTGACCCTTTACCTGGGGAAGAGGGACTATGTGGACCACGTGGACAAAGTGGACCAAGTTGGTATGTTCCTTCTTCACGTGTGTGTTTGTGCTGTGGAAGCCCATAATGACTTTGTATCTAAAATACTGAAAAACATCCCAATCCAAATATTTTGTCATTATTTTGAAATACTAAGTCATAATTTTTGAGATACTAAGTCATAAATTTGAGAAGGTTTCTCATTAAAATGACTGACAGGATCTTTTTTTCTTTCCAACACATTGGTGGAAATGGACTTGAATATAATATTGTCTGCACTGTTACCTGTACAGATGGTTTTCGTGAAGCTGGACCCAACAGATTTTGGAGACAGAAAAGGTAAGATCATAAAAACACAACCACATTAAATCGAGTCACTTGGAGGCATAAGAGATCATGAGGAAATAATGAACCTAACACTTTGTGTTGACAGTGTTTGTGCAGATGGCATGTGCCTTCCGTTACGGTAGTGATGACCTGGATGTGATGGGCCTGTGCTTCAGGAAGGACATCTGGATCCAGCATGTCCAGATCTACCCAGAGAGCCACAAGCCCACCCTGAGCGCCATGCACGATACCCTACTGAAGAAGGCTGGAGACAACTCACATGCTTTCTCTTTTGAAGTACGACAGCACGTCCACAAACAAGATTCAAAAGAGTTTCTGACAAGAGCGGATATTTAATGTCATGGTTGTTAGGCACAATAAACATCTCCCAAACATTTTTTGACTCAACATCCTCAACTCCTCTGTTTAGTTATGAATGTTCTTCTTTGACTCTCTAGATCCCCAACAACCTGCCGTGCTCAGTCTCTCTGCAGCCTGGACCAGATGACAAGGGCAAGGTAAGCCTCCTGCTAATCTGCCAACAGCATTCACCTCTCCAGAGCCGGGGTAAACTACAATGACTGAAGTGCCTGTTCAGGACCTTCCTGGCCACTAGAGGGCCCCCAAGAGAGCTTGAAATGTGATTTTTTTTGGTGATACATGTTGTTGGTGGTAATCACACAAAAACACAACATTACTTTGTTACTTTGAATATTAAAGTGCAAATTAAAAACAGACCAGTCTTGCAAGTTTGCTGCCTTTTTAAGATTATAAACCATAAAAGGGTGGCAGATAAGGTGGTCATGGGTCCCTAGGCTACTCTTTTTGTGGGACCACCCTTACTCTTCATGCTGTACTGGGAAAAAAAATGGAGCCATGTGTAAAAGTGTGTTGGAATATTACACAGTCCACATGCACACACTCAGGGTGCACTGACATAGAAACTGTCATTGAGACAGCCTTTACTATAGACCCATCTACCCAGTCAGCTTCTTAATTTTGAAATGTTTTTATGTACCAATAGGGTCTTTTTTTTTTATTATGTAAATTTTAAAAATTAAAAAGATAGTCAGGCTCATCTGGGGCTCCTGCACATGTGAGGCCCCTTGGCCGCAGCCTTGGCCAGTCTGTGCATTAATCCTCTTCTGAGAGTAAAAAAACATGCCAGGCTAATTAGTATGATGTAAACACAACAGCAATAGTATTGGCAGCACTCAGGCAGTGGGGGGCCTCCAAATCAAATTCTGCTTAGGGCCCCATAAAGGGGCTGGTTCTGCATCTCTCCATATCCCATACGTTTAATGTGGAAGCAAGTATCATGCCACTGCTCATTGTCACAGCTGCTAACATTTTATTTTCAGGCTTGTGGTGTTGACTTTGAGGTCAAAGCTTACCTTGCCAAGGAGAAGAGCAACCCTGATGAGAAGATTGAAAAGAAGTTAGTATGTTTTTTATCGTTAATCTTTCAACTGTTTGCCTCGCCATTCATCTTAACTAACATTTTCCTCTTCATCCATCTCTTCTTCCCCCCTTTGTCCCTTTCTGCCCAACAGGGACACTGCTCGCCTTATCATTCGTAAAATCCAGTATGCCCCTTCTCAGGTGGGCGCCGGGCCCAAGGCTGACATCTGCAAAAGCTTCATGATGTCTGACAAGCCGGTTCACCTAGAGGCTTCAATGGATAAAGATGTACAGTGGCAAAACTTTATTTCTAAAATGTCTTAGAAACATTTTGCCGAATACATTTATCTGCTATCTTACATTATCTTAAGCTCTGAGAGGCAAGTGAGGAAAAAAACTTAAACACACAATATGTATCTTACTTGCCTCTCAGGGCTTCTGTAGCTATCCTAAATGTTTATTAATGTTTCCAGAGTTTGAACACAGACAAAGTTTTCCCACTGTTCTCCACCATTAACTAGTCGTTTTCCTGTTTCTCACCACAGCTCTACTTCCATGGCGAAACAATCCCAATCAAAATCAAAATCAACAATGAGAGCAACAAGACAGTCAAGAAATTCAAAATCACTGGTGGGTAACAATGATAACAGAAATGCTTTATTACGAGTACAGCGCAAATTATTTTGTCTCACTTTCTCTTTTTTTAAATGTCCATTTCCTTCCTGTTGCAGTGGACCAAACCACAGACATCGTCCTCTACTCGGCAGACAAATACACCAAGACCGTTCTTAACCAAGAGTTTGGGTACGTGGACAGAAAGTGCTGAACCGCAGCAAATATTGAGTGGTAGCAGAGCACAAGCAGGCAGTTTGATATGATTATTTCTGTGTTTTATCTTCCACAGAGAGACAGTGGAGCCCAATGGCACCTATGAGAACACCTTGTCAATCACACCCCTGCTGGCTGAAAACAAGGAGAAAAAGAGGGCTCGCCCTGGATGGACGACTGAAGGACGAGGACACTAACTTGGCCTCCACCACTGTGTAAGTTTTACATGTGTTGAAAGTTCAGACAATCATCTAAGACCAAAGCAGATCTCATTTCTGCCACAGACACTTAACTGAATAGAACCTTCTAATCCCTCAAATCCCTGTAATTCCTCTTCTCCACAGGCTGCGACCGGGTATAGAAAAAGATGTGTTGGGAATCCTGGTTTCCTACAAGATTAAAATTAACCTCATGGTGGCCTGGAGGAGGGTACGTGTTCATGGTCAACCATTTTTGGCACAAGGAAACTTAATTCTGCTTTTTTTTTTTTTTGTGGAAGAAAGATATTCACTAAAACAAACCTGTCCCTCTTGTTTTCATGTAGCCTGCTGGGCGGCCTCACTGCCAGGTGAGTTGAGATTATTTATGATCATATCACAGTCCATACTGTACAGCCATTCAGCCATTATCTCAGTTATCTGTGCTATTCTGATTGGTTGGTTTGTTTTCTCTGCAGTGATGTCACAGTGGAACTGCCAGTGATGCTCATGCACCCCAAACCCTCAGGTATTTCCAATAACACACAAACAAGTAGGGATGCACAACAAATATCGGGACCCATAAACTTGATAAAGATCAAATGCAACTAACAAATATGCATTATTTGTAAATGAAGAAGTGTACCTGAGAGGGTATTTCACAAAACCAAATTTTTTTGGAGCTCAAACAGTTAAAAAGTCATAAAAGTGCACTGGTGGAGTGTTGAGTGGAAGTACTATTTGCAGGAAAGTTGCCATCATTGGGCAAAATTGCAAGGTTGTACAGAATTATCGGGTATCGGTTGATATTGCTTTAATTGTTGCAATCACAACATCGCAGCTTTTTGGATGGACTGAAAAACTACAGGTTATATACTTCTTTTTACAACACGAAAATGTGAAATTATCAGGTATCTTACCAGTATCTGCCATGAGAAGCGGGTAATTATCCTTATCCATATACATATCATGCATCCACACAGACAAATATTTGGTTCTGTAATAAACTAATACCAGTGCATGTCACAGTTTATATGTTGGCTTTTCTAATGATTTTACCCTCTCATCTACTATTTTCTTCCTTTCACATCAACCTGCCATCCAAACTGAGCAGAGTAAAGACTGCACATCAGCGTAAGTACCACATCAGTTCACTAGCAGGTGACATTTTTTACATTTGCTTTAGGTGTTTTCTTATTGGGTGATAATGTTCAGGGGATTTTTTGTATTTTCTTGTCTTACAGTGTCTTGAAAGAAAACTCCCCCATAGTCAAGGTGAGATTCACACACAGTATACAGTTCAGTTATGTCTACTCTATTGTGATCTGTTGGCTTGGACCTCAAGTGGTACAGTACATATATACACAATATTAACAACCCTAGAAATGTATAAGTTACTGTATGATTTGTTTTCTTCTGTGCATATTAATGCATTGGCTAAGCCAGTGTTTCTCAAACTTTTTACACTGTGTACCACTTCATAAAATACTGAGCTCTCCAAGCACTACCTTTCATTTTTAAAATATATTTCTGACATTACTCCTCCTACCACTAGAGGGAGCTCATGTGCCACCAGTGGTACGCATGGCACAGTTTGAGAGTTTAGGAGCAAGCAAGGAAGCAATATATTACTTTTGATGTTGGCTGTCAAAAAATCATGATAAAAAACATAATTAAAACTTCCAGGGCATTAAAAAACAAATGATTCTCTACATGAATGGTTTCTATTATTTAGAAAGTCTCCCCTTTATAATCAGTCCAGTGATTTAATGTGTAATATTGCATGTTAGTGGATGTTACGGACTACAGTAGCCTACAATGTTAAAATGATTTCAGGTGATGATTTTGTCTGCATATTTTCCAGAGAGGATGCTACCCTGGAGGTTGAGAAGAAACCCGCAGAAAGTCAGGACGACACCAAGGGGAAGTGACACAAACCAAAGAAGAAGAGGAAGGATATGACCGGTGTCATGAAACCAAATAACAATAACTGAAGAAATAAAGAGAATGATCTTTTCAAAAGAACAAGGATATATGTACAGGTGTAGCATCAGCCCCCTCACAGGTTTCTTGTTTAATTCTCATTTAATTGTAATTTAGGCTGTAGAAAGAGTATTTGGATTGCAAAATAGTATCCAGCATTTAGAGACCAAAGACCTGAGTAGAACCATACACATAAATGTATAGAATAAAAATCTTTTCACCTCACTTTATGAGTGGGGGAAGATATGAAATCACTTTGAAGCCCATAAAAACCACTGTGCTTTGGATTACAGTGGTATAATCATCTATCATTTTAAATAATTTTTTTCTGTCTGTGAAATGTATCAGATTGTGTTTTGAGACTGATAACCCAAAATACAATAAAATTATTGTAAAAACAGAATTATTGTGATTTGGGTTTTGTTTGTTGTGTTTTCTTTGATGGAGCAGCACATTGTACCAAGAGGAAGGATGTCAGTGTGCACTGCTCTTATTCACTTCAGTTTACAGCTTTTTATACAGTTTTTTTTTTATAATTATGCTGCAATTATATGTTACAATAAAGTTGTTATGGACACACAAAAGTCTGGGAATGATAGTGAGACAATTTCACTATAAAACAACAACAAAAAACTATTAAAGCTAGTGTCAGGGTGGCCTTAAAAATTAAAGTTGTCTGAATTCAAAGACAAATTGAGGTTATTTTGTATTGACTGAAAACAAACTTTTCTTGTCAAATAAAATTGACTATTAACTCAGTTGTCCTTAATAAAACGTGTTTAATAAGCTTAACATATTAAGTTGAACCAACCAAGGATGAACGAGTGGTGAACTGAGCTGGTCCATCTAGCCTCCATGTTAGTGATGACTTGAGTAGTTGTTATTCATTAATTCCACCCCAGCTCACTATTTTACTAAATCACTATGATGCACTGATGGTTGGCAAAAGATTCCATCATGGTTTGTAGCAGATTGCCTGATCTGTTTTTAGTGTGCCAGCTGGAGTTTATCCGACAGTTTACTGTTTGAGATTTTAAAGGTCATTCCCCCACATGGATAAATGAATACACTCTGTCATAAACCCATTTTTCATAAAGTTGAACCACCAGACCAACAACACACAAATAATCACAGCAAAAATCAGGGTGACAGTGCAACACGAGAGATAAGAGAGAGTCATCTTCAGGCAAGTTAAAATTAAAGTCCAAAATAAACATTCCCTGAGACTCTTAAGAGTTCAGCAGAAAAACAGTACTTTTCAGGGTTTCAGCAATAAACAACAAAATTAAAAACTCAGTTTGATCAGTTCAGTATCACAAAATTTGGCCCAAGTAAACCCTCTTCACTGAAACAAATCAAATTAGGATCTGTGGGAAAGGTTTAGTGGTTCAGTTTAGTTTTTAATCCAAAGAGTAAATCATCTACCCAACACAGAGCTCTCTGAACAGGTTTCGGTTGTTTGATTCAGTTTCTCCACACAGTTAATCTTCTTCTCGAATAAATTAATAATGGATCACTCAAAGCAAACTCTCCAGCATTGTCAGAGTCATTGAGTTCACAGGATTAAAGTTCCAATAGATGAAGGGATATATGTGCATATACTAATATTTTCCATGGACAGTAAGTGTGAATACGTGGCAGACATTTTAGCAGTTTCACCAAGTTTAAATCAGTGAAAAGGTCCATATCAAACCCACAAAAAGACAGGCATATAAACATTAACACACAATTAATTAATTTTTCACAACAAACAATTTCATAAATTATTTGCAAGGCAAGAATTAAACCCTTTTTAAACAAATTCTATACACATCTACATTTTTTTGTATAAATGTATAAGGCTCCTTGTTTTATTGAAAAATTTCTCTGAATCTTTAAATAAATGATAAATAAATGTAAGCACCTTGAGACTATCTGGCAGTCATTAGTACCATTAAGACGGTTCTTTGCGCCACCCAGTGGTCAAACACTTGGGTTACAGACCCCGCCCCATTCTACGGTCCGTAACGAGGATCCTTACCGTCGTTTGCCGTCGTCATTGGTCGTCTAGGGTGTGACTTATGCTGCTTTCACTGTATGTCGGAAATCTCATAAACCGCTCTGACAAAGGGTGGTAATCACAGCAGAAATTGTGGTTTCCAATTGATTATAATTGAGGAAGGTTTTTGGAAAAATGTAAACAATTGCAAGGGTGGAAATATTGCAAATGGGGAAACAAATTGTAGTCTCACTGTTTTACCCTGAGTCTGTACTAATGCTGGTTTAATGTCTCTTCTAGGGGAGAAGGGGAGTCTCCTTTACTCCCCCATTATCCCACTGGTATGGAGTAACTACATTTGCTCGAGTTCTGTATTCAAGTACAATTTCCTGATTCACATTATTAATACGAAATATGATCAACAAATAAGACATATTATTGTTACAGATTAAGATACACAGGTGCATAGAAACTAAAATTAGCCCATAATAATATGAAATGAAATGTGACACTCTGCATTATGAGTACTTTTACTTTTAGTACTTTAATTATATTTTCATGCAAATTTCTATGTTGTCTTAAGTAAAATTTTGATTACTTTTACTCTACACTGCATTATTGCAACTTTACTTGTGTGTAAATTATCTGAGTCTTCCACCGCTGGTTTTTCATCATTGTAATTTAACTTTTTTGGTAGTTAGTCGGACATAGAATAACATAAAGGTGTTGATAACGGCTTTACTGTTGTGTTTTTCACTTTTGTAAACATTTCATAGGTTAAATGCATACAGTCTATGGTTAAATGTTGTACTTTTACTTAGGTAGAGTTTTGTAAGCAGGACTTATACTTGTTGTTCCGATTATTTTGCACAATGTTATTGCTACTTTTCCTTAAGTAAATGAGGTGAGTACTTCTTTCCCACTGCATAATTCCAAAACTGAGTTCAATTGCTCGTGATGACTGACGATAAATCTTGAGCTGTGTGAAACGGTAAGTTTGTAGCTTTTGAAAAGCCAGATTTCCGAGCCTAAAGGGCTTACGTAAAGGCAGCACGAGAACACGTGTTGGAGCCTTCTGGAAACCGACTCTCCTTTCGAGCGAGCCCGACCAGTGCGGACTCCCTGCCGGCGATACTTTTTACTTTTACTTCGCTGGTCGTGCTGCTACGCCATGGCTGCGGTGAAATCTCTGAACCCGAAGGCAGAGGTGGCCAGGGCCCAGGCTGCTCTGGCGGTTAACATCAGTGCCGCCCGAGGACTTCAGGATGTGCTGAGAAGTAACCTGGGACCGAAGGGGACCATGAAAA
Organism: Lutjanus argentimaculatus; assembly: GCA_034769285.1. NCBI lineage: Eukaryota > Metazoa > Chordata > Actinopteri > Lutjaniformes > Lutjanidae > Lutjanus > Lutjanus argentimaculatus. The sequence continues at coordinate 18,947,771 of JAWZSL010000004.1, read as the reverse complement.
TGTGAGTGCCGACAGACGGAGCCCTTTGTGCAATTCGTGCCTAGAAGGGAACCCAAATGTTGCTAAACTCTCGCGAGATTTGTACGCATCGCGTCTTCATTAAGCAGTCGTACAAACTAGTTGTGTTTAATAATGTGACAACACCGCAGTTTAGATCTGCTTAAGTTTAGGTACAGAAAACACTAGATTGGGGCCAGGGGAAGTATCATGGTTTGAGTTAAAATGATAACTCTCGCGAGATCTTTCGCAGGTATAGGGTTCTCATCCTAGACGCGACTCTTTGTGCAGCACGCGTGCTAAGCTAACTATGCTAAATAGCTAACGTGAGCTCAAATTCACCGGCAGTGTGCGCAGTTAGCAATATAGTCACTCCGCCGCCACTTTAGTCTGCATTCAGTTGAAAACTGATAAGCGCACTCTGTGTACTAATCATCCTCCGCCACAAAAGTGCTGACTCACAATTCAGGCCTATACTCGTTAAACGGATACGGATTTTCCCGGCGCACGTTGCCTTGCCCAGTCATCGTCACGATCCGTTTTGACAACCACCAAGCTAACGCTCGCGTGTTAGCAGGAGGCGGTCAGTAACTAGAAGGGAATCCTAGAACCGCGAACGCGATCTCGCGGGAGGTATCGGTTCAGCCCAAACCATGATCTTTGCCAAGCCCTAATCTAGCGTTTCTTTACCCCCAGGTTATAATCACAGCGTTATCTTATTATTAAAACGTAGTTAATTGTGTGTAACGTGCGTAATGATGAATCGATGCGGACAAATCTCGCGAGAGTTTCGACAATCGAGGGATCCCTTTTAGACACGACCGCGGTTAGCAGATTAAGCTAACCTTAAACGCTAAAACAGTCGGAACCAATCTCGGTTTGGACTCAGAATAACAAAGTTTGTTTTAATGTAGCTGTTCCCAACCATTGGGAATAATGAGCACTAACTGACAGATGCAGGTGTTATACAGTAAATGTTGGCCATCTCCCTCAACTCCCTTCAGTAATTCTCCAGACGCAGAAAACATGTTAACGCGGTCAGTAATGATCAAGACTCTGTTCGAAGTGAATTTATGGACGAGACATGGCTGAAAACTTTCCTTGACTAACTGTAGACCAACAGTGTATAAGCCGGCAGTAGGTTGTAGTGAAGAGAACCAGTCTTTGCTTTGCCCGGTTAACATTAACCCTTCCCTGCGTGTCTGGGTCTGCAGGTTGGTGTCTGGTGCAGGAGACATAAAGCTGACCAAAGATGGCAACGTCTTGTTACACGAGATGGTAAGGAAGTGCTGAGCTGCTCTACTCTCTTCTCCTTATTGTGCTGCTGCCTTCATTGTTAAAGAATGACCACACCCCTAATGCAAGTGGATGCTATCAGAGCCTGAGTAAATATATTCAGCACGTTCACACCTCGCATCACATAAGAAATTGTTACATGTGTGGTTAACGGGCTACATATTACAACTGGGAATTGAACTTCAATACATTGACTGGAAAAGTCTGAAGCACAGACCGTTGAAAACTTGTCAAGTACTGACAGCTGCCTTTGCATACTGGAGCATGATTTTAATACTGTTTGATAAAATGTCGAGATTTTGCTGATCTTGGATTACGGATAAATAAAGCAAAGTTCTTGTTTGCTGTTTGTGTTGCGAGAGAATTTATTTGAGGAAATCTGTGTCATTGTTGAATAGTTCTTGAAGAACATGTTTATATGTTAAAGTGAGGTCTAAGATGAATAGATTTATTGCTGGATAGGGTAGAAAACCACTAATTTATTACAAGATATGCTTGTGAAAGAAGTGTTACCAGCATTAATCTTAAACCTTCAATTCTAAGTGTCTGGCTTAATGAAAGTACTTACATTTAAAATGCATCATTGCACTATAGCTCTGCTTGTTCGCTTGAATGTCTGCTGCAGTTACCAGTCTGTGCTTCTGCAGTACAGCTCAAATTATACTTTTTGCTTTGATAAAGGTCTGCATGATGTAAATTTTATTTGTTGAACAGAGCTGCATGTGTCCGCTACTGGTGTCACAATTTCAATACAGGCTGATTAAGACTTAATATAAACAAAACTATCAGTTGCAGCTCTGTTGTTCTTTATTATCTGAAGAAGGTTTTGCATAACCACCATGATGACTCGCTTTTTATATTTCACTAATGTTTTTTCTCTCCCTGTTCCTTTGCAGCAAATTCAGCACCCAACAGCGTCACTCATTGCAAAGGTTGCCACGGCGCAGGATGACATCACGGGAGACGGAACCACCTCCAATGTCCTCATCATCGGTGAATTGCTGAAGCAGGCTGACCTCTACGTGTCAGAGGTAAATGAGAAAGACTGGTCTATTTGTCCATCCAAAATATGTACCAGGCAGTTTGTTAATGTAACTGTCAATGTGTGTGTTTTTTTTTTTTTAAGAATACATGTCAATATCCACTATTTGGATATATATTTATTTTCACTCTGTAATTCCCTGCTGCAGGGTCTTCATCCAAGAATTATCGCCGAGGGCTTTGAGGCGGCGAAAGAGAGAGCATTGGCAGCTCTGGAGGAGCTGAAGGTGACTCGGGAAATGGACAGAGAGACCCTCATCAACGTAGCACGCACCTCTCTCAGGACCAAGGTCCACAAAGAGCTGGCAGACCTGCTCACTGAGGTGAGACATGAGGGAACAGAGCTCAGTGTGGCTTCATGGCACCGAACAATTACTGTTTTCTGGGTTACTGTTACTCTTGGCAGATGAATGTTGCTGTCCAATGTTAAATATTGACAAATGTCATAATATGATAATGTGATGCATTTGTCTGCAGGCTGTTGTAGATGCTGTGCTGGCCATCGCTAAACCCAACGAGCCCATCGACCTCTACATGGTGGAAATCATGGAGATGAAGCATAAGACCGACTGTGATACACAGTAAGTCTTAATAAAAACTTGGAACAAGAAACTATTCATCCTTTTACTGATTATTGTGCTGCAGGGGATTGTTGGGATCTCAGGCATTTAAGGGTTGTTGCTTTTTTCCTCCCTTTCTTTCTCAGGCTGATCAGAGGCCTGGTGTTAGACCACGGTGCCCGACACCCAGACATGAAGAAGAGGGTGGAGGACGCCTACGTGCTGACCTGCAACGTCTCTCTGGAGTATGAAAAGACGGAGGTCAACTCCGGCTTCTTCTACAAGAGTGCTGAGGAGAGGGAGAAACTTGTGGCTGCAGAGAGGAAGTTCATTGAGGATCGTGTGCAGAAGATCATCGCCCTGAAAAACAAAGTCTGTCCCAATGGGGAGAAGGGTTTTGTCGTCATCAACCAGAAGGTACGCTTGAGGAGGAGTCATGCAGGACTGGTAGTGAAACCGGAGGGCACATAAACATGTAGTTCAATGTCTCATTTAAAGTGACTACAAGGAGTTTTTAACTGGTTATGAAATTATCTCAATTCAATACCGATGCCTCTTAATGTCCTACATAAGCAAACAAGGTCATCAGAGAGAAGATTGGATATTTCATATATATTTATTCTTAATGCCTGCCATAGGGCTGAACTGTTTACAGTTACAGTGAGTAGTACATTAGCCTGCCTATCCTGTTTCACTCTCAATTAAGTCACTGTATGGAACCTATATACACTTGAAATGCTGTTTCATCTGGGCTTTAAGACATTTAATTTTTATAAGAACACTCAGTATTTCATGTTTCTCAACATGTGCACAGTGAACACCCAAGGATGCTAACGTGGCTCCCCCTGGTCTCTTGTATCTGTGCGACAGCAAATCTGATCTGTACCTCTGCATTAGGAGAGTCTCTTCCTCCCCTACATGTATTCAGCGGATCCGAATAAACTTTACATGACCAAAACTGACATAAGTCAATTATTTCTTGAATTGATAAAGATTTCATGTTTTTTTTTTTCTGTATTTTGTAGGGTATTGACCCATTTTCCCTGGATGCCCTGGCCAAGGAAGGCATTGTAGCCCTGCGCAGGGCAAAGAGGAGGAACATGGAGAGGTAAAAAAAAAAACATATTTTACTTTTGTATACACAAGTGGCCTTTTCTGCGCAATGGAAATGTTGTAGGTGCTCTTTTCAGAGGTGAAAACCTGTGTGAAGACAGACTTTATTATTATTATTTTATTATTTATTATATTATTTATATCTATTTTTTTTTACAAGAAGTAACAAACAAAAATTAGATGAAAGAGGTTCAAGATGTATAATCTACAAAATTGTAGAAATATCTAAAAAACACAAAATGTATTAATATTAAGTGAAAAAGGTAGCAAGAGCTGTGCTGGTAAACTGTTTCTTCTTTACTTTATGCTGTAGTGGTTCATACTGACGGAAACCTAAGTTATTTCTTATTACCTTTATTGGAACTGCTGTTGGTTTCAGAGAGCACCCTGAATGCATCACAGGCTCCTGCTTCAGTTTTAGTTTGTTTTGCCACAAGGGAGTGCTGTTCAGCCTGTCAATCTGAGGCAGAGCAGCTGAAGCAGGCAGGTGAACCAGGCTCCTGGTCTGAGTATTGCATGTTGTTTCCTCTTTTGTAAAATACTTTGGTGTCATTTGCACAGTGAACACCCAGGGATGCTAATGTGGCTCTTCCTGGTCTCTCATGTCTGTGCTACAGTGACTCTGGTCTTTTCCTCTGCATTAGGGGAGTTTTAGTCTCTCCTACATGTATTCAGCTGATCAGAACAAACTCCAATGTTTTTTAACCGGTGTTTCATTTTGTATTAAACAAATCAGTCTCGCTTTGTTGAGCCCAGGCAATTATATTTGTCCTCTAGCAATTGTGGAAATGAGGTATCAACTAACAGCTAGTTTACCTAATGAAGTGTGACCACTTTATGGGTATCAGCTTTTAACAGAACACTTAGCAAGAAACAAACTCATAACATATATACAGTGAGGAAACTGCTGAATCATGATGGCACTTAGTGAATTTCTTTTCCCCATATGTTGGTTTCAGCTCTGCCAAAAATCAGATCATGTGTGGATGCCTAAAATCCAAGAGATGCGGACACTGCAGTTAAAACATTCCCTGTCATATGTCCTGCAGTTTTTTTTTTTAAATAGAGATCTTCTTGTGTTTATTGACTCATTGGGTGGAGTTTATGTTCTTAATGGTTTCAGGATAGGTTCACTGTTCAGTGGCGGTTAGGTTTGATTAAAAGCTAAGGACTGGAATTTATCCCTGAACAGACTCGCACAAAAAGTGCTGTGGACACCACGGACACCTATTTGTTTTGTTGATACTACTTAGTAGAGTCCGCTTGGAGGTCAAATCTGCGGTTGGAAAACAATGTCTGCACAGAGCCTACACGTAAACTGTCTGACGAAGATTATGTCAGGCAGACCTTCGTAGACGCGGACAGTGTAGTACCTGCTTAAGGCAAAATGTGGTGTGAAGTAATTTTACTTCTCCTACTACTGATTTAATTTCAGCTCTAATATTGGTTGTTTAGGAAAGTTTGAATATTGTGACAATATAGTTTACTGTGATATTTTTGGTTATAGCATGAAGAATTTATACCAGCACGTTCCCTAAATGTAGCCAAATGTGGGACCAGAATACTTTGTGCTTTATTATAAAGAGTACAGTCTGTCTGTGCAATGGAAGAAGATGCTAAAATTGTTAGAAATGACCCTAGGGTTATTTATACAATAAAAGTTTGAACACCAGTGCCCTTAAAGTGATACAGATACCAATGAAGTACTTCAATTGATTTGAAGGTTCTTGTTTATGAAGAGCACTGGCAGTGATTGTCAAGCAAAACTATCTTTTTTGTTTCAAGATTGGTACCAAAGATTGATGCAGTATCGTTTGCCTGGAGACATTTTGATGCTATTTGGTACTGGGTTATTTTAATCGATACTGTAAAGATATTGAGTATCGATACCCATCCCTTATGCTGAGCTCTGGCGGGCCACTGGGCTTACGATACACTGGCAGAAACACTGGATGCAATACCTTCATTAGATCTCAGTGAATGAGCTGACTTGATCCTCTTCTATCAGAACCAGAGACCACACTTGCTCCCCACAGCTGCTTTTCTTTGGGAGGTTGTGCTTTCTCAGCTGTATTTTGCTGCAAGATGATGTTATTTCATTATATCAAAAAAAAAAAAAGGAATTATTCTATGTGTTGTTCCCTCGGTAGGCTCACCCTTGCTTGCGGCGGCATCGCCATGAATTCAGTCGATGACCTCACACCCGAGTGCTTGGGAAATGCTGGGTTGGTCTAGAACACACACTGGTGAGTATTTCTCTGTTTTTCTCTGTGTATTTAATTATTTCTTCAGTGTGAAAAGCCCATATGAAATACGTTTTTCTTTTTTGTCTGCGAGTTGTATTTCAGTCAGAGTATTTATGTTTAAGATGTTGCAGCAGATTTAATTTTCACTAATCCTTTTGCAGGGAGAGGAGAAGTACACATTCATCGAGAAGTGTGGAAACCCTCGCTCTGTTACCCTGCTGGTGAAGGGACCCAACAAACACACCCTCACACAGATCAAAGATGCCGTTAGGGATGGTTTGCGGGCAGTCAAGAATGCCATAGAAGATGGTAAGCTAACCTAGAATTTAACATGTTTGTGTCATTTGAGTTTGTTTTATTATAATTTCTTGCATCAAACTTGTAGCAAAAGTGATCCAGTTACAAATCCAATTTTTCTGCAGGGTGCAGTTCAGCAATTTGTTTGCAGTGTTCTTAATTTAAATCAAATTCATGGTTGGCAAAGCCTCTCATATTGCAGTTGGCTTAAACATTTTATGGTTTATCACACATTGAGTGCCACGTTTTAATTGCAATTTAGAAAGTCATTTGCACAGCGAACACCCAAGGATGCTAACGTGGCTCCCCCTGGTCTCTCATGTCTGTGCTACAGTGACTCTGGTCTTTTCCTCTGCATTAAGAGAGTTTTAGTCTCTCTTACATGTATTCAGCTGATCAGAACAAATCCAATGTTTTCTAACCAATTTGTTTTTCAATATTATAAAAAAAAATATGATCATGCTCACCTTATTGAGATGAGGTGATTATGCTCGTATGTTTTCTGAGCATCTTCTTTTCACCGTTGTCTCTTCAGGTTGTGTCGTGTCCGGCGCAGGTGCGTTCGAGGTGGCTGTGGCAGATGCTCTGGTAAAACACAAGCCCAATGTGAAAGGCAGAGCTCAGCTGGGAGTCCAGGCATATGCAGATGCTCTCCTTGTCATCCCCAAGGTGAGAGGTTTATGTGTGTGAACCCTTGCGTCTGGATAGTGTTATTGATAATATTTCTGGTCCTCCTGCTCGAGTTTATCGTTGGACAGGAAAAACAGTCAAACTGATGTCGTCTTCATACTGTATCAGACTCTGTTTTTAATTGTGCATCTTCCTTTGTAGGTTTTGGCCCAGAACTCTGGCTATGACCCACAGGAGACTCTGCTGAAGCTGCAGACGGAGTACAAAGAGTCTGGTCAGCTAGTTGGAGTGGACCTCAGCACAGGTCAGAATCATAGCACACACCATTAATTGTAGATTGTATTATGCAATATTAAGCATGTCAGATCACCAATCACAGATCCCTGGAAGCCATACTGGCCAAAAGCAATTACGGTGGTCTGGTTGAAGCTTTCTATTCCTTGTGTAGTGTTATTTATTTAACTATTTGTAACTACATTGCATATTGAGCACAAGTATAAAACAACTTGGAAAATATCACCAACATACTTGGGGACCCGCTGCATAAGAATATGGTTGAGTTTGCTGATCACATTTTTTGTCTTGAAATATTTTTTTCTTAAATCTTTGAATGGGATATTATGATTTTAGCATCTAATTATTAAAACTGCTCTAGTGAAAGACACCATGAAGTCCCTGTCTGTCTGTCAATCAATCTGAGCACTCCTATGTAATATATTTCATTTACCAGATATCACATTACCTTTTCTAAAAGCAGTCATTGGTGATTTAAGAACTCAATTAATTTTGAAGTGCTTTCATTTTCAAGTTTGAGGTCAAACTATGTAATGAAGTGCAGACAATTTGAGTCCGTCAGACATTCAGCATCAAGTACATGCTCAGTGTATCACAAGATGTCAGACAGAAATAAACTGGAGAGAGGCTGGACCATCAGAAACCAGAACATTTGCGGAGTAAAAATGTTTGTAGTAAGGAATTCAGCTCTCTCATAGCATCCTTATTTATACTATTAAATGTTACACTTTACCTTTTACTGTTTTAGTGTAATCTGATTTGGCTATAACGTTTGTTTTTTACTTGCATCCTGTTGTTTTCCAGGTGAACCCATGGTGGCAGGAGAGGCAGGTGTCTGGGATAACTACAGTGTTAAGAAACAGCTTCTCCATTCATGGTAAGATAGCACATTTCTTAACTGTTCAGGACCAACTGAATATTTGAAATGATCCTGATTCATCTTCTCTTCTTTGTTTCCTTACAGCACGGTGATCGCCAGCAACATCTTGTTGGTGGATGAGATCATGCGAGCTGGAATGTCTTCTCTCAAAGGTTAAAGGTCAACTGAAGAAGCTGCCGCTGTTATAATACTCACAGGGATAGTTGTTAACCTAACGGTTCAGTCAACATGTTCCCGGTCTTGGAACTCTGAAACACCCCAGTCTGATGGACCACAGCATCCATCACAGTGTCTGTCAGAAACCATTGTTTTGCTAGTCATGGGTTTTTTTCATGGATTTGTCAATGCCTCCCTCTGATTGGTTTATTTATGAGATTTTGTTAAAAGCACTGACCTCTGCCACTCAGTTTCGTTTCTACCCATTAAAGATTTTCTTGGCTCTTGAAGTATTTGTTTTTGTCTTCTTTGCTCAACTTCAAAAATCTCCTTTTTGTGCTTGGAAGTGTATATGAATGTTATGAACCACGTAAGGACAACGCTGTTCAAATAGTAACACAGCCAGTGATGGAATGGAACTTAAATGCATACCTTTTTTTCATACTTAAACCTGACCATCTCCATTTTCTGCTAATTCTACTCTGCTACGTTTCAAAATGAAATAAAACTCAACAAAAATACACACTCTGGTGACTTCACAGATATTTAGTTTACACACAAAACTTAAAAGCTTATGAAATATGCAGTTATCTTTTATATTTAGCGCTCCTTGATTAGAGGTTTAGAATATTTCTTCTACCACTGTGCTTAACATATAAGATTAACATAAAAAAATATAAATTAAATCATAAATACAAACTGTTTACTGATTGCATAAAGCACTGGATGTCCATTTAGTCTAAAAATTCTTCTTCAATGCTTTGACTTAAAATACAAATACCAAGGAAGGAGACTTAATGCTGTAGCTAGATTTGTTTCAGTGTTAGATTATCCTAGATGTTGCATAGATGTTTTTGTGTGCAATTCTTTTGATAGAAACAAATTGTGACTACAGCTTCATATTTCTTGGACATGGAAGTTTTTTTTTTGTCTTTTTCAAATGTTTCAAGGATGTAATTTAGGTGATGCAACAAAACAGAATAGAAGGCAATCGCATATGGATTCTCTCCATGCAGTTAAAATATATATATTAAAAAATAAAAATATAAATGAAAGCAGTACCAGTAAAAGCTGTATCAGCTGTATTTAAAATAGCTTAAATGCTTAGTATTTTTTTACAGAGATGACTGGTAAAAATTATTGATGTTCAGTTCTTTGTATTTACAAATTGTCTGTAAGAAACTGTTTATTTTAATTAATATAGTAGCATTATTTATACAGTATTATTTACATTGGGGAATAATACATAAAGAGAATTTAGCATTTGTCTGATTACATTTTAAATAAAGCAGAAATTTTAATCTTCATTTTACTTTTGGCTGGCTGTCATCTACTTCCTGCCTAATGATCAAATTTCTTTTACATCACATATTACAAAAGGAATGCATATAAAACAAAACAAACAAGCAAACCAAAAATATAATTAAACTACAATAAAATAATGCAGAGGCGGAACCTTTTATTTTACACGGAACTGCTTTGTTTGAGATTTGAACTCGTTTCCGGTGCGACGGTGAAATCTGTCCGACGGAAACGACAAAAATGTCTCTATTACATCGAAGTCTGAGAAGTTCCGCTGCTAGTTATTAATTCTTAAACTTCGTACAAATAAGCACCTACATGTGCGGATATCAAATAAATGTTAAAACTAGCTTGTTAACAATGAGCGTTAGAGTAACGTTATTGTCCTCCTGGATATCTGCTGTGTGTTTACTGACAGCGGCGGGTAAGAAATCACACACTTCTGAACATCTGAAAACATAAATTAATTATAAATTAATTGTATCATCATGATGGAGACGAGTTTCCTCCTGACACCCAGCAGCAGCAGCAGCAAGATGATGAGATGCTGAATATACCAGGAGGGAAAATGTTAATGGGAACCAGTGCAGCTGATGGGAGAGATGGAGAGTCACCGACCAGGGAGATCCAGCTGCAGCCTTTTAAAATAGACAAATACCCTGTCACTAACGCCGATTTCAGGTAATAAAACTGATATTAAAGTGTTTGATTATTAGTTAAAAATGATTTAACAAAACCTCTTTCTTGGCCTGTGTTCTCCACAGAGAATTTGTGAGAGCGCAGAAGTACAAAACTGAAGCTGAGAAGTTTGGTTGGAGTTTTGTGTTTCAAGACTTTGTGTCCGAAGAGCTGAAGAGCAAAGTCACACAGAGGATTGAGGTACTGGGATTTTGAGTTTTGATCTAAAAAGCAAAAGAATTAGAAGAATAGCACTACATTTAATGATTATTTTTATGATCATCTATAAAGTGTCAAATAAAAAAAAAAAAAAAAGCTAAAAATGCTCAGCACAGTTTCTCCCAGAACTTAAAGTTGCGTCTCTAAATTGCTTCTTTTGTGTCCACTCAACAGTCCACAACCCAAAGACTCTTCTTTTACTATTATCATAACAAGCAGCAAATCCTCACATTTAAGAGGCTGGAATCAGCAAGTGTTTGACGATTAATTGATTATCAAAATAGTTGGCAACTAATTTACTTTTGATTGATGAATGGAATAATTGTTGCAGCTCCTCAGAACGATGCATTAATTGTTAGTCTTTGACATTAGCTGACTACAAATTAATCATTTGCTAAAAGCCAAATATTCCCTGTTTGTAGCTTCCTAAATGTGAAGATTTGCTGCTGTTCTGTGATTCACACAGTGGTGGAAAGTAACTCAGTGCAATTTAAAGGTACTTTTACTTTACTTTAGTATTTATATTTTATGTTTATTTATAATTCAGAGGGAAATGTGGCTCTTTATTTATTTAATAGATTTAGTTACAAGTTACTTTACGGATTTAGATTATAACTGGGGAGTAAATCAAAGTTTCAGCACAATAGGACATTATATTGATTCTTTCGACAATGATAAACATTTAAGAACCAGAATCAGAAATACTCAATTGATCCCCAGGGGTAAATTGTTGAATGTTGATTTGCTGATATCACAAAGTCTGCCACGATACGATTTTGATTCAGTTCAATTCAGGTCAGTCTGTGATTGTTATCAGACTACGTCATAAGTCAGTACATTTATGTTAACTCACAAAAAGCAACTCAATTACGATTTGACAATTTTATCACCAAACTCTTCCAGACATTTGTGACACAGACATGGCATGGGGCTTTTAAAAAAAGTGTATCTTAAAGAGGACTATATAGATTGATATTTTCACTTTGATCATTACACCCCTACTTTTTACAGCATATTATCAACAAAAATGGGATACATTATTACAGATGAAGCTACACAGTAGTACATAAAGTAATTAAAATTAGTCTCACATTTTCTAGCTGCATCACTAAGCAATATTTTTTATTATTATAATAAAACAATATATATAAATGATGTTATTCTGAAATGGGCCCTTTGCATAATGAGTACTTTTACTCCTGGTACTTGAAGTATATTTTGATGCTAATACTTTGTACATTTACCTCAGTAAAATTTTGAATGCAGGACTTTTACTTTTAATAGAGTATTTCATTCTACACTGTGTGTATAAGAAGATTTTGAGCTGTTGGTTGTATGTAAAAACTTAATAATGACACGTGGGCATTTTCACTGTTTTTGACATTTTGTAGACTAAATAATTATCTAAAAAAAATAAATACATCACTGAAACAAAAACATTGTCATTGAAAACAAAGTCATTCTTTGGTGCTCTAGACACATTACAAAACATTTAGGTCTTTGCTACGCATACTTTAAGCACACTGTTTATGGATAGATAGACTTTATTGATCACTTACCATTTGTTAGGCTATTCCTTGAATAATTTTACTTTTGACTCATTATCTTGTCTTTCCTATCCAGTCTGCTCCCTGGTGGCTGCCTATAGAACGGGTGTTTTGGAGACAGGTGAGGTCTTTTCCTCTGTTTTTTGTATATGAGCACTTCCTCACTGTCTTTCACTCCTTTGACCTTTGACTGTTCAGCCCGCAGGACCTGGTTCAGGCATTCGGGAGCGCCTGGACTTCCCAGTGGTTCAGGTGAGCTGGAACGATGCTCAGGCCTTCTGCGGGTGGAAGGACAAGAGACTGCCCACGAGGAGGAGTGGGAGTGGGCTGCACGTGGGGGGCTACAAGGTGCACAGCTTATACCCTGAAAGAATTATATATACCATATGTTCTGCCATTTTTATGAGGTTTTATATCTTATTGACAGTTTGTTCATTTCTAGTCTTGACTTACATCCATTAAACAGAGTTAGAACTGTGTTTTAATTTACATTGATGCTGCTGGTCAGTCTGCTCCATCATGGAAGCAACTCTTCAGAATTTTCTTTGTATCCAGAGGAGGACTGAATAATTTGCCCTGAACTACAGTTTGGGTTGTGTTTCAGATACACTAGAAAAGTGTCTTAATGCATCACAGAGGAAGAAAGTAGTTTTCATGACCACCTCGCTCATGAATTGGTATATAATTCCATCGTTTGCTGTCCTCTTGTCTCTTTCCTGCCTTTGTAGTGGTATAATTCTCCAGCCTGTTCATTTGAGTCTCTGTGAGCTGTCTTGTGTTGGGTTTAGACAGGAAAGCCCCTGTTCATGGCCAGGGCTCATTGGGACTCAAGCTGCCAGGTATTGGAGTGTGTAGTAGATAAGTTCAATGGCAGGGCGCGCTGGAAGGCAGATGCAGGAGGGGGAAGGGGAAATAAAGTCTTTTTTAAATTGATGGCCAACCAGATCAGACCTAAGGATGGCAGAGACTAATTAACATGATGGATGTGGAAAGTACCTAGAACACTAGAAAATCATACCAAGTATATTTGATGCAAGTTGAAATGTGAAGAAGGAGGAGACTCTTCAGAGTCTCCAAATAGTATAAAGATTGGCTCAAGTTATTGTTTTGATTTTTCCTGCACCAGAGAAGTCAATAAAACTTCTTATAACAGAGGCTGTTCTCCAGTGATTTTTGGGTCCTGATTTTATCTTTATTTTTGACTTTGAAATATTTTTGATAAGCGATTTTTACAACTGAGTTTATCAAGGTGTAGTGATCTTGAGCCAGATCACTCTGGCATAATTTTAAAGACTGATTTGTTACAACACCTCTCGTGTTCCAGGTCGGGCTTATCCATGGGGGAACAAGTTCCAGGCCAACAGAACCAACCTGTGGCAGGTCAGCACACTACAATAATGCACAGTGCAGTAGCATTAGCACAGTTACTTGTCCTGATATGATGCTTTGAGTGGGAATTCACTGATGTTTTAGTTTTAAACTGACACTAACATCTGATGCATTTTCACTAAATTCTGCAGATAATAACACAAAATTGAATGCAAATTGATTAAACTTTATAAGATTGTCATATCTAAAGGTAATTAAGCATTGTTGTAGTAGACCTTATGACTTAATTGTAGTGCCAACCGGACTAGAAAAATGTTGCAGTAAAAATAAACTCTGTCTTGTGTGATTTTACTCTGGCTTAAAAGTGTGAACACAAACATATATTATGTACATACGTCTAGTCATGCTTTCATATGAGAAAAATTGTTTATGTTTTTTTCTGTATGTTTTAGGGATCATTTCCAGATAGAGACACCGCAGAGGATGGATACCATGGCATCTCTCCTGTCACAGCATTTCCCCCTCAGAACAGTTATGGTAACTAGAGCCAGACAGATATATCACAACTGTCAGCATATATGTTGTCTGATTTGTTTCTTCTTTTCTTTTTTTTTTTTTTTTACAGAATATAATGCAGAATGTTTTTTATTACCAAGTGGTATTCAGTTGGTTGCAATCTACAACCTCACCGCTAGATGTCGCTTATCCTACACACTGATCCTTTAATAGCAGTCTGAAGTACTCTGCTGTGGTAGTTCAGCCTCTCATATCTCTATTAGGTCAAATGAAATATATAAAGAAATATGAAATATTTTAAAGGTTGATTTTTGTTCTGTGCTTCTTAATATTATAAGAACAATGTTGATTTTGTCTGCAGGACTCTATGACATGATGGGAAACACATGGGAATGGACATCCACACCCTTTCCAGGAGCACAACCGATGTATGTGCTGCGTGGTGCTTCTTGGATCGACACTGTGGATGGTTCAGCCAATCATAAGGCACGAATCACAACCAGGTGAGTTTTTTAAAAACAAAACCCCACACACATCATATTTTCAGACTTTTAAGACCACCGAGCTACTGTGCTGCAGTCCTGATTGACTGATGGTTCTGTGTCCTGCAGGATGGGCAACACTCCTGACTCTGCCTCCGATAACCTGGGATTCAGGTGTGCTGCCAGTGATGGACAGAAACAAGGGCAGAAAAAAGACAAAACTGAACTGTAGCATCAAACAGGAAGTCAAAAATATCAAGTGAAGGACAGTAATGTTCATTTGAACCAACGATGATTCAGGTGTTATTAATGGATCAGATGACTTTCAAGATGACAACAGGAAAAAAGAGAGGGGGACCAATTAAATATTAAAGGAGCAATATGCAAGAATTTAGCATTCAACAAAAAAAAAAAAAACATGTTAAATAGGGAGTTGGAGCCATAGATAATATGTTAAATAGGGTGAAACCCTGTTTGATAAATGGTACGGAGATAATGAGATAAATTTCCTTAGTGACTTATTTCTGACTGATTCTCGAAAGTGTTTCAATCGTTGGCAAACTGTATATAAAGATGGACAACATGACAGCTCCCCAAAAGTGAAGCCAAAACATCTTGATTGCCTCAATTTTAATAGATAGGACACTGGCCAAATTAAAACATCAAAGTACACATCAAAATTTTTTTTCCCAAAGATGGTTTCTGTCATTTTAGGTAGTTCTTATCATGCTGATGTTTGTTCATGGGTTCATTTTTTTTTTTTAATCAGTTTGGTTTTAATTTGTTATTTGATGCTATGAAAAGCGGGTTTCACGCTCGTTTCTGGGATATCATGGCTTTAATTTTGTACAGTGGGAGGAAGTGGAGTGACGGCGTCCATCTTTATTTATGTCAATGATTTCAACTTGCATGTTTCCTTAATCTCTGATGACATATAGTAGTACAAATATATTACATATTTCTCCTTTAATGATTAACATTGAATACTAATGAATGATGATGGTGACAGGAAGATGTGAGTGTAAAAACAAAATGTATTTCTCCTGTGGAGAACTAAGATTTTTTTTAAAGAATTTGATAAAGAATAAACAAGCATACAGATAACTAACATTGAAAAATAAATCATTTTCCTAAAGAAAAACTTACTTATTACTGTTTTTTCTTAGCATAATAGCTCACATTCCGAAATGATAAAAGTCTCATGCTGATAATTTTACAGGCTTGACTGGAGAAACTTGCTGGAATTTCTCATTGTCTAATGTTACTGAATGGTAGAAATAGGACACTCTGTCAGCACTGGTAGTCTTCCTTCTACCCGCTGGGAAGCGTCTTTTGTCGAGTGTTTTTATGTGACTGGAGAGTAAATTGGTTCGTTGCTTCAGTCACAGCCTCCTCTAATCCTCTCTTTGTCTTTTTGTTTACTTTCTCATCGCCCGTGGTCGGCTGAGTTTGGTTGTTTGGACTGGTTCTGTCGACCAACACAGATAAGAAATTTTATCAAAGCTCCAGTTCTGTTTAAGTATCAAGTTACTGTATAAAGAAAAGCCTTGTTTGTGTTTTTAATGAGTGATCAAGCACTTTTGACCTGGCCACACAATCCAGACACATTATTGTTCATTGCCAAATATTTACTCAATGCGCAATCAGCGTTGGCAGTTCTGTTACTGTAAAACATAATCCCAGTTCCAAAAAAGTTGTGACACTGTGTAAAACACAAATAAAAAAGAATGTCATAATTTGCCAATTCTTCTTGACATACTCAACTGAAAACAGTACAAAGACAATACATTTAATGTTTTACTGCATCAACCTCATCAAAAAGGTTGGGACAGGGACAAAAGAACTGGAAATGTTGCAGAAAGCTCAAAAAACACCTGTTTAGCTTAACTGGTAACAGGTGATAGTATCATGATTTACTGTTATAAATTTTAAATATGATTTTTTTTTTATAAAATTAACTTAAAAAACAAACAAATATGCAAAACTACATAATAGTATTTTTTTGTACACTATATCTGACATCCCATATTTTTTGAGCCTCCACAGTAAACTTATGCACGATTTAAGTCCTTATTGAAATAAGATCAAAATTCAAGTGACATCAATCGGTGTTTCAGGCAATTGTAATCTTATGACGCAGTTTACATCGTAATGACATGTTTATCGTGATTTCGTTACAAAACTAAAAACTAAAATTCTAAAAACTAAATTTCACTTTTGTATGTCGGACTTGGCTCTGAGCAGTTGCTAGGCAACCGGCGGAGACTCCAGGAAGTTACTGCTTCGATCCCCCCAAAAAAAAAAAAAGTTCGTCACAGGAAAATACAAATAGTTGTTTGTATAAAGTTACGCATTTTTGCGCCTATCAAACAAAGGTAGGTAGGAGGTGCAGCCTGTTAATTAGACTGAATCTTAAAGAGATGCTGTATCTGAAGTATCCACTTCTCTTAAAAATCTTAGCAAGAAAGCGAATATGTTTATTTTCCCTAAATATTTTCCTCTATTTACTTTGTTAGTTCTAAAATTTTATTTTCATAAAAGGGAAGTTCATTTATACAGCAACCATCAGCAACAATGCAATTAAAAGGGCTTTACAGGTGGTTATTAAGAAAAGATATAAAAGAAACTCAGACTCTAAATCAAAGACTTACAAATAGGATTTTAAAGATTGAAACCGAAATATGTTAGAATAGGATTAAAGAAGAGAAATAAAAACGCATAACAAATTTCTCAGTGATGTGACAACATTTCACTTGTTTTGAATGTAAACCTGTTTAAAGAAAGTTTTAAGAATTAGTCATCTTCTTCATACATTTTCCTGTAGGGATATGTTTTTTCTGTCTTGCCAACCAATTCATTGAAATATTACTGAAATTGTACTGTGACCAAGTACGATATCCAAATCACAGGAGCTGCAATTTTTTATATAATAAAAGTAAAACATGTCACAACACAGCATTATACATGAAGCATCGTGGTGCTACAGAGATGTCCTGGCCTACAAATCATATTCTCCAGATGTAAGGGAACATGCTTGTTTGGTACAGACCCCAATATGAAATTAAAAATGATCATTCCCACTAAAATTATGACTCATGCATTTGTATTATGTCAAAATAATGGAAATTTGATTTTTAATTTCTTGTTTTGCATATCATTTAGCCTTATTGTTGACTATTATGCCTAAACACAATGAATGAAAACAACACTAAGAATGAGAGATATTTTCTCACTTATTAGTAGATTTATGTTTTAATTTTTGAAAAAGAGCACCTAACATAAATGTTGGCACAGAAAAGGCTTCCCACGAACTTTAATTAGGGTTGACCTATTTAGAATAAAATGTAAATAATTGGAGGAGATCAGCAGCACTCTGAAGACTGGGTCCACCTGCCTGAGCGGTGTCTCATTATGTGGTGACCTACTTCCTACGAAAGTGTGTGAAAAGTGTGCAGTACAAAAGTTTAGTACACAGCTTTAAGAGGAACACTGTTAAGAAAAGCACTGAAGACTGTAAATCCGACACAACACCAATGTGAACCACTTCCTCCTGCTGCATCAGGACAAAAACTAGGTCTGTAATTAAAGTTAGTTAAATTATACAATGGGACATGTCCAAGAAAAAACATAACACAACAATTTAAAACTGTGGTGACAATTTAGAACGTAAATTTTAAGCTGGCAGAACATTTGATGGCCCTCTGAAACGAGGAAATAAAGAGGAAATAAGTTATTTAATTGGAAGTAAAATATTTGTTAATTATAGTGTAGCTTTATTGTTATTGTGTTTTGGCTGCCACGTTCAAATCAGCTTGTCTTGCACCTGCCTGGAAGTAATAACTTAAAAGTCCGTAGGTGCTTCCTGCAACTTAAAGACATCGCCAAGAATTCAGTTATAAAGCAGGATGTGATGATGTGTCACTGACTCATCTCTGCTCATATATGTGGGAGGTTAGTCACCAAAAAATACCTCTTAACTTCACTGCAAAGAATGACTGTATCTGGTGTTTTCCCCAGAACGGATCAATTCCAAAAATAAACTGATGACTAGACTAGGTAAGTGTCTGTGGTTTTGATTCTGTACAAAGTTTTTTTTTTTTTTTATAAAATAAGGAAAGACGATGTGTAAAGTTATAGTAAATGTTCTTTTTACCATTTGTCTCACAGCTTTAGTTATGATAAGATAAAATAAGATGCAATATGATAATCTTTCATTGGTCCCCCACAGGAGAAATTATGTTGTTACATTATGTGTTACAGCAGCACAAGAACAGAATATTTACAGATAAATGCCAAAAAAAGAAATTAAGAGAGTAAATAAGAACAGAAAGCATACACAAGTAATTAGACTCAACATGCACAATTACAGGCAATACTTTTAGATTACAATTGTTCATACCCTTCTTCTCCAGAGTTCATGAGAAATATACATTTTAGAGACATGTGGGTCTCACAGGCCAGCAATGTGACAGGCCTATGGTAGTATATAATAGACACTGACAGGAGCCATTTATATGTATAATTACTTAATTTATTTGTGATACTGGCTGCTAATGTTCATATAATTTCACTCAGGTTAAGTTTTGAATGCAGAACTTGTTGAACTACTTGTTGCGGAGTATTTTCACAGTGTGGTTTTTCTACTTTCACTCAACTAAATGATCGAATATCTTCACACCCAGACTTATAACTGTCCTTGACACTGACTGTAATTTATCATGTTTGTTTTTTGTGGTTACAATCTCCAGCGCTCTGATTTTTATATTTAATTAGCTTAATAAAATCAGGTATCATGCGTCAGTCCTGAAAAATCTGATTGCGTCTAAAGATCAAAAATACCTCCTCCCTTTTGTTCCCCTGCAGCTGTGGTATGTTTGCACGTCATGTGTTTGTATAGCGACTGAAAAGAAGGAAGAAAAACCCAGCCAGGCTGCATGAAGCCACAGCCTGCAGTGACATCACATCATGTCATGTCGTGTCCCTGTCAGGACACACACAGTTCTGGAAAAACAAGTTTGGAGACATTCTGTTTGTCATCCTCCCTCCTCCTTGTTTTGCTGTCTTCCTCTTTCATGTTTATACTTGACAAAGTCTTCAAGTGGTTGAATTGATTCTACTTCTGTCTGCCAAGCTGATCATGGACTACTCTCTGTCCTTCTCAGCTCTCAACGAGAGGCTGAGACCTCGAATCACCACCACCAGTGAGCGGCTCTACTCCTCTCTGAACAGGCTGGAGGACAGGCAGTCAGGCTCGCTCAGGAGCTTGTCTTCCCCTTACCGACCCACAGTCCTGCCAACACAACCAGAACCTGAAGTGGCTCCAACAGAACCAGAAGATTTGGTGGAGCCCGAAGACGATGCAGAGCAGGAGGATTTGGAAGAAGAACGTTGTGTTGATACACTAAACTCATGCCTCATCACTGAATTGAATTTAAAAGATGTGGGTGACAGGGACAGCAGCCCCACACTGTCCGAGGAGAAAGACATTTCAGGCGAGCTGTCCTCAAAGGGGCCAAGTGACCCCTCACAGTCAGCAGCTGGTGAAGGTGGTAGCGACGTAGATGGGACTCTACCGACTTAATCAGGAGCGGCAGACCACTCGGCAGACGCAGGACACTGGGACATGTCTCAGAGACGGTAGGTTTAGAGTCTTTATATCTCTGTGTGTTTAAAATGTGGGTGAATCTTTTTTTTTTAAGTGCATGAATTTAAATCCTCTCTGCCACAACCAGGCTTGTCAAACAATGAAACCTGTCCTACAAGAAGGAGACAGTCCTAACTGTCACTTAGGAGTGTACCAAACAAAAAAGCACATGAAAGATGCAAAGTTGTTTCCAGAACACCAAAAAATCATGTGCCTCAACAGCATCTGGGTTTCTGCAGATCCTAAAAATAACAGAATAGATTATAAAGTTGGACTTAATATTAGTCCTCTTTTTAAATGTGTTTTTGGGGAAAAAACTGTATTGATCACACTATAAGAACTACAAAATAAAAGCAAACACTGAATAACCACTAATGCAAACTAGAGGTGCAGTGATAAATGGATTATAAATTGGCTATTAAATGAAATGGCAACTATTTTGACAATCTCGTTATCGTTTTGAGACCTTTTTTAAATAAGAAATATCCAAATTATCTGATTTTTATCTTCTTTAATGTGAATATTTTCTGGTTTCTTTACACCTTGATGACAGTAAAATGATCTTTGGGTTGTGGGCTAAAAACATTTGACGATGTTGCTTTTGGAAACGGTGATAGACATTTTTCACCATTTTCTGACCAAACAACTCATCAAAGAATTGGGGAAAATAATTAACAGATTTATCAGTAATGAAAATAATCATTTGTTGTAGTCCTAATGTAAGCTACAGATGTTATGGTTTTTCCAGAAAGCTTTTAAAAATGTAACTTGTTGAAACTCACACAGACCCTGATAAAAAAAACTCACGTTTCTCAGTGAACAACTTGATTTGACTCTTTATCACCTGATGATGACAGGGTTTGATTTGTGGTTATGAGTGTGAAGATGGAAACCGTGTTGGCGGAAAATGTTTTTGTCCCCATACTTTATGTTAATCACCTCGTGTCTTTGAGTGTGCTTCTGTGAATAAGTTCATTTGTGTGTATTTGCAGTGTTGGTAACACCTCAGCCGGTACGACTGGATCTCTTGTCGACAGTTTCACCCAGGAATCTAGATTAGCAGTTTCTGTTTACACTGTGTAAAAATGTCATGAGGCAGTGCTTTCTATGTGCAGGCCCATAATTATCTACACAGCAAAACGTGATGACACGCATTGTTAAAATGTACTGATAGGACATTTATTGTTTGCAGCTTAAAGAAGTGCGCAGAGAAGTGGAGCTGTCTCGGAGACGAAGCATCAGGCTCAAAGCCCAGGTGGACAAACTGCAGGAGAGCAGAGAGGGACTGGGATGGAGCCAACACAGAGAGAGGGTAAAGGTCACACACAACAGCACCAGGACACAGTGTGTCACACTTTTGCTCAAACCTGCAGGATTGTTATGATTTATTTCCTGTCATTTCTGTCCTCAGGTCACTGAGGAGGTTCTGTCCGTCCTGCGGCTGCTGCACCCGCTGACAGAGCCGGGGTCCAGCCTACCTGAACCAGCTGAGGGGGAAAACCAGCTGGATGCTGCCCTGGCCCAGCTGCAGAATGCTGCCCGCAATCTGGCAGTGAGCCACACCAAACAGGTAAAGGCAACACCTGCATTCACACAAATAAAGCTCCTCACCCTTATCATGTTCCTGCAATCTCAGAGTGAGTTTATTTTAATGGGCATGTTACCTGGAAGAATGCACTTTGCACATACTAGTGGATATAAAGGAAAGGTGGACAGGTAATAACGCTGGCTAATCGTGCACATGAAATGAGAAGTTTTAAAATCTGACTATAGTAAAGTGACAGTTTACCCCTAATTTCCTCTTATCTGTAGTGCAATTTACCCATGGAGAAATGCAGAGTTTTGGAGATCTCGGCCGTAGAGATGTCTGCACTCTCTTGAGTATAATTAAACTAAAGGGTACTCAGCTTGAGGTGCTCAAAGCGCCAAGAAATACACTTGAACAGCTCAACAGCAATGTCTCATTGCAGAAATCAAGATCTTGTTGCTCAAGATAATCCACAAACCTGGTTGGGAGCAGTTTCATGTTGGAATTATTTTCTCTCGACCAAACTACCGTATCACCACGTGAGTCAGCTCAGTGGTGCTAACGTTACAGCACAGCCAAGGAGGACACCATTAATTTATACATTAGGGGTGTTGTGATATGCTTACATTGATGATACCTGTGATATTTTAAAAATGAAATGCTGATAACATGTTACACATATACACATGTAATACTGTGTAAATAATCCATATCTTTTGTCTATCAGTTTATCTGGTCAGCTTTTCTTTTCTTTTCACAATCCAAATTTTTAATGCTTTTGTACAATTATGGTTACAGACTCTCAACCTCCCTACACTTGTAGTTTGAGTCTAATTTATTTGTCAAAAAAGAGACAAAAAAAACACAATAAACGAAGCTGAACAAAGATTAATTTCACTGAGAGTATTATAATTTTCTATAGATATCACAATAATGTCGTTATTGTGAATTCTTTTAGCCACAACAATTGTGTAGTTAAATCTGATGTTGTGACAGCCCTGGTTTACATCTTGCACTGTCACAAGCTCAAGCCTCTTGTCCATGAGTAGATGCTTACTTCCTTCTGCATGGTCATACAGATGGTGGATGAAAGAAAATAGTTCCTATATGAAACTGTTCACAACAAGGTTTGCGGATCTTTAGTAACCAGGTCATGATTCCTGGAAAGGAGACACTGGTGTTGAGTTTTCAAATGAATTTTTGGCGCTTTGAGCACCACAAGCTGAGTGTCATCTAGTTCCATCATACTTGAGAGAAGGCAGACATCTCCACAGCCTCTATGGGCGATATCTCCAAAACTTGGCGATATCTAGATAGATAAATAGCAGTACAGATAAGGAGAAAAATATGTACTGATTTGGGGCTGAACTTTCCCTTTAACTTGAGACATGTTGTAGGATCCACCTACAATCTACCTATTCTTTTGCCTACAAATTACAAAAGACTCATTAATTTATTTTTGGCAATGCAGCTAAGAATTTCTAGTGTTAACCAGCCAGTTGAATAGTAGACATCTTAAAATAAGCTCTGACGCTCAGAGACACCCATGCCCTCCTGATGAATCATTGTTCCCCTGGCAGACCATGAGGTGGTGAAGCTATGTGGCCTGACAAGTATACAAGTGACACTATCAGTGATCTGAGCCTTTGTGGTATTTTCAGTATGTCAGAGTCACAAGGTGTGTGTGACTGTGGGTGGGATTAGACCAAAATCCTATTAAAGGTGAGTAAGCAATTCTCAAGAAAGATAGTTTGTTCGAGTCTCATTCCCAGGTTGTCACATGCTTAAGTTGTGGGAATGAGGCTCAAAAATCAACAGTCTGTCAACTGTCTATTAACTAACTACTGTGATTTAAAATCTCTTTCTAAACCCTGAAACAGAGTTTAGTTTTCTCTCAGATCCACTTGAATTACACTATACTTTAAGGAGAAAACTGTAATATATTTACTGTAAGAAATTGTAAAATGACCGTGATATGTCATAACAGATTAAGGAAACAAGACAAGAAAAGACAGAAAGGCACAGAACTAAGTCAGTGTGGTTAAAGGCTGATAATAACAAGAGCTGTGACAAAACCTAACCTGCCTCTCCTGTTTGTTTATTCAACAGTTCACATCTGGAAAAGGAGCAGAGGACAATGCTATTCTCCAGCAGGCGCTGTGTGACAGAGATGAGGCCATAGAGAAGTGAGTACACACACATGACGCACACAGTCACACTCACCTCCTCTCTAAATGACAGATTAATCAAGATTTAAGTTGGGGAAAAAGGGAAGCTGAAAGACGTAGATTTATTTTGAGGGATGTGTCATTGTTTCTGTTTCCGCGGTGCAGGAAGAAGGCGATGGAGGCCGAGCTGCTGCGGAGCAAAACAGAGCTGATGTTGCTGAACAATCAGCTTCTGGAGGCTGCACAGAAACGTCTGGAGCTGTCGCTGGAGGTCGAGGCCTGGAAGGTAAACCTGAGATGAGTTTAATGATTAACAAAGACAAAACAAATGTGAATTGAGTGAAAAGGGGAAGGGTGTGATCTCTGAACAGTAAATACCTAAATTAAAATATTCAGTCATATTGAGCAAAATAGAGACAGTGGGAGAAATTAAATATGTAAGCAGAAGAAGTAGGACACAGAGTAAACACACCCACACAGAATAGTGACATGTATGCACGTGTACTTTCACAGAATGTGTTCAGCTGTAAAACATGCAATTAAAATTCTCACACGCTACGTTCAGCTCGTGCAGAATCAGCTGTCAGCTGGTATCCTGCCACAGTGTTTTGGCCTCAGTGTGTTCATCTGGTGAACGCCTGACTCCCTGCAGCGTTAAACTGAAACTACACTGCAGTTCACTGGTGAGAACAGCAGCATCTGCTTCAGCTGTTCACTCAAAATTACAACTGATTTCATCTTAAATTACTGTAAAAAGTGAAGTTTTATGTTTGAGTATTACACGGCTCTGTTGAATACACATTTCTGATTAATCAATTACAGCATTGTATAGTCTGTTATTTCAGAACAGACCACTGCTATGGACGCAGTTCTGATCATAGCCTCTAGAGGACTCAGTGGAAGTAATAAAATCATTTTTAATTTAAAAATGATTATTTTCATTGATTTAAAAAAATTAAATCAATAAAAAAACTTTTTTTAATCAGTATTTTGTGTCAAATTATCGATTATTTTTGGTAAGAAGCTGTGTAATAAACAGGATAATGTACAGTGAGCAGACCATTATTACAAAATAAATTCCAACAAGGTGATGCCGGACTCCATACAGGTCTTTAATCTCTTTTTTTTAATCAATTGGTTTTAATGATTGACAAAAAGTATTCAGATATTAAAATATTACACATTAGCATAAAGTTCTGGCAGCTTGGAGCTAAATTACAAGAATGTTAGTATCACCATTACAGAATTTACATGGGTCAAATCCTTCTCAGGATATGAGTGTCATAAGTATTTTTTTCTGACTTACTACTGATGGGGAAAGTTTATACTAGAGTCTGTCTAGTGATTTGAAAAGGAATCTTCACATAAAATAATGTCAAAGACAACCTGCATCCTGATACTTAATGTTAAACAAATGTCAAGGTGAATTTCATTGTGTTTAGAGCCTCCGTTTTTCTTGATATTTGTGTTTAGTGCAGCCAGGAGAGACGCTCCGTGGTGCGCAGTGATGCATACTTTTACTCTTTCCCTCTCTCTCTGACTGTCATTAATGCCTTTCTTCATTATCTGTGATGTGAATACATCAGATTTCCACACAGTCAGAAGAATTTTAAATTGTGCGTCTTGATTAGGTACAAAATTTCAGTGCACCATGGAGCATCTTTCCTCCTGGGCTGCTGACAGCGCTGGTAAAATATGAGGCTTAGTGAGGGCTGATAGAAGGGTTTAGTGTGATGCTGAACTAAAAAAAAGGAAAAAATAAACAGCCAAATGGACAGTAGGCCTAATGGACATTCAACTGACAAAACAGCCCTAGTGTTTCTTTGCATACAGAGTGGAGGAGTGAGATACGATCACAAGAGGTTACTCGAGACGTATCTGGAGATGCATTGTAATGGCAGGTGTGAAATGACCTACTTAGAGCTGTCTACTTGTGATCAGATCACCCAAAATACATGTTAATACCAGGTGTGAACTCAGATCTCTCAGAGATCACATTTCATTCAAATCTGGCTTATGACCAAGTATTTGTTTTTTTCCTCTTCCCAGGAGGACCTTCAGCTGATCCTCCACCAGCAGCTGCAGAGTCAGCAGCAGGCAGAGCAGGCCCCGAAGAAGACCTCCCGCCTGGGCATCCTGAGGAGACACAACAAGCCACCCATTCAGCGGCCGACCAACATCTCTTCGTCTACACCTGCCCCTCCCACAACCAACTCAAACCAAATCTTCATATCCAGATCTGTGGGTTCTGCTCCTCCGGCTCCCAGCACGCCTCCTTCGTCTGGCACCCTACGCTGGAAGGACAAGCTGAAGAGGGGCAAGATCAGTCGTCAAGGTGACCAGGATGCAGCGGGGCAGGATTCACAGTGGGGCATGAATGACGATGGCTTCCAAGTTGTATCGCTCGATTGAAAGAGCAATGACTTTGCACTTTGAGTACATTAATTCTGATGCACAACCACTTTAAGTCCCCTCCAGTCAAAAATGTGTTTTGTTTATAGTCACTTTGATGTTTGAGCTTTGCTGTACAGAAAGTTTGTGTAGAGATGTACACCAGAGGGCTGTTTTTACATTCAACTTTTGTGACATCACAAGTTTTGAGACAATTATGGTTCAATATGATTTGTAACTTCCAGTGTATATACACAAAGAATGGACTACCAGTTACACTTTTGAAATTACCAATATTTATATATTATATATTCATAGAATCTGGATTTTTCGTTCAGGGAGAAATTTTAGGAATTTTAATGAGGTAACTAAACTTTTTTTGTGGAAAAACCAAATGAAAACTAATTATTATTCCTAGCCACTTCCTAGGATTTATTATGTCTTAAAGAGTCGGTTCACATTTTCCCTTTGGCCTGTATCGCTGTTTATCCATCTAGATATTTTGGTGTGAGTTGCTGAGCTTTGAAGATATTGGCCGTAGAGATGTCTCAAGTGTAATTGAATTAGATGGCACATTAGATTGCTTGTGGTGATCAAAGCAGCAAAAAAAAAAAACAAAAAACAAAAAACATTTGGAAAAACTCAACAGCAATGTCTCTGTCTAGAAATCATGACCCAGTTACTGAAGATAATCCACAGACCTTGTGAGCAGTTTCATGCAGTAACTATTTTCTTTCTTGTAGAGAGAAAGCAGTTCAGGTAGATTTTTCTTCAGAAAGAAAGTTGTCATGATTTTTGGAAAGAGACATTGCTGTTGAGTTTTTTAAATGTATTTTTTGACACTTAGAGCACTACAAGCCGGGTGCCATCTAGTTCCATTATATCGGAAAGAAGGCTGACATCTCTACAGCCGACTCTGCACTCACACCAAAACAGTCTAAATAGATAAAATACCACTACAGGTGGTGCAAGAGGAGAAATATGAACCATCCCTTTAAAACATGTCTGGAGGGGATCTTTAATGTATTCTTGGGAAAACATGTTTTGGATCTTTGAATTATTTACTGTATATATGAAATATAACTGATTATGAATGAGCCATTCCATTCTGTTAATACTGTAAAGCTTTACACTGAGTTTCTATGTTGTAAATAAATGAAATTCTTATGCAAAAGCTACTTCAAATCTCTTTTTGAGTCATACTTCAGCTTACTTTGTGAGACTGTCATTACATGACTTCAGTACCTTCACTGACAGCATTTTTGCTTGTTCCATTTAAGATGGGCTTGTTCCTATACTAGTACCAATACTGGAAAATGCAAATACAGCCTAAAATGCTCACATTGGTGTCAGCGAGTACACGAGTCTGCACTGATCTGATAACACGTAATTTATTAACTCTGCACAGCAGCGTCTTATTCTCTGCATGTTATGTAAAACATTAACAGTGTTTTACAGAGGATTTAACATGAGCCAGGCCCTACAACAATGATAGCAATCATCCATACAGAACTGGTGGTATACTGCTGTTGAAAAATATATAAACAGACTAGTATCAGATCAGTACCTGCTATCAGCTGATACTCGAAGTTCAGCAATCAGAATTGGTATCAGGAAGGAAAAAAACTGTATCAGAACATCTCTAATTTAAGATTCAAAAGAAAAAGGGGATTAACTTTGCTGCAGAATTTTGCCATTTTATTGTATAATATTAGTTTGTACATTTTCAGTAATATATAATTCACTCCTATATGCATCTTGCACACATTTAAAATTTATATATGGCATAACCTATGATGCGTACCACCATGGTGGCAACATGTTCAACAAACTGAGACGTATATAGCACAGCAAATTTACACCCGATGACAAGAGAAAAGGCATGCTCATAGTGAAACAATATACAATCCTGAACAGATGACTACAGTCTTCAAACAGCTTTATCAATGTGACTGAATAAATTCACTTTTTTATATTGTTGACACTGAGCTCCCTTTCTATGGAGTCAGAAAAGTACCATAAAAGATAAAAATCACTTAAAGAATGTTAACATGGAAATATAAAGAGGAATAATAAAAAATAGTATTAATAAATTATTAATAATAAATAAATAATAATAGTGAAAATATTAAGACAAATGACATCATGGAAAAGAATAATTATCAGCAGTTTCATTTATTTTCACATTTATATCTGCATATTTTTAATATAATGTAATTTATTCATTTATTTTTTATCCCTGTATCATTTCTTATTCTTTTCCCTATTGCTTTTGGGGAAAAAAAAGGGAAAATTAAAGAGATAAAAAAAAGACATAAAAAGAAACTTTGAAAAATATATATATATAAATGAATATATGCAGAAATAAAATATACAAATGTGTGAAAAAAAATATTTTTGCATATACATGACCTCTTTTTCTATATTTTTAATATAATTTTTTACTTTTATCCCTTTATCTTTGATGAAGAGATAAAAAGAAATAAAAACAAAATATATAAATTAATACAGAAATGAAAGGACAAGTGTGAAAATAAATGAAAATGCTTGAATATTCTTTTATGTTTTGTTATTTGTCTTTATATTTCCACATTCATTTGCTTCACTTTATATTTACAACATTTTTTTTATTTACTTGTTTATTCTTTATTCTCACATTTACTGTCTTATTCTTTTACAGATTTATTCTTTTTTTATGGCACTCCTATGACTCCATAGATACCCTTTAACTTGTTCTTGATCCACTACAGAAGCTGAAGCCGGGCCCGCATTCAAATGTCAGCTATGCCTGCCTCCCTGCCCAACGCCAATCTATTCATATTGTGCAGCAAGACAAATCTGTCCTGTGGTTGAGGAGGACGAGGGGCTGCTTCTCTGCTAACTGGATCATTTCAAAAAGAATAAAATAGCTTCACTCAACGTAGTTCTGGTCATTTAAAGCCTTTCAGACTTCTGTATTCACATCAAATGAACATAAAACACTGATTACAGTAAACATCTATGTAGCGCCATGAAGGGATACACCCTCCTCAACTGTTAAGTTAAGCTTCCTTGTGAGAAAATTCACACAGAACTGGCAACCCAGCTGCCAATCTAAAGTCTGCTACTTATTATTGTAGGATAAAAGTTTCTTTTTTTAATTCAGTTTTACAGAAATGGAAAAGGAGCTCTCGACAAAAGAGGCACATACAAATTTACAACAACACCCTGCTTATTCATACAGATGGCAGTTTCACTACTGTGGACCGTACTGTTCAAACCCATAAGAACGGAAATGATATAAACACAATATATTACGATGATTAGATAACAACATACATTTTTGCAGCATATATTTGTCAGATACCCATATAGCCTTGCGCCTTAAGTTGTAAAGATAAGTGAGATACGGATAATAAATTGGTAAAACATGTTTCATCAAAACACTGATTGGACCGACCAAATACAAAGACACAACAACATTACCACGGCTTATTGTAGCCAGACAGACACAAGAGTAGCATAAGAAGAGTATCATAATTAGCATATCCAGTTGTAACCTGAGATATTCAGGAAACAGATTGTAAATACTGCATTTTCAGCTTGGTTTTCGTAGAGGATTATGTTGGCATAAAAATATAACCAGCGCTTTTGCTGACCTCAAGTTGTGTGAGTAACTGACCTGTAAATAAATCCTCATCTCTGACATACAGCAGGAACACAGGGGAGAGGACATGAGAAATAAAAACCAAAATATTAAATATATCACTATTATTAACATTAAAATAATCTAATCTGTACACATAAAGTCTGAATTACAGCCTCTCTGCAGAGCTCCATCCCCCTGACTCATGATACCAAACTCCCTCGCGCTTTGCACATTCTTCACGTCTCTCCAAGAAGAGCTTCTGACATGTACAGAATCTGTTTCATTCCAGTGCTGTCACTACTTTCATATTTAAATATCATACTGCTGGTCCTCTTTAGCAGTCGCAGATTGTACTAGGCCTACAGCCACTTTTATATTATACTGGCTGAATTGTGTCAACATAAAGAAAGCACTGTGCAAATGAGATTTTCTTTGGATTAGTACATCACCTCCAAAACAGCCCTGCTATGTTACACTGGAGATATTTTGTTGCTATTTTCTACTTAAAAATCAATAAAACACATCTAGAAACCAGGCAATCTAGCAACACTACCTGTCTGGTGGAGAGACTAAACAAAAGAGCCTACACTACACTATGTTTGTCTGAAGTAAAGAAGACCTGACTGCTGTAAAAGGGTGAGTTTGGTCCAGTGTTGGCATCTATTAGCATCATTAATGACTCTGCCTGCTCTCGCTGAAGCTGTTGAATTCTAACCTTCGCTCTCCGTGAGGGGACACTCAGAGGCGCCGGGCATAAAAAGAGTTCTGAGGCGTTGAGCAGGAGGCAGCTAGGACTGGAGGAAGGAAATGATGGAGCTGATGAAGTCTAAGGGTTTATCTGCGTGGATCCAGTGGCTTGCGTCTGGGATGTACTGGATGTCAGCCGCGGGGAACAGCCTCTGGATTTCTGGATAATCTTCAGAGCTGGAGTGAAGACACAGGGAGAGAGGA
The DNA here is from genome assembly GCA_034769285.1 of Lutjanus argentimaculatus. Lineage (NCBI taxonomy): Eukaryota > Metazoa > Chordata > Actinopteri > Lutjaniformes > Lutjanidae > Lutjanus > Lutjanus argentimaculatus. The sequence continues at coordinate 18,916,878 of JAWZSL010000004.1, read as the reverse complement.
GTGAGAATGTCAGGTAAAATGAGGTGGTACGAGGAGGGCAAAAGAGATGGAAGGAAGATCAACAGCCACAGAAAAAAGTTAAATGCATGTGAAACAAAGCTGGTGCATTCACACATTAAATGGTACATTTATTGTAATCTTTACTTTGGTATTTATAGCATATATACTGCAGATATATATGTATATGTGGACAAAAGTAACATCCTGTGTCTGCAGTGTGTAGTACCTGATATAAGCAGAACTGGCTCCACCCAAGAAGAGTGTAGGTCCCTCATAGACGGTGTTAAAGTTGGGGAAGCTCATGATGCTGTCAAGGTGTGCCGAGATGGCCTCCAAGTTGACCCTCCAGGCGTAGTGTCCGTTCTGCTCCACCAGGTTAGTCAGCAGAAACTGACGCACTGAGCGCTCCTGAAGGAGAGGACAGTTTATGACCAAATTGATTTAAAAACAAACGAACATTTACTTTGTACTGTTTCACGTCTGCCAGCTCGTTGTTTCAGTTGTATACAGTTCACAACTTAACTGTTTTGGTTCACTCTCACCACTCAGCACAATCTTCAGCCATAGCTGGCAAACTGTTCAGAAAAAAGCTCTAGAAACTGACTGTACACTACCTGCTCAGGACCTAAAAATACACAGACAGACTAGCTAGTGAACAAAATTGAACATTTAGCAGCTAAAGAGCCAGATATCCTCCACAGGGGGTGGCAGAGACCAAAAACAGAGCTAAAAGAAGCACAACTCCAACAAAATGAATGACAATACCATTCCTGGATTCCTGGATGTGTAAATCCATGGTTACTAACAAGTTCGCCATACAAACTAATGTCAATGTTGTGTTCACAATTTGTTTCTGCTGCCCCCAAGTGACCAAAGAAATCAGTTACTCTAAGTTTAAACATCAAACACAGGAACCTACTTGACAAGATGAAATGCACTCCTGACAAACTAACGTTGCTGGCTTAATTAAGGTACAATCAGCAAGATTTTTTCCAGGCTGCTCGTAAATGCACCAGAAAAATAGTTTATTGCTGTGTCTCTTTCCCAGGATGTCAAAAAACAAAGTTTTGGGTTGATAAAAAATCCCAGGCACAGTAAAATAATGATATACAGCAGAGCACAGGGTCTCTGTAGGAACATACACCACCACAATCTTCTAGTGCGTCTTAAGTGATTATTATGGATCTATACATTGTTTCTTAAGGAAAACGTTTTATGTTATGCCTTTAACTGCAGAACAGCTGACATACTCCTATTTCAAACACTAAAATCAAAAACGAGTGCTGACCTTGACCAAACTGCGCAGCTGATCCTCAGCCATCCGCCTGGCAGTGGAGCGTGGGATGTCACTGGAGATCTTCACTTCCTGCATGGCCTGGATGTAATAGCGGAAGTTGGTGCGTGTGGTTGTCTGGGCTGGACTGATGTCCACAACCACTAACTTCTCCACTAAACCAGGCTGAAAACAGAGACAGATGGACCGGGGTGAATAGGCAGGGAAAAAGATGTAACTGAAGACAAACTGGAAACAGAACGTCTACGTGTGGCATGAAGACCAGAGGAGGAATATTAAAAGGGTAGTTAGGATTTTTTGAAGTGGGGTTATATGAGGTACTGATTCATAGTTGGTGTATCACCTACAGTAGCTGGCGTTGGCATACCTCAGTTTGGAGAAGCAGAAGGACAGGGTCAGCAACAAAAGGTATTTTAGCCACCTAAAAAAAGGCCCACCTAAAAAAATCAATATCAGTTTAAGTGTACCCTGTATTTACAATAGTTTTACCACTTTACCTTGCAGTCAGGCAGCCTTTTCTGACAGACAATCGCTGTTATATAAGCCAAGTATCGCGAGGTCAGAATAGCTGTTTTTGCAATAGGAGTCAGGAGAGAGTGATATTTGGTTTATATATATACACATACTCACAGATTACTTGCCGACTGCCATCTACTGTAGGTAATACAATGACAATGACTCGGTAAGTTCTGTACTGTACAACCCCAAAGCAAATAATCTGAACTACCCCTTTAAGTTCAGAGAGGACAGGAATGTACAATGAGGAAAGTCAGTGATTGTGTCGTGGTGACATTTCTCGACCTGGGTCAGGGCGGTCGCCATGGCCGTCTTTCCTCCCATGCTGTGGCCGATGAGGACGCACTTCTCGATGCGCAGCTGGGTGAGGAGGTGTTTCAAATCATCCGTCATCGCTTCATAGGTCAGCACCGGGCTGTGAGGGCTGTTGCCATGGTTACGGGCATCTACAGTCAGCACCTAACTGGACAAAGGACCGTTAGGACACTTGGAATGGGAGGAAAGAGGCAACAGAGCTAAAACTAAAAAAACAAACAAACAAAAAAAAAAACTTTGCAGCTGTATCATTTTTTTCAGGAGAGTGACGGCTCACACAAAGGCTGTATTGTGCTCATGAGGTGATGAGTTTCTTCAAGCACGCCAACAAGCAGATTATCTATCAGTATTTATTACAGTACAGTACAGACTGCTGAGGAGTCGTATCAAATGACAGAGCACACTGGTTGATTGTGCTACGTTCCCATGACTGCTTTTGTTCGAGGCTTAGTGTCAGGCTGCTGAGAACAAACACATAAAGATGAACTGTTTTTGATGCAACAACAGACAGGTGTGATGTCTTCATCACTGCATTACCTTTCGACCTGTGCGCTGCACCAAGGATTTCGCTATTGAGTGGAAGTTAGATTTGCTGCCAAAGAGGCCATGGAGGAACACCAGGGGAGTGCTGTCTCCCTTCCCATCGAAGACATCATAGGTCAAGTTGACTGGGCTGGGAAAAAAAAAAAGTGATTGATTAGTTACAGTCTCCCCGGTTACGTGTGTGGTGAGAATTATGTCTCAGCTTAGACAGGAACACTGACAAATCTGAGTAATAAAACTCTGCAAACTGATTAAACTTTCAGGGAGTGGAAATGATGATTGAATGGCTTCAACTAGTAATGAAAAAGAATTTATAGCGCATCTTGCTTTCCCTATTTGACCCATGTCTTCTTCAAACACGATGTCGGGGGATATGATTCAATGAGAAGAGGGCCGTACCAGCATTATTCAATGACTTGTGACTTATTTAGTTAGAACTGTTTTGCTTCCACCTACTGGTACAATGCCAGGTAATCATACAGGTAGAGATAGATTGTTTTGTTTTTTAAGTTTAAGTAATTTTTTACACAACACAACATTTCACTTGCCATTTAATGTTATACAACTGTGTTACTGGATCTTGTTGCCACTGAAGATGTTAATGTGACAGTATATCGGAAAAGGACACAATCAAATGACTCTTGTGATAAATATTGTATTGTCAACTTTTTATAGTGGTATAATCGTACCTCTAGTGTTTGGTATTGTTTCATCCCTACTTCAAAGGGGGCTATGGACCAGAGTCCAGAAACCCGGAGATAATGAATTTAGAATTACATAAAACAGAGAAAAACACAAACTAATCACATTTGACAAGCTGGAACCTGCAAACATTTGGCCCATTTACTTGATAAATGACTAAAATGATTAATCTACTTTCAAAATTGTTTTTTTTTTGTGTTGATCAAAACTAATTGGTTAAACATCCTAGTAGCAGGATTAAGAATAACTAGCCTGTAAAGAAATAGCCAATCTTCTCACTGATGGTCTTGTTTTTCTTATGTAGGTCATATAGAGGCATCAATATTAAATTGAGACCATTTCATAACCAGTTAAAAATTCCTTGTAGTAGGTCTAACTTATACATGTACTTTTCTGTGACTGCAATAGCGTGCTGGTACATGGAGAGACTCACTTCTCACCACAAACGCTCCATGTCACATATTAGGGTTCAGGTTACGCACAAGGCCACCTTTGCTAAAGGGGGCTGGTGGCTTTTTGCAGGCAAGAACTTGATAGTCTAACATTGGCATAGCCGTCAGTGTTGAAATAAATGTGTAAATTGAAAATCGAATTGAATCATGACCTTAAAACCCAAAGTCAGATTGAATCATGAATTTGGAGAATCATGACACCCCTATTCCGCACTGAACTCTCTGGTTTGTAATGTGTTGTATTGTACTACGGCTGCATCTAATTTTCATTTATCTCTGCAAAGAATGAACACTGTAGTCTCCACTATGGTTGCAACTAATAATTGTTTCCATTATCTATTGGTCAGATGATTATTTTCACAATTAATTGATTAATCATTTAGACTATAAAATTGTGAAAAATGCTCGTCACAATTTCACAACAGCCCAAAGTGATGTCTTCTTCTGTCCAACCAACAGTCCAAAAACCCTAACCCAAGACTCTTCATTTACTATCATAAATCACAACGACAAGCAGCAAATTCTTATATTTGAGACTGGAAGCAGCAAATGTCTGACATTTTGCATTGAAAAATGACTGAAACAATCCATCCATTATCAGAATTCAATCCATTATCAGAATAGTTGACAACTAATTTTCTTCCGATTAACTAATTGTTGCAGCTCTGCTCTTCACAGATTCAGATTTACTTGCTGAGTTAGCTGGCTATACAGGACTGAATCAGCTGTACACCTAACTTCAACAATAAGGACTGTCCACTTGTCTGGGCCAAATAAAATGCCATATTGGGCTAGAACTTGACTAATCATTAAAGTAATTTTTCATGCACAATAACAGACAATGTTTTTTCAGTCTCTTAAATATGGAGATTTACTGCTTCTCTCTGTTTATCATAATATTAAAGCAATATTCCACCCCAGAACGATAATCCACTCAGTATGTACTCACCTCTATGCCCATGTGAGGATGGATGAAGATCTTCAGTTCACAAAACAATCCTGGAGTTTCAGCAGAAAACAGGGTTGCAGCCAAGTCCAGTACAATGGCTGTAAAGGGTGACCACAGATAAAAAGTATAAAAAAGAACACAAAACAAACACAAAATGTCTCCATCCTGCTTGTGTGGTGTAATCCAAGTGTCCGTGCGCCGCAACATTAAAATTTAACCACAAAAGACGCCATTTACCCCATGTTTTTAGCCGAAATGTCAACTGAAGCCTCTCAGACTTGAGCCGGATGCACAAGAGATCTCGCGATATTTTCACACGTGCATCCATTCAGAGATATACAAAGTCTCACGATACATCGACGCCATGTTTACATGCTACCTGCGAGGCTACAGTTGACATTTCGGCTAAAAACATGGTGTAAATGGCGTCTTTTGTGGTTAAATTTTAATGTCGTGCCTCACGGACACTTGGATTACACCACACGAGCAGGATGGAGACATTTTGTGTTTGTTTTGTGTTCTTTTTTTTAACATTTTATCCATGGTCACCATTCACTGCCATTGTACTGGATTTGGCTGCAACCCTGTTTTCTGCTGAAACTCCAGGATTGATTTGTGAACTGAAGATCTTCATCCATCATCACATCGGCATAGGGGTGAGTACATATTGAGTGGATTATGAGTCTGGGTGGAATATCCCTTTAAACTGTACATCTTTGGGTTTAAGACTGAGGAGACATGTAAAGACATCACCTTAAAAAACCGGGATGGACATATTTCGCTATTTTCTGAGATTTTATAGACGATGATTTCTGACCCCCAAGGGTAAAAAAAAAAAAAAAAATTAACCGTGAACCCTGTTTAACATCATATATAATCAGTATTAGGTACATTCATCTAAATGTAATGCAGTCTAATGCAACAGCCTGGGAATTAATATTATGTTTTCTTCATACTGAGAGATAAATATTCTGTCTACCCTAGATAAAAATGGGGTGGATAAAACATTAGACACACCTCTCAGCATAGTGCAACATTACAGCAAGAAACAATTACGTTAATCTCTAACTGAACCAGTTCAAACAAAAAACTGAACAGTGCATCATTCATTACGGTGGGATTTCCTACAGCAGTGTAACATTAATTCTTTTAGTGTTTTAGGTTTAGCTGCAAAACCGTGCATGTAACACAGCCTAACAATATAAAGGAGAGCAGTAATGGCTTTATTTAGCTACATGGCAGAATTAGAGGAAGCGGGACAGAGAATCCATCATCTAAAATCCTCTTTGTAACTGTGATGATCGCGCGTTAGTCAACCCTCCTGCTGACCACACGCCTGAATGTCATTTATGTAAACTGTCAACGGTTAAAGTTAACGGGTTCATAAAGATTAAAAGACACCACACGGTGACACATTACAACAGTCGAGTGACCGGCTGTTTAAAAGAGGAATAGTGGGTTGTCATGTCCAGCCAGCACCGCCGCCAACATGTTCCGGCACAGGCGCACAGAGGGCATCAGTTAGCCGGCGAGCTAGCAGCACGGATACCTGGATGAGCTGGCTGTTCGCCGGGGAGCCACCCCGCTCACATCCTGCTGTCCGGGGAACAAACGACGGGACGCCCGGCCGCTCGGCAGTCCTCTCTGGATCAAGCGACACAAAGCACTCATGGCAGCATACGCTCCGTTACCGGCCGGTCCACAAACAGCATGTGCGTTTAAACACGACCACGGCGACGGCGAAGTGTCGCTGCATGCGGCGCCGCGGAGGTCGAGATTGAAGAGAGCTGCCGTCTGTCAACAGCTGATGGTGCGTCATGACGTAGGACGCACAGGAGAGCTGGTTTCTGTCCCCTGAGATTGGTCTTGCAGGCGCCATGAACATTGCCATATATGGTGTTACGTTATTATAGTTTTGTAATTTTCATTGCTTTATGTTTTTAATTTCTCTTTTCAGTTCAGTTTCTTTTTAGTTAGTTTTCCAGAGTGGGTTTAGTTTTGATTGTTTAAAGATGTTTGTATTTATGCTGCGTTCATGTGGTACAGGTGGGCTCGTCTCACATGATAAACACGACCCCATTTGAACTCACCATTAATTAGTTTTTTTTTAAATTATTAGTTTAAGTTTTTTTTTTTTTAGCAGTGACCAATGCGAGGACCCTATTGTTTCTAAAGGAATTATTGTTAGGACCCGAGCACCGACCGGTTTTGAATTTACTGTGAGGTTTTTATGCTGTTTTATGCCATTTCCAGGTGTTGTACAGGTATTTCACTGAACTCTTCCTACAGACGGATTAACATTAAATTGGTGTGTCCAAAAGTTATTACAAGATTCCGTTTTCATTGAACAGTGTGGTCGTGGCATGGCGCTGAATTTTGATATTTGAAACATGAAACAGGAAGTTGCTGTAACTTTAGTGTAATTGGTCCAATCTGCCCTGTTTTATACAGTATCTGCCCCAGACTTCACATTTGATAAGAGTCCCCGCCCTCAGCACGTTTACATGACAATCTTTAGTCAAAGTCATAGCGCCACCTAGTGAATGACATGTTTTAAGACATTAAAACCATAATGATGCTGTATCGTGAAGATCATGATGTTTCGTCAAACAGCGTTGCTTGGCAGCACAGCAAACGTTGATGTTTCGCCATGACAACACAGAAAGTTGCTTTAACTTCAGCGCACACAGTCAAATCTGCCTGAAGCTTTACATGTTTGAGTCCCAGCCTGAACACATCTATGCCAATTCTCAGTCGGTGTGGGAAAATGGCTCAATAGGGCCTCATGCAAAATTTCAAATAAGCAGGCCCCGCAGCACCTTCATGCATGAAAATCAGGTAGGCACATGTAGCATGTCCATGGGCTGTATTTTAACGAACTTCTCCCACAGAATTACTTAGATTGACTTCAGAATGCTGAATGTGTGTAATCTAAAGTACTTGGTGATCAAGCATTAATAAAATATTCAGATCTGCTGTGGCACCGAATTTCATTAATTCGCCATGAAACAGGAAGTTCCCCAATTGGCCCCAAACTTCACTTGTTTGAATGTATTTAGGTATTTGCAAAATTTTCAGTTTTATGACTCCATGCGGGCGACAGTCGCGGCCACAGGCATTATGTTTTCAGGTCATCATGTTCTCATGAACATGAAATCTAAAGAACACATTGAAGTAATGTCCTCAAGCTTGACACAAATGATCACTTGGACTCGAGGATGAACTGATTAGATTATGCTGGTTGAAGGTCAAAGGTCATTGTTACTTAACAAAACATGTTTTTGGCCATAACTCAAGAATTCCTAGGCTACAAAATATTTTTTTAAAATGTATCAAAATCAATATTGTTGCTAATCATTAATCACCTTTGCATTTATTATATTGAAAATGTGTCAATTGTTTGTGTTTTATTTTATAATAATGAGTGGTATCATTTCTAATATTCACTGCTGTAAAATGGCTCAATAGCACCCTCAACAAATCTTAAATGAAGCAGCTGCCATGGCCCGTTAGACCCAGCGCTGTACCTACATGCATAAAAATTGGTAGGCGCATGTATCACGCCCAGACAGTCTATTTTAACAAACTTCTCCCAGAGAATTGATCAGATCAATTTTAAAATCTGTGAGTGCAATCTAGAGATATTTGTCATGAAAAGATTAAGTGTTCGACAAACTGTGTGGTTGCTGTGTGGGCTTTAATTTGGAGGTTCTGCCATGGAAGAGGAAGTTGCTGTAACTTAAGTGTACATTATCCAGTCTGACCAAATCCATAGCGTCACCCATGGACAACAGGAAGTAAGCTTTGTGTGACAATCATCATTTGATTTATATGACATTTTCACAGTATGGTCTATACTTGAAGATCACACCATACTGGAACGTGACACTTAAATAGCGGGAGCTCTGTAGTGCCGCCTAGCAGAGACAGGAATTGACAATGAACTCCTTCTGGTGTCCAGAACATCAAATTCAGACCCTTGTCGACCTGGCAACGAGGCCGCTATTATTTTAATTTCAGTTAACTTTCAGTTAACAATTAACTACAATGTTTATTCATTCCTAGTTTGAGTTTTTAGTTTAGTTTTAGTTTACTATATTAGATCAGAATCTCCGTTGAGACAATTTTAACCAAGAAGGACATGAACATAAAAGGAAGTAAAGATATTTTCTCTGTACTGTGCATGGAGAGCTTCAATGTAAGGGTATACATTTGTACTCAATATAATGCATGTAAACACTGGTGAATCAAAGGGGAAAAGTATTTCATAGGTAAACCTAACAGATTTTGTTTGGCATATGTATGTTGAGATTAAGCCCCCAATGAACAGGAGGACCAATGAGACGAATTTAAGCATAAAAGTAATGGAGAAGGTTAAAGAGCCAAGACTCTTGATCACTTTATGTTGATTGAAAATGACCCTCAGCTGTTTGGTGTCCTGACCACACATGACCACGTGAATCTAAATGTTTTTTGCATTAATGTAAAGTTCCAATTAACTGTTGGTAATTTAAAGCACACTGTTTTGGTCGTAAGTACATTTTACTTTTTTACAGTAGAGCACAAGAAAAAAGTTTCAACCAAAGGTAAAATACACACGTTGGTCAGGTGAGCCACTAGGTGGCGCCACAGTGTCACAATATGGGCTACACCTACTCATCCTGAACAAAATGATTTTCTTTCCTTCCTGTGAGAACAGGACAGCTCATAATGAAGATCAGATCATTCACTGATTTGCAGGGACATCTGGAAAAGACACATCAAACATTGTTTTGATATGTGGATGTCTCCCTCTGTCACCTCAGAAAAAAACTAAAACATCATGTGTTATATTGGGAATTACTGTAGCATTTCATATTGTTTTACACTTTACAACAGTGGAATGTAACTAACTAATGTGTATTAATTTAATTACTCTTCTTTTCTGTACCTTTTATCAACACAGGTTTCAAGTGGTTTATCTACACCCCATTATTACAGTTTATAGGTTTTCAGTATTTGTTAGTTATCAGATCTGAAACTGAACAGATCTTCTCACTCGCACACATATATAACTCAATATTTCTAGCATCTTAATGAATTTGAGGCACTCTTTAGTCTTTGAGGCACAATAGTCCCTCTGGACCTTAGTTGCTCAGGTACAAAGAAATTTCTTTACAGGTGCTTTTCATCCCGCACTGCTCACACCTGTGCTGTTTCACTCCTCTCTCTGTCTGTATCTCTGGTTTGGTTTATTGTAATAAGTGCAGTTGATTTTTGTCCTTGTCTGTGTGGTTCCTTTCATATGCAGGAACATAAACACACCATCAGCCTATGAGAACCTGGCCTCCCTCGCTGTGTCTCCAAACATTCATTGCTATGGGAGACGTGTCTGCTGGGATAAAACATGCTGCGAGCTGTCACCATAGTGATGGCATGAGGCAGAGGCCTGGGGGAGGACACCGTACAGAACCAACTGAGAGAAGAAAAGCGAAGTGGCAGATGAGTGTGCATTTTTTTATTCAGCTAAACACTGTATCACCACTCCAGTTTCCCCTAAACTAAGTAAGTCTGCACAATGTTTCTGATGCTAATAGACGTTTTTCAATAGGTGACCTTTCTTAACCCCCGCCTTTTTATGGAATCGCAGACTTAAAAGCACTAAACTACATTGTAAAAAAAAACTTAATCTGTGTTTCAGGTGAATAAGATCTGTGAAGATAAGTCAATAAACTGATACATGAACCAAAATGTCATTTACCTACAGTCAAAACTGTCACCAGATGTGAAAGTAACTGAATGCATTTACTCAAGTACTTAAAACCAGTATTTATGTACTTGCACTTTTCTTAAGTGTTTTCATTTTCTACTTTATACTTCTACTAAAGTTACAGTTCACAGGCAAATATTGTACTTCACTTTACCAGTTATTTTACAGTTTGAAATCGATATACAAAATATAATCAAAAAGTAAATTATTTTGTATTATAACTTGTTATGATGTCACATCACTGATCCCTGGTTAGAAATTCACAAGCTAACCAGCAGTATATTAAGTAAAAATATATATAAAGCAATTAAATGAGCTTCACCTTTACCAGCGTCATTAAAGTGATGTACATATGGGTGCATAAAATAATTATAATCCCATAATATACAGTATATTATTTTGAAATGGGCCATTCTGCATAATGACTATTTTTACTTTGTGTACAGTCTAATGTGATGCCAGTGCTTTTGTACCTTTACTTGAGTAGTATTTTGAATGCATGATTTTTACTTGGAACACAGTATTTCAGTCATATTGCTACTTTTACTGAAAAGTAAAACATGAGTACTTCTGCCGCCGCTGGCTGTAACATGAAAATGAGCGTGTCAGGTTTATTATTCTCTGATGTGCTGTTCGTAGCCAGTAACTTGTAATATATTAAGTCATGCTTTGTTGCCTCCGCTGACCATGTGTAACAACCTTTGTGCAGACTGTTGGCCAACAGACATTCAGAATCTTTGAAAGTGTGTCAACCCACAGCGGTCTTTTAAATTTCATGCAGAAAGTCCCGTCGTGATGTCAGTCATATGAATCTAATATCTGCTGATTTACAAAACAAAACACCTTCTGCTTATTCTGCTTCTGCTTCACTAACACTTCTGCTTTCACTGGTTCACTGTCCCAGTTTCAGTGTCTATATTTTCATTTAAAGGGACTGATGGAAATAACCAGCTGGTTTCAAAGGGCACTAATAGTATTTCATAGAGAGAAATCTAATGTATAGATAGATATAGATACAATATAGAATAAAAGTTTTGCCCTGTTTCAACAAATCGCAAACTTTTCACTTCCTTCTTGTAGACATATTTCCTCAATCTAGTTTTAAAATGTAAATTTGTTCATATACGTAAATGAAAGTCAGACACTAATGGAACTTTCCTGGAAAGCTCTTCTCAGACTGGAATTGTTGATATCAAAACCGAGTCTGTATTGTTTATGCATCTTATGACATAAATGATGATACCAAAATATTTCCATCCAATTAGTTGCTATTTTTGTCATTCGTAACTGCACAAATTTATCTGTATTTACAGATTTAAATAGTTTGATGACTCATTAAGTCATAAAACACAACACACGGCTCCCTGATAAGAGCTGCAGAATTATCAGGGCATTCGGGATGAGGACAGGAATGTTCTCCTCTCAAGGAAAACGGTGTCAGAAGTCAAAAAAACGGCCAGAAATCAGTTCATAATGTTTGATTACATTTATTTCTGTGAGCATTTAGGACCACAGTGCTATGAGGGAAAATTCAGCACTTTTGATGTGGACATACAGTCAGTATTGATGATAAATGTGGTCGATTGAAGCAATAAACTGCTCAGTGTGTTCTATAATGACCAACAAAGATGAGGTCTCCTGCTGCTAAATCTGTCACAGTGATGTTGTCAGCTTGTGAAAGAAAGAACTTCAGGCTATTTTAGCTTACATTTCTGGCCTCCACCTCTGGGTAGCCAGAGAGCATGCTAGATGAGTATTTTTGTCACCAAACACTATGTTTTGGCCAACAGAGCAATAGCCACAGGCTAGGGTGGTGATACACAGCAACGTGGGAGCGGGCGTCACAGGCTCACTCGCAACACATTCTGGTACATGATCATGTACTCCATGACCAGAAAGACTCAATTTTATTGGTATATGTAAGACACGCTATTGCTTCCAGTGACGACATTCACCATCAACACTGACTGGACAATTTGAAAAGTTTCCTGTAAGGCTTTATACCACTGGCAAAACAATCACAGGACACCACCATTTATATTATATTATCATTATTATTATTATTATTTGGCTCTGGTGCTGGGATATATCTGACATTCACTCAGGAGGTGGCAAACTAATTTTGAGGTTTTTCGTGGAATTACTGAGGGTTTGAATCTCTCCGCTCTCGATGATCGATCACCGCATGAACCAACATGCTTCTAAACTACCAGAATGATGTGTATCCTCATGTTAAGAAAGAAGATAATTTATATTAAAACCAGATTTACAAAATTTTCAATCCAATTCAAACTTTATCATATAGCACAATCCCATATAAAAAAGAGCTTTTCATAAAAACAAAATAAAATGGCAAAAAAGTGCTAACTAGAAGTGCAGATCTCCGCCAGGACCCAAAATGAATATTCAGATGTAGGCCGTACCCATTTGTAATCACTAACATATTTATTAGTTACTTAATAAGTAATTTAGTTGCACATTTTCTCTCAGTAACTGTTACAGATTACTCCTTTGTACAGTGTGGCTGTGTCTGACAACAGTCAACAATAAATAATTTTCTATTAGGAAACTGAAGGTACCTGGCGAGCCTAATATTTTCTCATGGTGTTAAAAGTTTGAAGAACAGCGGTATAAGTTATATGTAAGCTTAATAAAGGTTTCTCGAGGTTTGTTGAAACGTTGATCTGGCAACCACAAGACATCCTTCAGCATACAGTGATAAATGTGCACACAGATAATAATAATAGACAGAAACATCCATACAAACAAAGAAACACACTGTACAAACACAGTGTATTAATTTCATAAAATGCTCAACTGGTCTTTAGTTTGGTTTTAAAAGCAAACAGCAAGTCTAAGATCAGCAGGCAAACTGTTTCATAAATGCTAAATGCCATCTTACCAGATTTTGGAAGTCTAGTAACATGGAGGAGATTCCCTCCGTGTGAGCAGAGAGATCTGCTGGGATTGTAATCTGACAACTTTGTCTGAAATGTGTTGTGGAGTCAGACCTGCAGGCGCTCAGTAAACCAAGAGGAGAATTTTAAACTGTATTCTGAAAACAACAGGTAGGGGGTTTTGGAGGACTGGAGTTATGTGGTCAGATAGTACGCATGCAGCTGAATTCTGGATAAGCTGTAATCTATGGTTTGTTTTCTTTGGAGGACCCATAATAAACAGAGAACTGCAATAGTCCAGCCTGCTCAAAACAGATAAAATAGAGATAATGTTGTGTGTAACAACAACATATTTATTGACACACGCCTGCTGAAGTGTTTGCAACAGATAGTTTATCTGCTTTACACAACTTAACAGCCCATCTGGCAGTGAGGTTGAAAAATCAGTGATAACCTGAGCTAATACTTTCTAGTGTCTCTATCAGGCACCTGTTGGACTTTGCTGTCTGCTCATCACCTTGTTTGTGAGAAATCTGCTACCTGTCAACTTCACGTGTTCGTGCCGGAAAGAGAAGTTGACATCCAACTGTGCGGTCAATGACATTTGCACGGTCTAAAACAACAGTGGCCTTTCTTCTCTGTACTGACTTCTCAACATTGTTTTGACCTTCATGTTTTTGCCCTGTCATGTCACTCTAGTTCCCACTTTTCTCACTTTAAATCCACATCTGCTGCACAAATTGAGATACTCCAGTGCAGAGGTAAAAATAAATGATTAATTCCTTGTCTTATTTTTTCTTCTTTCTTTATATTTTATTTTCTGAACGTCTGCCACAGCACATTAAAGCTTAAATGCATAACATTTCCGCAATAAATAGTCTAAAAACACGGGACATATGTTATATATTTTGTTGAGTTGTGTACATATCCTAATTATTTCCAACAATGCTCAAAACCACAGAAATATGTAATTTATTCAAAATAACAGTGCATTTCATTTCTACCTGCTAGCTGCAGAGAGTGACGAGGGAAGTCGCTGAACGTGTCTAAACATATCGTGAATAAAACTTTAATATTACCTCGTCCATTAATGTGATTTCTGCCCGAGTCACGTCAGAAAGATTTTCATCAGCTATGTTGGATGTTTAAGATAACCACTTCACGTCATCATCAAACTCCATCTTTTGTTTTTGTTGTAATGTAATGTGAGAGGGGGCCGAAGTGGCAGAATTTACATTTTGTGGTTTTAAAGGCACCCTGTGGAGTTTATGATCACCAGTATTTACCTGTACCTTGAGTGTCTGTATGTGGCACATCAGGCTTTGAAGTAGCTTCAATGCAAACCACCACATCAGGCGACGTAATAAAAAAAGTGTCAAAGTCTGTGTATGGAGGAGATGGGATGGATAAATGCTTTAAACAAATGTAAGACTGTCCCTCAGGAGGCTGGAGTTTATATATATATATAAAACTGAAATTTAACTTGTGTCACGTGACACATCTAATGTATTTATTTGAACCCAATCCATGAGCTTTTCTTAAGCTTAACCAAGTAGTTTTGGTGCTTAAACTAACTAAAATACAACCATTTCACAACAGTAACCACATTGTCTTGTCTCAAGGGGATGTGACAGATATGTTGGGAAGAGAACAGGTTGACAGTTGGGTCACAGGTGACATAAAGGTAACACAGTGGCCAGGTAGCTCAGTTGGTAGTGTGTGCCCCATATACAGAAGCTGAGAGTCCACTGCAGTGACAAAAACAAACAAAAAACAAAACATAAAGGTAATGGAAACTTGAATACAAAAAGCACAAGCAAAAAGCAACCAGAATGAAGTGACAAGAGGTGAAAGAAAAAGGGCTGGTTAAATATTTGGAGGACTGATAAGAAAGGGTGAACAGGTGGGCAGGGAAAGTTAGGTAACTGCGGGGCTGATGAGAGAAGTGGGAACAGGTGAGTAGATGGGTGGGGCAGTCAGGTGACGGGGAAAGAAAGGAAGTTCGGGGGCATCTGGTTGACAGGAAGAGACGGGCAGTGGCTTGAGGAAATGGGAATGTGGGTGGAGGAAGGGACAGAGACATAACACATGTCCCCCCCAGCCCACAATTTGTTATCAATCATTGGTATGGTAGGAGAAGAAACTGATTTTTTTTTAAAAAGATCCAACTCTCAAAACTCAGTAAACTTTGCTTAATTTCCTTATAAAGAAATCATTCACTGCAGTGGCTCTATACCCCTTTTAAATGACACCACTCAGAGACGTTACTGAAAGGATAGCTGCTGGTTTCTTAAAGTACTAAAGTTTTCAGAATTATTTTTCCTTTAAGCCACAGAACAACAGTCTCCAGTGTTTCCTAAAGAAAAGATGACAATTTGTAACTTTTTCTTTCTCACACAGACACACTGAGACATTTTGGTCTTCTATGCTCATATGAAAATATAATAATTAACTCCACAACTGAACTGATAGTAGTTGATCAATCCACAGTTAGTGCATTGCAGACATTTTTCCGTTGAATTGGTCAAATTCCACTCACTGACCCAGATAAGGGTCGATAAGGCGACAGATAAGGCTGTAAAAATGTTGTGACTCAGTGGTTCAAAACCCTCATGTGACTTTGACATTTCCTGACTCTGCATTAACAAGGATAATATTGATTAGCTCAGTCTCGTTTGTTTTCTGACAGGTGCATGTGGTACGCAACAAAATGATGCTTTAATTCTGATTATTGATTATTCACAGTATTTACTTGTTTTTACTTTCATTTAAACCCAACATTCAAAAAATCAGTAACATTTGCATTAAACTAGCACATCAGCAGTTCAGCAAGCTGCTCTCTTTAAACTTTTGCCGGTAATTTGCATCATGCTGGCAGCATCACATCCTGCTCCATCTCAGCAATCTGTTAACATACATCTTACACCCAAGAGTTAAATAATACATTGTCAGTTTTTCAGATATTCTGCATGTAGTGTTTTGTCAATCCACTGGGATCATTGGTGGATTAGGTCATAGCTCAGGTGTCAGTATAATGTATTTGAAACATACTCAGCGTGAGGAATAGAGATAAAAAAAAATCTTAGATCTTAGATAAAAACTGAAATGGACAGACTGACCTTGATTTACAGGATACAAAAAACAATGACTCTCACTAACTCTTATTCCCTCCTTAATTTATGGCCTAATTTTACTAACGTTATCCCTTAACCCCATTACACCTCTGTTGTACCTCTCTACCCACACACTGTAGTTTGCACAGTTGCATGCACGCACGGACGCAAACACATACACAGGTGTCCCAAACCACCATATACACCTGTCCCTAAATACCACCCCAGCAGTAGCTTTTACTAGCCATCATCATTATTATTATTATTATTATTATTATTATTATTATTATTATTATTATCATTATTATTATTATTATTATTATCATTATTATTATTACAAGATTGTCAGCTGGACTACTTGTTGTCTAGTTTTTGAATCTACTGTTACTGGGTTTTGGGTTTTGTTTTTTTCAGTCTTCTCTGCTTTTCCCTTTTTGTTTAACTTCCTCCTGAATAGCCACAAGAGCGGCTGTAATGACATGATCTGTTCTCTCTGTCCTTTCTCCGTACTATAGCCAACAGGCAAAAGTTTTTTGTTTTTTTTTATCTTTGACAGGCATGTGGCAGCCAACTGAACCCACCACACCTAAGGATTATTTAGATCTTGCTAAACTGATGAATTTAACTCAGGTGCACCTCTGGTTAAACAAAGACACCCAACTCCCAAAGAAGCCCAAACCAACTTTCAGCTTTTTAAATGATCTGATTAGGACTGACCCTTGTTTGTTTTGGTAGCACATGCTTTGTGATGTCCCTCCTGGTTAAACGATATTTCTTGAAGAAGAACAGAGGGGAAAAAAGCAACCATCATTCTTATAATTTAACTTCTATTGAAATGTTCAACATATCTGGAATTAAAACACTGATATGCAACATGTTACAAACATTTTATTTCATAAATCAGCTCTTTTAACAACACCAAAGTGACAAAATGTGTTAAACTCTGAAGACAAATTCTTTATTTTACAGAGACATAGTGAAATATTTAATTTATTCACACAAAACACATCCTGCTGATGTGGACACTAACATCCTGCAACAGCTGTAGTCATGTTTTCTCTGGGTGTCACACACTTGCACACACACATGCACACACACACACATTAAAGAGGTCCTTTGGCTCTTTGTTTGACATACAGAGGGGCGTAAAAGGCTGTTGCTTCTCATATAAAAGATACAAAAATGTTTGAAACTAAGACACAATACAAATCAATTTGACACACAGTAGAGTATATGGTTTTTAAATACATTACAAATACATTTTTATAACAGAAATATAAAATAAAACTCACACATAAAAGCTTGTGTGCTGACTGAAACAGTCTCTTCTGTGTCCTCAAACAGTGAAACTTTGAGGAGGAAGATAGAGTTGTTACCCGGGGCTGTATCCATCTTTAGTTTCAGTCTCAGCAGAAACTCTCCTAAGCAAATATTACATGCAAAACACACACACACACACACACACACACACACACACACACACACACACACACACACACACACACACACACACACACAGAACAATCAGACAACCAAATCCATGTAAAATGAGAGCTGACTCTTCTTTGTCATTGTGAAATGACAGACAACGTTTTAACTGAGTCTCAGTGAAACTCGACACCAGCCGGCCGACAGCTAATGATAGAGACTCAAGAAACAGGTGTTTTCAGACTCACATAATGCCACAGAAGATTTAGTATAAATACTACATGTACGCAGACATTTCAAAAGAAATGGAAAACAGGCTGAACATGAGAGCCTCTTAAAAAGACACACCTGTTGGATAATAGCGGAGCAAAAGGCACTAAAATTAAATGTAAATGAGCATCTTAAGCAAAGCAGAAAGATCAATATTTATCTTCATCTCGGAGTCTTTTCGTGGGGTTCACCCTGTGGTTTCAGACAGCAAAAAAAAACAAAAAAACAACAACACAAAAACACTCATGTGCAACAAACATTTTCAACAAAAATTTTATGTAATCAAACATAGTCCTTCCTGTCATAGCCTCCACCTCCACTGGTGCTGCGCGGGGCAGAGTACGCCATCCGTGGTGGCTTGTACTTCTTCTCTTTTGGCGGGCAGCTGCTGCACAGCATGGCGCCACCAATCAGGAGCAGGGCGGCCGCTCCCCAGCCGATGTAGAGCGACGCGCCAAGCTCCCTCCTCTGCGCGTTGGTCAGGATGGGGTTGTAGAAATCCCGAATGACGACGCTGGCCGTCCAGGAGACGGGGATCAGCACCAACAGCCCACCGAGGACGAAGAAGATTCCAGCGATGATCATCACTTTGGCCTTGGATGGCTCATCTTCAATGCAGTTGGTGCACTTGGCGCCGACGATGGAGATCATGACCCCCAGCACGCCGAGTATGATGGCGATGATCATCATCGCTCTGGAGGCCTGAAGCTCTTGAGGCAATGCAAGCAGCGAGTCATAGACCTTGCACTGCATCTGGCCGGTGCTCTGGGTGACACAGTTCATCCACAAACCCTCCCAGATGGTCTGAGCTGTGATGATGTTGGCACCGATGAAGGCCGTTACCTTCCACATAGGCAAGGCGCATGTCACTATCGCAATGATAAATCCAATGACGCCAAGGGCGATGCCCACGATCTCCATGCCCATCGACATGCTGCTTTTTTCTCTGTTGACACAGTAAAACTTAGAAAGTGAGTCCAACAAACAAAACCCAGTGAAGAGTCTCCTCCTGTGCTGTTCAGGTGTCCTCTGAAGAGTGTGAGCACCTGTAGGAGGGTGTGATATAGCTCTGTGAGATGCTGCCACGGAAACAAGAGATCCTTTATACCTCAGGGGAGCAAGGAGGAGTCCCATGGTGATGATGTCAGCCAGCAGGAGGCCGTCTTCATGAAAAAAAAAAAAACACCACCTGTGCACATACAGTGGAGGAGGGGAGCTGGAGGCAGGTCGGGTGAGGAGGGATGTGATGGAGGGAGGGTGTGTCTCTCTCTGCTTTTGTGTGTGTGTGTGTGTGTGTGGTTGGTGGGGGTTGGTCACTGGTAAGATGGCAGCCTCTTGACTACCATAAAAAATCAACACTTCACAGAAGCACTTCACTTGTATTTACATTCTACCTGATGTAGGTGATTCAACTGCGATGAGTAAATCTACGCTGTGGTAAAAATTTGAATAAAGAAGGTCATTGAATGAGATCAGTCAACATAAAACATTTAGTCTCTTTTCTTTTCTTTTTTCTTTGTCTGGGTTGCACCAAAAATGATTAAATAAGATTAAATCATGGTTTAACTCTGTTGGTGCTTATTGCACTAAGCTTTGAAAATAACTTAAAGAAGAAAGATTAAATTTAAACCTCTCTTTTCACTGCCATCACAAAGGCCTTTGTTTGTTGGACTCCAAACCGAGATTTAATTTAATTATGTTGCACCAAAACTTTAAAATTACATTTGAGGAAGTTCAACTTTTAAAATGACTTCCCCCTTTTTTTTAAATGGATTGAGCAAAGTAAAGTTAAGGGATAGACTGAACCCAGCTGAATTTTATCACTCCAGCTGAAAATTCAGCCATCAAGTTTTGGTCAAAGGAGGAGAAATTGGAGTCATTATAGGTGTTCATGAATGTTCTCATTCGTCCAGGTCATGTAATCTCAGGAAAGGTTTAAATCGAAAGCAACTGGATTTGTTTAAATGTCTTTATGAAGACGTTTCATCTCTCATCCAAGATTTTTCTTTTCCACTTTTTAGCTGACAAGCAAACCACATAGTTTCCTTGCCTGTTTTTTTTTTTTTTTTTTTTTTTTTTCTCTTTTTTTTTTCTTTTTTTTAACTTCAGGGCTAACTTGCAAACAAGGCAGTGTTTTGTTAACTTTTTAGCTAGTTTGCAAACATTACATTATGCCTTGTATATTTTTGGCTAGATAGCAAACAACATAGCTTTTTTTTTTCTGCTTTTTTTTAGCTAGCTGATTAGAACTATTAATAGATTAAATTAATCTGTATTTGTACAACCCGGGGAGTTAAAGAGAAGTGAGTCACAAAACAAGAAGTATGTAGCTCCTTAAACATAAATGCTGACTTGCACACAGGCAGTGATGGAAAACAGAGAAGCAGCTTCTGCCTCTGGCTACTTAGAGAGCTTGTTGTGAGTACGCGTAGAAACACAAACACACACACACTGGTGCAAAGGCACACACAGGCTATAAGTGCTGTCCCTCCGATACTGTTGGTCTTTTGTTTCTTCCTGGTTCCAGTCGTGCGATTCGGTGTTAGGAAAACAATCCCAAAGCTCAGATGGAAACCGGAATAACTGCACCCAGAGTAAATATGAGCAGAGAGAAAACATAATAGGGCGATTCTCAGACACCTTTAGCATACAGACAGCGAGATCTTCTCAGTATCGGTTAAACGCTTACTCTGACCAAACAATTCACAGAGACACACATGAGGCGGATTGTACCATATAAAAGAAGAGAAGAAGAAAGAAAGAAAGAAAGAAAGAAAGAAGAAAATAAACATTATTTTTTTCTGTTGTATTATTTGAACCCTTGTAGAGGATAAGTTGAAAATCCATATTCTATATGTCTATACTCAGAAAATCAAAATTTTATTGTTCAGAAAAAATGTTAATATTTTTTATTTAGATTTCAATCATAATACCAAAAGAAACACAAGAGTATGCAAACATATATGTCCCTCCACAATCACACATCCACACAGACATTTCAAACAAAACAAGAGAATAAAATTATAGGGAAACAATAAAAACATGTAAATAAATGTAAAAATTGTTTCAGCATTCAAACATTTGTTCCTAAAAGTAAAAGGAATGCAAACGTTTAGACTTTAAGGGGAATACACTTTTGTAAATGGGTTAAACCTGAGTAAAGAAAATAGATTTACGCTGACATTCTTCATATGATAGGCGTGGATTTTTTCAATGATTAGCTGCATAATTTCCTGGAATAATCTGTATAATTTGGTACTGATTGTAGGGAAAAGGGGAAATTTTTTGAAAAAATAAAGCTAAGTTAGATTAAATATTAATTCATTATTAATTTAATCAATTTTTAGTCAACCTTGCCCTCCATATATGTTCAATTGACTGTAGATTGTATTTACATAATCTTTTTTAGCAAATATTTTGGAATTGCTCCAAAATTATTGTCTATGGTGTCATTTTCAAAAGCAGGGGCACGGTAACTTTTTTCTTTTTGGGAGATTTTGGAAACTTACCTCTAAATCTGAATCTCAAAGACTTAAAATTTTGATATACCTTATTTCAAGGGGGTATGATTTCTCATCACATATCAATAAAAGACTGATCTGGTGTTTTTGTTGCACGCACACAAACACCTTTGAAAATGTCCTCATGAACTTCCTCCCATCATGAGTGTGGAGCCCAAAACATTTCTCACTAAGATGTAAAAACAACAACAACAACACACATACACAAACCAGAGGGTGGAGGCTCTGTTTGTCGTAAAATTGTGAGCATCTTTATCTGTCAGTTTCCTGTGTTTATGTAACAACATCAGTTGATGCATCACAGGTGAGATAACAGTCATGACCTGTAGGCTACCTGTATCACTACACCTGTGCTGACCAGCTGCTCATGTTACCAAAACAAGTGCAGAAAGAGAATACGTGTCTTGTCATATGTTTAAATTATGGTGTCACCAGTGGTGGAAAGTGACTAAGTATATTTATTACTGTACTTAAGCACAGTTTAGGGGTATTTTACTTGTGTATATCCATTTACAGCTGCCTTACACTTCACAACACTTTAGAGAGAAATATTGTCTCACTCCATTTGATAACTTAGATTCAGATTAATAATATGGAAGATAAATAAACTAATGAATGATGATGTTTTATTGGTTTAAATGAGATGAGACTTTACTTCACAAGCTACCCAGCAGTGAATAAAGTGATTAAAATCAGCCCCACGTTCACCAGCTGCAACCTTAAAGTGATGTACATATTAATACAAAATATATACTCCAAAGATATAATGTACATTACCCTGAAATGTGCCATTGAGCATAATGAGTACTTTTCCTTTTTACTCATATTTTGATGCAATTGTATTTTGAAGCGAATACTTTTGTATTTTTACTGTAATTGGAGGATTTGCTTATAACAGACTATTTCTGTGGTGTTGCAACTTTTACTTAAACATGCTGCAAGGAGTTTTTAACTGATTATGAAACAGACTCAGTTTAAGACTGATGCCTCTATGTGACCTTCATATGTAAATGAGACCATTATTCAGTAAGAAGATCTGTTGTTTCTTTCTTTCTTAATTCCTGCCGCTTTACAGCATGCAGGCATTAAGACTGTGTTTACATTTTCCAGGGCAAAGTTACAATGAGTAATTAGAAAGAAGCAGGAGGACATTTTTCTTGGGATAATTTTATTTTTGATGTTATATTTTGTGGTTATAATAGTGGAAACACTACTGCTTTTATCCACGAGGGGCGTCAAAATCAATACAATATTAAAGTTCCTTGTAGTCACAATTTGATGCACAAGCTATCCAGACCCCCGTCTAATGCACATCATGGGTCAAACAACATGGGTTTTTCTTTGCTAGATCTTATGAAATAAATTTATGTGTTTATTTGTTCGGAGTTTTCCAGAGGGGCTGGAATAGGTCATGTGAATTAATGGTCTCGGCTGCTCTACTGTGTCTGAGTACACCTGCCGGAACACAGAGGGTCAATTTGACTATTCAAAACAGGAAAAAGTTGGTATCTGTGGTTCAGGCACTTAGTCAGACACCAAACAGAGGACACTTCTCTTCCCATTTGATTTCTGTGCAACAGAAACCCAAACAAAATCATCTGTCACATGCAACTCTGACATATGTGAGCAAGATGTCACTAACTTTATAACACAGCACTGACATTTTTTTTTCATGCTGTATCAAATAAATAACAAACACAGATGAAACTGTCTTAAACATACTGTTCATTATCATTAATATAGAACATACACACTGGTCCTATCACTAAAAAGATAAGCTTTTTTTTTAGCTTAAAAAAAAAGTTAGTGTTTAGGCTGCCTTGAGATTTAAAATTGACTGAATTTAACAAGACAAGTTGAGGTAATTTTGTAATGATAGCGAACTTGAACTTGAATTTAATTCAGCTGTACCTGAAGAAAACATGTTCAATAAGCTTAAGATATTAAGTTGAACCAACAACTCTTCAGTCAGACTGACAAGCATCATTTGATTTCCTTTTTTTTTTTATATTGGCTCAGATCGAATAATCAGTTCATTATTTCACACAAAGAACTTCTAGCTGTTGATGTTTCTGTTGGAGCTACTTTGTTCCTGCACTGACATGAAGAAACTAATTGAAACAGCTCCCAGTGAATTCAACACTAACCTTCATGGTGGTTCAAAGTTTTCATTATTGTGAAAACTGTCAACCATGACTCATCTGATCTTAAACTATCTTAGAGACACATAGCAAGTTTTAATCATATATTAACCTACAAAAAATAAGGATCTCAGAAGAGTTTTAACTGCCAGACAATGCAGGCTGGGAAGAAACTTCATTTAATAAGTTGATTCAACTTTGTACAGTACATTCATTCAACTCTTCACTTTGAGACAAAAGACTTCAAGTTAGAAGAATTCAGAAGTTTCCAGGATAAGAAATTTTAAATTCAACTGAAAGAAATTTTAAGTAACCAGGATAAGTTGGGCCCACATAATGTTTCACATTGAAAATATTTATTAATTTATGATCATTTCGGTAGATTTAAAAGCAAAACATTTACATGAACGAAATCATGTACATTTTAATTTTAATAGTCCAATTTCTCTCTCATTTTTGGTAAACACATACAATGTTACAACAACAAAAAAATTAACAGAACATATAGACATACAGCATTTATATAAAAGCATCAACCTTTGTAGAAAATGTACAGCCACATAATGTGCAGTGGATGTGATCTATATATTATATAAACTACGTCCGTCCGTCATTGTTTTTCCAGTCCACTCCGCCATGTTGACCTTGATTTGGAGCCCAGTGTGAGCTCCATTTTGCACGGCTGTACAGTGTGACAGCCTCTGTCTGTATTTTGTAATTATAGCAAGAAAATATCATTAGCAAGAAAAATTAATATTCTCCAGAAAAAAACCATTTAAAACTCAGCAAGTCACAACAGTGTCCACTCATCAGCACAATGAGCATCCACAATGTAAATGTTATAAGCACAAATAATAAATATATATGGGATAAAATCTCTTCACTGAACTGACAGAATAGACCAAATTTTTTAACTTTCGCTCACCATATTTGGCTGTATCTTCTTAAATTTGATCTTATCCCCTGCTTTTAGACCAATGGTAATTGTAAACACGACCATCAAACTTCTGTATAGAGCTTCCACATCTACTTTTCAAAAAGAAAAAAAAAAGAAAAACATATTTACACATATATATGGTCCTAAATATCCACAAAAACCCCAAACACCTGGTTCGCTCTTTTACCATTTTCTGCTGAACGACTGGTTCCAGTTAAACCAACTTATTATTTTTTAGCTACATTTCTGTACGTGTTTTCTGAAAATGTACAAAGAAGCATGCAGGATACAGGTTCAAATAGTGATACAGTGGAAACATCTTAAAATGATCACAGTTACAGTGATGGACCATTATGTGGGTCAAAAAACTTGGGACAGAATAATTTCTAAATTCTGTTGAAATAATTCACCCAGTAATCAGCGTTACAGTGTTCATTTCCGGTCTTTCCATACATTTAAACATATCTAAAACAACTTTAAAATGGCAGTAATCTTATATATTTTATGCCTCAAACAAGCCAAACAAAACCACAGTAGCTATATTTTATTTGCAGTTACTGTAGCTACAGTATTGTAGTGTTTTTGAATTATACACAGTACAATAATTGAATTTGTACAGTACTTTGAAACAGCACTTTATGTTGAAACAGTCAATAAAATTCAGCTAACAGCAAAGTTGTCTGTTTCATTATTTTATGTTCATTAATTACACTGCTTTTGAAATACTCAATTCTCATTGGTCAATTACGACATTATCTTCGGTCTGAACAGACCGTTATTATGAAGAGCAGATTATTAAATTAATATTTTGTGTCATTTTTGAATTTCTTTTAGTAAGTGGCTGTGTAATAAGCGTGATAACGTACAGTGAACCGGTCGTTAATGCAAAATGATGACTCAAGACCACTCGTGTCAGGGTCCTACGTTAGCCCGTCGGGGTTTATTTTGCAATAATGACCCACTCACTGTACATTATC
The DNA here is from genome assembly GCA_034769285.1 of Lutjanus argentimaculatus. Classification (NCBI taxonomy): domain Eukaryota; kingdom Metazoa; phylum Chordata; class Actinopteri; order Lutjaniformes; family Lutjanidae; genus Lutjanus; species Lutjanus argentimaculatus. Next base: position 18,891,074 of record JAWZSL010000004.1, on the reverse strand, counting down.
CCTTACATAATTAATACACAAATCTGCATGAGAAATAAAGAGAAAGAATGAAACAATTTGGTAAGAATAGTCATCCTCTTGTAGTGATCAATTTGACCTGGAAAAACGTGATCACCATAAGAGGTTTTCACTGTAGGATTCTTCCTGATGCCTCCGGTCTTCGCTCACACGTAGTCCCTCCTGTTGTACGAGCTTTGAGCAGTTGACCTCGGCGCTGCGGAGTACGCTATACGACTCTGGGGATGCGCGCTGTACCTTAATTGTTTCTCTTCCTGTGGAGGGCAGCTGCAGCAGAGGATGCACCCCCCAATCAGCAGCAGGGCCGCAGCTGCCCAGCCCACGTACAGCGCCGCTCCGATCTCCATCTTCTGCCCAGCCGGGATGATTGGACTGTAAAACTCTACGATGATGGTATGTGCCGACCAGGAAACGGGCACCAACTGGGCCAGAGCTGCTGTGATGAATGCCCCTCCTGAGGAGGCCATCACCCTGGCTTTAACCCCGTCATCGTCGATGCAGTTGGTGCACTTTGCTCCCACCGTAGCAATGAGGAGAGCAATTAACCCTACGATGATGGCAACGACGGTGAGCGCCCTGGCGGCCTGCAGGTCCTGAGGTAGAGCCAGCATGGAGTCATAGACCTTACACTGCATCTGACCCGTGCTCTGGAACACACAGTTCATCCACAGGCCCTCCCAGTACACCTGAGCTGTCACAATGTTGGCGCCAATGAAAGCAGAGACCCTCCACATGGGCAAAGCGCAGCTGAGCACACTCAGCACCCAGCCGAGCACTGACAGAGTCACGCCCGTCAGTTCAAGTCCGAAAGACACCATTGTGCACCCCTTTGGATCAAAAGTTCCTCAATTTTTCCTCTTTATTGAATTTTCTCTTTGCTTCCCTTTCCCCTTTTAATTTTCCAGCAAATATCTGAAGGCCTTCTTGATATTTTCTCCTCTTTGTGATCCTTCTGTCCACCAGGTGTGCCTCCTCCTCCTCCACCTCCTGCTGAATCCAGAAGTGTCGGTTCGTCACGGTGTACTTCCTCCACAGACTCTCTGCTGCGTGTACGTGCCCGCTCAGACGCTGCTTTCCTGGCTTCTGCCTGTCGTAAGAAGGAGTCGATGACCCTTAACTGTGTATCTTTTTATTACTAAGTGGTCAGGCCCTCCTAAGAGATGACATCACTCGCTAAACCAAGCCAATCAGGTGAGTCCTGGGCATTGGCCCCATTTACCACCTGGGTGTGTTGGTGCTGGTTTGTGTGCTTTTTCAGATGAACAGTATTTTTATGGTTTAACCTTTTGCCCATGGTAGCTGTGGGCGTGTTTGCTTTATTGCTGTCAGGAGGTAATGAGTGGCCAGGGCAGAGCTTGTTATGTGGTTGATAGGCGACCACATGAGACTGTAACGGGTATCCAAACATATATTCTAACAGGTGTGTGTGTGTTTACAGTGTGTGTGTTTGCAGAGAGTGGTATTGTGTTTTAGAGAAACGGTGGCAGAGAAAAGGGGAGCTTCTGTACCTGTTAAAATATTGTAGGCTTTTTCTATCTGTCAGTCTATATTTTCTGTTCTCATGTTATTTTTAGTTTTGTTGTGTTGCTCCATGTTTTTATGGCCTCGACTACAACATGATGGCAGTTTTTATAGCGGAAACTTATATATGTCTATAAGCAATCATAAAATAAAATGTGAGTTAATGAAAAACTAGTAACGCTAAGAATGTATTTTACAGTTGTGTATCTATGGCTTCTGTCAAACAACAGCAGTCTCTTCAGCTTTGAAAAATTGAGTAAACAATTCATGTCTGTGCCCGCCATGTTCAATGTGATGAAGTAATATGTCACCCAGTGCAACAGTGTGTCTTATTATTATGTTTGTAATTGAATTTGGACAACAAGGAAAGTCTCGGGAGAGGAGTAATCCACATCAGGCTTTTGATACACAAACAATACTTTCAGTAATAGTTGGATCAATTGTTCTAAAAATATTGAACAATAGTTCCCAAACATTCTCATACTCAAAGGTCCACGTCTGATTTTTGTTCAAGGTCAGGGGTCTGAAACAGTTGACGTTAACAAAATTACATTTAATCCGTTAACTCACAACTTTTAAGCAACATAGGAGCAAGCAATTAATAATTTAACACTGCATAATGGGCCAGCACAAAACTGAGGCAGGCATGGCTCAGACAGCTGGTCCACTTATTTCTGAAATTCTCCCAACTACACTTACATACACTGTAGTGAAAACAGAGCTGATTTAAGAGCTCATAGCAAATTCTCTGTGCAACTTTGAACTCGGCAGCAACACCAGACCAGATTCTGTCCAGTAGTTAATGTCACCATGACAGTGTTGTCAACAACTGGGAAATACACTAAGCCACATTAAAACCACAGTCATCTAGGAACAGGATTGATCATTTATAGCGTAGCAGCTACACCGTCTATTAAAGTCACTAACAATGTAATGATCAATGTAAAATTTATTCAAAACTAGAAGACGTTACACTTCCTATTGCATTCATAACACGAGGTATGGGCTGGGGTTGATTCCCTTGCCTTTTAGTCTGGATCCGGATGTTGCTCCGGACTTTGAGAAGTCCTGACTCCCATTTTAAACATTTTAACATTAGATTTACTTTGATCAGCCAGCATCTACTGGAATGAAAGCATAAAACTAGCAAACAACAAAAATGCTAACCAAAATGTAAGAAAGATCATGCAGAAATGTGTTTTGGTTCCCAGTTTGCATGTTGGACTATTATCTAACAAAGCAGAGTGAACATAACATTTTTCTTCGATGTATACTGAGCGAAGTGCAACACTGCCTCACATGAACTAACAATCGGCGCCTCTGTAGTCTTAGATGACTCTTAGAAAATTAGATAATGGTGACACAGATTCTGGTTTCTCGCTTCAACATGAATGACTCTGTCAGCGTGGGTTCATGTGCCGTGTGTCTACACAGATTCGTACAGTTCCACTATCAGACTCTGACACATTTTTATCTTGTATACGTGTCCACATTATCACACCTCAATAATAGTCAAACATGTCCACTAAAGAATGGCTAACCCAGTAACCACGATAAGATAAAGCCTGATAAAAGGTAATTCATTGAGATTATCCTGGTATTAAGGAAGGAAACAAACAATCTACCAACAATTCGAATCATATCTGACAGTCAATATTATCAGATTCTTTGTTTGCAAGCTTAAACAAGAAATATTTGATTTGAGTTGCTGCTTGATAGAACTACTGTGGCATGTTCTCCTGCAAGCTGTGTTATGAAGTGACAAAAATACAACCCCGATATACAGTATTATTGTCTTATAACATTATGTAGAGCAAACTATTTTTTATTTGCACACAGCAAAATTAGCATTCACCTGGAGTCTTGTTTAATCACCACCTGACAAGTCCAATATATACCATGCTTTTACCTCTTTTTTGGTTTCCACCATCTCCTGAGGGAATTATCTGGCTCTTTAGCTGCTATATACTCTACTACTTTTGCCAGCTAGTTGCAAACTTTGTCTATTTGCTGTTTGGTGCTGTGTACCTAGCTGTACAGTGGGTTTACAGCTGGCTGCTGCTGCTCGCAATTGACAAAAGGAATCAGGCTGAACAAAGAAACTTTGCTGCCTGTAAAACCAAAACATTCAACTAAAAGGGGCTATAAAGCTCAGTTGATCTGTAGAGTTGAAAGAAATCCCTTTCACCTTATGTTAAAGGTATGTCATGCAGGACTTGTCAGTTGCTGTTTGCAAACACACGTTCAAAGTTGGTGCAGCCAGCTGGTGGTGATGCACCCATCATCACTGGGGCCCTGTTTCAGAAAGCAGGTTTAATGAAAATTCGGAGTTTGCTGAGCCCAAGATAACCTGAATTCGGGGTCTGTTACTGTGGTGACTGACTTTGTTTTCTTCTCTGTCTTCTCCCCTCCTGCAGAACCTGAAGCAGCTATCTGACACACCTGCATTTCATTACCTCATTCATACGGTCACCTTAATGCGTTCTGATGTCCGCTTTGATATATCAGGGCACAAATCAGAATGCATTATTCTGCAGAAGTTCAAATTTTTAAAAACATGTTATCCTGGTTAGATATTAGTTTGTCACCCCAGCACTATCTCTGATGAGCGCTTTTATGATCGATCATCACTGCAAGGATAGAGACAGTGATCTGTGACACTGAGGATTCCTCCTCAGCTCAGAGTAAAATCTGTACATCGTCCTTCTTTATAACTCTCTGACTCTGTGGACATGAAGGCAGCCGTCAACTAGTTTCCCTGCACTGAAACATTTACCGTACATTACTGTCGTAATCACTTTTTAAATAAAGATAAATGTGTCTAGACGCATTAATAAGACACTGATCAATAAACAATCATTTGTCAGATTGATCGCACTGATGAAACATTACTACTATTATTTATCATGTTGGAGATTATTTGAATATATGAGTGAGGATGATTGTGGTGCAGCTGACAAACAACTTTAGGATTTTAAAACTGTACTAAATGTAGTTTAAAAGTGAATTTTGAATATCAGCTGCATTTGTCTTAATGTGTTTTGACACATGTTGAGATATAGAATGCTGTTGAGGAAGACGTTTAATTTAAATTTACAGTCAGTGTGACACCTGCAAAATCATTACTACCGGGCCAGACTCTGACGTTACAATCAGAGGTCCATAATCTATGTCTTATCTATTGGATCCATATTTTCATCTTCAGTAGTTGGCATCTGAATGAGGGAACAGCTGCTAAATATATTTAAAAATCAAATGTAACATGCAGTCGGATTCCTGCCCTTTATCATTCATTAATTATATCGGGTAAATGATGAATGAATAAAACACAATAGTGTTAACTTCTTGCTCCTTACTCCACTCCTGTTTTTTAAGATTAATGTCATGGTCTGCGTTGGCACACATTCATATTCCTGCCTCCACTGGATTAAAATGGACGCTCTGCCTTTTGTTTAACTGTTGCCGTGGTGAATCTGTCATTAGACCGACACCAAAACAATTTGAACTGCTGAACAAGCTGGATATGTGGGCAGTGATTCAGTCTGTAAACTGTCTAGATAATAATTTGTTGTAAAATACCCCTTTATGCTCTTTAGAGCGTGGGGAAACCGGATTACCTGCTGAACATTAAGTCTATTTCCATGTTACTGAAACTCGTTTCCTATAAATACTGTAACTGCACAGATATTTTCCATGGAAGTAGATTCATGCAGTCGGTGGAGTTTCACTGGACGGGTGTATCTCTCACAGGAGTTGATAAGTGAGTTTCAGTTAGCAGAAGGATTATACATTTCCCCCGTTGTTTCCTTGTGTGCGTTGGTGTATTTGTGAGAGTGTGAGCTCTTCCTCCTCTCCAGCTGCAGAGAAAAACACAGAAATGATCTATTATCAAACCCAACTGGGCGTGTGGACGTGGTATTTCAGCAGAGTGTATGAATAACAGGGTTTATCTATTTGGTTACGTGCCAGGGGAAATTCAGAAAACATACGTGCATGGGTCTGCAACTACTGCCAACATCACAGTAACCTAAAAACAGGAGGGAAGACGGTTATAAAAATATCCTTCCAGAGTGGAAGTACTGATACTCCTACTGGAAGAGCTGTAAAAATCTGAAGTAGCTTGTAAGTTTACATTTTTTCTGTCAGTGTTTTAAGTATAAACAGGTCAAGCTTCGGGAGGATGATTTAAATGTGATTTGAATCTGACAAACTACACGTATTTCCCTCAGACTGTTACTGTTAAAATCTTTTAAAGAACTTTATAAACTGATTCTGAAAGTCATGTCATGATTTAATTGCTGTTGAAAATGTAATTTAAAGAAAATAAGAAATGTCTTTTTTATGTTGTAACTTTGTTCTTTTGCACTGTCTATAATCTATAGCATTTGGCTAAAATGGGAGAAAAAATACTGCTAACTGGACCGGAATTAAAAGATGTATGATGTATGATCCAAGGCGTTTGTCTGTTACCTCAGTAAAAGGAGCAACATGTAAAAATTGACCACCTGATGAGGGTAGCTCCAATTAAATAGGGGGCAGCATTATCACTGCTATCTGCTACTCACTGTACTCTCTGCTGCTACTCCTCGGCTGTGTCTGGCCTACCAGCTGCTCAGTTAGCTGTGCAGCTAGAGGCCATGGCCCTGTTATGACTGGAGTTCAACCAGGCTCAGCGGCCTCCCAGTGAACCCAGCCTGGGACCTGACCAGGACTCTGTCTCCAGGAGTGATTACGACGGCAGGTGGAGAGGAGCAAGATGGAAGTCAGGCATCAGGGAGGCAGCAAGAAGCCAGAACACATCTAATGTGGTAAATTAAGGATTTATTTCAACCGAACCAGAGTTAGTGATTGTTGGAACAGTGGAAAGAAAAACCAAAACAGTTCTGGTGAGTTTTATTTTGTTTTTGTACAGTTTAAAGTGTGTTCAACAAGTTCTTAGACTGGTAACAGAGAGAAACATCGACATCACATTGTGTGAGTTTATTTGGTTTCTTATCAGACTAAAAAAGCGCAAAGAGATTGTGAAAGTAGCAACCTCAACACTGGTATACATGAATCTCCCAGCTGAATCTAGGAGGGATCAGACTGTCGCCCCTTGAGGCATAAAGTGGCATCACTAGACAGGACACACTGGGGCTCCCTGGTTTGCGTGCTAACTTCAGCTGATATCTCTACAACATAATACACAGTCATCAGTGACATGACGTTGCTACCGTTACTTTGTCATATTCTGTAGATAACATTAATTCATTTTGTGAATGTTTTAAATTTGAATTCTTGCCATATTTTACATGATACAACTTTAATAATTCACCAACCATTTCTCAGTCACTTCTGTTGTACTGCTGGTTTTCTGCTATGGTGATAGTGGCAGTAACACATAAAAATGGTCATAAATATTAAAAATCTCAACAAAAGTGTCTGGAAAACTTTATTTTGGTGAAAAGTTTCCCAATGATGTCAGAACTTACACAGGTACACTTGAACAGTTACAAGTTTCAGGTGACCAAGTGGTTCCAGTGGTAATTCTCAGCTCAAGTAAATGCAGTAAAAACACATGGTAACGGTAACAATAACCAATGCTGCACTCCATTGCAAGTCAGAAGTCAATAGTTCTAAGTTAGTATTCCCGACTTCCAGTCTAAATTGCGTTACAGTGCATCTGCTCGGGCAGACATGGAAGGCTGCAGCAAACTGATGTTTGTATGGCACATCTCTGAACTCCACAAGCATGACAGGAGGAGCAGGTGACTACCGCATGCTAACAGACGCTTCTATCAGACACAAATCGACTCAATTGAAATAGGAATGTCAGCTACAAAGTTGTTACAGCACGTTTCACAACAAAACACACTACATCAAGTGAAAATAGCTGAACAGGTAACTCTGCGCGCTGCTCATTGCATGTGCCGCCATATTGGTGTGACGTCAGATTTATGTTAGCAAACTCAGGCTACATGGATCTTTCCTTAGTTTCCAACTGTTCCATTGCGCTTTTCTGTGTTGGAGTCTGTATTTTCCCTTGAGTTCCAAGTACTATGGCTTATATCTGCTCGGGGGAGGGTTTAAATTCACATCAAGTTATATCGTGGGCTTTCACTGGTGTTTTTTTTGTAGAATTTAGTGACATTTATGTCTCACTCTCCCCTTTCAAATGTGTATGACAGCCTGCAGTGGCCATAAAACTTTCGAAAAACACATATGGACGTATGTAGAAGCATGACATGACATAAAAACACAGTGATTCTTATTTTCACGCTGTTGTAATCTAATAAAGACATACTTATTATATTCCATTTCTGCCATATTCTGCCAATACATCAGCACAAATCTTATGCACTGGACTTTTAACCTACAAATTATTCAAAATAACTTCAGCTGAAACATGTTTAAGTCACTCAAAATTCTTGATACAGCGATACAAAATTTTACTCATTATTTTAACACTTCTTCTCCCTCAAACTTCTCTTTTTAAAACTTATTTATACATTTTGGGCAGAATTTGGAAGCCTGTAAATGTTTGTCAGACTGAAAAATGTTTGTTTGCCAGCGTAAGATTGAACACCAGTCATAGCTAAAAAGAATGAAACTTGTATAACTACCATAGAAACTGAAACACCTCCTCATTCATCATATTTAGAGATAGCAAGCTCTTAAACTGTCTGTCAAGATGAGTTAGTGGCAGTAATAGAAACTGTTGGCCTGAGAGGACTTCATAAACATGTTACACACCACATTTTAATGATGCAAACAAATAGTTTTATGTTGGGGTGGAATCACAGCACAAAATTTGTATTTTTATTTTTGTCAAAATCACGCACATACCAGTATTTATTTTTGAATTATCCCTCAACCAATCACCAGCCTTCATTTCAAACTGCCCGTTTAAAAGAACGATGGGGCTTTCCACCGGCAGCGTTTATTAGGTCACTGGTCGGTGGCGATGCGGCTCTATAAGCGGGCTCTCAGTTACTAAGTAATAAGTCCTTTGAAAGAGTCAGGGAGCCTTGGATTTAATGGCTGCTGAAAGATTTATGGACACATTCAAAAGTGCAGTTAAAAGCTCTTTGAACGCTGGTGATGCTACATTTTCACAACCACACAGACATGCTTCTTTATCTATGTGCATGGACACCTCCAGAGTACAGCAAACAAATCCCAAGATGTGTGTTTTATTGCTGCATTGTAGGCGTATAAATTAAATATACAAATTCATACCAAACTGCATGAAACTGAACTGACGGTATTTAAAAAAAGATATGATTTTTATATCACTGTAGGCTTTGCTTCCTCTGAGTCAGAGTCAAACCTCTCAGTGAAATCCTGGAAATTCAGGGTAGATTACAGGAGAAACACACACTCACACACCACACACACACACACACACACACACACACACACACACACACACAGTGAAATGATAGAAAGCAGAAGCTGCTGCCTCCCTTTGGGCAGAGCGGAGAACAGCAGACAGAAGAGCCAAACTTCACAGAGTTCAGCATTTTTTCTCTCATGTCAGGGTTACAACATTTAGAGGGAACAAAATCCAGACCTGTCAAATACGTCGTAAATCACCGCACTCGCACTCACACTGAACCCTCTCTGCCCACATCAGTTTCACATAAATATCAAACACGAGCTCTTTTCCTGTGATCTCTGAACAAAAAAAACTTTGTATGTTCACACTGACAATCAGCCTTCAGTCTGATTCACAGAACCACACACAGACTGAACTGAACAGAGCTTCTCTTAAAGACGACCTCAGCCTTTATTTCACACGAATTTTCACTTAATTATTTTGTTCCCAATAAATCCTGTTCTTTCCTTTTGAAAAATGTCATTCTATTTCTTAAAGTAGCAATATGACTAAAGGTGCATTTCACCATGTGTGCCATTTCATGGATACCTCAAGAGAGCACACCTTCATGAAATCACGTTGCCGTATCTGATTTCTTGTGGGAGGGTCGAGCTGCGTCATACCAGAGCAAGGTCACATGCCTCTCCTTATTAAAATGTTTTAATTGCAAGTATGTACAAAGTGGGAGTGAGCTTCTTCACCCTCTGTGTAAACACAGTCAACAACAGTAGGATTGCAAAAGAGCTGCTGTAAAACTGAATACAGACACTAAAGCACAGAAATTATTCTGCTTGTTGCACAGAATAAAGTACTTAGATCAAGACTGAGACATTGTTGATATGCAGAAATACCCTGATTATGAGCAATAAATCACAGTATCAAGTAAATATGTTCTGTTGTTATCTGAAACATGTTTGTTTTACACACAGTTTCCACATAATGCCTTAGAGCAACTCTAAAGGTTAGTTTGTGTGTGTGTGGATCAAACTAATGACAGATATCACACAAAGTGCAAGTGAAATGTGACAATAGATCAGGGTCTTAAACTACAAGGAGCCAGATTCAGATAAGAATTAGAGTTCCTCCCAGTCTTTTTTTAAATTTTCAACCAAGGCTATGAGACCAGAGAGTAAACAGGGTCTCTTTATGTCACATTTACAGTCACACTTGTCGATATAAACACCTAAGCTGTGATTGACAGCACACTGATTTACTGTGACTGGCACTGAGACATGAAAGGTTGACCTAAGGGACAGACGTTTTCAAGAGTGGTGGACAAACGATGATTTATTTTGGAGTTTAAAGTGACTGCTTCTTATCTCATGTTCAAGGAGAAAGCTCTGTTTTTTATGAATACATTCTCAAGCAAACTGAACATGTGGAACAGTAACCAGACTCAGTAAAAATAAGTTAAAGGAACGAATGAAAGACCAGTTGCTCAGGTTTGAGTGTGCTACTTGAACTATCTGGCCCCTATTTAATTTGATATAGAGGCTCCTGCCATAGAATAAATAATACCTTCAGAATTTACAATAAAAGTCATCAGAATTACTTCAATTTTCATCAGAAAGTTTATTCAAAATTTAAGGTGGACAGCTGTCACTTCCTGCCTCAAACGTTAAATATAGACGGCCTGCCATGGAGCCGTGTTAATGAGGAGGCATAACGATGAGTTATTGCAATGATTAAAAATTCATCATTCCAGGCAATTGTTTCTTTCGAGAACATTGCAAAGTTTTATAATTTTTTTGTATAAATTAATTTGATAAATAAAAGACAGAAATTAAATGACACAAACACTCAATCCGACAGCTGCAAAAGAGTAACAAAGTAAGTGCCTACCTACAGCAAATTTTGGGCTAGATTGATATAATTAAATATTCTACCAAGTCTGTCTTTAGGTAGATCATTTTTTGTATGTCATCTCTAATTGTATATGTAAAATTTTCCACATCTAAAATTTGTTCTAGTGTTGTTAACCATAGTTTTAGTTTAGATTTTCGACAGTTTTTTGATGAATTAATATATGCAGCTGTAGTGGAGTGTTAGAATTTTCTTGGCGAACTGAGGCAACCTTGTCTCCTAGAAATTCTGAGTGACAATAGCAGTATAGCCGTAATTATGCCTGACTTTAAGCCTAAATATAATTTTAACAGGTGAGTTATATAACGCCATAACTGTCCTTTGTACCAGCTGTAAACATATTTATTTCTGCTGTAAAGTTGGAGATTTTAATATGTTGCTATATGGGAGACCATCGTTTTTGGAGCCAGCCTCAAGTGGCCATTTGAGGAACTGCAGTTTTTTCTGACGTGTGTGTCCACTCATAGCAAATATTATTTTCATATTATTTCATGGTCATGTTTCAACGCTCAAAGCTTGTTTAAGAGAACATTTATGGTCTTGGTTAAAGCTACAACAAGCAGTTTTAAACTGGTTATGAACCAGTCTCAATTTACGCCTCTATATGACCTGCATAAGCAAACAAGACCATCTGCAAGAAGATCGCCTATTTCTCTATAATTACTCTTAAAGTCTGCCACTGGGTCAGTTTCTCTATAAAATCAGATAAGAGTCTCTGTTTACATTTTTGCAGCCAAAGTTACAGTGAGTAGTGTGGTAGCCACTTAAAAAGAAGAAGGAGATTTTTATTAAGATCATTTTGTTTTGTAAATTAAAATTTGTGTTTATCATGGTGGAAACACTACCGCTTTGTTTCACAGGGGCCTCCGAAATGAACACAATATGAAAATCCCTGTAGTAGCTTTAATTAAAAACAATCAACAAAAGTGCTTTTGTTGTCTAAACTGATCCACAGGTGGGTTTCGTCTCTGAACGTCTTTGACAAAGACAATAATTAGTATCCAGCTGAGTGAGGACATTGTGGATCTGTTTTGACTCTCAGCATGTCATCCATAGTTTGTGAAGGTGTAATACATTAAAGTCACTGAGCACAAGACCATATTTGGTCAGTCTGACGGTTTTGTCAGAAGTATTGTCATTCAAAACAGAATGAGTCATCTCTCAGTCAGGATGTTACTCCACCCCCCTGCTGCTTCAGGTGAAACTGTGGGGAGGAGACGAGAGGGGAGATGAACAAAAGAAAACCTTCTGCTGCTATCAACTTTTCTTTAATAAGATGCTCATATTGTGTTAAAATCAAGTGTTTTAACATGCTTGTGATGCAACGTGTACAGCAGTTCCAGATGTTTTCTTTTGTTCGTTGAAGGAGGGTTAAACAGGTTATAGTTTGAGGAGCTGAGCTGTTTTCCTCCATGACTCCTCCTCTTTCTGAGGGGAAACAATATGTACCTGCTCTCCTCTCAATCCTCCCCCATTCAGCAAAGTCACCTGTCGAGCAGAGGACCTGCCTCCATCACAGAGAGAGACAAACAAGCCACAGGCCTACATCGCTGCCAGGGAGGAATTACAGCGCACAGAGAGACTTTTCAAAGAGGAAGACAGAAGTTTCATTTGAAGAACAAATCCACTGTCCACGATGGTGTCTGCTGGGTTCCAAATTCTGGGTACAGCTCTAGGCATCATAGGCTGGATTGGCGCCATCATCGTGTGCGCCCTTCCCATGTGGAAGGTCACCGCTTTCATCGGCAGCAACATTGTGACCTCGCAAACCTCCTGGGAAGGTATTTGGATGAGCTGCGTGGTCCAGAGCACGGGCCAGATGCAGTGTAAGGTCTACGACTCCATGCTGGCCCTCAGCTCAGACCTCCAGGCTGCCCGGGCCCTGACCATCATCGCCATCGTAGTGGGCATCATGGCCATCCTGCTCGCTGTCGCCGGGGGGCAGTGCACCAACTGCGTGGAGGATCCGACATCCAAGATCAAGGTGGGCATCGCAGCTGGCGTCACGTTCATCATAGCCGGCATCCTCTGCCTCATCCCCGTCTGCTGGACTGCCCACACCATCATCCAAGACTTCTACAACCCTCTGATGGTCAACGCCCAGAAGAGAGAGCTCGGCGCCGCTCTCTACATCGGTTGGGGTGCAGCTGCTTTGATGCTGATTGGAGGAGGGATGCTCTGCTGCAACTGCCCCCCGAAAGATGAAAGCTCTTACTCTGCGAGGTACAAAGCTGCCAGCTCTGAGGCCTCAGCACCAGTGTCCGGGAAAGACTACGTCTGAAACAGCTTCCACAAAGCAGTGTTTACTGGGACAGATGAACTGGTGCTACTGGGTTGTGAGTGTTGATATTTCAGGAGGTTACTTGAGCAAAAAGTACTCCTGAGTTTTACTCCTCATGAGAGAGTGTCAAGAAAATAAGGAGCAAGAAAGGAACCACGCCCAAAGAGGAAAATCAGTTTTGTGTTAACACAGTGTGTTTGTATGTTAATATGAATATTAGCCATTTGTAAGTTTTTTCTCAGTTGTATCTTGTATAATCTCTTTTAAAAATGTTATATTTTGTATGTGGGCTGTTGTTATGAACCATGTGTATGATATTCACGTGCCAATTATTGTAAATAAATATTTTGTTTACGAATCTGATATGACTTGTGCTCTGTACTTTTTATTTTCATGTGCTTTCACACATTCATTCATATTCATTTAGTGGTCAAAAAGTGATCAAAGGAATGAGATTCTTACATTAACTTTTATTTTATTTACTGTTTTTAATATTAATTCTACTTTTTTTTACACATTCATTGATGCACACTGGTCTATTCACCTCTGCATTACAATCAAAACAAGGGCTGTGTTTTAAAAAGAAATACCCAACGGCTCTTGAGAAGCATCTATTGTCTGACTTTCCTGTAGATCAGGTTTAGGTGTGGCAGAAAAACAAGGCGCGACAGCTGGAAACTGGTCTTTCTTCAAACGTCAGCCCAAAGGCAAAGGTATTTGTACTCTATACGAACTCACAGAACCAATTTTTCATTTGTTGAGAGAGTAAATATTAAAATGGCAGGAAATATTCATATCTCTTCACTTTGATCCTTTCCTATGATTGAAGTCTCTAAATTGCACAAGTGGCAAAAGTACACACATTATTTACACTGTAGAAAAATAGCTGAGAAATTTCAAGACAACTGCTTCACTAGATTTTTTTAGTTTTGAGTCAAACTCAAACTCTTGAGTTTTTAAATGAAGTAAACAAAGTTTTGCAAGTGTATAATCTTTAGTTGAGATAATTTACTTTTCTTCTTTCAGTAAACTTTTAAAATCTTTGAGTTTTAGAAACTCAAAAAATGCATTTCAACAATTGTTCATGTGAGCTGTGAACCTGATTTGTTGTTATTTGGTTTTGGCTTGAAAATTAAATGGTTGTAGTTGAAAATATTAAATTATTAACCCTTATTCACTGTCGTTCAATGAATTTGTTCAGTTTTTTAAATACATGTTTGGCTCTTTAAAAATATATTATTATAAATATAAATATTCAAGTTTATCTAAAGAAGTAGTAAAGAAGTTCAACAAAAGATCATATAGGTTGGCAAAACTTAATTTCAAAACTTAAGAATTTGATTCTTAAGGTAAAACTAGGTGAAGGTTGTTTCCTTTAAACTGAATTTAACTGGCTAACATACAACTCACTGTGCCTTTGTCTGGGAAAATGTAAACGCAGGCTTGTTTCATCTGATTTCAAGGAGAATCCAACCTGATGGCAGACATTAAGAATAACTATACAGAAATAGCCTCATCCTCAAGGATGGTCTCGTTGACTTATGTAAGTCATATTGAGGCATCAGTATTAAAATTAGACAGTTAAAGCCAGCTAAAAAAACTCTTCATAGTAGCTTTAAGGACAGTAATTAAGTATTTGTACTTCGTTACTTCCTACCTCTGCTTAACTAAACATGCAAACCTGTACTGTATGTCTGAAATAGTCACAGTGATTAGTTTTCAAAAAAAAAAGAAAATGAATGAAAAAAGCTATTTAGGGGTTAATACTCTGTTGCTTTAATGAAGATTAGATCAAGGAAATGTTTTCCCTTCAGAAAAATGCACTTCCTGGTCTGTCTTTAGCTGCACTTACTGACCCAAACTCTGAAGTTTGTGTTTGTTTAAGGCTTGACCTGTGTGTGTGTGTGTGTGTGTGTGTGTGTGTGTGTGTGTGGTGTGCGTGTGTGTGTTTGTGTGAGCACAGGTGGGATCTGGAGCCATTGTTCCCAGTCTTGAAGCCTTGCTTGAGGTAACAAAGCTTGTATGTGTGGGAACAATGGACAGAAACAGAGAATAAGGGTTGTAGATATTTGGTCTCAGCTTTCTCCCTTTTGTCCTGGAGCACAGAAACTCCACCCTGAAAGTCTGAACCACAATGGGATGTAGGTTTGTTCTCACAGAGGGACCTTGCAGCATCAGAGCACTGCAGACACTTCCTTGAGCAGGTGTGAGAGAGGAGTATGTTGCGTGTTTATGCATTTAGAGTTTAATAACCTTCAAGTCGTGAACATTTCTGTCAGAGTGACCTTTTCTTTCTTCTGGTAAAACGTTGAGTGGCTGCAGAAGCGTGACGATGGCTTCTCAGGGCCTTCAGATCATGGGTGTGCTGCTGGCCTTCGTCGGCTGGCTGGGCACCATCATCACCTGCGCCTTGCCCATGTGGAGAGTCACCGCTTTTGTCGGGGCGAACATCGTCACTGCTCAGGTGATCTGGGAGGGCTTGTGGATGAACTGCGTGGTCCAGAGCACGGGCCAGATGCAGTGTAAGGTGTACGACTCCATGCTGGCTCTACCTCAAGACCTGCAGGCTGCCAGGTAGGGATGCACGCTAGTGTTAATTTCATTGACTAATAATTTTCATCATAGTTCAAAAAACTTAAAAAGAGCAATAGATGAAAAATACAGTATGAGGTCATGGAAATATATATCATAATTATGCCAAAATTAAACATTTTTTATGATTTGCAGGCACAACAATTGCATTACCAATGAATATTAGGTTAGAAAATAAAACATTTGCCCGGTTTAATGTGACTTCCGGTGTAAACCACCTCTGGTCTTCTATTTGAATACAGATAAAGAGACAGCTTTGTTGGTTGAGATACAGATACAAATAATGACGTCTCTGTGCCCCTCCACTGCAGGGCCATGGTGGTCATCTCTGTGATCGTTGGGGTGTTCGGTGTCCTCATGGCCGTGGTTGGAGGAAAGTGCACCAACTGCATGGAGGACGAAGTGGCCAAAGCCAAAGCCTGCATCGCGTCTGGAGTGATCTTCATCATAGCCGCCTTGCTGATCATGATCCCGGTGTCGTGGTCAGCTCACGCTGTGATCAGGGACTTTTATAACCCCCTGCTGGTTGCGGCTCAGAGGAGGGAGCTCGGAGCTGCACTTTATATGGCTGGGGCTCCGCCGGGCTGCTGCTGCTGGGAGGAGGCCTGCTCTGCAACAACTGCCCCCCGAAAGACGGCAGACCCTACATACCTGCCAAGTTTGCCCCTTCAAGAACTGCAGCTTCAAATGTGGACTATGTGTAAGTGTTTGGGCTAGAGTTGCAGTATAAGATATCTCCAGATTTTCAATTTTGTTGATGTTTTCACTAAACAGTTACACCAATTAATCTGTTTATTAAAATGCTGAAAGAAGATGTTGCAGAAAAGAGGATTAAATCCATGTATTTGTTTGGTTAGGAAGAAAAACCCCTCATTTTTTTTATCTCAATACACAGTTTGGAACATTAAAACTAACCAAAGACAGCACAACAAAGCATACTGTCTGGTGACATGCCTGTGTCCCTATCAAAGGGTGACGCATGCTGTCAATTAACCTTTCTGAAGTCCCGCCCTTTTTTTCTGTGATCCAACCTTGGTCAACTTTCTCCTTTCATGTTTCCTGTACTAAGATATGCTGTGTGACAGGCCCGTCAATGTCAAAAAGAAAACCAAATTTTAAAGATGGATAAAAGATGTTGCTGCAGGACCTGTAAAAACAACATATATATATTCAGCTTAGCAAAGCTCAGCAAAATGCTAGCTAATTAGCTATATTGATGTATATAGCTAGCTAGTTAGATAGCATTTGGCCAACATTAGTTATCAGATGTAACTAGCTGGCTAATGACTGATGTTGATTAGCTAGCCAGTTAGCCAACGTTTTGCTAACATTAGCTATTAGAAGAAACTAGTTAGCTAATGATTGTTGTAGATTAGCGAGCTAGTTATCTCGCATTTTGCTAACATCAGCTATCAGATGTAACTATTTAGCTAATGGTTTATGTAGATTAGCCAGGGCGGGACTGAAGAATGGTCAATTGTTGGTTTTCTCAAGGAAATATTTCTCCGGAGGGTCTTTTTGCACTCAGGTATGAGTAGGCACACAGCAGCAATTTGACTATTCACACCTGACGCCCTTATTTTAGCTAAAAGAGCAACAAATTCACTGTTGATAAAAGGCAGTGTAGGATGTGAGAGTTCAACACAGGGTGGGACACCCATTGTTTGAGAGTACTGTGAAATTACATGCCAGTGGTACCTGATGGTTACAGCTTTTTTTAATTTTAATTTTCAGTTTTCAGAACTACTGTTAGGTTTAGAGAAAGATCATGGTTTGTCCTTGCCATGAGGGTATAACTAGCCGAGCGCAAATAGCATTGTTGACTACTGACACCTGGTTACTTGTCTCTGCCATGCGAACCTACACACCCAGGTGTAAAGAGCCACATTGCCTGTTCCACCCCAGGAGCAAATAGCCACACTGGCTGTTCCAACACTCAGATCTTCTTTTTCACAAATAAATATTTTCTCTACTGTGAATTCAAGGGCTAAAACCTGTAACATTTCTCTGAAACAATGTTTTTATTAGGAACAAAATACCTGTAGGAGTTGTTTCATTCATAAAGACTGAATCTTAATGGAGTGATGCAATTATGAAGTGTAAGGGCCACATTTAGGGGGAAAATACAGAAGAGGAACATTTGTATATTTTCCATTTCAAGAATAAAGTCGAAATGCGAGAATAAAGTTGACATGGTATTTCATTTGTGCATTATTCTCAGCAGTTTGACTTAATTCTTTCGGCTTTAATCTCAAAATGCAAAATAAAACAATCCTCCTCCTTCCTTCATGTCTGGCCCTGTTACTCTTCCATATGCAATACATCTGAATAACATTTTATTAATCATATCAATTATTGTACAGAGAAGTTGTGAAAATAAAACAGTTTAGATAAATGCAGATTTTTTAAAAGCTCCTTTTAATATTGGACAGCATGTACTTGAAATCAGTTAGGATTTTTTTTTTTTTTTTATATTCATCTGTATGATATAATGATCATTGTCTTTCAAATGTCAGAAATAAAGCTTCTTTTTTCATCCAGACTTCTTCCTTTCTCATGTTACTCTGCACCTGCGGACACACTGTAATAAAACTGAAACTGGACTTCTCAATAACCACTCGGGATGATAAGGCGTTGAGGAATTCAGGGGAGTAGACTCCGGGGAATTTACTGTATCTGGTTGAGATGTTTGCCATGCTGTAATCCTGTGCCCTTGTGTTGAGATGGTAAATTACAGTTTCTGTCTTGAGTAAAATGGACGTCACTGCCAGATACAACAGTGCTCTGTGTATGCCTGGATTCATGTTGCTAAGGGACCGTTTTATATCTCCAAAGAATGGATATTTACACTTTGCCTAGTAAGAGCACATCTGCCAAGTCTTGTCAGGTTGATATATCCTAAACCTCTTTAATGGTTTTCTTTTTGTTTACAGGCGTTTTCAGTTGAAACCAGCGTGACAAGAAAAACAATACGCTGCTGTAATTTTTCACTTTGTGTCTGTTTCTACTTGGGTCACTCAGATGAGATCAGGCCAGTGGTGGAAGAAGAATTCAGATCTTTAACTTACGTAAAAGCTACAGTGTCACAATTTACAAGTAGTCACTTGTAGTTAAAAGTACACAAGAATTATCAACAAAATGTATGTAAGGCATCAAATAAAGAACTCATTATGCAAAATGGCCACTAAATGACAATGTTATATATAATGAATAGATTATTAATACTGATGTGTGAATGTCTGAACAACATTTTAATGTTTTAGCTGATCATGGTAGAGCTAAATTTAAGTATTTTATATAGTCAAGTCAATTTTGTTTATTTTCTAATATCACAAATCACAAATTTGTCTCAAGGAGCTTTACAATCAGGACAATATACAACACCCTCAATCGTCAGACCTTGCTATTCGCTAGTTTTATCTATAACAATGCAACATGGAAGAATCCACTCCCTCTGTAGATATAAAGGGTTCATTGTCAGGCAACAAAAACAAAACAATGATTCTTATTTTCAGCTTATTATACACTAATGAAACATATTTACGAATATTATATTCCATTCCTGCCATATTCTGCCTGTAGATCCCCCTAAATCTTGCACACTGGACCTTTACAGTAGCTAGTAACTACTCGTCAAATAAGAAATAAGTAAAAAGTGCAAGATTTCCCTCTGAAATGTAGCGCAGAATAATAGTTAATCACAGGAAAAAGTTGAGAAAACTCAAAATTTCAAGGCAAATTACTTGTATTACTTAATGTTTTGTTGAGATTTTTTTTTTAAATAAACTTGAATCTTTGAGTTTTACATGCCCTCAGAAATGTGTATTTCATTGTGTATCATGTATTTGCAACCATTTAATTTTCAAGCACCCACATAATGACAAATCGGGTTCACAGCTCACTGAGAGCAATTTTTGAAACCCAATTTTTGGGCGGTTTCTACAATTCGATGATTTAAGTTGGATTATCTTGAGTAAGTGCGTCAAGATTTATAGAAAGAGACACTGACATTGAGTTTTTTAAAGATATTTTTTGGCACTTTGAGCCCCACAAGCAGTGCCATCTCGTCCCATCTGAGAAAAGGCAGACATCTCCACGGCTAATATCTCCAAACCTCTGCAACTCACTCCAGAACTATCTAGATGAATAAATAGCACTACAAGCAAGAGGAAAAATATGTATTTCTGATTTTAGGGTGAACTGTCCCTTCAACACCAACTACATCACTGTGACAGCAGTAGATGCAGGGCAGAACAACAGCTTTTGCAGCAGGAAGACGCCATTTTCTTGGTCAATATTGCACACAATGATATACAATGATATAAAAGGTGGTGGATTTTCCCTTTAAGTAAATGTACCTTATGTTCCATCAGACCAGGCAAATTTGAAGAAAACATTGTTGACAAAACATGTTGTTTATTGTCTGAATGAAAAACAAAATAAAAATCTCACATGACAAACACACGAGTCTTTCTGAAGTGCTTATGTTGCAAAACATCAGTAGAGTCTGAATTAATATTGACAATATAACACAAAACAGTGTAGAAAGAAATTAATTAAACTGTAATCCTAACATGGCACATACCTTATAGTCTCTTGCATGTTTCAGAAACAAGGCCACAGCGTGTTAGTCAAAAAGGGTTAGTCACAATGCAAATCACATCTTGATAAGAAACTGGTTTGAGCAGTATGTAAAGTCAGGTGGTTTTCAAAGGCTGCTGCAGCAACTCAGACAAATTCCTTCCCAGGCGTTGTGGATTTAGGCGCGGAGTACTTTGCTCCGCTATAGCGGTCTCCTCTTGACGGGCACTGACAGCAGAGAAGAGCACCACCAATCAGCAGGAGTCCTGATGCTCCCCAGCCCACGTACAAACATGCACCCAGCTCTCTCCTCTGGGCGTCTGGCACCAAGGGGTTGTAGAAGTCCTTGATGATGGTGTTAGCAGGCAGAGACACAGTCACCAGACACAGAGCCCCGCTCAGGACGAAGAAAACCCCTGCGGCGATGGCCACTCTAGCTTTTGCTACCTTGTCCCCAATGCAGGTGGTGCATTTTCCTCCGACCACGGAGAGCAGCAGGCCGAACAGGGAGAACAGGATGGCGATGACCACCATGGCCCGAGCTGCCTGGAGGTCCGGAGGCAGGGCCAGCAGGGAGTCGTAGACCTTGCATTGCATTTGGCCTGTGCTCTGTACCACGCAGGTCATCCACAGTCCTTCCCAGATGGTCTGAGCCACCACAATGTTGTTCCCAATGAAAGCAGACACCTTCCAAAGGGGCAGCATGCAGATCAGTATGTTTCCTATCCACCCGAGCACTGCCAGCCCGACACCCAGAATTTGCAGCCCTAAAGATGCCATCGTTGTCTGCCGGTGCTCCTTCTCTTTCGTGCTCTGTCTCAGTTGTTCACTGAGCTGCCAAGTGAAAGCTCTCACACTGTGGGGAAGTTTTATATGACCTGCAGATGCCCCTGCGTAGCCCCCTCCTCTGGGTGGGCTTTGGCTTCATTGCTCAGATATAAACATCCATCATGCAGCCTTTGAGTTCAGAGGTGTCTCTCTCCTACAAAGAGGCCCTCTGGTGCCCCAGCAGAGCTCTGAGAAAGAAAAGGAGCTCAGACAGTGTGGCTCAGTGAAAAGCTTGCTACAGTAAATGTCTGATGGTATGAAGTTGTGAAAAGCTGAAACATGAAAAACTTCCTGGAATGAGAGAATATACTGTAGAACATTAACTTTGTTTAAAATGTTAAAATGCAAACCATATTTGTCAAACATTTTTTTAAAACCATTATTAACTAGAAGAGTTACTCAGTAGGTTGCAGATCCCCACCAGGGAACAG
The DNA here is from genome assembly GCA_034769285.1 of Lutjanus argentimaculatus. Taxonomy (NCBI): domain Eukaryota; kingdom Metazoa; phylum Chordata; class Actinopteri; order Lutjaniformes; family Lutjanidae; genus Lutjanus; species Lutjanus argentimaculatus. The sequence continues at coordinate 18,869,602 of JAWZSL010000004.1, read as the reverse complement.
ATGGTGAAGCAACCAACTGTAAGACTGCCAGATGCAAGCAGAGATTTGCAAAGTTCTGCCAACACTGATATGACCCCCACATAATGTTGTCTCTAGCTGAAACTAAGATTTCAAATGAAAGCACTTGCAGCCCCTAGCGCCTGGTTAACAAGAGTGAGAACTCAGCTGTCAATGGTATAAAACAGAGCAGTCAAGTTACAGTTTACATCTGTGTCGGTCCAGACTCATGTAATGTATGTAGTGAAGACTTTGCAGGAATTTAATAAGGAACTTACCTGAAACTTTGAAGGATATAAAAAGGTATTAAATGTTTTTTGGCAGAATGGAAGTAATCACTATACATGGATGATTCCTGTGAATAATTTCCATCGAGAAACATGCTGTCTTCACTTAGAGACTTTTTTTTTACAGAGGAGTACAGAGGACTGATAGAGAGCTGAACATTATGATGTCACTGTGATGTTTGACCTTTGACCTTTTGGATATCACGTATCATCACCTCAACATTTTATCCTATTAGACATTTGCGTTTGATAATTATGATTTTATGGCCAAAATGTGTTTAGTGAGATCACAGTGACCTTGATCGTTGACCTTTGACCACCAAAATTTAATCAGTTTATGTTTGAGTCCAAGTGGTCATTTGTGCCAAGTTTGGGGAAATTCCCTCAAGGCGTTCTTGAGATATTGTCTTCATGAGAATGGGATATCTGAGGCTACAAAAACATAAAAGGCATAAATAAGTTATTTAAAAATGTTTTTTCAAAAATTCTGAATCACAGAGGTCATTCAGCATACAGTAAAAGCTGGATTTCATTACAGTTTTTTTTTTTTCTAACAAGACCAATGATCCTTGATTTGTTGATGTTTATTTCTTCTTTACAGTAAGTTTGGTCAGACTTTTAATCATATCTCAAAAGGTGTGTTTCAACCATTTTCCCTTCAGCATAATGTCATGAATATAACAATATGATCAAGTTTATGCCTGGAGGGAATACTTAGAGCAGTGATGCACAACTAGAGGGTGTGTTAAAAGACAGAGAAGCTCAGCCATGAAAAATTAGAGGTTGATTTGGTTAAAATATATATCCACATATCTGTGTTTAGGAGGAAACACACAGGTTGGAATACAATTTGGCATGGCACTAATCTTAAGTATAATTACTGCCACAATAACCAATAAACTACGTACCAGCTGAGACATTTAACAACCACATGCTGTACCTTTACAGTTTGAGACAAATAGTTGACATAGAAGCTAAAAAAAATAATCATGCTTAAATTTTCCAATTAGCACTAAACACAAAGGACAACAGAGGCTGATGTGAATATCATTAGTTTTGAAGGTGTGTGGTCAGGCTCAGTTGTGGTGCCAGAGTCATTTAATTTATTGTCTGGGAATGTAGATGTTGAGGTATTTTACTGGATAAGTGAAAACTTTGACATGTCGCCAGTTCTGTCTGTGGACTGTGAATGTTTTTACAAAATTTCATGACAAATAGTTGTTGAGATATTTCAGTCTGGACCATCATGATGGATGGAGAGACTGACATTGTCATCCCTGGAGCCATGCTGCTAGCACGCCTAAAAATAGTTGAGTTTGAGTTGAGTTAGTTGTTTATTTAGTAAAATACTGACATCTCTACAATCTATTTCTATAAGGATGATCTAATATCGGCTAATATTTACTCTCAGTAGAATATTGTTAGAAGTATTCTTTATATTTTAACACCTATTTCTATTTTCATGCATCTTTTTTTGCTCATTTTAATATAGTTGTTCGGCACATGTACAACAACTCAGAGGAACAGTGACAAGAGGCAGACACACTCAGCTGAGGCTCACTGACTAATCAGTACAGGCGGAATCACTTAACTTGATTGTTGCATTGGTAGCAAAGCATGAAATGAAGTGGTAAGAAGACAGTCAGATCTCATGTTCATGGTCTTTAGAGATGCTTCAAAATGGAAAACAGGACGATATTTTAAGTGTTGATACATGCTGCAAAATGTACCTACACTGTGAAAAGACAAATGTGAAAATACATCCTTCCATTTCTTATTGCTCCCAATGGGTCAGATAAAAGTGAGACTCACAAATTAACAAATTCACATGCACCTACAAAAGTCAAATGTGAATATGTGCCTGCACCTGTTTTAGATACAGTTTATTTTCACCTTTCAAATTTCACAAATCAAGAAAAACAAAAACAATAATAATAGAAAATTTAAAAGAGCACACAGATTCAGAAAAGGAAGAAAAAGTATCTGAAGATTGTGTTGATTTGAAAAGAAAACTAAACAACAGAGAACATCTCTGATTAATAAATAAAAAATCAATGGTGTATGGGTGGAAAAAAACTGATTCATTCACTCAACTTTTATTTTAACTCTGAAATACACTGAGACAATATTTACAATGTAGCTTAGAAAAAATAAAACAAAATAAATGCTCCTAGACACAAAGAAAAACCAATGAAAACCTCACATGGACGTGGCAATAAGAAGTAAAAACAATTTAAAAAAAACACAATAAAACCATAATAATAAATAAAAACCTTAATGATCAATAAAAACAGTTCAAATTTAAAATGTATGAAGCAACAAAAGAAAGAAAAATATATAGAATTAAAGATTAAAAAGGATTTTAAAAGGGATAAAAAATCCCATACTCTTTCTAAAAGGTACAATTTGTATTTTTATCTGGAGCAAAACATTTGGTATTTGAACGTCTCCTCAAAATCCTTGGACTAATTACCAACCACAGGTGTTTTCAATTTGAACAAATTTGAACAACCAATCAGGAGAGACCACAGCCTAGCATCCAATCAGGAGAGACCACAGCCTGGCATGTGGGCATAAAAACTGCAGGTGAGAAACAGATCTCAGTATTTTATTGCTGGTGCTTCACGCAACTTCTGCTGAAGGAGACAAAAACATGGCTTCTGCAGGTCTCCAGATCTTTGGCGTCTTCCTGGCAACCATTGGCTTTCTGGGGGACATTATCATCTGCGCGCTGCCCATGTGGAAGGTCTCTGCTTTCATCGGGAACAACATCGTGACAGCGCAGATCTTCTGGGAGGGCCTGTGGATGACTTGCGTGAAGCAGAGCACCGGACAGATGCAGTGTAAGGTTTACGACTCCATGCTGGCTCTGCCCCGTGACCTGCAGGCCGCTCGCGCCCTGATCGTGATCTCCATCCTGGTCGTCTTCATGGGGCTCATGCTCGCCGTCGCAGGGGGAAAGTGCACCAACTGCATTGAAGACGAGGTGGCAAAGAGCAAGGTGGCCATTGTTGCGGGGGTGTTCTTCATCGTTGGTGGTATTCTGTGCCTCATCCCAGTGTCCTGGTCTGCCAACGAGGTCATCAGGAACTTCTACAACCCCATCATGAATGATGCACAGAGGAGGGAGCTTGGAGCGTCTCTGTTCATCGGCTGGGGATCAGCAGGACTCCTGCTCATTGGAGGAGCACTTCTCTGCTGCCAGTGTGCACAGCGTAAGGACAGCAGATACTCTGTGAAATACTCTGCACCACGCTCAGCGGCCAGCGGAGGAGCCTACGTCTGAACACGTGCAAGTAGTCTGAAGGTCTGCATCACTCCAGGAATCTGGACTGAACTCTTCGAAGTCATGTTTTATGGTCTTAACTGTATAAAGTATTTTACTGACTTATTTTAATAAATTAAACTTTCATATAATTTTCTGGGTTTTTGTGTGTGTGAGGCTGCATGATGTGTTTCAGGGAAGATGGTTTTTAAGATGTTGGCTTGGTCTTAAAGCCTTAATCCTTAGCGTTTACATAAGTTGGTATATTTTCTTAGTTTATGGTTTTTATAACTCCCTACATCAGTGCTAACTTTGAAGCTCGTTTAGGCCATCAAACCTAAGTTAAGAGTTAATCCCTTAATGTTAATGTGGTGGGTGAAATACTGCTTGCACAAGTCTTTTCAAAAGTGATGCAGGGTTGCTGACTAATGGAGTACAACAGGTATTTTAGTAGGAAAAGCACAGGTGTCCAGTGAACTACAACCGTATAGACCCTCTCTGAAATGCCACTTGACTCAATATTAACTTCCCTCTGGTGAGCAGTAACTTGAGACCAGTTAGTTCTTTAAGAGTCTCATTATGGCCTTACAATATTGTTCCACTGTTGGTTATATTTGAGAACTTATAGTACACAAACTCTACACATTAGAAAAAGGTGAGAGGGTAAAATACCCTACAGGAGGAGTGATTTCAAGCAGCTATAATGGCATTCAGCCTTTTTACCCCTGTGTTTTTCCACAGTGTTGTGTCTTAAATGGCCTATTTACACAGCTAATGTTGCTAAAAACTTGACAAAGCAGCTTGGTGTAAAAGTTGCTATGTAAATCTCAGCTAGGGTTAGAGGTGAAAGTCATGGTTTAAGCTAAATGCTGAAGTGCAAAAGTACATCCTAACACTGATTTAAAAATTTTAAAGATTTCATGTTTATCAGTGCCCTCAATTGTTTGAAATAAAAAGCAACATGACAGTTGCAACCATGATTCACACTCATGAGGGTTGATCATATTTTTACAGATATTTTGACTTGTAGGAAAAGCACAGGTGTTACTAATATTAACAATGGCTCTGTATCATTTAAGTGTCCCAGTAAACCATGACACTGATGGTGAGAAAGCATGCACAAAACCACGACACTGAAACAGCTGACTGGAATTCAGCAATCACACCTGTGCATCTGACATGTCAAAACATCTTTAGCATCTAATTAGGCAGTAAAATTCAGTCGAAATCTCCCATGAAGCATATTAAAATTTAGAAATGAAAGTGTGATCCATGTCTAGAAGGTTTCAGTAATCAGTCTCACTTAAATAATTTACATAAAATTTATCAATCAGATCATTTTTTTCCCATTTTTATCCAAAAACAGTTCATACTTACACACCATTTAGCACATTAGTATCCCATTAAAAATGCTAGTTCTATTTTTCAAATAATCTAAAACCTTTATGTGAACTTTTTTTACTAATAGTATCCCACATTATATTTGGATTAGCTCTTTCGTCTGTTATGATTTTTCTATTGACTTTATTTTGTTGTATGGCCAATTTGATGACATACACAGTAGGTATTTTGTCTGGGGTTCATGTCGACAAGTTTTGGATATGATCCAGCTAACTGTGAATGAACCTTCATCCAAGAGGGAATTTTTATTCTGCATTTGCAAACATAATGGATGTAAACATACCTTTAAACAACATTAAAAACATTAATAGCCTGGATTTGCTTGTTGCAAAGTTGCAAAAGAGCTGAGGGATCATTTTTATAACGTCTGTGTGGTTGCAGTGATCATAAAAAGGTGAAGTGAGAACTGTTTTACTTTGCAGTTTTGACTGGCACATGTCTGCGTTGTCCCACAGTGTCTACATGTGGTTTCTAAGGAAGCCTGTGTGTCCTTTTGAATTCCGGCATCGCTCTATACAAATCCCATCAAAAAACAAAAGCCAGCAGTGCATTAGTCTGTCTGTCTATTATTTCTGACCTGACTGTCAGACCCCTCATTTTCCTTCTGAAGGTGTAAAGGTCACAGACATATAGTTTTGTTTGCACAATGCAGTTTCAGCGAATATTTCTTCATTAGAAGTAAATAGTGGATTTGTTTGGGACTATTTTCAGTTGTGAATTAACACACATTTGCTTTGCTAGTGAGTACTTACTTCAGCAGGACAGTGTATGCAAGATTTGACTAAAAATAAACCTTATGATTATTTTTTAAGCGATTGATCTAACTTTTTTTTTATTAATCTGTCAATTTTTTAAATTGAATATAACAATAAATCTACCTAAAATAAATATCAAGAACTTGTCTTATTAATATTTCAATATTTTATTCAATCATAATCCTGAAAAATAGACACATAAAGCACGTTAGAATAATGATAATAGTGACATATTTTAAAAAATTGTCTAATTCCACCCTATTTAATAAACTCCATGTTGGATGCCTGATCACAAAAATACTGGCTGGATGTAAACTTACCTTTAACCACATGAAAACATTAATTACCTGGATTCACTTGTTGCAAAGTGTTTGTCTCTGCTTGTAAATAAAATTGAGAGTGACAGCAGGCTTAAATCCCTTGTTTTGAACTTTGGTGGTATCACAGACTCTGTCTTTGACTTTGACAGAACCAATGTGAACACTGTGGCCTGTTTTAATTGCGTTAACCAAGCAGTTTAAAGGATCAGAACCTCTGAAGTAGTTTGTAACGATGGGACCTCCTGCACTCTCTGACAAGTTGTAACAGCTGTTAGCTGAGCCTAAAGCTTCTGTTGTGCTGATGATTGGAGAAAAACCCTAAAGCTGTGAAAATTTATGCCATGTAAAAGAGCTTTGTTGTGTGGTTGTAGCGGTCATAAAAAAGATGAAGTGAGAACTGTTTTACTCTGTAATTTTGATTGGTACATGTCTACATTGTCCCACAATGTCTACATGTGGCTTCTAAGGAAGCCGGTGTGTCCTTTTGAATTCCAGTATCACTCCATATTGAAACAAACCCCATGAAAAGACAAAGGTCAGCAATGTATTGGTCTGCATCTTTATTCTTTCTTTCTTTTTTTCCTTTCATTTTCCTTTTGAAGGTGTACATCTTTCAGAACAGGTTACAGACATATAATTTTGTTTGGGCAATGTCGTTTTCAGCAAATATTGCTTCATCAGAAGTAAACAGTGCATTTGTTTGGGACTATTTTCAGTTGTGAATTAATACACACTTGCTGCACTATTAAGTGCAGGACAGTTTATGTGGGATTTGACTAAAAATAAACACAGTCTTAATGTTAATTGTAATGGAGGAGTGCCATAGCTGCCAACACTCCTGTTTGTCCCGGTTTATCATGGTGAAATTCATCCTGGACTTAATCTGCACAGACTTTGACCGCAGTTCGTGCTTTAGTGACCCTTTACTACAGGCCTCGACCAGAGCCCTACACGCACACTACGCAAGTCGCGCAGGGCACCGCGAGGTACGCAAAGGGCCCGTCTCTCTCCTCGTGTGAAAGCGGGTGTCAGTGTTTACGGCTTTGATGAGAGGATGAAGCAGAATTAAAGAGAAAACAACATATAGAGAGTGAACGTGGTGAACAGTAACCAGGTAAACTTGTGTTTCCTCCTGATGTTTGATATCATTCATTCACAGTAATGTTAAGTTGATCCTCCTCCCTGTGTCTGTCTGATGTCAGCTGTGCTGCAGTCTGTCTATCTGTGTCCTGCTAACAGACACATCCAGGGCTGCTCCGTGACTTTGTGACAGACAGAAATAAGAATGAAATAAAACTATTTTATCACGTTTGATGAGCGCCAACGTGTTTATAATCTGTAGCTCAGAGAAGATAACCGCGTGGTGCGTGAACCGCGTACATATGCGCGTGCATTCTTTCCCGCAGCAGCCTCTGTGGAAACCTGTCCTGTCTGTCTGTCCAGACAATATATGGACATGATGTGACTCCTCCGAGGTGGAAGTATTCAGATCCTTTACTGATGCAAAAATATCACAGTATAAAAATACTTCACATAAACCTGCATTCACATAGAAATATTATCAGATAAATGTACTAAATGTAAAAGTATTCATGTTGCAGTAAAATGTTCCCTGTCAGTTATTATGTCTGATGTTTTTGGATTAATATAATCGCTTTAATGTTATTGCTGTTTAGAGCTGTAGATGTTTAAGGTTGAGCTCATTTTAGCTACTTTATAGGCCAATGTTGGCTTTTTATCTACAGCAATGCATCATGGTCTATAAGACAGTGTTACTGTCCTCTGAGAACCATGTATCTCTGAAAACAGCCTTTTTTTCAGCTTTGTGGATTAAAAAGTACAGCATTTGCCTCTGGGATGTAGTGTAGAAGCATAAAGTCAGATAAAATGGAACTCAAGTTAAGTATAAAATAAGTACAGTACTTGATGTAAATGTATTTAGTTACTCTAAAGAGGGAAATAAATGGACTGACATTCACAGATGATTGATTAAATATTGAATTTAAACTCGTTTAACTGACTATTATTACCAGGCATCAGACCCAAAGCTCAGTGTTATGTTTTAGTATTTTCTATATTTTCTATATTCTAAAGTTTCTTGTTCATGTTAATGTCAATATTCACGATCTGAAGATTCTACACAAAATATTCTGTTCAATAAATATTGTTTTTGTTGTATCTCGTTCTCTTCTATATAGATCTTATTCTTAGATCTTAGTCTTTTACAAATGGAGGAGACTGGGGAGGGAGGACCGTAGTGGAAGCACTGGGGTGTGACTGTGTGACAAATGGTTTACGTGGCTCTCTGGTCAGTTATGAGGGCCCCTTAGCAGAATTTTGCATAGGGCCCCATCGAGGTCAGGACCAGCTCTGGATAAGAGTTAAATCAGAATCATGTGTGTGTGCTTGCTTGTATGCGTGTGTTGTTGTGCTAGCATGCTCCATTTAGCAATGTGTGACAATATATCTGTGTGTGTGTGACTTGTTTGTTCTCTCACTGGTGACCGTGAGGCCTGAGGACCAAGTGCTGAAGCGGGTCAGGTCGCCACAGACCCCCAAACGGTAAGACAATACAAGCTTTCACATCAATGCCGGACTTTCGCTGAGCGATGTTGTTGCTTTCATTTTTTCGGACCAAGGTCGATTTTTTCGGTGATGTCTAGAGGGGAACACCAGACCTGCTAAAAATCTCAAACCTTAAAGGGATAGTTCACCCAAAAAATGAAAATTCAGTCATTTTCTAGACACCCTCATATGGATTGAAGGTCAGGTTTAGTTTTTGGTTCACAAAACACTGACGGAGTTTCACAGGAAAACTGTGTTGTAGAATCTCCCAAACAGTGGAAGTGACAAGTGTTTTGTGGACTAACAAAATAAACCCGACTCTCAATCAGCATGAGGGTGAGTAGATAATGACAGAATTTTCATTTTTGGGTGAACTATCCCTTTAACAATGATCTGTGGAGAGTTTAGCAGATCAAGGGTTCCCTTCTGGACATGAGCAGGAGGACAGGCTCGCTGCAGCAGAGGGAGGTCAGTTGTAGTCAGTTTCTATGGTTACAGTGACGCTCTCACTTTGAAACTTTCTGTGGGTTGGATCTTCCCAAAGTGTGAGTGAGCTCTCTCACTCTTTCTGTCCGGATCTCCAGATCAGGTCGTTCTTAAAAAAGAATATGGTAACAGTTTGAGCTCCTCTCTCTCTCACTCTCCTGATCTGTGGCTCAGTGTGTTTATATACGGAGTCATATGAGTGCCGTAAAAAATATAAATCTGTAAAACAATAAGAAAAGAAATGTGGAAATCTCAATAGTTAGGTTGATCTCAGTATTTAAATAGTTTGAACTAATAGTTAATTTCTCCAAAACCTGGATGATTAACACACAGATTCCACTGCATGTCTGTATTGGCATCAACGTATACTATTAGCCAAAACATGACATTTGATTTTTTGTGAAAATGTTCTTTAAAGCTAAAGTATGTTTTTGAAGTTTTATGATGAACGTTACTTTTGTTTTTGTTGTCATGGAGTGATGTCAGTTAGATTTGATTAGGTCAGAACTTTGGAATATCAGATAATTGATCTTTGCTCTCTACAACTTGGCCCTTATTTCCCTCAGCTCTCAGTAAATTACAGGTTATACTATATGTAGGGATGCACGAAATGGATTTTTTTTAGCTGATGCGATAATTACCTGCTTCACATGGCTGATACCAATAAGATAACCAGTGATTTCATGTTTATATTTTTGAAAGAAGTTCATATAACCTGTAGTTTTTTCTTTAATTTAAAAACTAATATTTAATACTCCACAGCTCTGATCAAACCAAATCTGAATGACATCACTGTTACAACAAAAACAAAGAACAACTCTGACTCTTCAAATGCAGCTATTTTTTCACCAAAAACTTAACAAAACATACTTTTACCTTTATTAACATGTGAAACTCAAATGAACGCTTTGACATCATCTGCCAGATCAGCATTTTAGAGCCATAATTTATCACTAATATTTGCCACTACGATAATAGACTGATATGCGTGACAGGCCAATATCAGTCACTTTATTGGTACCGATATTTATTGTGTGTCCCTAGCTACATGAACTTCTTTGAAAATACCAAAAATGTGAAATCTTTGGTTGTCTTGTCAATATTGGCCATGAGAAGCAGGTAATTATTAGTTAAAGGTATTGACTGAAAAAAGAATCCATATTGTGCATCTCTAATATTATTTATCTGCTGAACTGAAAATTCTACTACCTGACGGCTCAACTTGTCTCACAATGGCTGCAGTGTGCATCAGTGTCCCAGACTGAGCTGCCTGTCACACGTGTCTCATGCTTTGTACAGGATGTTTACAGTCGCTGTCAAATTCCTTTCAAATGTGGCCGTAAAGTAGCCTTGTCATAAACATTTTTACTTTGAGTTAATTAGCTTATTGACACTAATGTTACAACAATGCTCCTGATATGAACAAATAAGGAGGATAAACAGGCTCAACAACCAGCAAAACCAGGTAAGTTGAGCAAAATTAACAGGACGTGTCAGCAACCAGTAAAGTTTTTTGATTCGGCCTCTTTTAGCTGAACATTTATTTGAACAACAAACTTAGTGGGATGATTTCAGTCAGACACCTGATGACTACACTGACAGTCAACTATTGTTAGCTAACATTTTATATAATATAATGATATGAAAGACAAACAAACAGATCCAACTCTGAAATGGCATTTTATCATTAAGTCAACAAGGATTTACAAAACGTACGTTGATTACATCTGTTGATTATAATCTTTTGACCAGCTACCAAAGCTGTTTTGCTCCCTGAATGCTTGTAAACAAGAAACCTGTCTAAACATTGTATGTATTACTAACATGCCTGATTATTTTGTAACTAATTCCTCTTTATTCTTCCACTGCAGGGAAGAAGACTCCAGTCCAGAAAGAGGATTTCATCAGCACACACGCTTCAGCTTGAGTCCAGTGACTGCCTGTATTACTGTCTGCCAGACTCCATTAACATTTTGTTTAACTTAACTGTTATTAACATCTATGTCTTCTACAAGATCATTAATGATTTCTTCTGACTCATAAACAGACACTGACTTATTCAGAGAACATTCAGCATTAATTTGAACTCTGATTAAAGTGCAACAGGCAAACAAAACAGTTATTCTGACACAGAATCTCTGATCTGATGATCTCTGGTGACATATCATGGTCATATTATGATTTATTACAGTAAACATAGTACAGGTTTCTCCTTTAACTGAACATTTTAATTGCAAGCAATTAGTGCATGAATTTTAAAGCTCTGATTGTAAAACATGCTTTGAAAACATCTCATATAACAGTTTTCTACAATGAGCTGTTTTTTTTTTTTCACATTAAATCAATATATCAGAAAGATTAACCACTCCTCCCTTTGAGAGACAGCTTTGGCACTTTTCATGTGTTTATCCAGTCAGTATTGATGGTAAATGTAATCAATTGTAGCAATAAAGTCCTTTGTGTGTGTTATATTAAATTATCTGTGAAATATTAATATTACCACAGACTTCTTTTAAATACTGGCCTCTGTAGTGCCTGTTGGTCTTTACTTAGATCAGGGCGGCCCAAAGTAGGGCGCTTGGACCAAAGTTGGCCCACCATAATGTTTGATTTGACCCGCCAGACGTTCATAGCTTTAATTAAAAAAAAAGATATAAATTGTTATTTATGCTGTATTTTTGTTTGTCATCTCCTTTGTCTCTCTCACCTTCCTGTCTACCTTAACCTGTCTTGTCCAATAAAGGCAAAAGAAAAAAAAACTTTTTAAATAGGATCCCTAATCATTAATTATTTTTGATAATCTGAGCAGACAGGTAGAGCGACTCTTTGCACAGGAAGTTAAGGGAACTTACAATGCATTAGGTGTGTGCTTTTGGCTCATGGCCCATGGTTTTGGCTCTTGAAGGGAAAAAAGTTTGTCCTCCCCTGATTTAAATATTCCAAACAGTCCGTGGTCCCTCACAAACAGCAGTGAGCACAAGTTAAACCTGCCTCTTTGAAGTCCTGGAGCAGCTTTAATCCTCCATCTTGCAACCAGAACAGGGTAAATTTGACTTTCTAAGATAAAACTGTGAAAGTCATGTTGAATTAAGAGAGTTTAAAAATGTGTTTTAGTTTGGGACTAGTTATGGGCCTTTTAATATTTATTCATTTTATGTGATAAATAATGTTATTATTAATGCTTGTTTATTAAGTGGCCCTCTGGCCTCCTGTCATTTTGTAAAAGTGGCCCTCAGGCAAAACAAGTTGAGTGTCCCTGGTTAACAGAATGTTAAGACTGTTTCAAAAAATGAGCCAAAGTGATTGAGAAAAGCCGGAAAAAATTAGCTATTATTTTGTAGCTGTTCATCATGAAGATGCCATTATGAATCGTCAGGATGACATCATTAGTCAGCTAAGATATGAAAATAAAATATTTACACAAATAAGTGAAAAAGAATAAGAAAGAATAAAACAATAAAATGATAAAGAAATAAAATAAAGAATAAAGGAGAGTAAAATATAAATAAAATTTAAAAAATAAAATTATAAAGAAATTTGGATATTTGATATAAGATATTGGTTTATTTAAAGTCTTTATGAAGAAATATGACGTTTTTTTGTTTTTGGTTAATGAGTTCATGAAATTTCTTTGAATTATATACATTTTCTTATTCAGCTTTCTGTTCTTGTCATTTCTTCATAATGCCTTTGAAAAGTTGGTGATATTGGCATGTGGCAGATTTCTTTAATTTTTAATTCATTCTTAATTTTTATATTGATTTTAGGTTGCCAACTTTACATCTGGCCAATATAAACTGAACTTTTGGCGAATTCTGGCACATTTACAGTGATGTTTATTAATATGCACTGTTCCCGGGAAATCCATTAAATAAATAATTTTAATTAATTAAAACCACGCCCCTGACACCTGTCCATCGCGAGAACCAATCACGTACCGGTTTTCGAGGAGTCGGCCGCGCGTTTCTTCCTTTATGTTGAGAGGTGAAAGTCACATGATCATGTCCGAACGTCAGCGGGACAAAGACGCCAAGTCAGTCCTCCGAAAAGTGCAAATATCTCCGGAACCAGCTGATCAATAATCTCCCTCCACAGCACGGTGAGTCGGTGAAAGCCAGGTCTTTATTCTTCCCTTTTTGCCATTTATTTTCTTCTTCCACAAACTTTTAGGGTTTGATTTTCTGTTTGAGAGACAACTGAACTACTGTCCAGTCTAGAAGAGAACCCTTGATTTGTGGAAGTCTCGTGAGATTTGTGGGTTTGTTTCTTCATTGTGCTCCTTGTACAACCCAATTTTGTTTTAAATGTGAGAACGCTGGTTAAAATAAATATGGTAGGTTTATGGACAGAAAACACTCGGTTATGGTTGTGGGAAAATTGTGTGGGTGCTGTCTCTCGCGAGACTTTTCGTGGGTCCAGGGTTTTCTTTTACAGTTTGTAAACAAACTGCGCGCGCATCTTGGCAACGGAAGTACGGCGGACCACAACAGCTTGTCAATGGGCCGCTGCAAACAGAGCAGTTTTAATCGCGTTCTCAGTCTAATCACACTTTAATAGCTTGCAGCCATAGCATAGCATGCTATAACTTCAGTATAAATGATCTGATCTGCACCAAACTTCACATGTACAACATTAGTCTTGCCCAGAACACATCTACATGACAATATTCTGCAATAGTCACCGCGCCACCTACTGGCAATAGGAAATGACATGTTTTAATTTTGATGTGCTCCTCCCAGCTGGTTGACCATATTCAACTCAAATCTGGTCTGAAAGGCGTAAGACCTTGGTAATGCTATATTTAAGATATTGACCTATTGTCAAACGGTGTGACATGATGGTACGACGAACGTTGATGTTTCGCCAAAACACAGGAAGTTGCATTAACTTTCGTTCAGCTGGTCAAATCTGCCCAAAACTTCACATGTTCAAAAGTCATTCCTGGCCTGAACATATGACATGTTTTGTTTTGTTGATGGGTGTGGCCAAATGGCTTGGTCACGCCCTTTAAAGTGCAGCCCTAGTAGCATGTTTCACCGACATGAATGACAATCAGTACGCACATGTATCATGACGAGTTGCACAAAAAAGTCTCTTGGACCCATAAACCTAACAGGAAGTGGCCATTTTGAATTTTGTGGACAATTTTGGCATTTACATGTGTCATATTTTAACAAACTCCTCCCACTGATATAATCTGATTGACTTCAAAATCAGTTTGTGCCATCAGATACTTGTGATCAAAAGTTATTAAAATGTTTGGTCCACGTTAAACAGTGTGGCCATGGCGTGGCGTCAAGTTTTGATGCCATGAAAGACAACATTCCTTTAACTTTGGATTAAATAATGCAATGAGCCCCAAATGTCACATGTTTGAGAAGAGTCCCACCCTGAACACATCTACATGGCAATCATGACATGGTCATAGTGCATTTAATTTCAGACCAAATTTAAATTTTGAAAAAAAAAAAAAAAAAACGATAAAACAAAAATTTGGAGGCTCTTGCATTAACTGAGGACGCCTGAGATGGTCGGCCAACAGCCACACAAAAGGTGGAAGCATTCACACACTCACCAACACCATTACCACATGTTCACTAACTTTGATTTGCAGTCACTTAAATTACATACAACACACACAGGTTTTGTTTAAAAATTGTTTATTAGCACTTTAACAGCACTGTTTTCTAAATGAAGCACACACATTTAGTTTACATTATTTTGTCACTTTGCTGTTTGTTTGTATTAATTCATTTCTCTTTTCTATGAGCTACCTGACTGCTGCATGGTACTTCCTGATTGGAGACTGGCAAAAGATGGGGCGGAGGGCAGAGGGCAGACCAAGAGCTCTTGCATCATCGGGGGAGGGATCCCAGGTAGCAGCTTTGGGTTTATTTCTACCATCTATCTTACTGAGCATGTGCTCATATGACACTGTTTTTGTCATTAGATTTGCCCATTCTTTTAAATCTATCAACTTAGGGGTTTTCCAATGTTTAAGGATTGTCCTGACGGCAGTTATGATGCCAACCATGACAACCAAAACCATTTCATTTGAAATCTAGGATATCTGTGACTTGTCACCTAGTAGACATAGCCGAGGTGCTGGAGGTGATAGTGGTAAAGTCATCCCTGCCCAGTTACTCAAATACTCTAGGACCTTTATCCACAAAGGCAGGACCGTTTTGCATTCCCATATGCAATGCAGAAATGTGCCTGTCTCAATTCTGGCATTTCCAGACGGAGTGCTATTTAATAAATCCATTCTGTACAGCCTTGATGGTGTCCAATAATAATGATGTAATATTTTAAACTGAATAAATCTCTCTCCTCTCCTCTCCTCTCCTCTCCTCTCCTCTCCTTTCCTCTGTCCAGCCGGCGTCGGATGGGCGCCCGACCTCCCCGCGATGGTCGTGGGCTCGGCCGGAGCCTCCTGTGTTTGTGGGTGTGGCATGGTATGGCATTTTGATGTCTCGCCATGAAATACAAATGATCCGATCTGCACCAAACTTAACATTTGATAACAGTCTCGCCCTGAACACATCTACTCAGCAATATTTTGCAAAGGTCATAGCGCAACAGGAAATGACATGTTTTAGACTTTGACGTGACTTTGATTTTGACAGAAATCTGATTGACTTCAAAATCAGTTTGTGCCATCTAGACTACTTTGTGATCAAAAGTTATTAAAAGATTTGGTCAGTGCTGAATAGTGTGGCTGTGGCGTGGTGTTTTGATGTCTTGCCATGAAACACAAAATTGCTCTCATTTAGGATTAAATGATGCAATGTGCACCAAACTTCACGTTTGATAAGAGTCACACCCTGAACACATCTGCATGACAACCAGGACTTAGTCATAGCATCCACCTAGTGGAGACAGGCAGTGACATTGAATTCCTTCCTGCGGTGTTGGAAATACGTGAAAGTTCAGCACCTTGTAGACCAGTTGGTGTCTGGCAACGCGGTCGCAGCGGACCCCAACAGGCGCAGGGGTGTGAGGGCTTGCACAATGCTGCTTGCAGGTTTAATCTTTTTTTTTTTTTCATTGAAAAAAAATTTACAATCAACACAATAACTCACACCTTCGTGGGCAGTGCCCACCTAGGTGGGGGCACCTCCTCAGGTCGGGGGTGCCTCCTTGGTCTGGGCTTCCTACCTTGTGGGGCCTCCCTATCTCAGTGGTGGCTGCTTATCTTGGGGGCGGGGGTGGGTGATGAACTGTGGTGTTGCAATAAGTTAGACAAATAAGTAATTTGTAATAAATTGCAGAATACATTATAAATAAATGGTGGTGTGATTTGCATAAAGGAAAATCATTTTTATTCTCTTTTGGAAAATACACTGAATCCAATTTGTTATTTGGTTATACTGTAGCAGCCTGGTGTCATTTCCAGGTGATTTAATGAAGGTAAACACAGTGAATGGTTGTGCATAATGACACTGTGCTGTGGTGTGGCACTTCTCTTCCCACGTAAGTGTTTTTTTATCTCAAGATCTGCACTGATGTTTTTATTGTGCCTCCGCACTGGCAACAGCTGTGGCCAGAAGCATTATTATTTTGGGTTGCCTGTCTCATTCCTGTGAATGTGATCTCTGAAGAACACCAAGAGGGAATTTCTTCAGACTTGGCACAAATAATTTAATTTATTTATTTTAGCAACTGTTAGAAAGCTTTTGCATTCATGTAATATGACATGTCATGTTTAAAAGCATTCTTCTATAAAGTCTGACCTGAAGATATTTGAAATTAAAATTTGTGACCAAAGCCTTTTCTTTTGGGTCACAAAGCAGTTTTTCATGCATGAGCGCTTGTGTTGACAGCTTTCTCCTCCTACTTATTCACAGTGCGCAGGAATCAGGACAAGCAGGAAACCTGATCCACAAACTAGCAGAGTCCCCTCCCTGTTTCTCTTCCTTCACACACCTGCAGAGCAAAACCATTCAGCAAAACACAGCCAGCAGCGTTTACAACCGAGTGAAAACTTGTGGTAAAAATGAGCTTCAGCTCAACTGAAGGTGGACTTTGTTGCTGTCTTTGACTTTGCTGTAAACTTAAAAAACCTGCCCGGATTTGTTTTTTGGCAACATGCGGACCCAGCTCGTTGGAGTGTGTTTGGCAATCATCGGCTTTCTTGGCACCATCCTCATCTGCGCACTTCCCATGTGGAAGATGAGGGCCTTTATTGGGTCAAACATCGTCACAGCTCAGGTCTTCTGGGAAGGCTTATGGATGAACTGTGTGATCCAGAGCACGGGGCACTCGCAGTGTAAGGCCTATGACTCCATTCTGGCTTTACCACAAGAACTGCAGGCATCCAGGGCTCTTGTATGTGTCTCCATCGCTGTCAGTGTGGTGGCCATCGGGCTCACCGTGGTCGGGGCCCGCTGCACCAACTTCTTCCGTGATGACCGGTTGACCAAAGCCAACGTTGGCATTGCTGGAGGTGTGGTGTTTATTGTAGCAGGACTCCTGTGCATCATCCCCGTCAGCTGGTCGGCTCACAGCATCATCACCGGTTTCTATAACCCCCTGGGTGCCGAGGGGACGAGGGGGGAGCTTGGGGCTTCCATATATGTGGGCTGGGCATCTGGAGCTCTGCTCATCATTGGAGGAGGGGTTTTGTGCAGCACCTTCAGATGCTGAGGACGAGGAGGAGACAGGAAGAGAGTAGATGATGCCATTCATGAAACTGTAGACAAAAATGTACAGAAACGTGTTACTGTGATGGACTTTCTCTTAGATTTTTTTTCAAGCTTAGTTAATTGCACTATGCTGACATTTTACAACAAATTAGTTCCAAATCTGTAAGATTTTAAAATATGTAGCATGACAACTTGTAATGTAAATTGCATGACCGAGGCATGACGTGATTTTGGTTGTTTTTAAAGTGAAGATTTAAAAAAAATGAAGTCTGGTTGAGCTAATGATTGTATAATGTGAAATTACAGCATGTTAAAAAAAAAGTTTAATGTAGATATCTGAGTTGCATGTGAAGTTTTGTAAGTGTGTGTATAGCACGAATTGTGAATGCAGCGAGAATAATCATTTTTTAAGACCTTTAGAGACTATTGGTGTCATGTTGTGTATCATGATTTGAAAAGTAATTTTAATGGCCAGTTTGTTGAGGAAATTACTGTTTGTTTGCAACACATCAGTTTTACTTATTTTAGGAATTTCATAGACAGCTTTCAGGAACCTGAAACAAAATCAGCTAAATAAAAAGTTATTTTAACTTAAGGATGTGACAACACAAAAACTCAAACTCAAAAACTGTTGTGATTTTTTTTTTTTTTTTTTTAAAGGTGACTTAAAAAAATGTCCTTTTGTTTTTAATTTAAGGTGCATTTGCTTTTCTTTTTAAAAAAAATAAAATAAAATGAAACAATATTAGCCATGACAAAATATTGCCATGAACTGTCTCTGGCAAATTAATGTTTGAATTTTGAAAGCGCACTTGCTAAACAAAAACAATGCAGCAGTCAGTAGCAGTCCTAAATAAAACACAAATAATGAAATAATTATTGCAGTATCGCTAGATTCAATAAATTGTTACATCCCTATTATTCTCTTTATCACACAAGAGTTGGGAAAGAAGTTAAATTGTACTGGAAGCAACTAAAAATGCCCCAGTCCTCAGTTCACTGGTACACTTTTTCAGCTTTTTTTTTTTTCTGAGTATCGGGTAATTGAAGTTTGTTTGTAAAGTTGTTGTGCATGCTCTGCCATTGTCAAGTGGAGGAAACTGAATGTTTTTACCCTTGTTTCTTCATCAGTCAATAAATTCACCTTTTATATTTGTATTTTTGTACAGAAGTTCTGCATTTTTTGTCTCCCACACTATTTAAAACAACTGTGGATTTTTAGTGTATTGCAAGTTATAAAATTCGCTTGCATAAAAAAGGATTCTATTCAGAGATATATGTTGCTCAAAATAACTGAAACAATTCAAAAACTGAGAGAAAAGAAAAATGCTACTTTGAGAACATATTTTGCTCTACATCAGCCTTTTCTTTGTGGAAAAAAAGCCTGAAAAACTTGAGTTTGTTATTGCTCAGAGGTGTTTGAATTCTCTCGTCATATTTACAGACCCCTCATAAATTCCACCTTTGTGGACCACGGTCTTGCGCTTCTCTGTTGATCTTTGTGTCATCTGACTCATTAACATAGCAAAATATAACAGATGAAAGAGGGTCTTACTCTCTATTTCAACAGTGACAAGACCAGAGGTATCCTTATTTTCTCCTCCAAAAAACCTGGTGAGAAATTTTAGACTATACTTTTTTTTTTTTTTTTTTTTTTAGATTATAACTTTTTTTGGAGTCACAGAGAGGTAATTTTTGGTGAATTTGCCTTTTTTGTGGCTTTAGTTTATTGCTGCATAACTGCATATTTTATTAAATGGGGAGACAGGGCAGGCAGATTGGGGGGCTGGCACTGGTTTTAACGGGAGTTTTGGGAGTGTGTTTGGCATGTGGACTGCCAATGTGGCGAGAGGGATCTTTTGCAGGACCAAATATAGTCACTGCACAAACGGTAAGTCATCCATTTGATAACAAATGTTCCTTACAGGCTGCATGAAATTGCATGAAAATGGGGAGGGGGGGGGACAATCAGCAAAGTATGGAGGGTCAATATGATTAGTATATGAAGAGTATATACACTCATAGTCATGTAAATTTGTCACAATGTGCTGGATTAAACTGAAATATAAGTTTCCTCACTGTGACTTACCAAAAAATTTTAATTATAAAAATTGTAAATTGAATTTGGACTTCTGCATCAGCAGGCTGTCCATTAACCCCAAATTCATTTTTGTGGTGAGAAGCAGCTGATATGATTTATTAACCCCTTTAGCTGTGTGTTCTAATTTCAGCTGAGCATGCTTGGTACCCAGCCAGAAAGTTTAGTCTCATTCCCAAACAGTCACATACTGATGATTTGTTACTGCCCCTTGGAAATTCATATAGACATGTACGGTACCTTTTCATGGCTGAAAGCATTGGGCTTTTCTTAAGACTTCAATGTTAATTCATCCACAGCTGTGTAAGACGCCCCGGGCTATTGATGGAGTATAAAGAGGGACGAACAAACTTAGGACTCTGACATAGGAGACTGGGGTTCGTGTCCAAAGCAAAATGTTGTAAGGTACATACTGACATGTACGTCGCATGACTTTTGTCATATGATTTTCATGTTGTAAGTCTCTTCAGTGACACATGACTTATGTGTGTCACACAACTTTTGTGTTGTAAATTTCCTCAGTGACGAAAGACTTTCGTCAAGCGACTTTCATTTAACAGGTCATTTTATAAGTCGCTTCAGTGACGTTATATGATGCTTGTTGTGTAACATAGTTATTGTAACCCCAAACATGGTCTTATCCTAAACCTAACTAATTTTGTTCTTAAACCTAACCAAGCATTATTTTCTTAAACCCAAATAAGTATTTTTTGTTTTTAAACCTGACCAAGTATTTTTTTTGTGTCTAAACCAAACCAAAGTGTGACAAATTTCCAGCATATATATATATATAATATATATATATATATATATATATATATGTATATATGTATGTTAAAAAGGCTTTCTGGCCACATCACAAACAGCTGCTTAAGGGCCAAGAGGCTTTGACACATTGTCAATATGTGATGAGTTGGGATGAGCAGAACCTCAGGCAACTTTATTCTTCCTTATTTCCAGCGAGGCTTGTCAAAAGAAAAACAAATTTTGAGAGTGGTATATATAGTCACATCTTAACTAATTTTAGCAACGACTGACTAGCTAATGATTGATGTAGATTAGCTAGCTACTTAGCTAGCATTTTGCTAACATTAGCTATATGATGTAACTACAGCTAATGGTTGAAGTTGATTAACTAGCTCATTGGCTAGCATTTTCCGATCATTAGTTGACCTAAGATGTGACTACATAGACAGGTGAAGACCCCCCCCTTCCGATGGACCATCATGGGACCTTACTTCAGAAAAAATAAGAACGGTAGTCAACAGTGAGGGAAAAATGTTTTTTGATCCTCACCTACATCAAAACATAATCTGACCAGTTTTTTGAATCTCACTCTGTGTCTTTGTTAGGTTTGGGATGGTCTGTGGTTACACTGTATCCTTCAGGCCACAGGTCAGACGCAGTGCAAGAGACACACATCATGCATCACTATGACCCCCGACATCCAGGCTGGACGTTGCCCTCACATTGGTTTCCATCCTCGCCGGCCTCCTGGGGTTCATCGTCAGTGCAGCCAACTGTAGGGGCACTCCACCTGAGACCCCAGAGCCTCCGACCAACTCCTCCTCAAAAAAGAAGGTGCTAAAGTTGCATCTATGTCATGCAGACTGGTGTTTTGGGCTCTGACAAGAAACACTGTAATAATATACTGTACATTGGAAATTATTTCAGTTTTTAATCGTAACATTTTATTGTTCTCACAACAATTGTTTGAAACAATTGAAATGAGCTGTGGGCTTTTGATCCTTTTTATAATCTCTGTTAGGAGTATACACCATGTGGAATGAAATAAAATAATATCAGTGTTTAGATTTTGACATGTTCCTTCTGCAATACAGGAACTCGAAATTAAATGTGGGCGCCACCTCAGGGCCACCTTTACCATCTCAATTTAGATTGTGCTTTAGTGGTACATATTACCAAACAAGTTTGTATAAAATTCATTAAATTGCCTCAAACTAATTGCCACACAGGACTCTTCATGGTCTGGGGCACCAGGACTTAAAACTTACTTTTAAGTAACTTACTACTTTTTACTTTTAACTGTGTGAAAAAAACATTTTCGTTAACTGAAATGAAACTACTTGTAAAAACTACACTTTGGAAAAAAACTAAAAATTCTAATATATATAATATATCATAGTATTACACACACACACAAACTTCCTGGGCAGGTTTAGGAAAAGATCATGCTTTAGGTAAAAATAAGTATATTACTTACATAAATTCATGTATGTTAATATAACATATGTAAGTGCATAGATAAAATAATGTAATGCATTGCACCATATCACTGCACATCATCAGTCGCGACTTTTTAATGGTCATCGAAAAACTGTTTATAAACCAATTATTAATGCTCAACACAGCATTACAAATGGTTAATGGTTTACAAATCATTTGGTATACATTAACAAACACTTAGTCTTATTTGTTAACAGTAAAATAACACTTAACTAAAGTTTAAATAATTATTAATTTATTGTTTATTGATGACAGTTATTATAAAGTTACAAACATATTTAAACAAAGAGCTAAGGACCATTTTATGTTTTAACAGCATTTAATCCAATAACTTCAATACTCATTCTACTTCATTCTTGACCTGCTACAAGCTTGATTTTCCTTTTATTTTTTTATTTTTATTTTTTTTTAAGTATAAAACTATAATAACTCTGTCAAGTACTCGGTTGGCCTTGGTATGTAGTAGCCTTATGGGCACAGAAAACCTAAAACAAAACAAATCACATTAGGTCATGAAAGCAATTTAAAAATCACTGATACTACTTGTTTTTCCAGGCGTCTCTGCTGGGTGGAGCTCTGTGTGCCCTGTCTGGCATCCTGTCCCTGGTTTCAGTCAGCTGGTCAGCAGCAGCAACCATCTCAATGTTCAATAACCCCATGGTGCCTGTGGCCCTCAAGAGAGAGGTGGGCTCCTCCATCTACATAGGCTGGGCCTCCTCCCTGCTGCTCCTGCTCGGGAGTGCTCTGAACTGCTCCGTCTGTCGGGAGAAGGAGGGATCCCAACCTACTTACTCCCACTACTCCTACTACTC
Organism: Lutjanus argentimaculatus; assembly: GCA_034769285.1. Lineage (NCBI taxonomy): Eukaryota > Metazoa > Chordata > Actinopteri > Lutjaniformes > Lutjanidae > Lutjanus > Lutjanus argentimaculatus. Next base: position 18,846,724 of record JAWZSL010000004.1, on the reverse strand, counting down.
CTACATGCCACACAGCACCAACACTCAATTCAGCGATGTTTCATCCCAGGTGACCACTTTGAGCTCTGATGCCATGAAGTCAACAACTCCAGGATGTTTGATCACCGTTATTAAGAACACAGCAGTGAATCAGAGACGCCATGAACTTATCGCTCAATTAAAAATGTCTGGAGCTTCTTAAAGATTATTGATGACTTCTTATGACTCATAAACAGACACATTCATTCGGTGAAACATTCTGCATTAATTTTCCCCTTTAAAGACAATTTGTGTCATGTTTAATTATAATATTAAACAGCATTTGCGTGAGTAATCAGTTTTTTTAAAAACCATTTGAGTCATGTTTAATCACACTGTTAAACTTTTATTATTTTTAACTGCCAGTGTGTTGAGGAAATTTCTCTTTGTTTGCAATCAGAACGTTTACCTTATTTTAGGAATTCCAGAGACAGCATTCTTGAAATTTATACAGAATAAGACAAATATATCTGCCATATAAAAAGTTATTATCAGTCTTTATCACACAGGAGTTGTCAAAGAAATTGATGTATTTGAAAAACTAAAATGTGTCATACAGTATATAAAGTGTATGTTTTTCACAGGGTTGGGATTACTAATTACTTGTCAAAAAATTTAGTCACTAACCTCATCCAAGTATCACAGTATTAAAGTAATGTAACTTGATTACTTCCCATCACTTTTGGAGTACCTCAATACAAATATGGTCTTATTGTTTAGCCTAATATAATGTTTTATGTTTGTTGATTGGGTGGTGTTTACTTGAAGTTTGAGTGTGAAGTGTGACCATAGTTTTAAAAGCCCATAATTACCACTATTAACAGACATACACGCATAACAAAGGAATAGCTGGACAGACTATTAATATCCCTGAGTACCAACAGAGGTAGCAGTAGCAGTAGTATTGACAGGTTAGTTAGCTTAATGGATGTCTGTGTATCTAATGTGAGCAGCTGGTCCCACCTGTAAATCTTTCTTATGATTCGATGTGGAGTTCTTGGATGATGACAGTATTTTCACACCTGGGGGTATAACTTGCACTCTACTGTGATGCTGTTCCTCTTTTCTGATTTAAAGACGAGATCGTCATTTTTTCACTAGAGGTCATGTTAATGAATTGGCAAATGTAAGATTAGCTGAGTGGAGTTGTGAGACTTATTAATTGTTGTACACTGTGCACACTGTACATGATAGTATATCATTCTTTATTTTAAAATGTATCATATAAAATTGGAATCCTGCTCATAATCCCAGTTTTTTCCTTTAAGCGTCAGGGAATATAGTTATATCCTGATTACGTAACTCTTAAACATGTATTCTGTTTCTCTCCAGGCCTGCTTGTTCAGTTGTTGTGCATGCTCTGCCATGTCAAGTGGAGGAAACTATGAATGTTTGTACCCTTGTATCTTCACAAGTCTATAAATACACCTTGTATATTTGTGTTTTTGTAGTGAAACTCTGCACTTTTTAATCTTTGACACTACTGTTTTTAAAACAACTGCAGATTCTTTCCATACACGTGTTGATCAAAACACCTGAAACATATCAGTATCTGAGAAAAAAGGGGGGGGGGGGAGTTACTTTCAGGATGGCAGGGCTCTATATCGGACATTTCATTGTGTATAATAGCCTGAAAAACTTGATTTGGTTCTAGCTCAGAGGTGTTTGAATAGTCTCTGTATATTTACAGACACCTCACGAGCTGCCAACCCCCAGACCTTGTTTGCATATCTCTGTTGATCTTTGTGTCATCTGACTCTTTAACATAACAGCAAAACATGAGCGACAGCAGGATCTTACTCCTGTGTCAGCAGAGACAAGACAAGCGAAACCTGCCAAGAAATATTGAAGATCATAACGTTTTCTGGAGTCACAGTGGGTATTTTTTTTGGTGAATTAGCTTTGTTTCGTGGCTCTGGTTTTTGTTTACTGCTGCATAACTGCATATTTTTTTAATGGGGGGGCAGGGCAGGCAGATTGGGGGTCTGGCACTAGTTATGATGGGGGTTTTAGGGGTGTGTTTGGCATGTGGACTGCCAATGTGGCGCGAAACATCTTTTGTGGGAGCAAATATTGTGACTGCACAGTCGGTAAGTCCATATACATCACATAACAGTTAATTTCATATACTAAAGGTTGAATTTGTTCATCCATTTAAAGACAAATACTCCTTATAGACTACATGAAATGGTATGATGATGAAGTAAGTCATGTACATTTGTCACATTATGCTGGATTACATTGAAATTGTTGTCACTTTCCTCACTTTCACTGACTGAAAAATAATATACCACACATTTTAAATTAAATTTGGACTTCTGCATCAACATGGATCATAATTGAGCATATAGGCTGCTTCTGACCACAAGCTTTTTAAATCTCGCTGAAGGTTTCCTCTGTCCCCTCTCTCTGTATTAGGTCTGGGATGGTCTGTGGTTACACTGTATCCTTCAAGCCACAGGTCAGATGCAGTGCAAGAGACACACAACATCCATCACTATGACCCCCGACATCCAGGCTGGACGTGCCCTCACGTTGCTCTCCATCCTCGCCGGCCTCCTGGGATTCATTTTTTGCCCTCCTTGGAGGAGGCGTGGCCAACTGTAGTGGCACTCCACCGGACCCTTTAGAGCCGCCCGACCAACAACTCTTCCTCCAAAAAGAAGGTACTGGAGATGTATTTACACTGTGTATACTGGGTGTTTTAGACTGTAATAATATACACTGTAGCAAGTTCAGATGATCAACTCATCATCCAGCCTCTGCAGAAGCCTGATAACGACCTGATCATTTGAATCAGGTGTGTTGGAGCAGGGAAACATCTAAAACATGCAGGGCAGTGGGCCCTGAGGACCAGGATTGGGAAACACTGAGTTAGCTAATGTTAAAAAAAATCACTAGCTAACTAACTAGCTCAATTGTTACCAAGCTACTTACATCTGATAGCTAATGTTAGCAAAAAGCTAGCTAATTTACATAATTTGTTAGCTAGCTAGTTAGCTAGCATTTTGCTAGCTTTAACTTATTTAAGATGTGACTATGTCCCTTTTACAGGTCCCACAACAACATCTGTTAACCCACTACAAAGTGTGATTTTGTTTTCAACATAGATGAGCATAGCACACATGCTGAGTTCAAATGGAACTCGTTTAACTTGTATTAACAACTTGGAAGTCGTGAACACGACATGAGGGAGGCGTTCAAATGGGCCCATTTCATAAACAAGGCAAACACAACCCCGTTTGAGTGCACCAGTAGCATCTAGTGCAGGAAACAGTAAAAGAAGAACATCGACTTCGGTTCCACCAAGAAAATCAGATACTGAAGATGGTTAAAAGATGTTGCTGTGGGACGAGTAAAAGTGACACATCTTAAGGCTGACTAGTGAGCTTATTTACATCAATCGCTAGCTAGCTAGTTAGCTAGAATGTTGCTAACATTAACTAACTTAAGATGTGACTGTATTTCACTTGCAGGTCCATCTTTAAAACATGTTCCAAATTTGGTTTTCTTTCTGACATAGATGAGCCTAATACACAGCGTAATTAGGAAAGGGGAAAGTTCATGTCAGGTCATGCCTGGAAGGGAACCCCACACCCACACCCACCATTTTTATGATCGTACAACACATACAAAACACATGAGTTTTGCAAATCTAAGATTGCTTCTCAACCTAGAAAGTTGGCCAAGGTCCTGCTGGCTACTGTACCAAGCTTGCTCAACTCCTATTGGAGCACAGAGCAAAAGAGGCAATTCAGCATTGGTAGGGGGCACTAAAACACAGAAAAAACTAAGACAATACTAAACAATGGTCAAATCAGTCAATTACAATTTTAGTCCAATTAAATTAAATTGAATTACATTAAGTTTACCTTGTGGATATTGAAAACCAGCTCGAAGCAGAGACAGACAGATAATCTTTTCAATTTAATTTCACTTCTTTTGAGAACTATTTTTAAATTTAACATGAGTATCTTTTTTTTTTAAACGATCAGAGTGTGGTAAAACATTATTAGTGTGTTTAGTGTATTTTGTGTGGAATTTGAACATTTCGTTCAAAAAAGACACTTTAACACCATTTTTTAAAATATCTTTCACCATGACGTCATTTTCTACCAGCAAAAAAGCCGGTGAACACAATTTTAAACCACTGATATCCTTTTTTTGTTTTTCCAGGCGTCTCTGTTGGGTGGAGCTCTGTGTGTCCTGGCTGGCATCCTGTGCTTGGTGTCAGCCAGCTGGTCAGCAGCAGCAACCATCTCAGTCTACAATGACCCCTTTGTGACTGCAGCCATGAAGAGAGAGGTGGGCTCCTCCATCTACATAGGCTGGGCCTCCTCCCTGCTGCTCTTGCTCGGCGGTGCTCTGATCTGCTTCGTCTGTGGGGAGAAGGAGAGACCCCAACCTTCCTTCTACTCTTACATGCCATACAGCACCAACGCTCAGTTCAGCGACGTTTCATCCCGCACGGCCACTCTGAGGTCTGATAACATGAGGTCAAACAACTCCAGGATGTTTGATCGTCGTTCACCAAGGAGTATGATCAACTACGAAGCCCAAGTGCATGACTATGACTCCCTGAATAAAGCTCAGAGTGGGGTTGGGATGCATTATTAACCTCAGGGGACACAACCAGGAGACTTTTGGGCAGTAATTTGTCAAACAGATCAGGGAGGACAAGTGGAAGGGTTTATTCATGGAGGATGAAGCCAAATCTGATGTGTGATGTTCACAGCAGAGCCACAGTAATGCTGGGTGTTTGGATCAGCACGGATCATTGTTCTGAGAGGGACTGATCGCAGGAATCACTTTCTCTGGTCATTGATTATTTCTGTTTACATGGTAATAATACTTTGTTTGGATAGTACAGTAAAGTTTTGTGTCAAGGTTATCAGTACTCTTGATATATGTGTTTATAAGCTGCAGTTGGACAGTCATTACAAACTCATGTTGTGCAACCAAACATTTTCCAAGAACACAAAACTGTGTTTTAAATTCTTCCGGAGATCCCAAGTTTCCAAATATATCAAATATGTCAGGCTCGTTTGGAGAATTGTATAAAATGATGCACAAGTTATCTAAAATATTTCCATGAAATTCAACATCAAACATTCCAAACTTCAATGAAGCACTGTCTAGAACAAGATGATACACAAACTTATTATACAGGCAGTGTGAAAATTGATTTTTTTACTTGTGGGGAAATAAAAGGGGGAATCTGAATGTTAAAGTGTCAGTGTGTAAGATTCATGAACGTTTATTAGTGGCAGAATATGGCAGAAATGGGGCATTATATTCCTAAGTACATTTTCATTAGTGTATAATCACCTGAAAACTATCACATAACACAAGAATCACTGTGTTTTCTTTACCTTAGAATGAGCCGTTTATACGGAGCAGGTTCTCCTCCACAGAGGTTGCCATGTTACACTACCGTGGTTATACAGCAGCCCTGAACAACAAGCTAAACACTGGCTCTAGATAAGGCCTTTCACATTTTTGCAAATTTCTTAGCCACCGTAGGTTTGTCTACACGTAAGCTCACTCTAGAGTACCAAGCTGCAGACATGCAGACCTCCACAAGAGCATGAAAGAGTCAACTCCAGAGCAGAGTGCATGTCGGGGCTGGGGCTAACTGATGCTGAAACTTTGATAACATTTTATGGAGAAAATGTTTTCTGGTTTCGGTTACCTGTCGCTAAAGTAGCTAACCGCTAACTGTAACCACTAGTTGGCACTTGCTTGTTATGTAAGTTAGCCATGCAGAGAACATTATATCAAAGAACCTCTCTGCTTTTATGGTGGTTGGCATCACATTTCTTGTTAACTGTGTACATGCATCTTGTGCATGTTCTTGCAGAGGTCTTCATCCAGGTCCCTCATAGCTGTCTGCTAGATGCCACTAAAACCAACACATTTGTCATAAGTGGTTAACTTCATGAGTTGCACTTTTTCTTTCAATGAGTTTCCCAATTTCTTTTATGGACATGCACACACTTTGAAGATGAATCTAATTTTCTTTGGTAAAATGTGATCCATTAATTTTCTTCCTCCAGAGATATTGTTGTGATAAATGTTGTGATGTCAAAATACAGATTTTAGGACTGCATGTTAAGCATGTTTCTGTGTGTTTATATAATTCTATTATGACAAACTGAAAGAAAAAAAAAATTGTCATATATGTTGTCTTCTTGTTTGCTTGTGTACATGCATGACTGAGAAAAAGACTGTCCATATTTTTTTTTATTTAAGGAAACTTTCAGACAATGGCTGAATCAAAGTCAACAGATTTCCTTTGTGCCACAACATTAGCATAGTGCTATAATGTTTCAGATTTGTGTTTTGCCTGTTCAGTGAATATCTGCTATCACTCAGCAACATACTGAATACTGACCACATCACACAGGTGGTGCTGGGTGTGTGTGCCGACCTCCCTCTGCTGGGAGAAGAGCATGAGGGAAATTTCCCTGCAGGGATGTTGTCATGTGTGCTTTCAAATACCTACAGTACGTATCATCACAGTCTGAATGTTCCTGGTATCGATTGGCATCTCAAAGCTCATAAACTTTGCCAAACAAATGAGTGCCATGTGTATTAACATTCACTGTGAATGACTGTCACATATTTCAATGATACTCCAAGACTTTTGGTTTCTCAAGAATAACTACTTCACTTGGGGATTTAAAAAGTGATTCAGTTTTGTATGTAAAAGCTACATGAATGATTACTAGGGTAGGTCTAGTGGCAGTAGCTCAGTCTGTAAGGACTTGGCTTGGGAACTGAAGAGTTGCCAGTTCAAGTCCCACATGGACCAAAGTATGGAGTGTCACCCCCAAGCACTGCCGAGGTGCCCCTGAGCAAGGCACCAAACCCCAAACTGCTCGGGGTGCCTAACTATATATATGTATGTGTGCAGGCCCCTCGCTCTGACACCTCTCCCAGATGCATGTCTATAGCTCCTGTTTGAGCGTGTGTGTATTTTGGGCCAGTGTATGTATGTACAAAAAAAATAACAACAGAGTGAAAAGCATATAATTTCCCCTCGGGGATTAATAAAGTATGCCTTTTCTTCTTCTTCTTAAAACTCTCCCCTTCTCCATCAGCTTTCTGTTGGACTTTTAGAATGATTCATATGTTTTGTCATGTAATTTGATATATTTTGTCTCATATTACACTCAGTGGTGGAAAGAGTACTTAAAATCTGTACTCAAGAACAAGTACTGTTACATTAAAATATTACTCAATTACAAGTAAAAGTACTGGTGTTAGACATATACTTCAGTAAAAGTATTTGTCTCAAAAACAAAGTATTCGTTACTTTCAACCGTTGTTAATAATTTATAAGATACATAACACATTTCATTTTTCTAATTTCCTTTTTTATTTTTGTCTTTTTCTGACATTTTTTTCTCATTTTAAGTCAAAGTTTAAGCTTCCTTATTCAACAAATGGCTCCACTAGACAAAACAATATCAAATGAGGTGCAGTTATTTCCATGACTATTGATTAAACATCAATGAATACATTTCTAATTGGGTAAATTCTTAATGGCAATTAATCAATTAATGATTAATCATTAACATCCTTGCTCCAAATGTTTGCTGCTGCACCATTTTGTTTTGTTTTTCAGGTGTATGTCTTCCTTTTCACTGGCTCGTTTGTGATCAGATCACCTGACTGGCTACAAAGATTCTGACGAAATGCTTGCATATTAATTCAAATTGTCCTCAGTACTCAACTATGATTTTTGAAAGTAACCAAGTAGATTACAAGGTGAAATGAATACTTGAGTACAAGTAAAAGTACAGACTTGAAAATCTACTCACAACAGTACAAGTACTCCAAAAAACTACTTAATTACAGTAATTTGAGTATTTGTAATTAGTTACTTCCACCCCCCACTATATTATACTATACTATACTATCCTGTACTATACTATACTATATGATTTGCATTTGTAGATACAGAAACACTGACAAGTGTTCCTGATCCATGTGGTGTCCTTTACATCATTATGTGGGTTTGTAATGCAGTTCTGCGTTTTACTTCTTCAAGCTGTACTTATTTCCTAATTAAGACTTACCTTATCTTATTTTATGCTATCTTAAAATAAAATAGAAACTAACACTGAAACTGAGGTAACCACAGCACTGAGGTAGTGTAGTGCAGTGCAGTGTTGATCACTGGGTAAGTCCCTTTTTGCATCACTAGTATCGTCCAAACGTGCTGTCGTCATTACATGATTTTCAAATAGCTTTTTAAATGTACAGAACATACAAGCATGTGCAATTATGAGAACCGTAGTTTGTTTTTGTGCTGTATTTCTGTGATTTTGTTCTCACAGGGGGCTTTGTGTGCATCTCTGAAACTCTGCTCTCCTCAGTGTTGTGAAGCAATCTGGTCAGGTGAGATTTCTTCACAAACCAGTTTTACCTATGCAGGAAAACTCCTCCTCTGACATCTCATTTAACAGCAAAACCTGTAAGTGACAAAGACACTGTCAACTTCTCCTCTGGGTGGGCAATAAAAACCACTACCGCTCTTTTGTCTCTCTCAGTGGCACATCACAGCAGCTCTCAGCGACTCACAGACTTGCCTCTTTGAAGAGATCGACAGAGCCTCAGCATGGTGTCCGGTGGAAGACAGATTCTGGGTTTGGCCCTGGCAGTCATCGGCTTTTTGGGGAGCATCATCATCTGCGCTCTCCCCACCTGGAAAGTCACAGCCTTCATTGGTGCCAACATCGTCACCTCTCAGGTGATCTGGGAGGGTTTGTGGATGAACTGTGTGACCCAGAGCACGGGTCAGATGCAGTGCAAAGTCTACGACTCTCTCCTGGCCCTCCCTCAAGACCTGCAGGCTGCCAGAGCACTCGTCGTCATCGCCATCATTCGCCGGGGTCTTTGGGATCCTTCTCGGTGTGGTCGGGGGCAAGTGCACTAACTTTGTGGAGGACGAGAGGCAAAAGAGCAAAGTGGCCATCGCGCTGGAATTGTCTTCATCATCGCAGGCCTCTTGGTGCTCATCCCCGTCTGCTGGACCGCCAACACCATCATCCGGGATTTCTACAACCCTGTCCTGACCAACGCTCAGAGGAGGGAGCTGGGGGCTTCGCTCTACATTCGGCTGGGGGACTGCAGGGCTGCTGTTCCTGGGCGGGGGCCTCCTGTGCAGCTCCTGTCCCCCTAGAGAAGAGACCAACTATGATGTGAAGTACTCCAAGGCTCAGTCTACGAAACAGCAGCAGGGCCTACGTTTAGATCTTCAGAACTGGGACATTGTTGGAGATTAAATGAAGAGTTTATGAAAGTTTCACCTGAAAATGAGTCAAGTTCTATAATGTGATGAAACTTTTGCAGTATGAATGTGTAGTTTTAACGTAAAACATCCTGAAGAATCATATATGTTGTAAATGTACAGTTGTTTTTTTTTTTTTTTGATTCTCTAAATGTGAACATACAATATTTTTGTGTTTTTACAGCATTAAGGAAACGTTTTCCTTGTTTTTGCTTATGTTGTTAATTAGTCACACATACTCACTTAGCATGTCCTCTATGTGTAACATTCAGAATGTGTTAATAACAGCAATATATGAAACAAATTACATGTGAAATCTACCTGTGTAGTTATTGTTTTCTGTCTAAGCCTGATATTTTGGCTATTCTTTCTTGTTCAAACTATATTGATGATTTTGTGATTCATATAAGCCATTTGAATAGAATTTTCTTCAGATTTTCTTTGATGTTTTTCCTCGATATTTTTCTTTTTGTATAATTTTTTCTTTTTTTTTTTTTTTGCATTATTTGTCATTACAATGTATGTTATTTGTAAGCATGGCGTGGCAGGTTTTTACTTTTTTTCAAAGGGGAAGAACTGTTAACAGTGATGACAAATGCCAAAAAACTCGATGAACAGAGGATCTGGTTTTTCCAGTGTGGATGACAGAGTCCTTTCAAACAGGCTGTGTGACAATGTGCGTCCTTCCTGCCAAAGACACCTTGCTAAATAAAGAAAGAGACTGAGTAATAGCTGTGTGATTGTGTGTATGTTTATAGAAAGTCAGAGTTATGAGGCAAAACATTGAAATTATGGGATAAAAGTCACAAAGTATAGTGTATATACACTAGTATATATGGTAGTAATATGGAATAGTATAGTAAGTATATATGGTGTATATAGTTTATATAGTATATATAGATAAAAAAATTGCAATTAATTCTGAAATAAAATGTCACGTTATGAGATAAAAAGTATAAAAATGAAAAAAGTTGTTGTTGTTGCTTGAGGCAGTTTAGCCTACTTTTCTTCTTTACTTGAATCTTTGAAGTGAAAGTCAATGATGGTTAATAATATAATATTTTCACTTCAAACTATTTAATTTTCAAGCACCCAAATAATGACAAATCAGGTTCACAGCTCACTGGGAACAGTGAAATACAACATTTTCTGAGTTTCTTAAAACTCAAAGATTCAAGTTAATTTGAAGCAGAAAAGTAAATTATTACAACAAAAGTTTATAGGTCGTCAAAATTTTGTTATGTTTATTTCAAAACTTAAGAGTTTGAGTATAATTCAAAACTCAGAAATATAGTGAAGGCAGTTGCCTTTAAATTCTAGTTTTTCTTTTGTCTTTTTTCAGTGTATGACTTACCACAGGGATATTTATTTATTTATTTTTCCTGGAGGCAATGGGATTCCAGATATTTGTAAATGTCTGTGCAAGATATAGCAATATCTCATATCCTTTGAACACAGCTGAATATTTCTTTTGTCATAACACCGTGGGGGGGGGGGGGGGGGGATAGACACAAAAAGTATCCCTCTGAACTGTACAAGGACAGCAAGATTAAAGATTATTTTGAGCCTGATTAAAATGTTAAGTAGTGTGTATTTGTGTGTGTGTGTGTATGTGAGTGTGTGTGGGGGAGAGGTTTTGCATGTTTCAAACAGGTTTTTCTGCACAGTCGCCGCCGCTACAATGAAACTGGTTTTCTCCCATGAGATTATGTTTCACATCATTCTCCTTTTGTTAAACCAACACATTCTGCATGCACGCATTACTCACATGCACATATACATCGCCGCAGAACGCATTTACACACATACACAGAGCTCAAAATGTATTAAATTTTCAGATTCCCTTCTGTTTTTTTGCCCAGAGTCCTTTCATTCTTTCAGCTTTATCTGATGTTTATTGTTTCCAAAATCTTCTTGTCAGATGAAGATAGTGAGGGGGGGGGGAGGGATGATGTCACAGTTTCGCAGCTACCTCCCTCTCTGTGTGTGTTTTTCTGTCAACCTCCTCCCTTTCTTTTCCCAATAGAGAAGGTGTGGTGCATCTACACCTGTCCAGTAGCACACAGGCAGACGCTCAGGTGACAGAAGAGAACGAACACTCTCAGGTAAAGGGATAACAGACAGAGAGGGGGAAGGAGAGGACAGCAGTTAGGGATATAAAGGAGGAGGAGGGGAAGACAGAGGGAAAGCAGGCTGTAAACAAATGAATTGAGGCTGAAGGGAGACACACCTGGAGTCTAGTATAAGCTGCTGGGGGCCGCGAGGACAACTGAACTAGTCAGACAGAGCTCTTTTTTCCTGGGATAGAAACTTCACAATATTGCAACTATGGCAAGGTAAACATGATTGAAGAAATGTACAAAATGGCAACATCACACGTTGAGAAAGACTGACAAAGAAAAGTTCCCAGAAAGATACAAGAGACGACAAGACTGACCGGCGAGACCAGGAGTTAAAGCAAAAGTGCACTTTTCAAAGGACTGTGAGGATTTCTCCTGCAGTGTCAGAGGTCTTCCATCTACCTTTCCATCATGGCCTCGATGGGGATGCAGATGCTCGCCAGCGCCTTGTGCCTCCTGGGTTGGGCAGGGGTCATCATCAGCTGCATCCTGCCCATGTGGCGGGTCACGGCATTCGTGGGCAGCACCATCGTCACCTCACAGACCATCTGGGAGGGCATCTGGATGACCTGCGTGGTCCAGAGCACCGGGCAGATCCAGTGTAAACCTTACGAGTCTCTCCTCGCTCTCAGCGCAGACCTGCAGGCTGCCAGGGCTCTCATCGTCCTCGCCATCACCACAGGCAGCGTGGGCCTCATTCTGGCCTTCATTGGGGGGAAGTGCACTCGCTTTTTGGATGAAGAAGGAGGCGGGGTGAAGGGGAAAGTGGCTGTAGCAGCAGGAGCAGTGCTGATTGCCACAGGGCTGCTGTGTTTGATCCCCACATCATGGGCGGCTGGTGCTGTTGTGAGGAAGTTCTACAGCGCCTCCATTGATGCTCAGCGGAGGGAGATTGGAGCCTGTCTCTACATCGGCTGGGGAGCGTCCATCCTGCTTATTCTGGGAGGGGGTTTATTCATCAGTTCAACGTGCCCTCTCAAAGCCCACGAAGCAGACAAGAGCCCCTCTGTGCGCTATCTGGTGGTCCGCTCCTCCAACGGCTCCATTCAGACAGGTTCTCATCGCAGCAGAGTGCCATCAGCAAAGTTTCAGCCCGTCGGAACGGCGTTTCCCAGGTCTCAAAGCTACGAGGGGGCTTCAACAAAGTCCCAGCTGTACACAAAGCCTCCCTGGGAGGACGGGCCTGAGCGGGGCTCCAGGCAGGAGTCAGAGAGCTCATGGGCGCCATCAACAAAGTCTCAGATGAAAAGACCAGAGTCGACAAAATCTGAACACAGCGAGGCACCGTCGACAAAGTCTCAGCTGAAACGAGCAGAAATGGAGGAAACTTTACCAGTCGAGAGTGAAAATGACGATGCATCCTCAAATCCAGCAAGAACATACCTGTAATATGGACACACGTGTTATTTAGCGTAGAAATTGTAGTTCACTCATTTTGAGACTGTTTACTGATGAAAAGTAGTTCATGAGGTTGACATTGTATCTACTTGTAGTTGTCTTCATACTCCTCAACAGCAACTCTGTTGTTTTGATTAAAGGACAGATCTGGACTACATTCACCAGTGTGCAGGAGAATAGCAGCTTTAATATGTTGCATGCACTAAAACATAAAATCAAACACACATATCCAGCTGCAAGTGAAGTAAGATATTATTGTCTTCTTTTAAAAAATAACTTATTTAAAGCTACTACAAGGATTTTTAGGTTATGAAACAGTCTCAATTTATTACTGATGCCTGTATGACCTACATAAACAAATAAGACCAGCAACCAGGTCAGATCCTCTGTGAGATCAGATGAAATGAGCCTGTGTTTACATTTCTTTCAGGCAAAGTTACAGTGAGTATGTTAGCCAGTTAAAATGAAGCAGGAGGAGATGTCTATTCAGATAATTTTATTTCTGATGTTATATTTTGTGGTAATTATGATGGAAACACTGCTCTTTTGTCCAAAGGAGCCTCCAAAATCAACAAAATAAGAAAGATCCTTGTAGTAGCTGTAAATAAACATTGTTAATTGATGATTGGTATTCATTTTGATATGTTAATGTTAACTGGTATCAGTTTCTTTCTCACTGTTTATATGCACTGAATGGGGATGAATCCGTCCAAGAATTTTACATCAGCTTGTTTGTTTCTGATGGACACAGCAACCTGAAGCAATGAAGGAGCCTGAGGCAGCCACATACTTTAGCTGGTTTTCCATCATTACTTTAAATTAATAGCACTGTTTTTACTTCAAGTACATGGACACGGACATGAAAAAACTTAGGCAAATATAAAGTTACGAGTCTTTTGTGTTACATGGGCTGCAAAACTATCAGCAAGGGTTTCTGTTAAGTGTCACAACTGTGAAATGTCATTTTATGCCTATTTTATTTGGACAGATAATATTGAATATATTTGTATTTGTATATTTACCTTCCAATAAATGAATGTTTTTGATCAAAAAAAGTCAAAGCCTTTCTTCACTCTAAATGTATGCTGAAATTAGCTGAAAAGAGTCATCCCTTTAAAGTCTACAGCATCCCCCTGGACTTTCAGTCCTCTGCCTGGCTGTTAAAATCCACAGGACAAACTGGTTTGACAGAGAGTGTGGGGAGGAAGGTACAATGTGTTTGTAGAGGATTCAAACTTAGTTTCAGTGAGTCCTGTTTATGTGTCCTTTTGGTTTTGCTTATTCAAATGTGCAGTAGCATCATTATCTAGTCATAATCTAATGCTGCCACAGCTCAAAATGCAAAATACATTCTTCCAACAAGACTTTGTGTACATGAGTATATAAGTAAGGAAGAAACTATAAGATTTATTCAGTAAAACAAAAATAAACCAACAATGAAGTAACTAAAAATATAAACATGTTTGTTTCATTTCACTTCAATTATTACTCAACTAAGGCTTTCCAGTAAATAGCTGATAATATCACTGAATGGATGCTGCCTCATCCACAGAGGTCTGTAAAGAAACTATTCACAACATCACAAGGTGCACTTTAAGTTCTGCTCTAATATAATTTTGCCCTTTTGTTTCTACTCAAGTAGCATTAAGGATGTTAAAATCATCTCCTTCCACAGCCATATTTATTGTGTATTGACTGAAATATTCAAATGCAAGACTCCATATTCTTGTGGCTGCACTACTGCATGAAATTGAAAATATTCTTGATGTGAATCATCTTATACACATCCTCCCTAAAATCTACCTGGCACGTATGGTATTGTTTGTTCATAGTAACACTGCGTTACATTTGTTTGGATGAAGGGTGCTATATAAAATAAGTCTGATCGACTGATTGATTGATTTAAAAAAGTTGTGTGTGTTTGAACAAGGTTTGGCTGTACTTCAGGCTGTACAGAATGACAGACCCACTGGTTAACCAGTCACACATTGATCAGGACTGATGTTCGTGCTCATCTCATCATCTTGTTTGAAACACTGCCGTCTTGTGGTCAGAGATGCACACAAGCACATCAGATCCTGTCGGGTCCCAGCCAACATCCAGAAGCAGGCTCTGCCTCTGGGCCTCATGTTTTAATCAGCAGCACAGAGAACAACATGAATTCAACTAAATGGGCAGATTTATCAGACTTGATACCAGTTAGATAACAGCCACATTGTTAAACCTTGTCTGAAAAAATGACTAACAAGGGATGCTTTAAATAAACAAAATTTTGCTGTAGTCTATTAAATGTCAGATCGCTGGCAGGAGAATGGTTTTTAATTATCAAGCATAATCTTGATTTTATGTTTTCAACTGAGATCATCCCTCGTGAGATTTTGACAAACAGAAATTTCATTTCCTGCATTCTGGTCAATTTTTAATGCACCAATTTCAAAGTCTTCTGCTGCCCTGAACATGGATGTGCATTAGAGACAAAAAGCCAATAAGCACAGTAGCATCAGTTATATTAAGGATTCAAACATCAGATCACAGACATTTGGTAACTCCACTCTGGGCCTTGCTCTTGAACTTGGACAGTCAGATAGTCCACCACAGGCAACAGAAAATACTTTATGACAACCTGCAATGACTGAAGAAAATACAAGCTCCTCAGAATATATACATGCATAGACCAACAGCTTGTCTGCAGCTAATCTTGTCTTATCTTATTTTCACTCAGTGACAACAAACAGAATCCAAAAACTCAAGTTCAGTGAACACAAGAGGGAATTATTAGAGAATGAGTCAGTATATACATTTTGTAGGTCAACCTTTTAGAAACATTTATAAACCTGCAAAATCGAGTTGATGCAGTTCATTGAATTGTTTCATGTAAATTTTCTATATGAAGACGTTCACTCAGTGACAACAAAGAGAATCCAAAAAGCTTTGATTTATTTAAATGTTGCTTTCATGTGACGACACAAGAGGGAAGTCAGATAATAAATGTCATATCATACATTCAGCATTTGAGTGACTCGCATTGTGAAGGTTTCCTTTGCTGATTATAGAATATTCCATAGGACTTTAGTTTTTTTTTACTTTAAATATTTTTTATAGATTAGAATAAATTTTGACGCAAATATGAAAACATACTTTTTGTAGTCACTATAGACCAACACTTGCAGTTGCATCATGCAGTCACATTAATAATCTTCCACCAGTCAGAGATTTGTTATTTTAACAGGAGGATAGCCCGATGGGCACAGCCTCTCCCAGTGTGCCCCACACCACTGGACTAAACCATCTATTGTATAGAAAGCAGTTTAAAGTATTAAAGCTAGCTTCACCTCGAGCAGTTCCAACAATAAAATGCTGCTTACACATTGTTGCATCAGTATTATCAGTCAAATGATGTCATAATATAGTAATGTTTCAGTTACTGCAGAAAGAGTACTTCTGAATACTTCTTCCACCACTGGTGCTGACAGTTGTTTGTGAGTTGTTATTACTTTGAATATAAGAAAAATCAATATCACATCTTAATATTTCTTATTGTTATTAGAGAATAAGTCAATATATACATTTTATAGGTCAACCTTTCAGAAACATTTATAAACCTGCAAAATGAGTCGATGCAGTTCATTGAATTGTTTCATGTAAATTTCTATATGAAGGCCTTTCACTCAGTGACATCAAAGAGAATCCAAAAACTTCAATGAAGCTTTGATTTATTTAAATGTTGTTTTCATGTGGCGACACAAGAGGGAAGTCATCAGATTATTTGAAACATGCAGTAAATGTACAGAGATTTGTCTTGGAGGCAGCTGTGTTGACATAGATCAGAATTTTCTAAAGAATCACAGTGTAGCCAATAACAACAGGGTTTGTGACAAATTAATCACACAGCAGCCTGAACAACAACATTCTCACAGTGGAAGAGGAGGGCACCACTGAAGGTGCTTTGGTTACTTCCATCATCATAGAGAGAAAAGCCTGATGGGAGAACCAGGTGAATTTCATCTCCTGCTCTCAGCTCCAAGACAACAGAATTAGTCAAATATTCAAGATCCACATCATTCTTCCACTCTCCATTATACATCATCCTTTGGTTGTTCTTGTACAGGTATACACCCATAACACCTGTTTGGTAGCCACACGCAGTGAACTGGAAATAGTAGACCCCATTGGCTGGAGCTGTGAAGAAACCTACAGAGAAAGAACAGAAAAAGAAAAATTAACAACTGATTTACATGACCATACATGTCATGCTCACGTGACTTGCAGAATATTACCTGTGGTTGAATTGTACGCATTGCCAGTGTTGGTGAAGACTTTGCCGAATTTCAGTGTGAAGTCTGTCTTGTACGGTCCAACATCTCCTGCATCAGTCAGGCCTGTGTAAAAGGCCACCTTTGGTTCTTCTGTTGACACATTAACGTACATTTATGTTAAATTTAACCTGGACTTTATAAGTAATTTACGTGCGTGTGTGTGTGCATGTGTGTGTTGTGGATGAGTAGATACAATCATCACCTGCATTTTCTCTTTCCAGCTCGTCAATCCTGGACTTAGTGACGACAAGTTCCCTCTCACTCCTGTACAGTCTGGCCCCCAGTCCTGGAGTTAATGCAATGACAAAGAATTACAGAGATAAACATAAAAATATCAAACTTCTAACATCCACAACAACTTTTATACAGCATCTTGATTGTTTAATTCATATTCAGAAACTACTTTAAATGTTTGTAACAGGACTGAACCATATAATAACAAAAGAAGTAATTTGTCTTTGCCATCCAATTATAACCAATATGACTGTTACAAAAATTATTATGGAAGCAATTTCTCATCTGAACCCTGTTTGGTTGTTGTTAATCATCTGTCATACCAAACTGGAGCAAACTGCTGTCCCACAACCAAATAACAAAATTAAAAAGCATATAAGTGTGCAAATCTTAGATGTTCACTTAAATCCTTCTATTATCTAAAATTATAATTGAAACAACAGTAAGATTAATGTATATAAACATCTAAAACCACAATTTTTAGTGGGGCTGTGTGGCTGTCCCAAGCCTAATCCCTAGATTTCAACTCAAGAAAATAATACTAAAATAATTTTTGCATATTTTTCCATTGATGTATTTAAAAAAGTTATTTTTTATGTTTTTGAAAGTGAAGTTAAAAAAATATATATATTTCATCTTTGTAAATCATTGAGCTTTATGTAAAAATGTTTGTCCCAGATTGTCATGTCACTGCAGATACAGTATAAGTTTGAGTCTATGTGCTGAAACAGATTTTTGCCACACTCCTACACTATTGATCAGGAGATGTGTGTCTGTGTCCCTCTGAACACAAGGAAATGTGTTCAGTAGCCTGAAAGCACCTGTTTTCTACAATTAAGGAAACTTTGGTTGTTATTGTCAAACTTTTATATGCGTAAAACTGTTGAGAACTGTGCTGGCTGACCATGTGGTGATTAACAGCTTTAAGATGGGTTATCTAAAACTGTCGCTATCAAACGTCATGACATGACATCATTGTTTCAGTAGTGATTCTCCTTTATTTGGAGAAAATTAGGAAAATTTCAGCCCACTTATGCAAATCATACATACAAAGTATTGTAGTAATCTCCAGTCACTACAGAAACATGCAACAAAATGTGACATTTTGTCAAAAATATACTGAATTATCAGATAGTGTTTTATCAGATAGAGGGATAGTGTTTGTTGTCAGTGTATATCAAAAGTAAAATCAATTTGATTTTATATATTTTTCCATATTTTATTTACAAAGAAAAACTGCATTCAAAATACAATAAATCTCAAAAATTGCTCTTAAACATGTTAAAATTATTATTTTTATTGATTAATCTGTGTTGTTGTTTTTTCCATTTAACAATAAAAATGCAAACAAAATCTTAAAAAGTCAATATAACCCTTCTTATTATGCTGTATATTATTGTGCTTCGGCAGTGACAAAGTTTGGGAGGGAAAATATTCCAAAACTGACCCAATTCTAGGTCAATCATCACCTGCATTTTCTCTGTCCAGCTGGTCAATCTGGGACTTAGCGACGAGAATTTCACTCTCGCTGCTGCTCAGTCTGGTCTGGAGGGCTGGAGTTAATGCAACAACAGAGAATTAAAGAGAAGAAAACAAAAACTGTGCACAACAAAATATATACAGTACTGCGTCACTGCTGGGAGAAGTTAGACTTCGGAGGCTGCCTGGCAGAAAGTCCTGATTAGTGAGATTTAGAGCAAAAAAATTTAAATAAATAAATAAAATAAATAAATAAACATGGTTTGGACTAAAATAGCAATATTTCTGTGAAAAAGAGATTTTTGGAAGAAAGACCTGAAGGCTAACTTCTCCCTTGTGCTTTTATGACCCTCATCAATACTCAAAACTACTATAAATGTCCATGAAAACATTGATATTCAACTCCCACAGATCAATGCTGTCCACAACAACCAATTTGACTGTTACTGATTCACACGTCATTTCTCATCTGACACCTGTATAGTTAAAGGGACAGTCCGCCCAAAATCAAAAATACACATTTTTCCTCTGGTGTGCAGTGCTATTTATTCATCTAGATGTTTTGGAGTTATGGGCCGTCGAGACATCTGCCTTCTCTGCTTGTGATCAGTTTCATGAAGGAACTGTTTTCTTTCCACAGAACTGTAGGGCCTTTACCGTGGATTAAAATATGTAACAGAAAACAACACACCGTGAAACTTAGTAATCTATCATGTTTGTCAGTGAAATACCTGCATTCTCTTTTTGTAGGTCACTTGTTTTCTTCTCAGCTGTAGTCAGTCTTGTTTTCACAGATGTCAGTTCTGTGGTTAGAACTGAAAAAGGGACGATGTTTAATTTTTGTTCCCGGAATGGCTCAATACATTTCTGAAACAGTTAAAATTACACAATGAGATCTGTTATATTTTTCATTAAATGCAGCTGGATTATCCTACCCATACTATATCAATTTCAGAGATTCAGATTCAGGCAAATTCTTAAAGGAAAACATTCTCAACAGTCAACAGGAATAGAACCACCGAACCTTTAACACAGAAAAAAATAATGGGATAAATATTAAAATAACAAACAATCATATGTGTCAGTGAAATACCTGCATTCGCTTTTTCTAGATCACTTGCTTTGCTCTCGGTGGCATTCAGTCTAGTTTCTTGGACTGAAAAAAACAATGGTTACATTAATTTAGCAGTTTAAATGATTATGTTGTATGTTTCTATCAAGATTATCCATCCCATATTGACACTGAAAGATTTATTCTGGAGGTCACAACATGTGTATCAGAGCACTGAAACACTTGAAAACTTTTTTACAGTCAACAGAAAAAGTAAACAGTCTGTACCAGAATTCTCTGTCTGCAGCCGCTCCACGTGCCCCTTGGTGAGACCAGCTCAGCCCTCAGTACATTCAACTGGTTCTCGCTCTCCTTCACTCTGAGCTCCGTGTTCCTCAGTTCCACCTTGAGCTCCACCACCGTGTCTCTCAGTGCCCTCACCTCGTCCCAGATGTCAGGGGTGGTTTGCTCTGTGGTCTGTTTGGTCCATTCTTCTCCGAGGCCTCCATCCTCCCCCTGAGCCCCGACCCACACAGAGCCAGCTGCAACAACAGCAGACCAAGATCAACCCTCATTGTCAAGTCCACGTCTTCACAAAGGTACAGTGGTAGAGTTGACCTGTCTTATATAGTCTCCAAACTTCAGCTGGCTGAGTGAATGGGAAAAACAAACAAGTGTTTGTGTTTGATAGTTTGATTCAAGGCCTCAGATGATTCAATATGATCTCTGTGCTGGTGAGAAAATACAAGCTGCTACAGGCTGCTGGAACACTGACTATGAGACCCTCTCATGCAGTCTCAACTGTGCACACACTGTGTTTATTAATACACACACAGACACACACTCAGAGAAACACACTTTTTCTAACGCTAAGGCCTTTTAGTGTTACAGAGGGTTATCTGATTAAACATGAGTAAAGGTTGGTACATTCATTGGTACAAAAACAATTCTCTGTTAGAACATCATGAGAGTGTTTTCCATCTTATATTATGTTTTTTTAATCTCATAAATTATTAGTTAAATCACTGAAGCCCAGAGAAAGTTAATATCTGTTCTCTGGAGCCCTCTGCTGGTAACCAAAATACTGTTTGGACAGTAAAAGCTACTTCCACCTGAGTGGAGATGGAAAGTAACTAAGTGCAAATACTTCATGTATGTATTTATTAATGTAGTTAGGCACATTTTTCATGTATCTTTAATATTTAATATTTTAAAATATTAATATGGACCATAGGAAGCGTAGCTGCTGTTTCAATACTGTCTATACTAATCTAATGGGGATCTAATAAACAAACAAACAAAAGACATAAGACAAAAGACAAGACAAAAACTATGTAAAAGATGTAACAAGACAAAAGGCATAAAAAGATGAGAAAAAGTATGAGATGTAAAAGCAGCAACAAGTAGAAAACAACGTCAAAGATGTAAGAAGACGAAAATGATGTAATAAGACGAAAACATACCAAGACAACAGGTCACAAGAAGAATACAACCTAAGAGACGTAACAAGACATAGAAAAGATAAATACAGCCTCATTCACTGACTCACGCAGTCTGTCCCACAAATGAGTTACAGAAATAAGTTACAGCATTGATTACATGCTTCTCATGTTTATTTAATCATTTTAAGAAGACTTGAATGCACATCGACAAGATACAGAACATCTGTAGAAATCTGGAGTGGTTTATGAGGAAGACAACAAGGGCAAAGACTGCAACATGCTTATGCGTCCGGGCTGTCACAATATCAGACATTCATTGCATGATTATCCTTGGGTACAACCCGCTCTCTCTCCAATATAACCTCGCCTCCATCAATACCCACAAAATGTCCAAATCCATGTCTCTTTGTCCTTCATGTACTGGAATAGGAGTTCTTTTATTAATAATTAAAAAGCAACACGCTTTCAGAATATTACAAAGGCAAATGAATGGATCTGTTGGTTTCTTTTTTAAGTTTTCTATTTCATTTAGTATCACATTCAAATTATTTAGAATATTCATTTGTTTCGCATTACATTAATTTATTTTTCATCCCTTATTTTTCAATATGTGTTCACATCTGTTGTTGTTGTCACATGCACTCTGTATTGTGATATGTACTTTGTTATGTTTCTGATGTATTATGTATTTTTTGTGTTGAATACAGTTAAAAAAAGACTACAAATGAGGTATTTTCAGCAGTTCAGGAGCAGTGTTTTCTCATTTAGTGTGGACTTTGGTCTTTGTACTTGCAGGCCTTTTACATGCACAAACAGCTATAGAACACTGATGACAGGGAAAACCCCCCAAAAACATAACATGGCCACTGTAAGAGGTATGAGATTATTTACATGATGTTATCATATGTATATTTTTAACAAGATATCAATATTTCATTTCTTAAATATCACAGCGACACTCCTTCACACATGTAACCTGGATATTTTCAAACACGAAACTGACACATTTAGTCATGAACATTTCAAGCCTTACATTGCATTTTCCTAATCAATGATTGAAAATACTAACAATCGATCTTAATTAATATGACACACATTTTTTCTGATTTCTTTTTCTTGTTTTCATTTTTTCTTTCTTTTTTCATTCCGTATTCACCAAGTGGCTCTGCCAGGCAAAACAATGTCAAGTGAGACGCAATTACGAAGTAATTAGCGATTAATACATTTTACTCAGTTAAATTCTTAACAGCAATTACTCAATTAATGATTGATCACTAACATGTCTTATCCTGACACTTTCTTTTTAAAGTTTAATGTGAGTTATCTGAATACTTTGTATTCTCTTGAATATTGTTGCTCTGTAGCTTTGCTGGTGTGATGTCACTACTGAGGGATGGGGGGAAAAAACTGATTCTTAGATGCATCGTGATTCGTCCTTGAAAGATTCTGAATCGATGCAGAAAAGTCAATTATCAGAAATTTAAAACCAAGTTCTTTTTGTTGAGGATGGCTGAGTGGGAGCAACTGGAGAGGGATACAATCTGACTGGCATCTCCTGTCTTAAAAGCTGTATGAAACCATTTGGCTTGTATGAAGTTTGAGGGAACAGGGACGTGCATAAAATATGCAAGATTTGTGTACTATTTACAGATCATTACAAAAATGCTATGTTTTAAAGGTAGCAAGCGGCCACTAATAAATCATGTATAGAAATCAAAAATTTGAATGCATCGAAAATCATTTTAAAATCACATTTCAGCCCTCTGAATCGGAATCGGATCGTGAGGTGTCAAGAAATTTGAACCCTTCGATGTCACATCTTCACGCACTACGCTATAGTTTCTTGTAGAGGTACACGACACCAGATATATATCCATCTTCCTGCTCTGACACGGCTCTCTCCCAGTCCTCCACCTGAGTGACCTTCACACAGGTCCAGAGCCCTTCTTCCTCCATCTGCTTCAGCTCACGCTCCAGAGCAGCTTTGAATTCCACATTGTCACGGTTAGCTCTGGTTGTCATGCAGACGTAGCCACCTGGTGCAAAACAGGCGACAGTGCAGTGGTGTTGTTAAAGGGATAGTTTGGATTATTTGAAGTGGGGTTGTAAAAGGTACTTATCAATTGTCAGTGTACTACCTACAGTTGAAGCCGATTGGCTGTGATAGTTTCAGCAACAAAAGGTATTTAGCCACTTAAAAAAAGTCCACAAAAAAAATCAATATCAGTTTAAGTGTACGCTATATTTACAGTATTTTCACTGCTTTACCTTGCCATCAGACAGTCTTTTCTAATGGGAAACTGCTCTTATATAAGCCATATATCGTCCTCCCCAAACCAACCAAACTCCATAGGTGAAATTAGTCATCTAATGTCGCAGAAGACGAGAGCTGCTAGTTTACCGCTGCCTCCATCCATTGGTTTGTTTGTGTTATTGTGTGATTTTTGTGAATCCAAATTGTTCTTTTAACACAGAGGAGTCACACTAAAAAAACAAACAAACGGATCAAGGCAGCAGTAGATCAGCAACTTCTGTGTTCTGTGAGGTAAAATGACTGATTTCACCAGTGGAGTTTGGTTGGTTTGGAGATAACAATATCTGGCTTATATAACAAGAGTTTTCTGGTGGTAAAGGCTGTCTGACAGCAAAGGTAGGCCTGGTACTCCTCTCTGCTTCCTCTAACTGGGAGCGTGCCGACCGTCATCTACTGTAGCTAATACACTGACTATGGATAAGTACCTGATACAACCCTTACCCTAAGATCAGACCTGAAGTTGAGACAGACTGAGACAGCATCAAACGAAACAAAAAAACATATTCAAACCTGGTTTGGTGGACTTGCACAACTCTCTGACCACATTAACCGGAACTGACCAACACTCAGGCTCCAACGATCACGACCACATCAAACAAACCTGCAGGACATGAAGAGGGGCGAGGTGGAGGAGTGAAGAGGACACGTTTAATTTCAAAATGAGATAATCACATTTCAAAAAGAGATGCTTACAAGTACTGCTACCACTGACAAAAATACTATAATAATATTTAATAGCCATAAGGTCACGAGAGTTTTTCATTATAAGTTTATAAAGTTGACCACAGAGGAGCATGCAGGATTGAATATAAAAAGAAACAAAACTTTTAACAGTGATTAAAATCCAAAAAACAAAAAAACAAACAAATACTGAATAAATCTCTCCACCTGAGGACCACTAAATCAATTCATCAGCTGAATGAACCATTCAATTACCCCACTGGGCAGGCAGCGGCTCCTCTCCCAGCATGGACTGCTTCAGGTCCTGGTACAACGCGCTCTCCCTGGCCAAGTCCAACATAGACTCGCTTCCATCAATACCCACAAAATGTCCAAATCCATGTCTCTTCATCTGAACAACAGAGACACATTTAGTCGTTAAAGGGACAGTTCAGCCCAAAGTCAAAAATATGTATTTTCCTTTGGCCTTTAGTGTTATTTATCCATCTAGTTCATGGCTGTCAAACTCAATTTCATCCTGAGCCACATCAACATTATGTTTGTCCTCAAAGAGTCTGTTGTAAATATAAAATTATATAAATGTATTTACCTTAGAGCTGCAACGATCGATCAGTTAATGATTTATAATTGACTATTAAAGTAATAGTCAACTATTTTGAAAACTGATTAATCATTTTGGGTAATTTTTTTAATACACAAAGACCAAATACTCTGGAACACTTTATAATTAGCGTCCATTAATTAACATAACTTAACGCTTAATAAGCAAGTTAACTGTGTCATTAATTCATACACTAGTAATAGATTCTAGTGATGCTTCTAATATTTGTTATAATGATCATAAGCATTAACCAACAGTTAATTAATGCTATAGTAGTATTCATTCATTTTCTGTAACCGCTTATCTGTGAGGGTCGCGGGCGGCTGGAGCCTATCCCAGCTGACATTGGGCGAGAGGCGGGGTACACCCTGGACAAGCCGCCAGTTCATCACAGGGCTGACACATAGAGACAAACAACCACTCACTCTCACATTCACACCTACGGGCAATCTAGAGTCACCAATTAACCTGCTGCATGTCTTTGGACTGTGGGAGGAAGCCGGAGTACCCGGAGAGAACCCACGCGGACACGAGGAGAACATGCAAACTCCACACAGAAAGGCCCTGCTGGCTCGGGGATTCGAACCCAGGACCTTCTTGCTGTGCGGCGGCAGCGCTAATCACTGCGCCATCGTGCCGCCCACTATAGTAGTATTATATTCTGTTAACAGCTGGCTCTTATTCACATTTATTTAAGGTTTACGTATTAATTATCTATTATTAGTATATGGTTGTTAAAAATGTTCATGAATATATTTTCTGTTTCTTTTTTTTCCTCCTCTGTGACAGTAAACTGAATATCTTTGGGTTGTAGACAAAACGTCTGACAAAGACATTTGAGGACGTCACTTTGGGCTTTGGGAAAAACTAATAAATGAGAATCAAAACTTTTTGGCAATTATATTAAGATCAGAGGTCATGTTTTATATAAAATAATATTTTTAGTCTTGTTGCTCTGAGAAGAAAAAGAGGAAAACATTCTCAAAAAAGGCTTCTGTTAAATATTTGATTTGGCAGGACTTTGGTCTCTATCTTGAGTTTACCTGTTTGGCTGCCAGTCCTGTACCACAGGCCACATCCAACACGACAGCTGCTTCACGGTTGCCGCTGAAATGGGAGGAGATGCAATTTGCTGCCAGACTTGGTGCACGGTAGTCCAGAACAGACATATCCTAATCCAACAGTTTCAGGAGAGAACAGTGGCTATTAACACAGATAAAGAAGTAAATATGAACATGTATCTGAATATATTTATGCAGAAAGGGATAATGTACAGTAAATGTGTCATCATGGCAAAAATAAATAAAAAAACTGACAGGGTCATGCAGGATCACTTCTGAAGGGATTTATAGAGCTTATCACATGGCCACTTACTAAAAAATCAATAATTTGACACAGAAAGTTGATTTAAAAATGAATTTACGCTTCTGCTAAGTCCTCCAGCATCTCTGATCAGAACTGCAGCCATACTGCTCTAATTTCTGCACAATAATATCACTTAAAGTACCTTTCCTAAAATCTAACTGGAGAAAACAAACAAACAAAAAACTGTGAATATTTTGCCGATATCTGTCTCATTGTACTTCAGTTTTCTCACCTGATTGTAGTCCTCGGCCCCAAAGACAGATTGTAGAAAATTGACTTTCCCTTTGATTGCACTCTTGTTTAGCTGATAAGATATTGCTTTGACCATTCGAATGTCTTAGTGACAGCTGACATTGTATAAAACCTGTTCATGGAAGAAGAACCAGAGACAGTAATATAATAAACACCATCCAAACATTCATTAGATGGTGATAAACTGAAGCTCAGCGTGCTCAGACCCCAAGGGATCAAAGGTCACAGGCATTCAGTGTTGGTTTTCGCCTTGATTGCTCTGGATTCTCTGATTCTTTTACTGATATTTGGATTGTAGGTGGTGAAATCTCTAAATTATTTGCAACTGTACATTGGGAAATGTTCTTGAACTAAAAAAAAAAAGAGAGATGACTGCTTGCTCTGTATACTCAACCGTACATGTACAATGTGTCGGGTGCTTTTGGGAAAAAAAAGTTTCCCTTCCTAGTTGCTACCAACAGTGCCTGGATTTCCTTTTAATACCCAATCATGATACTGTCTCCACCTTCCAAAGCTTTTCAGTTTGAACATTAAAAATCCGTCTTTATACTATATTTAACTAAATAGCGTAGGTCAAAAAGTATTGGCAAATTATCACATTCTGTTCTTATTTGCACTTCACACAGCTGACCTGAATGACCTTATTTTTTGATTTTAGATTAGATTAGGCGAGCCTTTAAGGCTACACAATACGGTAAAGATTGCAATTGTTTTGACAGAGTAACAGACAGAGCAATTTCAATATGATTCATGATTAGTGGGAATGATAATTACAATTTTCATTTAACTAACAAAACCTATTAAAATCCGAATGATGTGTTTTTTGTTGGGGAGGACATGTTTTCTTACATCTGAAGAACAAAATTTGTAGGTCAGGGCATCTCTGTAGCACTACAATACTTCATAATAATGCTATATATAAAGAGAAATTTGTCTTGGGCCTTTGAGGGAACACAGAGGTAGCAGCACATGTGTACAATCAAACTGCAGACAGTTAACATGCAGTATCGCATCCACACCAAGATCCATAAACACCTGAACATACACAACAAGCATACTGCACAATGCCCTACACCAAAATACTGCACAGGTCATACTGATTTAGTTAGTGATTTGTTTTGTGACTTCACGTGTAGTTTCCAAAACAATGCAGGGACAATGAGGTATGTTTCATTAGTTTTATTTATTCAGGCGTTTTACTAAAACAATCAAATTTAACACATGGTGCAACTACTGCAGTGAGCAACTGTTAGGTTTAATAATATAAATAATAAATAATAACTTATTTGAAGCTTTAAATGGCACTGTGTGCACTGAGTTCTCCTGTCACTATAAAACAAGTGGTGCAGTGGTAAATACAGAGGTGGATGACCCGAAAATAAATGAGTCAACTCTCAGCCTCATTTCAAAGAGGTAGATAACCTGCGTTTACTAGGGTTTACCCCACTGTGTACATTAATTACACAAGAGATAAGCATGCAAAGTGCTGATATATTTACCTATAGTAGCCTCGGTAGTTTTACTTTCTAACAGCTTCTTCTTCACAAGTTCACTAAAGACTCGCTGCAGACACTGAGGTTACTAGTCGGTAAAATCAAATGAACCAGGAAGCAATAGCAGTAAAGTTCGTGTTTGATATTCCCTCAGTGAAGTCTGTCAGGGGAAGGAACCTCCATGGCACATTTACGCCCTTTTTGAGAAAAAAAAAACAACTCATGTACCCCCTTCACCTGCTTGTTCGTTTTGTCACATTCATGCACCTTTTTTTTTTTATACCCAGCAGCCAGACAAAGCCATGCCTCTGCCATAAAACGCCTGGAAAAAAAGCAATATGTTGGATAACCGCTGATCATTCGTCCTTCCAAATTCATGGTAGTGTCTAAAATGGTAACCCAGACCCCATGAAAGATCTCGCGAGATATATTATTTTAACTGAAATCACGATGTTTCCCTAACCCTAACAAAGTTTTTTATGTCGCAAAACCTATCCAGATTTCAACCACAGCGTTGCCACACTTTTAACACAATTACTTTGAACACCGCGCATAATAAATAAACCACGGGGACAAATGTCGCGAGAGTTTCGCAAATCAAGGGTTCTCATCTAGACACGACCGGAATTTTTCGCACATGCGCAGTATCGTTATCCCAAGCTGCTGTTCGTGTTCCCACCTGTAGAGTGGCTAGGAGTCAAAACAAAAAAAAAAAAAAAATCTTCTGGAAAGTCCTCCTGATATTCAGCAGCAAGCTAACCAGCTAAATCACGTAGCCAGCGACAGCACCAGCAAAGTTATTTCCGAGTGATATTTAAACAACTTTTTAAGTTATTTTGTTCGACACGTTTCATCATGGAGAGCTCTCAGAAGTTCCGTTGTTTCTACAACTTGTTTTGGTCCGTTTTCGTGGCATAGCTGGGAAGCTAAAGCTGTCTGGTAACATCAGTTAGCTTAGCATTGATCTTCCCAACAACAAAAAAACAAAAAAAAACAAACAAAAAGCCCAGCCTCCTCTGAGCCTTGTTGGACGGCGGAAGTCTACAACTTTTACCCGCTGGTAATGGGCCTCATCTGTACATTACAGCTGCATGTTTTATTCAATAAAGAAGTGAATTTTAGCGCATGATCGCCAGTTCCCACATCCAATAACAGTTAAATGAACTGTCCTGAACCGCGTCTCAGTTCTCTACAAGTCTGTTGGTTCCTCTGTGCATCAGTCTTATGTCCTGTAAAATGTTAAGTTTCGACTCTTCAAATAATTAAATTGTGTTTTTGTTTTTGTTTTTTTTCTCTCACAGGTTTCTTTGACAGCAACACCCTCAAAAATAATGTCTATCCTGGGATTAAAGAAGAAACAGCCAAAGACTTTCAAAGTCAAAGTCATCACCATGGATGCTGAGATGGAGTTCAGCTGTGAGGTATGGAATTTAATCAACCTTTAAGCCTCTGTATGGATGAGTGTACCTCCATGTCCAGGTGAATGTATGGTTTTATGGATTAATCCATTAGTTGTCTGGTCCATAAAATGTCAGAAATTGCGAAATATGTTTGTCACTGTTTCCCAAAGCCCAAGGATACGTGCTCAAATGTCTTGTTTTGTCTGTAACCTTTAAGCTATTCAGTCTAATGTTCGTAGAGGAATAAAGATACCAGAAAGTAAGAAATCAGAGACTGTTGACATTTGCATATTTTGGTTGATGCTAATTTTAGTCCCTGTGTATAACCATTTATTGGCTCACATGAAATAAGCCATCTCAAATTAATGGACGAGCACATTGAAAATGGTTTGAAACATCTTTACACATTAAACAGTATGTGTTTTGCACAAGTCATGGTGTGCAGATTTTTCAAATGCCTTGTTTGCTAGATGAAAGTTAAACAAATAATGACTCTTCAGCTTACTAGTAATTTTCAGCTCACAGAGTGTTCATAGATCGCATTGTTAAGTTTGTTTCTCTTCATTCTTGACATCTAAGACATACAAACTGAGAGAAAAAGCATCAGTCAGGTTTTCCGCCAGGAAATTGTTTGGCGGGTGAGCATAAGCTGGCCATCATGATGCTTCTCGTCTTGAGATCAACTTAGGTAGTAGATGGTAGCCAAAACGACACCCACTATCGTAATGACATTGCTCATCACAATTCCCAGAACCCAAAGCGACGTCTTTAAATTGCTTCTTTTGTCCAACTAGCAGTCCAAAACCTCTCCATTAACTGTCATACATGGATTTGTATGTAGAACCATTTATTAGCTGACATGAAATTAGCCATCTAAAGATTCATGGGACAAGCACGCTGAAGCATCCTTACACATTAGATAATCTATTTTTAAAATAAGTCATGATGTTCAGACTTTTCTGATGCCTTATTTATCAGTTTTGAAGTTTTAGCACCCATTCAATACAGTAAGACATCAGGACAAAAGAGTTGAGCATGTTTCTTTGTGTACAACCATTGTAACCATTCAGAACCAGAATGGACTTTATTGGCCAAGTATGTGTACACATACAAGGAATTTGACGTAAGTTCATCATTGCCATCTGAGACACATACCAACTGAAAGATGTTATGCAGCTTTCTTGAAAAACATTAGTCAGGCTTTCCCTCAGTATATTGTATAGCAGACATTGTAAAATACTTAGACCTTGACTCATCTCGTCTTGTGATCAGTTGCGACACCTTTGACATTATTTTTGTACAGTTTGAAAGAACAGTTTTCAATGCGTTTCTCTTTGCATAACATAAACATGGATTATTTATGAACATCAATTAGGTTTGCATTAAAATGACAGTTCATGTGGAAACTCATTAAGTGTCACACCAAGTAACAGTTTCAGTCAGATGGGTAACGCTGATTTCATTTTATGGAGTTGAGAAAACAATAATAAGATGATTAAATCATTTTGCAGTGTTAAAACGTGGGTAAAGAGGTTGGACAAGTAGGGTCACGTCTAAAGAAGTCAAGTCAAATTTTATTTGTATAGCACAATATCACAAATCACAACTTGCCTCTGGAAGCTTTACAGTCTGTACAGTGAGTGACACCCTTTGTCCTATACACCCTCAAAAGGCCACAGAGGAGGGATCCTCCCCCCAGAATGGACAGACATGCAATAGATGTCCCGTGTACAAAACCAAAAAAATTAAATCCAGAATTTGAAAAACA
The DNA here is from genome assembly GCA_034769285.1 of Lutjanus argentimaculatus. NCBI lineage: Eukaryota > Metazoa > Chordata > Actinopteri > Lutjaniformes > Lutjanidae > Lutjanus > Lutjanus argentimaculatus. Next base: position 18,815,494 of record JAWZSL010000004.1, on the reverse strand, counting down.
CATTATAATGGAAAAAAAAATTGCTTTATTGTTTTATTTTCTGAGCTACGAATATTGTTGACTGTCTCACTTTTATATTAATTATTATGTATTATTGATTTTAAAAGTTCTAATTTGATAATATTTTGAAAATTCGTGAAAGTTATCCCGACATTTCGGCTGGTTTCGTCACGATTCTCAATTGAAACACTTAAAATACATAGTTTGAAAATAAGATTTTAGTAATAAGTAAATAACCTTCTATGACAAGAGAGACTGAGTCGATAACAAATGGTTCATTAGTTTTTTTAAGTTATGTAAATTCATGTAAAAGCTATGCACCTTTTTGTGATAGGCCACTCCCATTGCATGAGTACTAACACCTTCACACACACACACACACACACACACACTTGACCTCTGTACCAAATTTCAGCCTCCTCGGGTGAAAATTTTGGGCAACTGACTGATGAGTGACTGGTTCCAGCTAAAAAAAATCAGATCTGGGACACTTTTCCCTGCAGTGTGAATGTAGCCTAAATCAGTCACATCAGGATTTTACCATAAGGTTTAAAGTGCTATTCTCTTATACGCTAAGAGAGCATGAGCTATTAGTTTTTTATTTGGATTGCTTTTAGTAGCTACTGGAATGGGAACAAAAGCTGAAAACCAACACATTTTCTTTCAGCATCTTAACTAGGGCTGCACAGTTAATCAAAAAATAATCAAAATCGCAGTGTGACTAAGTGTAATATCCAAATCACAGAAGTTCATTTCACATCACATGATTTTAATCAGTTTCTTTTTTTGCTAAAATGAAAATTGAGATGGAAGAATGATCATTCCCACTAATCAGGAATCATGTCATTATTGCAATATCTGTCAAAATAATCATAGTATGATTTATTTATTTATTTTTTTAATCATACTGTGACTGTAGCCTTAACTCACTGGTGTCTTCATCACTCACTGTTTTTCTCAGGTCAAGTGGAAAGGTAAAGACCTGTTTGACCTGGTGTGTCGCACAGTTGGTTTGAGGGAGACCTGGTTCTTTGGACTCAGGTACACAGTGAAGGACACCTACGCTTGGCTGAAACCAGAGAAACGGGTGAGTCCAGAGTGAATCTGTGAAGGTCAGACTGGTTTATGAGGATTAAAAACCAACACATGACATGAAAAATATGTCAGACACCATGTGATTAAAACATTTTGCACAATGCATATGATTTGAAAGGTGAGGCTCAGCTGGATGAAAGGGCTTCTTTGATAGATTACTTCAATAATTAATTAATTATTAAGTCGACTGTGTAATTTGTTACTTTAACTGCTTAAGTAGACACTGATCTAACTCATATCATTGTGTCCTTTTCTTCCACTGATTATTTTTTCACCAAGGTCTTGGACCAGGAGGTTCCTAAAGACTCTCCCATAACATTTCATTTCCTGGCTAAATTCTTCCCAGAAAAAGTAGAAGAAGAGCTCGTCCAAGAAATAACTCAGCACCTCTTCTTCTTACAGGTAATCTAGCGGTTGATATTTCTTGTTACATAACCTTTGACATGATCTTTTTTTTTTTTTTTTTTTTCTTGTAGAATTCATGTCCTTGTTTTAGAAAACCGAATGAAAAACGTTTACTTGATCGAGTACTTGTCCATACATGTTTTCAAACTCTTGCAGGTGAAAAAACAGATATTAGATGAAGAAATATTCTGTTCCCCAGAAGCGTCTGTTCTGTTGGCATCATATGCTGTCCAAGCCAAGGTAAGAAATATATATACATACAAGATTAGTGGTCCCTGGCTGTCATTTGCTGCACTTGAAGTATTCTTGTCCTACCTGTATCTCAAAACATGTTGTCCATTTGAGTCCACCTGAATTTTACAGTTAATGCTTCATTCAAGTACATTTGAGAATAAAATGTTTTGATCAGCTTTATGCAGAACACTCTCACAGATACTAAACAAAGTGTCAATAATTCTGAGGAGCACACACATTTAAAAACACACACAGACAGGGCACGTTCATTAGACCAACCAAATTTAAAAAAAACTTTGTCCTTCTGGGGTATTAATTTTTGTCCTCAAAAGAACGGCAACTGGAAGAGCAGGTCTATATGATGGTGAAAAAAAAAATCTGTTTTATTTTCAGTCAGAATTTTTGCAAATCAGCAGTATTAACAGCTACATTTCTTTCTTGTTTCCCACTTTCTCATCTTAATCTCAATCACAGTATGGGGACTACGACCCAAACTTCCACAAGCCGGGCTTCCTGGCACAAGATGAGCTTTTGCCAAAAAGAGTAAGTATACACATGGTGGTCATGATGGTCACAGTTTATTTTACAGCACACTAGTAAGACAAAACAAGCTATGCTTTGTATTCAATTACACAAAAACTAGAAACATGTTGTTTATTAGTCAGTAAACAAACACAGCTATACCTTGGACACTATACACCCAACGGTACACTAATAAGATGTAACAAGCTGTTCTTAAAAAATAGAAATGATATGTTCTCTCTTAGACAGCATTAAATTCTTTATTAGACTGTATTAGAATATATTAGAGGGTAATTAGGGACACATTACAACAGAACTGTACTTTAAAGTAAAATCATGCATCTGCTACTTAATTTAAAAACATTTAAAAACAAGATGTGAACTAAGTAAAAGTCAAAAATTACACAGGTAGATGTACTGTATATTTTGTCAATGGGTGACTGCACAGACTCACTGTAGGCAAATGTGATTTGATCCAAGAAGTAGACATCAGTCTTGCCTGCTCTGCCAGTTGTGAGTCTGAAGTAGCAGATTTGTGATTTCATCTCAGTTCACTGTACATTTCTGTTGGAATATGTCTCTAATCACCCTCTAAAAAGTTTAATATGGGTCTAACAGTGGGAGATAATACAGTTTAGTTTACAGTGCAGTTCTGTAGTAATGTGTCCCAAATTACGCTCTAATAATGTCTTATAAGGGTCTAATAAAGAACATATCCCTGTTTTTTTTCCTAATTTAATACAAAGTACGGCTTATTATGTCTTATTAATGTACCGTTAGGTGTATAGTGTCTTGGGTATAACAACTGTCTCAGAGAGAACATATTATTTCTAGTTTTTGTCTGTTTTCATACAAAGTATGGCTTGTTAAGTCTCATTAGTGTGCTGAAAAATAAAGTGCAACCTATTTGATTATCCACACAAGCACTTTCAGGACTTCAGAATAACTTCATTATTGTTATTTCTGCCTCTTTGGTACGTGACATTTAATAGACTGAATGTTGGCCAGAGACCCACTGCACATATGAATAGCAAGATGTACAATTGTTTTATGCATTAAAAATGTCAAAACATGCAATTAAGAATTAGATGACAGACTAACACATTTGTGGAAGATGTTGAAAGAAAAGCCCTGCCACTGACGCTGAAGAAGTTTTTCATCCAGACATAATGAATGAAAGCACTATATCACTACTATAGATAAAATTCAAAAATTCATGCTAAAGCTAGCCACCTACACCAAGTTATAGCTGGTTCCCAGGGTGTTAGAAAGGATAGGCTGACATTATTCATTGTAGGTCGCTAGATAATGTTAGCTTAAGAACTTTAGTTAACCACTGAGCCCTGACATTATAATATGCTGTTCTCCTGCTGTAATTGCTAGCAGCAGTTAGCCAGTATCTGTGTGCTTGTGTGCTTGTGTATAATGTCTGTCCTGTGACTCTGTGGCTGTGCTCCAGGTTTTGATGCAATACCAAATGACAGTTGACATGTGGGAGGAGAAGATCACAGCTTGGTATGCAGAGCACAGAGGCATCGCCAGGTAGGACCCAGGAGGGCTGCTGAAATCCAGCATATAAAGAGAAAAATAACACCTTTACAAAACGTCTAGTGATAGATTCTGTAGTTGAAGCATGATTAATAAAGCCTGGTTTTGATATTCCATACAGGGACGAGGCTGAGATGGAGTACCTAAAAATTGCTCAGGACCTTGAGATGTACGGTGTCAGCTACTTTGCCATCACTGTGAGTGTAAATCACTGTGCCTTGATGTTCTGTCAATTTAAGTAAATTTTGCATGGTGTTTTTGGTTTAAACATCTGCTTTACACTTCACATTGACAGCAAAATAAGAGGGACACAGACCTTCTACTTGGAGTAGATGCTCAGGGTCTTCACATCTACAGTCCCAACAGCAAACTCAACCCCAACAAGTCCTTTCCTTGGAGCGGCATCCGCAACATCTCTTACAGCGAAAAGGAGGTGAATGCAAGTCACAACAGTCTGATTGTTTTTTTTGTTTTTTTTGACAAATTCGTTTCATTCAGGAAGAAGCGGGGAAATAGGTGCAACATCATGTGGCGAGAAATTTTTACTTGTTTAACTGGATGGAAATTTCACAATCTTTTGGTATAAAATTTTCATTCTAACCTATTGGCTGTGTTGTCTGTCGCTGCAAAAAATGTGTTGGTACTGCAGAAGAACTGAGCTTTGTAACTTTCCTAATTCTGCAGTTCACAATCAAACCCCTGGACAAGAAGAAAGATGTTTTCAAGTTCTACTCATCTCAACTGCGGGTCAACAAGCTGGTTGGTTTACCTCTTTGCTCATGTAAATGTTCAACTATAACAAAGTTATGAGACTTACATGAATGAAGATATCACTGGTTTATATCACTTTTGCGTCTAGATCCTGCAGCTGTGCATTGGTAACCATGATCTATTTATGAGGAGGAGGAAGGTGGACTCCATTGAAGTGCAGCAGATGAAGGCTCAAGCCAAAGAGGAGAAGGCCCGCAAGAAGGTCAGCGCTCTCGGCTCGACTGGAGCAATGGGATTAACAGTTTAGACGGGATATATATGTACATCTGTACATACTGGAACTACATTCATATTTTTTGACCATGGCTGATTGTTCTAACTTTAATTGGGTTTCTTGGCCGTCTTCTAGATGGAGCGTCAAATCCTGGCACGGGAAAAACAGATGAGGGAGGAAGCAGAACGAGCAAAAGAAGAGATGGAACGAAGACTTTTCCAGTTGCAGGATGAGGCACGACTGGCCAATGAGGCACTGGTGAGAGCTTCATCCTTGACATGAGATAATTGATGAATCTTCCAGACTTTTGAGGAGGCTCCTGTTTCCGCAACAACCTTTAAAGGGATAGTTGGAATTAGTTGAAGTTGGGTTGTATGAGCTACTTATCAATAGTCAGTGTATTACCTGCAGTAGCCTGTCCACTCCACTTCAAATAATCCAGACTATCCCTTAAAGACTCCTGTTGTTCATTGCATAATGGTGACATAAACAACATGATGGTAATAAAATTATGTCCTCTATGTTATAGAGCCAGATTCCATCATGCCAAGCCCTGAACTCATCCACAATTTGTCTCATACTAGTTTGTGTATATTTTTGTAAATGTTATGATGCGTTTTCTCCAGCTGCGCTCTGAGGAGACAGCAGACCTGCTGGCAGAGAAGGCCCAGATTGCTGAGGAGGAGGCCAAGCTGTTGGCACACAAGGCTGCAGAAGCTGAGCAGGAGAGGCAGAGGTTAGAGGTCACCGCCATGAAGACCAAGGAGGAGAAAAGACTGATGGAGCAGAAGATGAGGGAGGCAGAGCAGCTGGCGGTCAAACTGGTGGAGCAGTCTGAGAGGAGGTCTGGAATTGCCTGGACTAGTGTTGCATTTGTTTTACTCAGTTATTATTTACTTCTAGCTTTTCTATATGCATTACTTCTTATTTTTCATTAAATGCGATTTCCCCACATAACGGTATAATAATACCTATAGTAGTATTATTGCATAACCCAAGTTTTTCATACTCATCCATCCAAAAGAATTCAATATAAATGGGGGATATTTTAGTAAAAAGTAGATCTCTTAAGTCAAAACAAAAAAATGAACCCCACGCTCTCTTCTCTCGCTACCCTCTGCCTACATGGGGCTTCTCGAATGCGCCCAGCGAAAGAAAAAAAAAACCCTTAAAGACGACACAGTGTAGCTTATGGCTGTTATATCCCTCCTGATACTTTGTAGACTCGATCTTTTAAAGAAGAATTTGAAAACAATAATAAAGCAAATAATCTGTTGATCTTTACAAATCAAGACTTGACAATGGCATAGCCATTGCTCTTACAAAATAAAGTTTAAATTAAATCAAATTGTGACCTTAAAATTGAAAGTAAAAGTGAATTGGATTTGGAGAATGTTGGCACCCATAGACTTGAACTAACCTAACCTCTGGTTCCAGGTTGAAGGAAGCAGATCACCTCAAACAGGACCTGACTGAGGCAAAGGACGCTGAGCGAAGAGCCAAACAGAAGCTGCTGGAGATCACCAAAACAACATACCCGGTACGGTGATGATGATACTGCTGCTTTTGTGCTCACTGTGATACCTTTTGTTATTTGTTTTTGTGAATGGTTGCAGCTTCTTTTTATTTAAAATGTTATTAGTGAATATCTGTGAATATAAATAACGGTTACTACAGTGCATCATTATTAACAAAGGCCATTGATTACCTGCTCTACTTTAAAGGTAATTATTTTACAACCCCAGTTCCAAGTTCAGATACTGTGTAAAACATAAATAAAAACAGAATGCAGTGATTTGCAAATCATTTTCAACTTGTGTTTAGTTGAATAAATGACAAAGACAAGATCTCTAATGTTCACACTTTGTTTTTTTGTAAATATACACACAATCTGAATTTGATGCCTGCAGCATGTTTTGCGGGCATCAAATTCAGAAAAAAGTTGGGACAGCGGCATTAAAAGACTGGGAAAGTTGTGGAATGCAAAGAGGAAAAGTTCCATCCAGATTGTGTTACAGCAGCATGTGGATTCATAATAAGAGTTCAGGTACCAGACTGTCCTGCCTGCAGTCCAGACCTGTCTCCCATTGAAAATGTGTGGTGCATTATGAAGTGCAAAATACGACAGTGGAGACCCTGGATGGCTGAGCACCTGACATTGTATATCAAGCAAGAATGAGAAAGAATTTCACTTAAAACATTTCAACAATTAGTAATGCATACTGAGTGTTGTTAAAAGGAAAGGGGATGTATCCCAGTAGTAAACATGCCCCTGTCCTAACTTTTTTGGAACAGTCAGTTGTCTTTGTTCTGTATTCATTTGAATATAGGTCAAAAAGTTTCTGCAAATCATTGTATTCTCTTTTAATTCACATTTTACACAACCTCCCAACTTTTTTGGAATTGTGGTTTTAGATTCCGCTACGGTATGAGTCACCAATCTGTTCAGTGCACTTCGGGAAACATTTTTAGGGAGGATTATTGTTGTTTAAACAACCAAATTCTTCCAAGGGATGAGCAATTGTAATGGCAATAATACCACCAAACAAGAAAAAAAGCTGGAATGTAACAAACACTGTTACCAACTGTCTGTGTTTTATTTTCAGGGTGGATTTAGTTGGATAGGAATGGCTTGTTTTCATTTTGTGACACTTGGAGTTAAATTACAGTAAAAGGACTTGTTGATAATGTATATTAATTTAAGCTTCTTATCGCTTTCAGTTTTCTTCAAGGTAGCAGTGCAATATGTGCTCTGCCTTCATTAGTGTAACAATGTCCTTGACATTCATTTGTCTGTCTTCCAGCTCATAGCAGCTTATTCTAGTCCTCCTGCTCCCCCTGCTCCTCCTGAAGCGCCTGACCTTGGCTATGAATCGGCATCTATGCGCTTGGACTTCAAGGACTCTGACATGAAAAGGCTGTCTATGGAGATCGAGAGAGAGAGGTGAGTTTAAATCCCCCACAGCAATACTTTATAAAGACAGCTTAGATCTGCTGGTTTACATTGTGTCATGCGCTGATACAGGCTGGAGTACATGGAGAAGAGCAAACACCTGCAGGACCAGCTGAAGGAGCTGAAGACTGAGATCGAGTCTCTGAAGCTGGAGGAGCAGCAGCAACAGGCTGGCCTCTACAACCTCCGCAGTGAGGCAAGGGGATATGTCCCAGAGCCCGTCTACATACCTCACAGCAATGTGCGTATCATCACTTCACGTTTGTCCTCTTAGTAGTAGTATTATTTCTGATATTAGTTTTACTACTGATAGGTGACCGTTTGTCAAATGTCTAATAGCGTTAATAAAAATAATAATAAATCCTTCTATTATTGTGGCTAATAATACAAGTGGTTCAAAAACAGCCAACTGACCGTGAACTGTAGTGCCAAAAACATTCTGCCCACATGGATATAAAGAAAAGAAAATTTATTGTATTTATTTCAATTTACACTATTAGTAGATAGATTAGACACTTACTAAGATATTCAACAAAGATGTGGAATATTCCATCACAATGGTTCCTGTATATCTGAAGTACAAATATTCTCCCCTTTACTTTAATTAGAGATGAGACAGTATGAAGATTTTATATCACTTGATCATAGGGAACAAATTTATGTTATCAGTATTATCGCGGCATTGTTAACATGTGCTGAAAATGTTCAAAAAGAACTAATACACACACTGAAATCATTTCACAAAAAATGGCATCATGTCCTTTGTGATGTCAGTTTTTTTCATTGAAGCAAAACAAACCCATGTTGCTGCTGCGCCTGCGTATTGGAGATTGTTGCTTATTTTGGTTGATGCTGGGCTTTACCTTGCCTTTTTTAGTGGTTTAGTTTGAAATTTATCCCTGGCTTCGATATACAGATATTTGCTTTGTGTTCAAAACCATTGAACACAAGTCGTTTTCACATACATTCTCACAAGCTGCACAAAGCCGAGAATCAGGTTGGAACATTGTCCAAATTTGCCCTTTCAGCCATGTAGCTCACGACACAACATGTCAGACATGTTCTCATGTGTTGGAAATACTCTCTTTGGTTTTGGTGAGAGGTGGCGCTTGCAGGAGGAGGAGGACACATCCCTAATGATGACTGGTTTCTTGTTTATTATACAAACTGAGCCTCAAAATAAACTTTCTGTGCTGGAAGTGGAGAAGAGTAATGGAGGGCAGCTCTACTCCAGTCTGCCTGCCCAGCAGTACTGACATTTCGTGGTGCTGTGGGATTTCATAACTGAATTATGAGCAGGATGCACACTTATGCTTTCTCTTACTGTAGCAATCTGATGTTTCCACATCACAGATGACGTAGAAATGCATTAAAACATGGGGTAAAAAATAGACTCATGTAGGTAGAATATTGTTTGGCAGAGAGACTGTATTAAAACAATGAAAGAGTGGAAAGCAGCCAAGCAGAAAAGAGTTCAAAGCAGCTACATACCATGCAACATCATCAACACATCCACTCACTCACTGTGAGTCCTCCAGGCAGTGACCTGCTCGATTCACACATGTGGCTCTCCCAGACTTTGGACTAGTGAGCTGGCAGGGTCCAGTCTGGTGCCACTGATGCAAACGTATGCGTTCACACATACAGCATTTCCAGATAATGTGTAGATAAATACTTAGCTGCAGTGCGTGTGTGAAATGGGCCTTAAAGGCTTAAAGCCCAAGCAATTTCAAATCACATAAACCCTTTTAAAAATAACAGTATTTACCATGCTGGGTCCTCCTGGCTAAGAAATGTAGTGACTGTGCCATAGACGTGTAAATAAAGAGAAGTTACCCAAGACGGCCAACAATTTAAAGGGTTCCTGTTTTAAATATTCTATTGTAGGGTGAAAAGCACATGAACAACATTAGTTATGGAAGAGAGTAATTGCATCAGTAGGGATAGTTACATAACAGTGTAAATACTTGTATTTGAGTTTCTAATCACACCATGAATGCATGTTCCTCTACGCTGATTTCAGCCACGTGTGCGTCTCTCTCAAACTGCCCATATCTGTCTTGTTTTGCAGCGAAATTCTGCGTACATGTCTCAGATGGCCTACTTTGAAGAAGTGTGATCCTAGTCCTGCTGGATGAGGAGGAAGGCGCCAGCTGTTGTGTCTCTGTGCTTTCTCGCTATGTTTGGTTAATTTTTTACCTGGCTGAAACTAACAGACAGACACATACATACACCAGAACTGTGTGCTTTGGAAAGACTTAATCCATCCTCAACAAACAGCCACTAGTCAGGCTGTACCACCTGCTACACTACAGCACCTTCCACATGTCTTTTCTATATAATGAACACATGAACGTGTGTAACACTGATTTCAGGTATGGTGCTGAAGATGGATGTATGGATGAGTTTTGATTTGCTGATGTTTTTTTTTGTTTTGTTGTTTTTTTTGTGGCTTTAAGGGATACTTAGCTGTGAGATGGCCAGATATAGAATCATGCCTTAATAACGAAGTTACGCATTAATGCCTTAACAGCTTTTGGGGATTAATTAAGTTTGTCACAAACCGGCTGTAGGTCGAGTCCCTGCATCAGATGTATTGACGTAAATTATCTTTCTCAGGCTGGAAGAAATTATTAAAAGTTATAAATAACCTTCAAGATTTCAAAAGGCAAAATGTGTGTCAAAATTATGAAAATAGTACATCAAAGAAACTAAAATGCCCAAATTCCTTAATACTTTTAAAAAGACGGTGCAAACCAACATTAAAAATACATATTTTCCCTGTGGCCCATATTGCTATTTATCAATCTAGATTTTCTTGGTATGAGTTTTGGAGATATCAGCCATAGAGATGTCTGCCTTCTCTTGAATATAATGGAACTAGATGGTACTCTGGCTTGTGATGCTCCAAGCTTCAAAAAATACATTTGGAAAAACTCACCAGTAATGGCTTTTTCTAGAACTCATGACCTAGTTACTCTAGATAAACCTTGTTGTCATTGTAGGCACTCTTCTTTCTACCAAGCTGCCCACACACACAAGGAAGCATGCATCTAATGTGCATGAGAAGCTTGTGTTTGACAGCATGTGATGTGAACATTAATGGCGTCCCCCCTTTGGGAGAGTTAGCACTACTCCGCTAGCTAGCGTGGTGATTGGTGCAATAACCAGGTCATGGTTTCTGAAAAGAGACGTTACTGTAGAGATTTTCAGTTGTATTTTTTGGTGTTTTTTATGCACCACAGATGAGTGTCATTCTGTTAAAGAGAAGGCAGAGGGTTGGGTTCCTTTCACATTTGGACTGATACAGCACAGATACTGATACCCACCAGTAATTTTTTCGGTACTCCCTCTGTAATAACAAAAATGTCATTTCTATTGAAAAAAATAAGTCCAGAGTTCTCAATTTCAATTTCATTGTTATTTATTTTATTTATTAAGCATGTCCCGTCCAAAAGGCATCTCTACAACCTGCAGCCTGTTAGTCTGTCACCAGGGCAGCACTGTGTCGCAGGAGAAGCTCACTTGACTTCCTTCCTGTTGTGCTGTTGTCGTTACCACCACTGGTTTACTGTATTATTTTCCTGTTAAAAGTCTGCAATTCACAAATACTGGTTTCATACTAAGGTTTTAGACATACTAATAAATGTCACACACTGTTTCAGCATACTAAATATCAGTTGGTAATGAATTTTGGATGTAGCCAGGGGGCTGAATGCGGGCTAACTAGTAAAATTACTCAGCCAATCAAGCGAGTGAAAGAAGCCCCAACAACAACTTATCTAATGAGCTCATTAATCCTCTGAACATAATGATGAAGTTGTTGATGCCTCACATGCACGCATTTTTAGGCGCTAGCTGCAGGCGTGCTAATGTTAGCTGCGGCTGCTGTGGTGGACTTGTCTTTCAGGCTGTGAAAACTGTGCACTCTGTAGCTTTGAGATTTACTGTAGTTTGTGTTTAGTTTGATGTGTTTTCCTCGGTAGCTTTAAAAGTGTAACCGCACTTGCGACTGCTTTCGACTCACTATTGCCCTGACTCAATGTGACTTGTGAACAAGCTGCTGGTCACTCTGACATCGCCCTCTCTCTTTATCCCAGGTGTCAGAGTTTGGCACCAACTGAATTAAGGTGAATCAGTACTCGTTGTACTGACCTAATTCGGTGTACAGAGTTTGGTACCCAACCCTAATCTCTACAGCTGATATCTCCAAAACTTGGCGACTCATACCAAAACAGTCTAGACATAAATACCTCTTCAGAGGAAAAATATGTACTTTTAATTTTGAGGTGAACTGTGCCTTGAACAAGGTATTGTTGAATGTAGCCTTGAACACTAAAAATACACTCAAGATAACTCTTGCTCAATGCAGTGTGAAAAAGAACATGTTATCATTAAAGTATTTTATTAAAGTATTAATTGCGACTCATAGTCAGATAAGTCTAAATTTGACGAGCAGACGTGTGCAGGGACAGTGTCCAGATGTGACACTCCATAAAAAAGTTAAATGCAGTGTTTGATCTTTGTTTTGCTCTTTGATTTGTATTTTCTTGCTGTTACTTGGTTCATGAACTGCCTTTACTGATAACAGCACAGGTGCCTTTATTGTTTCTAGTGCCTCATCATGGTAGTTAATAGAAAATGTAATATACAGTTACAAGCTTGAGCTCTGTCATTTCAAGTTTTTATTTTTTTTTTTTACTCTAGACTGTTGATGTGCCTTGAACTTTATTTTGTACTATTAAGATTTGAGTTACTAAGGTTTTATTTGGTATCATTGTGCTCATGTGTCTTAGCATTAGGGTTACTGTATGTTTGGGAGCGATGTCACACCCTGACTGACTCACAGAATAGCAGATTGATGGTTTTTCCCATTTTCATTTTTTCTCTCAGCTCATGTTCTTCTCAGGGTTAGTGTTGGAGACAATCACTGCAGGTAGAATCTCATTGTTTTTCCCCCAGAGATCTACAGTATGGTATCCATAAATGCTTAATTTTTTGAACAGCCTATTGTCATTTACTTTGCATAAGTGCAACAGTAATTCTTATTAATATATTATGGTAACCTGAGGGAACTTTAATTCTTCCACACTCCTCAGTACATCCTCAAAAAGGGAGAAGCTGGATGCCAAATGTGCAGCCAGAGATTCTGCATGTTTGTATATTTGGACCGGCCTGTTAGACTGACTTCATTATGGACTGAACAGTGACAAATGATTTGTTCACTATTGCCCTCATGATTAGGTTATAAACAAGTAATGCTAACCTTGGTCTTGTGTAAATGGTGTTTGTGTCAAATGTCAAAGTAGAAATGTTTTTTTTTTTTTTCATCAACACATTGCTTAAGTGCTACAGTTTGCATCTTTAATCTTATTTATTTGTGCTATCAATCCTTAAATAACACCACCATGCACATTTTCTTGAGGTCTGTCATTGAGGGGGACTTAATTGTCATTTAATGTTTGTTTTATTTTTTTTATACTAGGATTTTCTTGTAAAGTCCAGTGTAAGAAAGTAATTTCACATCTGAAATAATGTTGTATCTTATGGGATTAGGTTTACTTTGAAGTGACAAAACATTCACATGCACAACAGAGTTTGTCAGTGATTTGTAACCTCAAGTCATTTTGTGTATATCATTTCAATTACAACAGTGATCATACAGCAGTGTCTGTGTTTTGTCTGAAGTTTGTGAGTCCTCTTAACTACAGAGTGAACTACCCATCAAAGCCACACAATCCTCTAAATATGTCATTTTAATAGAAATAATCATAGAAAGTTCTTCTGCTTTTGAATAAATTAAAACACAAAACAATCTTGGTGTCTGATTAGGCTGACAAGGATGACTTGTGCAAAATATAATGTGATTCAGACTCGTTGCCACATGTATTAGGTTGCAGTAGGTCAGTCTTTATGTGAAAATTTGTGGAATGCTCGAAAAACATCTGTTTTAGACATTCAAAAGGTAAACAGGTGATAGTATTATGATGGGGTATTAAAGGAGCATCCTGGAAAGGTTCAGTCGTTCACAAGCTTGGATGGGGTGAGGTTCACCACTTTGTGAATGCCTGTGACCTTTGACCCCTCAGTTAGCGCTGCATTAAAAACCCATGTGATTGTATAAAGGATTCTACGTGGGCTCAGGAACACTTTGGAAATTCATTGTCAGTAAACAGTTTGACGCTGCATCTACAAATGCAAATGACTGTACTATGCAAAGAAAAAGCCGTATATCAAGAACATCCAGAAACACTGCCAGCTTCTCTGGGCCTGAGCTCATCCGAGATGGACTGACGCAAAAATGAGAAATATGTTGTGGCCTGACAAGTCCACGTTTCAGATTGTTTTCAGAAATCGTGGATGTTGTGACTTTACCATTCAGACATGATTATCAAGGTTCCCTACACTGTGATGATATGTAAACGTGTAAGTGCCCATAGCATCATGGGTAACTTTCACATCTGTGAAGGCCCCATTAAAGCTAAAATGGGTTTTGGAGCAACATATGCTGCCATCCGGATAATGTCTTTTTCAGACATCCCTGCTTTTTTCAGCAAGACAATGCCAAAATACACACAGAACAACGGATGCTGGGAAGTCTGCTATTTATGCTGTGTCTACTGTCTGTTGCTTTGACTCGTTTTTACTGAAGTGTGTACAAGAAAATAATAAGGTGGTAAAAACAGGAAATTGCTGCACTTTTATGTTGAGAGCAAAGCAAAAAGATTGTTGTGTCTAACATAACATTGAAACTCTTGTTAAAATAATGTGTTTTGTCAGTGTGAGCTTTTTTGAAAAGAAATTGATTTTTCCAACATTTAGTTCAACCATCAAAATATATACTAAATACGCAGTCTTGTTAACAGGTCTTGCACTAATTAGACTGTATCAGCTTTTTAAATGTTAGTAAAAAATTAACAAGTCACTTTCATAAGGGATGAAAATTTGTGTCAAGTGTGCATAAAATTGTCACATCATTTTGATTTTCCTGCACCTTTGTGTGTCATTGATGAATTAGGGTTTACTAAAGAAGAGTATTAGGACCAGGCATGAGGGGGAAAGAGTGGGAGGAGGACGTTTTTTTTTTTGTTTGTTTGTTTGTTTTGTTTTTTTGTTTTGGATTGTTTTGAGAATGAAGTGAAAATGTCAAGAATAGGTCAAAATTGCATGAGAGGGTCTCGTAGTCAAAGTGTTCCAGCAGCCTGTAGCAGCTTGTATTTTCTCACCAGCACAGAGATCATATTGAATCATCTGAGGCCTTGAATCAAACTATCAAACACAAACACTTGTTGTTTTTCCCATTCGCTCAGCCAGCTCAAGTTTGGAGACTATATAAGACAGGTCAACTCTAACACTGTACCTTTGTAAAGACGTGGACGCGGACGATGAGGGTTGACCTTGGTCTGCTGTTGTTGCTGCTGGCTCTGTGTGGGTTGGGCGCTCAGGGGGAGGATGGAGACCTCGGCGAGGTGGGTGAGATCAGCGAGTTTCAGAAGACAGACATCTGGGACGAGGTGAGGGCACTGAGAGACATGGTGGTGAGGCTCGACCTGCTCGTGGAGCTGCTGCAGAGAGAAAATACCGGTATAGACGGGTTACTTTTCCTGTTAACTGTTAGTAATGTTTTTTCTTCAGTGAAGTGTCAGTGCACTGAAGCACTTACTGTGAGCTCCAGAATAAATCTTTAATATTCAGTATGATATGGACACGATAATTTAGTGAAATAACAGAGCTCAGCCTGCTGTTTATACTGGTTATTGAACCATTCTCAAACAAAAATCAAACTTCTCCTGTTTTTCAGTCCTTGCCACTGAACTTGTATCTTTGGAAACTAGACTGACTGCCAACGAGAGGAAAACAAGTGACCTAGAAAAAGAGAATGCAGGTATTTTACTGACAAACATGATGGTTTAATAAGTTTCATGCTTTGCCAGTTTGCATATGTAGAAGTTAGAAAAAAGTCTGGGCCCATTTTCACAAACATTAAGAGAATACTCAGACAGAACTATCAAGAAGTCCTACCTTAGGAGTGATATAGTGATTTGGGAAAACTCTCAGAACAACTCTGAGCAGAATGGGACAGGAACTTATAATATTAAAGGGATAGTTCACCCAAAAATGAAGATTCAGTCATTATCTACTTACTCTCATGCCAACTGAAGGTCGGGTTTAGTTTTTAGTCCACAAAACACTGCTGGAGTTTCAAAGGAGAACAGTGCTGCAGAATCTCCCAAAACAGTTTGAGTGAGTGGTGGCCAGTTTTCAAACAGAAAAACAACCAAAAAGAATAAATAAATAAATCTGAGGATCTACAGTGTAGATTTGAGTATCTAGGCTAAAAACGTGGCGTAAATGATGTCTTTCGAGTCGACTTGGCATGTTGGGGCATTAGGAGATGTTTTATGTTTTTGTTTTTGTTTTTTTAAATTTAAATTATTTGAAAACTGCGCATCATCCTCTTCAACTGTTTGTGAGATTTTTCTGTTTTCCTGTGAAACTCCAACGGTGTTTTGTGGACTAAAAAAAATAAAAATTGATCATAAAATAGATGGAATTTATTCTGGTGACATGGTCTAATTATGAATACTCAAGAACATCTTTGTTGGATTAATTGTAATTGCCATACTTTAAAAGTAGTAAAGGTAGTCTACAAAATGTTTGAAACCACAGATCTACAACACAGTATCATGTTGACATATTGGTATATTTATTTGCTTATGTGCAATTCTAATGAGATCAATCACAAACCTAGTGTTTGGAGAATATTTCTCCTCATTGTCTTTCAGCCATTGTCTCCTCTGTTTAAGAAACTCTTAAGCTTCCTAAAAGTCCACCTCACGACTCCTAACAGTTTTTCACCTTAGGAGCTCTTTTAAAGGCTACGATGCTTTGTTAATAACTTTTATACTTAAGAGGATCTACACTAAACTTTAAGGAGAAATTTGAAAACTTCTTCTCTGTAAGTCTCTGTCACTGCATTAACTCCAGATCTGCAGACCAGACTGAGCAGCAGTGAGAGGGAACTTGTCGTCTGTAAGTCCAGGATTGACCAGCTGGAGAGACAAAATGCAGGTGAGGATTGTAGTTTTAAGAACCACAGCTTTTCACTAAAATTAAGCAAATCCTTTGAGCTTCCCAAATATAAACAAATTTTAATCACTCAGGTAATCTTGTCATGGACATTTACAGTAGTTTCAACTGCATTTTTAAGCTTTGGTTCAACAGATAAAATGAGGCTCACGGTACTGTACGAAAGTTGTTTTGCATGTTAACAGCTTGATATTTTGATGTTCTTCTCTGTAACTCTCTGTCACTGCATTAACTCCAGACCTGCAGACCAGACTGAGCAGCAGTGAGAAGGAAATTCTCGTCATTAAATCCAGTATCAACCAGCTGGAGAAAGAAAATGCAGGTGAAGAAGTGTGTCAGTGTGCTGTTCCAACTACATTTAATGAAATCAGTGCTCATTATGTCATTTAAACTGTTTTAGAAATTCATTTAACTAAACTAAGCTAAACTAAAATCAGCCCTCTTCTGTTTTTCAGTCCAAGCCACGAAACTGACATCTTTGGAAACTAGACTGACTGCAACTGATAAGAAAACAAGTGACCTAGAAAAAGAGAATGCAGGTATTTCACTGACAAACATGATGGGTTAAGTAGTTTTATGATTTGATGTTTTCTATGCTATTATTTTAACGTGATAAAGTTTACATATGTACATCTTTGAAAGAAATTGTACTTTCAGTTTATTTAAAAAGAAAAAAATATGAATTTACTTAAAACTAAAAAACTTAAAACCAGGGCTGGGCGTTGTTTAAATGAGTAGGATAGCAGTGCCCTAAAAGTGATACTGATACAAACAGACTACCTCATTTGATACCTGTTTTCTGCTTCATTCTTTACCCGTCATGTCAGTGTAATTGTTCCTGAAATAATCTTTCTGCATTTTATGGATTTATTCTTATCAGACGCCACAGGCGTGTAGTATGGCCATACTTCTGAAGGTCGTCAAGGCATGTCAGCACTCTGAACTGCCATTTCTGTCAACTTCACTGTGCTTATCTTTGGTATCACAGACTGTATGGGTTGTAGCTGCTACGTTAGAGTAATAATCACACTCTACATTAAATAGAGGAGCACTTGCAGTGATTGGCTGCGAGAGAAAACATACAAATAGCATTTTTTTTTCTAGATCTGGGTGTAAAAAGGGTATCATTTGGCTGGAAAAGTTTTGATACTACTGAGTACTGGGTTATTTTGGTCTGTTACCTTAAAGGTATTGAGTACTGGTACACAGCCCTACTTATGACCAAAGTGTTCGACAAAATTGTGACCTGACGATGATGCTAGAGGAAAATTTAAGAGACTACCTAAGTGATTACAGTCATCCTGAGGCGGGCATGAATGTGTGAACCAAATTTCAAGGCCCTGTGTCCAATAGCTGTTGAGACATTTCACTCACAACCACAAATGTCAGCTCGTGGTGGCTCCAGAGGAAAAGTCAGGGAATCACCAGAGTCAGTAGGATTCATCTTTTGGAGACCATAATGTTTGTCCAAAATTCAACAGCAACCTGTGAAATAGTTTTTGAGATATTTCTGCCTGGACCAAAGTGGTGTACCAACTGAGAGACTGACATCCATAAGGTTGTGTTGCTAACATGGCAGAAGATTAACACACAATGAACAGAAGTAAAGTATCTCTTGTAGCAGGTATCAAGGTGCGCAGAGAAAGAAGGGCAGTCTTAAATGGTCAAAAATGGTCTAAATAAAATAGTGGCATCTCTGTGCACCTCTACAACATACTGTAATAAATGTGTTGCATTTGATAGCAGTGTGATATTTTTATGTTCTTTTCCGTAACTCTCTGTCACTGCATTAACTCCAGACCTGCAGACCAGACTGAGCAGCAGTGAGAGTGAACTTCTCGCCATTAAGTCCAGGATTGACCAGCTGGAGAGAGAAAATGCAGGTGATGAATGTAGTGTGGACACACATATCTATATCTGTCTGTGTATATATATATATCTCTCTCTCTCTCTTAAATTTAAGTTTATTTATTTATTTATTTATTCATTTACTTCTTTGTGTCAACAGCAAGACTAAAGGTGGCCTTTTACACAGCTGTGACTAATGGAGGAAATGTTGGACCATACAACACAGACATCACACTGAAATACATTAAGGTCTTCACCAACATTGGCAATGCTTACAATCCAACCACAGGTAATATACCGCAGGTCACATGATCTGGAAATAATCAACATTTCAAAGTGTAGTCATGTACCAATCAGTTGTTACCGTTTTCCATTTTCTACTCTGTAGGCTTCTTCACAGCACCAGTCAGAGGGGTCTACTATCTCCAGTTCACTGTGTGTAGTCACCTGGCGGGTAGTATGGGTCTATTTGTGTTCAAGAACAATCAAAGGATTATGTTTAATGCAGACTGGCACAAAGCTGAGGGTTTTCAGTACATCACTAACTCTCTTATCTTGGAGCTGATAGCAGGAGATAAAATTCACCTGGCTCTCCCGGCAGGCATTTCTCTCTATGATGATGGGAATAACCACAGCACCTTCACTGGTGCCCTGCTCTTCACACTGTAAGGATGCTGTCCAGGCCTCTGAATTGCATGCATCAAATAATGTGATTCTGAATCTGACTTCCCTCTTGAACCATCACATGAAACAACATTCAAATAAATCAAAGATTTTTGGATTTTGTTATCATGAGTGAAGGTCTTCATATAGGAACTTTACATGAGACAGGTCTATGAACTGCTGCATGAATTTGTATTCATTTTGAAGAATTTTCTCTGATTGTTACCTTTTTTTTTTTTAATAAATATTGGATGATTTTACTTCTTTGGGCCTCAAATAGTGAAATGAAACCATGAAACGTGAGAAGTTTCTCTTTGGTAGAAAGTTCTGGTAAATGTTCCTGGATATCTGAAATGTAGCAAAGGGCCCCAAATACACACTGCTTAATTCCCTCTTGACTTGTGAACTTGAGATCACAAGTCAAGAGGGATGGTAATCACTGGTCAAATCTTTAACAATGCATTGTGTCTTCTAGGATTCACATAAGTGTAGTGGAGTGAAAAGTACACAAGTCTGGATGATTTACTGCAGCTGATACTTTTCATACATCAGGTAAAATAATAATAATAATAATAATAATAATAATAATAATAATAATAATAATAAATTTTATTTATATTGCACTTTACATTAAAGAAATCTCAAAGTGCTACAAAGAAAGCATAAAACCTACGGTGAAGCATAGCTAATAAAACAACACAAACCAAAACAATGAAACATATAAGGCTAGGGAAAGGCCTTTGTGAAAAGGTAAGTCTTTAGGCTACGTTTAAAAGAATCCACAGTCTGTGGTGCTCTCAGATGGTCAGGGAGAGCATTCCACAGACTGGGAGCAGCCGAGCAGAAAGCTCGATCACCCATGCTGCGCAGCTTGGTTCTGGGGACCCTGAGGAGGTTGGCTGTGCCGGAGCAGAGAGTACTTGAGGAGGCATTTCCGTGTACGCACTGGTGGGTGAGGAGGGAGATCTTATATTCAATCCTGAGTTCCACAGGGAGCCAGTGCAGTGATTTCAGGATGGGGGTGATATGGTCGTATTTGCGCACCCTCAACAGGATCCTAGCAGCGCTGTTCTGAATGTATTGGAGCTTGTGAATGCTCTTGCTAGGGATCCCGAAGAGGAGTGCATTACAATAGTCCAGCCTGGAGGAGACAAAGGCGTGTACCAGTTTTTCAGCATCGGGCAGAGAGAGTGTTGGGTGGAGCTTGGCGATGTTCCTAAGGTGGTAGAAGGAGTTCTTACACAGATGCTTGATGTGGGTGTCAAACGTCATGTGGGAGTCCATTCTCACACCCAGGTTGGTGACTGCTGCGGAGAGTGGAATGACCTGACCGGCAAAGGTAATAGAGGTTATGGGGGATGATTGTACTTGATGTGGAGTACCGACCAGCATGGCTTTGGTTTTGGAGCTGTTGAGTTGTAGGAAGTTGTGATTCATCCACGCCTTAGTCTCCTCCAGACAGGTTGTCAGTGTGGCTGGTGATGGAGATGATGAAAGGGCTGTAGGGGGGGTCGGCTCCATCCTGATGTAGAGCTGCGTGTCATCGGCATAGCAGTGAAATGACACGCCATGCCTGCTGATGACACGGCCGAGGGGGAGCATGTATAGAGTGAATAAAAGGGGGCCAAGGACAGATCCCTGGGGGACACCACAGGTGACAGGCTGGGTTGAAGATTTAGCGCCTCCAAGGGAGACGCACTCGGTCCGTCCAGCCAAATAGGACTGGAACCAGCTCAGGGCCAGGTCATCGAGACCAACGGTGGAGTGCAGACGGTCCAGAAGGATGGCATGATCCACTGTGTCAAACGCTGCTGATAGGTCAAGGAGGACAAGAAGGGATGGACATCCAGCATCCGCCGCCATCAACAGGTCGTTGGTGACCCTTACTAGGGCTGTCTCAGTGCTCAGTGAGCTGACCGAAACCCAGACTGGAACTTCTCAAAGATGTTGTTGTCTTTGAGGTGGGTTTGGAGCTGTGCGGCAACTACCTCCTCCAGCACCTTGGAGAGGAACGGGAGGTTGGAGATGGGCCTGTAGCTACTGAGGGCTTCCGGGTCCAGAGTGGGCTTCTTCAGGAGGGGAGTGATGATGGCAGTTTTGAGAACTGGCAGAACATGGCCAGCCTGTAAGGAGAGGTTTATGACACTGGTGATCAGGGGACCAATGGCACCAATGTTAGCCTTCACCAGGGCTGTGGGGAAGGGATCCAGGGCACAGGTAGAGCTCTTCATCCTCCCGATGATGTGCTCAACCTCTCGCTGTGTGGTGTTGTAAAAACAGCAGAGAGGCTGGGAGGCTTCAAGCTGTGGGACGACAGCTGGAGCAGAGGGAGTAGAGGAGCCAGGGAGGAGAGAGCGAAAGCCATCAACCTTAGCTCTGAAAAAAGACATTAAGTCGTTGCACTGCTTCTCGGTGGTCTCTCTGTGTGCCTGGGTTTGGGGTTTAAAGAGATTGTGTATAGTAGAAAAGAGCTGTTTGGAATTGCCGGGGCTGTTACTGATGTGATTGGAATAGAACTTCAACCGTGCGTCTTTAAGGGCTTTGGAGTAGGCCTTTTGGTGTTCTCTGTAGGCCTCTCTGTGCACGGTGAGTCCTGATGCCAAGAGACGCCGCTCCAGGACACGACCAGCCACCTTCATTTCCCTCAGCTCGCTGGTGAACCAGGGGGCTGAGCGCGAGAACGTGACCGTCCTGGTCTTCACAGGGGCATGGACATCCAGGAGGCCACTCAGGATTGTGTTGTAGAAACCTACTGAGTCACTAACTGTTGAGAGGGTCGGAGGGGCGAGATGTTGGAGGTCCAAGGCCAAGGCATTCTGGTTGATGTTCATACTGGTCTCCTCTGGTGGTAAGAGTTTAATATTGCATCAAAGTGTTTGCACAGACCTCAGAGTGCTTCAGTGAGAGGGTCACCCTCAATGAACTGTTGGTACACCTAGACATGAACTGTGAAAACAGTTCAATTAAAGGGCACAAATTTTAGCTCCACATCAAAGTGGCTGCACAAATCATGGTGTAGTTTGACTTTTCAGTGAGAAGATATGGGCTTTAAGTATGTATTTCCATCTTAATGTGTTGTTTGAAGTCTTGGGTCAAAATTGAACATTCTTTTTTTCTTCTTCTTTTTTTTACTTTCATTCCAATCAACAGTTAACATTGCAGTAAATATTGAAAATACTCAGTGGTGTTAAATAAAAGCAACAGGAGGAGCAACAGGAGAACAAGGCAAGGCAAATTTATTTATATAGCACATCAGACACAAGGCAATTCAAGGACTTAAAAATACATTCAAGTAAAACATTAAAAGGACATTAATAGACCGACACTTCCATAAAACCAACACAGTCCACTAAAGTTGATATTTTTTCCTGCATTTGGATCCAAATCAAAATAAACACAGTAGAAGATAATCATGGTGACTGGATGATGCAACTGCACAGTCGGTTCAACACTTAACAGGAGTTTTTATCAAATAAACCACAGCCACAAGAAATCAAGATTCTAGTGTTGGTCTGTAGAGTCTATAAAAAGTGTTTTTTCATGTTTGTTTTATGTCAAAATTAAGTCTAATCTTTACAAATATATTTACAGTGAAAAAAAACATCATCAAAGTCCTATAAAATGTTGTATAATCAGCGTACCAAACAAAACCTTCACAGTGTGAGTCACTCAAATACTGAATGTATGATTTTCTGACCCCTGAACATAACAGCAATCTGAAGGACTTTTGTTTTTGTCCAAACTGAGTTTAAGTATTTTGTTTGCCACCAGAGGGCTCAAGAGAACAGATATGAACTTTCTCTGGGCTTCAGTGAGAATTTGTGAGATAAAAAATATAACATAAAATAAAAAATAACAGGGCGGCATGCTGGCGCAGTGGTTAGCACTGCTGCTGCACAGCAAGAAGGTCCTGAGTTCTCCCTGAGCCGGCAGGGCCTTTCTGTGTAGAGTTTGCATGTTCTCCTTGTGTCCACGTGGGTTCTCTCCGGGTACTACGGCTTCCTCCCACAGTCCAAAGACATGCAGCATAATAGGTTAATTGGTGACTCTAAATTGCCCGTAGGTGTGAATGTGAGAGTGAGTGGTTGTCTGTCTCTGTGTGTCAGCCCAGTGATGAACTGGCGACTTGTCCAAGGTGTACCCTGCCTCTCGCACAATGTCAGCTGGGATAGGCTCCAGCCCCCAGAGAAAGAGATAAGAAGTGAGACAGAATGAAGAATAAACTTTGATTCACTTTTGCTGAATTTAATCAGATAACTCTCAGTCAAACTAAAACACCTTAACATTAAGTGTGTTTCTCTGAGTGTGTGTCTGTGTGTGTGTATTAATAAACACAGTGTGTGCACAGTTGAGACTGCATGAGAGGGTCTCGTAGTCAAAGTGTTCCAGCAGCCTGTAGCAGCTTGTATTTTCTCACCAGCACAGAGATCATATTGAATCATCTGAGGCCTTGAATCAAAAACACTTGTTGTTTTTCCCATTCCCTCAGTCAGCTGAAGTTTGGAGACTATATAAGACAGGTCAACTCTACCACTGTACCTTTGTGAAGACGTGGACGTGGACAGTGAGGGTTGATCTTGGTTTGCTGTTGCTGCTGCTGGCTCTGTGTGGGTCGGGGGCTCAGGGGGAGGATGGAGGCCTCGGAGAAGAATGGACCAAACAGACCACAGAGCAAACCACCCCTGACATCTGGGCTGAGGTGAGGGCACTGAGAGACATGATGGTGGAGCTCAAGGTGGAGCTGAAGGTGGAGCTGAGGAACATGGAGGTCAGAGTGAAGGAGAGTGAGAGCCAGGTGGATGAACTGAAGGCCGAGCTGATCGTCACCAAGATGCTCGTGGAGCAGCTGCAGAGAGAAAATTCTGGTACAGACTGTTTACTTTTCCTGTTGACTGTTGATAATGTTTTAATTTAAGAGTTTGACTGAATCTTTAAAAATGTATATGGTACAGTATGGATAGGATAATCCACGTTCATTTAATGAAACAACGAGACAATAGATCTTACTGTGTAATTTAAACTGTTTAAGAAATTAATTTAACTGTTCACAAACTAAAATCAAACCTCCTCTGTTTTTCAGACCAGGCCACAGAACTGACATCTTTCAAAAATAGACTGACTGCAGCTGAGAAGAAAACAAGTGACCTAGAAAAAGAAAATGCAGGTATTTCACTGACAAACATGATGGTTTAATAAGTTTTATGGTTTGTTTTGGGGCGTGTTCAGACTTTTTTGACTGGAGTGGCCCAAGTGAGGCACCTAAGTACTAACGCACACATATGGACATGTATCCGTGCACTTTGGAATAGCGTCCCTATTTCTCATATCTACTTTAATTTTTCATTCCTTAACAACATTACTGTGCCTTACAATTTCTTACATTCCCGTGTTTATGCATTTAAAAGATGACTAATGTGACCAATCACAACACAACTGAGTGGCACCATACAAACATAATATGAAGCCTCTATACGTTCTTGTTTAAGTCCTCCAGAAGAAATTGTACCGTTTGCAGTGGTACCTCTACCCTCAGACTGTGAGACCCCTTAATTCATCCTCAGCATTACACCACGAAAAATAGATTTATTTTTATGATTTATTGCTATTTATTATTTATTCACTCATTTGCTGTATTTGCTGTTTTTGTGTATGTTTTCTGTTTTTGTGAGTAGCATAAAGGGAACTACAACTAGCATCTCATCATGCAACCCTCTGTTGTAAAATTATTAATAAATTAAATTAAAATTGTAGAAAAAAAAAAGCAATAAAAGTAGGTTACATACAAAAACCCAAACAATGCACATTTCATTTAAAGATACTCAAACAGTTGTTTCAAACCAAAGATCCTGCCTCTTTTCTCATTCTTGAGGATAATGGGTTGGCACTTGGGGGTGTCCAGTGTCCCTCAAACCTCCTCCTGGTATGTGAACAGTGGTAAATGTGGTTTACTACAGGTCAGAGAATTCCAGGGGTCGCAAAATAAACAGTCATTTTAATTTAAGTCAGGTAATAATTGTAAATAAGAATTTGTTCTTAATGACTTGCCAAAACTCCCTGCAATATTTTAAACTGATCTGATGTCTAAAAATGCCAAAAATGACCATTGTCTTGTTTTAGATAAATTTTTGATTAACAATTGTGGAAAGCTAAGCTAACAGACCTGTTGCACTGCTTCATTTTAAAAAAATCAAATTGTGTTTTGGCAGTTCAGTGCTTTCACTGTGAAGCTGCAGCAGCAGCAGGAAATGTTCAGTTTGCATTGACAGCAGTCTTAGAACCCATCAACTATCCTCTGATGATTTAGCATTCTGCATTCCTATGCATCTATCTGTTTATGGAGATTACATCAACAATAACTTGCAGTCAAATTACAAACGTATGAATATTGCAGTACTTTCATCAGTGGGCCATAGGCTAAAATGGTTCAAATTTAACACAACTTTGCCTACTTGTGACAAGTGTCAAGGTGCATGGAGGAAGGAAAGAAGTCTTAAATGGTCAAAGGCACTAAGCTACAGTTAAATATGGTTTAATCTCGTCATGGACATTAACAGTAATTTTCTGAGCAGTGGTTCAACAGATAAGATGGGGGTCAATATAATTTGTTGTGGATGTTAACAGTTTGATATTTTGATGTTCTTCACTGTAATTTTCTTTAACTCTTTAACTCCAGACCTGCAGACCAGACTGAGCAGCAGTGAGAGTGAAATTCTCGTCAGTAAGTCCAGGATTGACCAGCTGGAGAGAGAAAATGCAGGTGATTGTATCTACTCACTCACACACACACACACACACACACACACACACACACACACACACACACACACACACACACACGCACACACACACACACAGGTTAAAGTTAATGACATAAATGTTTTATGTCTCAACAGAGAAACCAAAGGTGGCCTTTTATGCAGCTCTGACTTATGGAGGAGGTGTTGGACCGTACAACACAGACATCGTACTGAAATACAACAAAGTCTTCACCAACAGTGGCGATGCTTACAATCCATCTACAGGTAAACTACTGCAGGTCACATGATGTGGAAAAAATGAACAACACACACATATGTGATCCTGTTAATTTACATAAATAACTTGGTACTTTTTAAATTTTCTACTCTGTAGGTTTCTTCACAGCACCAGTCAAAGGGGTCTACTATTTCCAGTTCACTGTGTGTGATCTCCAAGTGAATAGTATGGGTGTAAAAGTCTTCAAGAACAATCAACAAATCATGCTTAATATGGAGTGGAATTACAATGGGAATTCTATATACATGACCAACTCTGTTATCTTGGAGCTGACAGCAGGAGATGAAATTCACCTGGTTCTCCCATCACGCTATTCAATCTATGATGATGCAAATAACCACAGCACCTTCAGTGGCGCCCTCCTCTTCCAACTGTGAGGATGTTGTTGTTTAGGCTGCTGTGTGATTGATTTATCACAAACCCTGTTGTTATTGGCCACACTGTGATTCTTTAGAAAATGCTGATCTATGTCAGCACCACTGCCTCCAAGACAAATCTCTGTACATTTACTGTATGTTTCAAATAACGTGAATCTGAATCTGACTTCCCTCTTGTGTCGCCACATGAAAACAACATTCAAATAAATCAAAGAAGCACTGAAGTTCTGCTCTTTGTTGTCACTGAGTGAAGGTCTTCATACAGAAACTTTACATGAGACAATTCAATGAGCTGCACTGATGTTCACATGCTGTAACTCTTTAGATTCAATCTCTAAGGGTCACAAGATAAATCTTAGTGGTCATGAGATGATTAATGAGAGAGAAAAGAAGGAAAAACAAAGTACTGCTGAACAAATTTCTATTCAGTTTTGGGACTTTTCTCTAGTTTTTTGTGAATTACTGGATAATCTTACCTGTTCAGGCCTCTAACCGTTATTTAAATGAACCCATGTGAAAAGTTTAAAGGGGAAATGTCTCTTGGGAAGAAAGTTCTGATAAATATTCTTTGACATCTGAAATGTGGCAAAGGGCCTCAGATACACACTGTTTCTTTTAAAGGGGTCACAGGTCAAGAAGGATGGGAACAACTGGTTCAGTCTTTGACAATACATTTGTTTTTCTCAGATTATCATATTTTTATGTAAAACCTGTCAGAGATAAATGTTGTGGAGTAAAAAGTACACAAGTCTATATGATTTACTGCAGCTGGTACTTTTCATACAGCAGAGAAATACTGTCCTCTGGTGATAAAAGTTTAGTATAGCATCAAAGTGTTTGCACAGACCTCAGAGTGCTTCAGTGAGAGGGTATTGTCTTGAACTTTTTTCACTGAACTGCTGGTGCACATGAACATGAATTGTGATTTAGCTGAATAAAAACCTCACCACAGAAAGCACAAAATGTAGTTCTACATCACAGCGTTTACACAAACCATGGTGCACTTTGACTTTTAAGTGAGAGGATATGGGCCTGAAGAATTATGTACTGGCATCTTAGACATGTTTGATTTAAGTCTTGAGTCAAAATTGGACATTTCATTCGACTTTAATTCCAATCAACAGTTTGAGATAAATAGAGAAAATACTGTATGTTGTTAAACAAAATACTCAAAAAGCAACAGAAGAGCAAAATCAAAATAAACACAGTAGAAGATAATCATGGTGACTGGATGATGCAACTGCACAGTGTGTTCAACACTTAACAGGAGTTTATGTCAAATAAACCACAGCCACAAGAAATCTAACCAAGTGTTGGTCTATAGGGCCCATAAAAAAACCATACACTTTTTCATGTTTGTTTTATGTCAAAATTAAGTCTAATCTATACAAATATATTTACAGTGAAAAAAAAACACCATCAAAGTCCTATAAATGTTGTATAATCAGCGTACCAAACAAAACCTTCACAGTGTGAGTCACTCAAATACTGAATGTATGATTTTCTGACCCCTGAACATAACAGCAATCTGAAGGACTTTTGTTTTTGTCCAAACTGAGTTGAAGTATTTTGTTTGCCATCAGAGGGCTCAAGAGAACAGATATTAACTTTGTCTGGGCTTCAGTGAGAATTTGTAAGATAAAAACTTGTAATATTACAAGTAAACTTTACTCATTTCTCTGAATTTAATCAGATAACCCTCGGTAACACTAAAAGGCCTTAGCATTAGAAAAAGTGTGTTTCTCTGAGTGTGTGTCTGTGTGTGTGTATTAATAAACACAGTGTGTGCACAGTTGAGACTGCATGAGAGGGTCTCATAGTCAAAGTGTTCCAGCAGCCTGTAGCAGCTTGTATTTTCTCACCAGCACAGAGATCATATTGAATCATCTGAGGCCTTGAATCAAAAACACTTGTTGTTTTTCCCATTCACTCAGTCAGCTGAAGTTTGGAGACTATATAAGACAGGTCAACTCTACCACTGTACCTTTGTGAAGACGTGGACGTGGACAATGAGGGTTGATCTTGGTCTGCTGTTGCTGCTGCTGGTTCTGTGTGGGTCAGGGGCTCAGGGGGAGGATGGAGACCTCGGAGAAGAATGGACCAAACAGACCACAGAGCAAACCACCCCTGACATCTGGGCTGAGGTGAGGGCACTGAGAGACATGATGGTGGAGCTCAAGGTGGAGCTTAAGGTGGAGCTGAGGAACATGGAGGTCAGAGTGAAGGAGAGTGAGAGCCAGGTGGATGAACTGAAGGCCGAGCTGATCGTCACCAAGATGCTCGTGGAGCAGCTGCAGAGAGAAAATTCTGGTATAGACTATTTACTTTTCCTGTTGACTGTTGATAATGTTTTAATTTAAGAGTTTGACTGAATCTTTAAAAATGTATATGATATGGATAGTTACGACAATCCAGCTTTATTAAATGAAACATACAATAGATCTTAATGTGTAATGTAAACTGTTTAAGAATTTAATTTAACTGTTCACAAACTAAAATCAAACCTCCTCTGTTTTTTCAGACCAGGCCACAGAAGTGACATCTTTGAAAAATAGACTGATTGCAACTGAGAAGACAACAAGTGACCTAGAAAAAGAGAATGCAGGTATTTCACTGACAAACATGATGGTTTAATAAGTTTCAGGTGCATGTCCAGACTTTTTTGACTGGGGTGGCCCAAATGAGGTGCTGATTTATGCAGCGGTAGCATAAAGTACATTCATACACACACAGGTACGCACGTGCGCATGTATGGACATGTATATGTGCATGTTGGAATAGCATTACTGTACTATTTGTCATATCTGCTTTAATGACTCACATTTCAGTTTCTTACATTCCTGTTTAAAACATGTATTTAAAAGGTAAATAGTCTGACCAGTCATAACACAACAAAGTTGCACCATATAAATATAATATAAAGCTTCCATACTTTATTCTTTTAGTCTTTAAAAAGAAATTGTACCTCCATTGTATGTCAGTTTTCAGGCTGTGAAACTCTTTAATTCATCCTCATAATTCCACATGAAAAATATTTTTACTTTTAATATTTATGTGTATGTATTATTTATTCGCACATTTTCTGTATATAGTTTTTTGTGGTGTTTTTGTTCTGTTTTTCTGAGTAGCATAAAGAACATTTCACACCATTTCTCCTTGGCCTATTAACTCATCTGTCTGAGGTACCTCTCAAATGACCCTGCATACAGCTGTTGCCTTCTTACTAGCGTCATTGACAACATGATCATTGAGTCTATTTAGTCATTAGTCTCAAGTCTCAGTCAAGTCTAAACTTATGAATCCCAAGTCAAAGTCAAGTCTTTTCTTAGTGTTTGTCAAGCAAATCTCAAGTCCTCAAAAGTGTTACTTAAGTCTGACTTAGGTCAAGTCATGTGACTAATTAAGTACCATACACTTAATGGTACTAGTAAGACATAACAAGCCATAATATTGTTCATATTAGACACCATACACCCAACAATACACTAGTAAGACCAACAAAGCTTTTCTTTATCTCAAACAGATTAAAACAAAGCTCTAATCCCACACCAGTTACCATGTCACTATCCAACCGTAATATAATCAGATTATGGAAACCATTGCATCTTTATTTACTTATTATTATTATGAAACCATTATGAGACTTTTCCTGCAGGCTAATTAGGGACACAATAAACAGAACTGGACTGTAAACAAAAGTGTATAATTTTCAACACTTAGACCCATATTAGACTTTGTTAGAGGGTCATTAGGGACACATGATTCA
The DNA here is from genome assembly GCA_034769285.1 of Lutjanus argentimaculatus. NCBI lineage: Eukaryota > Metazoa > Chordata > Actinopteri > Lutjaniformes > Lutjanidae > Lutjanus > Lutjanus argentimaculatus. The sequence goes on along the minus strand of JAWZSL010000004.1, from coordinate 18,784,973 downwards.
GCCTCACAATTTATCAAAAAAATTGTGTCTCCATAACAAAATAAAATCTATTCTTTCAACAAAAGTGGATAAAACAAAAACCTCACATTACTACAACACCTACGTTTGTACACAGTTTCAACAACAGCTGGAGACCACAAAGATTTTCCCTCTGCTGATTGGCTGAGCTGTTTAGCTAAGTTGAGCAACGGGCATGTGCGGAGATGTGCTCATTCACCACATTCACAAGGCGGCCATTTTCCTCTGACATCACACTCAGGTGAAGCTCAAATGTCGTACTGCTAGGAGGTAGTTAATGTTAATGCAAGATGTTGTTTAACAGTTGCTAATGAGTTATCAAATATGTTGTTTTATTTTGAAATATGGCCTGATGTCCATCCAGATTTTCACTGTCAATTGTGTTTTCAGCTGCTGTTCATTCAGGACATGGTAAAATGATAATGATTTGTCAGATTTCTCATCTTTATTCAACTTACAACCTGGAATGCAGCAGTATGACATTTAACCCATTTTGTTATTCAAGCATTAGACATTAAGTCACAGTTAAATATGGTTCAATCTTGTCATGGACATGTACAGTAGTTTTTAATACATTTTTGAGCACTGGACAAACAGATAAGATGTAGGTCAAGATGCTATAATTTCTTGTGCATCTTATTACTTTGATATTTTGATGTTCTTCTCTGTAATGTTGTTGCATTAACTCCAGATCTGCAGACCAGACTGAGCAGCAGTGAGAGTGAACTTGGCGTCAGTAAGTCCAGGATTGATCAGCTGGAGAGAGAAAATGCAGGTGATGAAGTGTGTCAGAGCACTGATGCTCTTATTGTGACTAAATCTTTAAAAGTCAATCAAAAACAATCTACTGCATATTTTTAAACATTGTTAGCAAAAAGGGAATGACAACTTAATCTTGTCCTTCAAGTCTGTGTTGTATAATGAGAAATAAATTTAACTTGTACGTTGTACAGTTAGGATAATTTAGCCACATTTTATCAAACATACAACAGAACTTGTGTAATTTAAACTGTTTCAAAAATTAGTTTAACCATTGCCAAGGAAAAATGAAACTTTGTTTTTCAAACCACAAAACTAGACTGATCGCCACCAAGAGCAAAACAAGTGACGTAGAAAAAGAGAATGCAGGTATTTTACGAACAAACGTGATGGTTTACTAAGTTTCATGGTTTGCTGTTGTCTGTGCTGTTATGAACATATTTAGGTAATTGTTCTAAATTTTGAGACCAACAAATTGATTAGAATTCATCCTGAGGGGGACGAGAATGTGTGAATCAAATTTCAAGGCAATCAATCCAATATCTGTTTGGACATTTCAATCAAAACCACAAATGTCAGTCTCATGGTGGCAGTAGGATTTATCCAGCTCTAATCTACATAATTTGTTGTGCATGTTAATAGTTCGATATTTTGTTGTTTTCTGTAACTCTCTGTCACTGCATTAACTCCAGACCTGCAGACCAGACTGAGCAGCAGTGAGAGTGAAATTCTCGTCAGTAAGTCCAGGATTGATCAGCTGGAGAGAGAAAATGCAGGTGTTGATTGTATCTACTCATCCACAGCACACATAGATCACATCTTAAGTCCAGGTTGAGGTTAACCCCTTTCTTCATTAACTTTTTTGTGTGAACAGAGAAACCAAAGGTGGCCTTCTATGTAGCTCTGACTGATGCAGGAAGTGTTGGACCATACAACACAGACATCACACTGAGATACAGCAAAGTCTTCACCAACACTGGCAATGCTTACAGTCCATCTACAGGTAAAATACTGCAGGTCACATGAGCATACGTGGTTGTGTAAATTACATACACTAATTGTTACTGTTTTTCATTTTCTACTCTGTAGGTTTCTTCACAGCACCAGTCAAAGGGGTCTACTATCTCCAGTTCACCTTGTTAAGTACTGAAGCAGGTCATATGGGTGTATATGTGTACAAGAACAACCAAAGGATTATTTTTAATGTGAAGTGGAACAAAACTCATGAGAATGAACACATCACTAACTCTGTTATCTTGGAGCTGACAGCAGGAGATGAAATTCACCTGGTTCTCCCATCAGGCCATTCGCTCTATGATGATGCAAATAACCACAGCACCTTCAGTGGCGCCCTCCTCTTCTCACTGTAAGGATGTTGTTGTTTAGGCTGCTGTGTGATTCATTTTTCACAAATCCTGTTGTTATTGGGGCGCCCCTATAGCTCAGTTGGTAGGACGTGCGCCCCATGTACTGAGGCTGTTAGTCCTCTGAAGTGGCCGCTGGTTTGACTCCTGCCTGTGGCTCATTTGCTGCGTGTCATCCCCTCTCTCTACCCACTTTCCTGTCAATTCTTCAGCTATCACTGTCACAATAAAGGCAAAAGCCCAAAAAAATTATCTTAAAAAAAAAAACCAAACACCCTGTTGTTATTGGCCACACTGTGATTCTTTAGAAAATGCTGATCTATGTCAGCACCACTGCCTCCAAGACAAATCTTTGTACATTTACTGTATGTTTCAAATAATGTGAATCTGAATCTGACTTCCCTCTTGTGTCGCCACATGAAAACAACATTCAAATAAATCAAAGAAGCACTGAAGTTCTGCTCTTTGTTGTCATTGTGTGAAGGTCTTCATACAGAAACTTTACATGAGACAATTCAATGAGCTGCACTGATGTTCATAAACTGTAACTTCAATCTCTAAGGGTCACAAGATAAATCTTAGGGGTCATGAGATGATTAATGAGAGAGAAAAGAAGGAAAAAACGAAGTTCTGCTGAACAAATTTATATTCAGTTTTGGGACTTTTCTCTGGTTGTTGCCTTTTTGTAAATTATTGGATAATCTTACCTTTTCAGGCCTCTAACAGTTATTTAAATGAGCCCGTGTGAAAAGTTTAAAGGGGAAATGTCTCTTTGGAAGAAAGCTCTGATAAATATTCTTTGACATCTGAAATGTGGCAAAGGGCCTCAGATACACAACTGTTTCTTTTAAAGGGGTCACAGGTCAAGAAGGATGGGAACAACTGATTCAGTCTTTGACAATTTTTCTGGGATTATCATATTTTTATGTAAAACCTGTCAGAGATAAATGTTGTGGAGTAAAAAGTACACAAGTCCATATGATTTACTGCAGCTGGTACTTTTCATACAGCAGAGAAATACTGTCCTCTGGTGATAAAAGTTTAGTATAGCATCAAAGTGTTTGCACAGACCTCAGAGTGCTTCAGTGAGAGGGTATTGTCTTGAACTTTTTTCACTGAACTGCTGGTGCACATGAACATGAATTGTGATTTAGCTGAATAAAAACCTCACCACAGAAAGCACAAAATGTAGTTCTACATCACAGTGTTTACACAAACCATGGTGCACTTTGACTTTTAAGTGAGAGGATATGAGCCTGAAGAATTACGTACTGGCATCTTAGACATGTTTTGATTTAAGTCTTGAGTCAAAATTGGACATTTCATTCGACTTTAATTCCAATCAACAGTTTGAGATAAATAGAGAAAATACTGTATGTTGTTAAACAAAACACTCAAAAAGCAACAGAAGAGCTGCAGGTCTAACAAACCAACACAGTCCACTAATGCTGATATTTTCCCTGCATTTGGATCCAAATCAAAATAAACACAGTAGAAAATAATCATGGTGACTGGATGATGCAACTGCACAGTGTGTTCAACACTTAACAGGAGTTTATGTCAAATAAACCACAGCCACAAGAAATCTAACCAAGTGTTGGTCTATAGGGCCCATAAAAAAACAAAACACTTTTTCATGTTTGTTTTATGTCAAAATTAAGTCTAATCTATACAAATATATTTACAGTGAAATAAAAACATCATCAAAGTCCTATAAAATGTTGTATAATCAGCATACCAAAGAAAACCTTTACAGTGAGAGTCACTCAAATACTGAATGTATGATTTTCTGACCCCTGAACATAACAGCAATCTGAAGGACTTTTGTTTTTGTCCAAACTGAGTTGAAGTATTTTGTTTGCCACCAGAGGGCTCAAGAGAACAGATATTAACTTTCTCTGGGCTTCAGTGAGAATTTGTAAGATAAAAACTTCTAATATTACAAGCAAAAGACAATCATAATGTTCTAACAGAGGATAGTTTCTACATAAATTTATAAAATATCAGAGAGAAAGACAAAAGAAGTGAGACAGAGTGAAGAAAAAAACTTTACTCACTTCTCTGAATTTAATCAGATAACCCTCAGTCACATTAAAAGGCCTCTGCATTAGAAAAAGTGTTTCTCTGAGTGTGTGTCTGTGTGTGTGTATTAATAAACACAGTGTGTGCACAGTTGAGACTGCATGAGAGGGTCTCATAGTCAAAGTGTTCCAGCAGCCTGTAGCAGCTTGTATTTTCTCACCAGCACAGAGATCATATTGAATCATCTGAGGCCTTGAATCAAACTATCAAACACAAACACATGTTGTTTTTCCCATTCACTCAGCCAGCTGAAGTTTGGAGACTATATAAGACAGGTCAACTCTACCACTGTACCTTTGTGAAGACGTGGACGTGGACAATGAGGGTTGATCTTGGTCTGCTGTTGCTGCTGCTGGCTCTGTGTGGGTCGGGGGCTCAGGGGGAGGATGGAGGCCTCGGAGAAGAATGGACCAAACAGACCACAGAGCAAACCACCCCTGACATCTGGGACGAGGTGAGGGCACTGAGAGACATGGTGGTGAGGCTCGACGTGCTCATGGAGATGCTGCAAAGAGAGAATATTGGTACAGACTTGTTACTTTTCCTGTTGATTGCAATGTTTTCCATTAAGTGAAGTGAGCTCCAAATAAAGTCAATATTGTATGGATAGGATAATGTGGTTACATTTAGTGTAATAACAGATCTCAGTGAGGTAATTAACCGTTCACAAACAAAAATCAAACTTCTCTTGTTTTTCAGTCCTCGCTGCAGACCTGATGTCTTTGGAGACTAGACTGACTGCCACAGAGAGGAGAACAAGTGACCTAGAAAAAGAGAATGCAGGTATTTTACTGACAAACATGATGATTTAATAAGTTTCATAGCTTGTTGTTTCTATGCTATTATTTTAACCTGTATTAATGTTTGCATATGTACATCTTTAAACATAAGTTCAGTTTCAGCATATTTAAAAATAAAATAAAATACAACTTAAAGTGTTGAAAATGTTTAGATATTTGGTCATAAAGCAAAGTGTTGGCTAGAAATGTGACCCAGTAATGGTGCTAGAAGAAAATGAATAAGATCACCATAGTGATAAGACTTGATTGAGGTGTGAATGTGTGTACTGAAATTCAAGGCAACGTATCCAATATCTGACACAGTATTTCACTCACAGCAACAAATTTCAATCTCATGGTGGTGCCAGTGGAAGTCAGGGGATCACCAAAGTCAATAGGATTAAACTTCTGGAGATCATACTGGAATTTGTTGTGCATTTGATATTTTGATTCTTCTCTGTAACTCTCTGTCACTCATTAACTCCAGACCTGCAGACCAGACTGAGCAGCAGTGAGAATGAACTTCTCGTCAGTAAGTCCAGGATTGACCAGCTGGAGAGAGAAAATGCAGGTGATGATTGTGGTTTTAAGAACCACAACCTTCCCTAAAATGTAGCAAATCATTTAGTTGCCCAGACTCAACCGAACCTTAACCACATAAGTGTTGAATTACTTCTGTGAATCATTTTTGTAACTGGCATGTTGCCTGTTTTGAATGGCACCAACAAATTTTATCATTATGTTGTTAAATCCTGTCATGGACCTTTACAATGATTTCTAGTCCATTTTGAGCAATGGTTTAATAGCTAAGATGCCAAGATACTGTATAAAAGCTGTTGTGTATGTTAATAGTTTGATATTTTGATGTTCTTCTCTTTAACTCTTTAACTCCAGATCTGCAGACCAGACTGAGCAGCAGTGAGAGTGAAATTCTCATCAGTAAGTCCAGGATTGACCAGCTGGAGAGAGAAAATGCAGGTGATGATTGTGTCTACTCATCACACACACACACACACACACACACACACACACACACACACACACACACACACACACACACACACACTCACACACACACAACTTCTTTAGTCCAAGTTAAATTTAATGACATAAATGTTTTATGTGTCAACAGAGAAACCAAAGGTGGCCTTTTATGCAGCTGTGACTAATGGAGGAAGTGTTGGACCGTACAACACAGACATCACACTGAAATACAGCAAAGTCTTCACCAACAGTGGCGATGCTTACAGTCCATCTACAGGTAAACTACTGCAGGTCACATGATCTGGAAAAAATGAACAACACACACATATGTGATTCTGTAAATTTACATAAATAACTTGGTACTTTTTAAATTTTCTTCTCTGTAGGTTTCTTCACAGCACCAGTCAAAGGAGTCTACTATTTCCAGTTCACTGTGTGTGGTGTCCAAGCAAATAATGTGGGTGTACAAGTCTTCAAGAACAACCAACTCATCATGCATAATGCAGAGTGGAATGACAATGGGCATTATAGGTACATCACTAACTCTGTTATTTTGGAGCTGATGGCAGGAGATGAAATTCATGTGGTTCTCCCATCAGGCCATTCTCTTCTTGACGATGTAAATAACCAAAGCACCTTCAGTGGTGCCCTCCTCTTCCCACTGTAAGGATGTTGTTGTTCAGGCTGCTGTGTGATTGATTCGTCACAAACCCCGTTGTTATTGGCCACACTGTGATTCTTTAGAAAATGATGATCTATGTCAGCACTGCTGCCTCCAAGATGAATGTTTCAAATAATGTGAATCTGAATCTGACTTCTCTCTTGTGTCGTCACATGAAAACAACATTCAAATAAATCAGAGAAGCACTGAAGCTCTGGATGCTCTGTATCATTGAGTGAAGGTCTTACATACTGTAACTGTTTAGAGTCAATCCCTAACAACAACTAAATGTTTAGTTATGGTATTAATTTTACCTTATTTTCAAAGTGATGACATTAACATAGTTCTTTTTTTTTTTTTTTTAACTGTCAGCACCAGTGGTGGAATACGTATTCAGAAGTAAAAGTACTCGTTCTGCAGTAAAATGTCGTCTGTAACTGTTATATTATTACATCTGACATCATTAGACTGGTAATACTGATGCAACAATGTTCAAGCAGCATTTTACTGTTGTAGCTGGCTGAGGTGGAGCTAGTTTTGTTATTTTAAAATAGTTAGATGGTTTAGGCCAGTGTTTCCCAACCTAGGGTATGGGCCCCTCTAAAAGGTCACAAGGTAAATCTGGGGGGTTGTGAGATGATTGATGAGGTGAGAAAGAAGAAAAAACAGAATTCCGATATTCAAGATTATATCAACTTTTGGGACTTTTTTCTGATTGTTGCCTTTTTTTTCTCACACAATGAATAATTTTACCTCTTTAGACCTCAAACAGTTATTTATGTGAATGAAACATGTGAGAAATGAGAGATAACAACTCATAGAAATCTGAAACATGGCAAAAGGCCCCAACTACACACCTTCTTTTTAAAGGGTCACAAGTCAAAAGGGTTGGCAACCACCATTGTTTTTTTTGTTTTTTTTGTTTTGTTTTGTTTTGTGTTTTTTTCTATAATTAGCTTCTTTTTTCTGAAAATCTTTATCTTAAAAATAGCCAGCAGCTACATGTCAGATAAATGTAGTGTAGTATGAGGGACATTATTTCCCTCTAAAATGTAGTGAAGTAGCACATCAAAATTTAGTTTCCCATCACTGGCTACATTATATGAGTCTGGACAGACGGATGTAAACTGTAACTTGATTGGTTGGTGGAGACACACAACTGTGAGAAAGTAATTCTATTTTTTGACTGCTCTGTTTTATACAACCCTTGACACCTGACTTCTCACTCTTCTTAACCAGCTTCTAGGGGCTGCAAGTGATCAGCAACTGCTTCAGTTTGAGTTTTCAGCTTGTTTCAGCTCAGGACAATGTATGTGGAGGTCATATTAATGTTGGTGGAACTTTACAAATCTCCACTGGTTGCATCTGGCAGTTGTGGTGGCATTGCAGTAGGTGCTTCACCATTTGTTGCCTGGCGGGGATCTGCACTCTACTGGGTGACCGCTTCTAGTTACAGTATGACTTTTTGAGTTGCAGCCCAAAATGCGTGTTGTGAGGTTACAGTGACCTTTGACCTCTGACAACCAAATGCAATCAGTTCATCCAGGAGTCCATCAGTCATTTGTGCTAAATTTGAATAAAGGTGTTCTTGAGATATTGTATTCACAAAAACGATATGACCCGGAAACACAATGTCTGTGGCCACTGTCGCTGGTGTGGAGGCATTAAAATGTCTTTTTCAAAAACTGTGAATCAGAGAGGCACTTCAACATACAGTGATGAATGTGCACAAAAATGGCTAAGCTGATCTGTCATCTATTGTTAATCACACACAAGCGATTGCATGATGCCCTCCAAGCTTGTGTCAGGTAAAGATTAATAAAATGCAGTTTAGCATCTAATCAAATAGCAGCAAAAAATGCATTCGTTAAACAGGTAAATGCACTCAGGACAGAATGAACAATAAAGCAGTGGGGTGCTGATAGTATGAAGAGATGTAACTGTGATATATACAAAATAAACAAACCCCCTCAGTGCATGGACTGTCCAACACCTTACAGAAAAATAAAAGAAATGGGTCAACATGAAAAACACTACTGTTCGGAAACACTGCACCTAAATGACAGATTTCCCGTCTTCGCCCTAGTGGCTTCCCACTTTTGTTTGTTTTTAATTTGCAGAGAAAAATAGCTGAAATGAGGCAGACTGGATGCTCCATCAGTAATAAAAAAGAAACTTTCCCTGTTACAGAATCACTTTAAGGGCCCTTAGCTGCATAAACTGTCTCAATGGCAATGATGGATCCGCTCGGATGAGATTATGATTACACACAAAAAAGGATTTTCTAAGAACTAAAGAAGAGTGAGGGAGATAAGTGGATGAGGGAGAGGGTTTCCCTCACAGGGACTCATCACAGCGTGATGTCCAGCAGCCACAGGAATATCAGATTTAGGAGAATGAGTATCATTCAGAGGGTTCATTTTGCCTGGAGATGGGTTTCCTACCTCTTTATCTATGGAAACCCTAAGACTGTTCCTCCCATCTGTTTCAGCTGTGATCTGTCCTATGGCATTTGGCACACAGATTAGAGTAAGAGGAGAGAAGGGGCAGGGGTACATTTAGAGACTGTGAATCACATTCTAGGCACCGCTGACTGGACAGGAAGGGCTGCAAAGACATAAAGGAGTGAAATCACATCCTACACACAGAGGGAAGAAGAGAATAGGCCTTTGAAGGGGTTTTGCTGTGAAGGCATTTAAAGGAGTGAAATAATTGGATGCTGGAGGCCTCGTCTCAGCAAAAGCAAGAATGCAAACCCCATTCTTTCCATGAGTGTGAGACATGTGGAGGAGGTAACGTTGGGTGACACAGGTTGTCATCCTGCAAAATCCCAACCAAGGGGTTTTAATATCTTTTCTTTCACACTACACCATACATTCAATATAAACAGAATTAGGGCATTTTTCTCCACAATTGTATCTTGGGAAGAAGCCAAGTTATACTTAGGTACCAGGGGATGTACACACTGTATTGCTTCTTCAGAGATATTGATCCTTTCATGGTTACTCTGCTACACTGCAGATGAAAGTGAGCTGCTTCCCTGCTTGGTATCACCCCGGTGAACTTGGCGAGGATTGAATGAATGGCTGAGAAAGAAATAGAGGCAGAACAGCTGAATGTAATCCCTGCTCTTACTCCTACTCTTACTGCCACTGGGCTGTGGTTTAAAGAACAATAGGACGAGGACTGGGCAGGCTTATCCTCACTCATCCTCATTCAGATTATGGTAATTGACTGGAGCTGAGTTAAGGTTATGTCACTAATATTTCATTCAAACGTGTCACAGTTAATCTACACAAATAAGACGCTAACTAGAACCATAAAGGTTCTTTGGCTTGTCCGCATAGGAGAACCCTTTTTGGTTTCTCTTATAACCCTTTATATGAGGTTCTACTTATAATCCTTGCAGAGAGTTCTACCTAGAACCCAACATAAAGGGTTCAACCTAGAACCATCTTTGAAAGTATTCACCAGAACTCCCTTTGAGAGGTTCCACAGAGAACCCTTCTGTGATGTAATGGTTCTATACAGAGCTCTCTGGAGGTTCCAGCCAGAACCTTTCCAACTTCTAAGGATGCTAACAAGAACCCACCCAGCAATTTCTACTGAAATATTTATATTCTTTTTTTTAATATTCTACTTGCATGAATCTGACTGTGCAGGTTGATATTGAAACAAAAATATTACAGAAAAGACAAAACTTATTTTAAATTACTTTTCTCAAAGTTTTAGTAATTTCATTTGAAGATTTGTAATATTTTGAGCATTTCTCTTAAAATAAATGTACTTATTTATTTATTTTGAGGTTCCTCCAAGTACCAGTAGAGGGAGCTTGAGTACCGCTGGTAGTAATCATACCATGACAAATAGTGCTGAGTTATAAAAAGGGGCATGGCTAACATATAGGTTGTGAGGCAAGCTGTCACCAATGAAAAATGAATGACCCCAACAACTGTCTAAAACAGTTCATGTGTTATGAGAGGGAGGACTAACTGGCACCATTGAAATTGGAACTCTCAGCTGAGACCAATGACACCTCCCACAAGGGTATATGACAGTGATGCTCAACTTGGCCCCTAGTGGTGTGCCAGGTGGCCCTCAAACCATTTTCTAATTCAGAATGAAATTAAACTGAGTCACACTGTTTTACCCAGAAAGGAGCGAGAGATGTGTCAGTTTGATGGGCTGTACATCATGATGGGATAAATAAGGCTGTTAATAACAGTGCAGGCTGATCCATGTGTGATAGCCTTTCGGGCTTTGCAAAGTGCAGCAGGATCCATTGGTGAGCTGCGGGGGAAGAGAACTATTAGCTGAAGAGGATCAAAAGTTAGAAATGAGGATAAGTGTATACACTCTCAAATGTTACCAAAGCAACGCCACTTGACGATACGTCAAGTTCTTCACAATATAGCATAACAGCGGTCTTAAGTCCTTTCTGACCAGATTTGAGTTGAATAAGGTCAACCTGCTTGGAGGAGCAGTCAAAGCCTAAAACGTGCCATTCTATGGCGAGATATTGTCATGTAGATGTGTTCAGGATGGGACTGTAATCAATGATGTGCAGTTTGGTGCAGATCGGTTGATTTATACTAAAGTTACAGCAACTTCCTGTTTCATGGCGAGACATCAAAATTCCTCACCATGCCACGCCCTCCAAAAATGTTGCAACGAGGTCGGGTGCCCCCCAGACACCAGCCGAACACAGGAGGCGACAGCTGAGCCGCGACCGTCGGAGTCTTGTGATACATCGGCGCCATGTTTACATGCTACCTGGAGGTTACAGTTGACATTTCGGCTAAAAACATGGTGTAAATGGCGTCTTTTGTGGTTAAATTTTAATGTCACAGACACTTGGATTACACCACATGAGCAGGATGGAGACATTTTGTGTTTGTTTTGTGTTCTTTTTTTTTACATTTTATTTGTGGTCTCCATTCACTGCCATTGTACTGGATTTGGCTGCAACACTGTTTTCTGCTGAAACTCCAGGATTGTTTAGTGAACTGAAGATCTTCATCCATCCTCACATCGGCAAAGGGATGAGTACATATTGAGTGGATTATCATTCTTTACTGTATATAAAAGCTAACAAATTCATCAGCACATTAAAGTAAGGACCTAATAGTTAATGTTCTATATCCGAATGCCCAAATTCAGTAAACAATCTTGTTTTGTATTATCAGCTTTGGATGTTCAGTAAAACACAGAACACAGTTCCTGGAGGACCATGCAGAGTTTGATATACAGGGGAGCTACAGGGTTTCCCTGAAAGCCTCATTGAGAAATTTAGGGTGAACTCTAAAAAAAAAAGATCCCTCTGACCACTTGTCAGCACGTATGTTTATATATGCATTTTTGTGCATATATGTCCAAACATTTGCATAAACACAATGCTATTTATTCCTGCTGTGGCCATCCTTAAAAGGGGTGCACTCAGTACTTGGAGCACACTGTATACACCACATCGCTGTGTACCTTCTGAACATATTAATGTTCACTTATGCTCAACATTAGATAGGCATACAGATATGGGTGGAGCCTTCTGTCCGTGCTCTGTGTTCAGTATTTCTGCACGTTTTTTGAAAAGTATCTCCTGTAGTCGTGGGAGGCAATGTAGTGTTGCCAATAGTTCAAGAAGTTCACATGTTGAGATGTCACATCCAGCTGGTTCAGCCATGAAGAACACACAGCCTTACAATTCAAAATTGTTACAGGCAATAATAACATCAGAGAAGTGGGTTTTAAATTTCGGACTATTGACGTTTCTGCATCAATTCATTCTTTTAAGAGAGAATTGCGATTCATTTAGGAACAATTTTTTCCCCCACCCCTGAGCTCCTTGCACAGCATGTAGAACATACAGAATGAGAGAACAGCCAAATGTTTTGGGGAGCCGCGCTTACAGCTGTTGTGTTCACTGTTACAGGGTGACATCAACACCAAGACGAGGCAGGAGGAGTTTAGTGAACATCCATGTTCTCCATTAGCATTCCTTTAGCCTTTGGAGGCATTTTATTTGATTCATTTATTTGATGAGTGGCCATTACAAATACTAGGGAGGACACATTTCCATATTTTATACATTTAGGATGATGACACAACCTCCTGTCACCCACAGCATTTATGTGCTTGCGTCTGAGAGTGTTTGCATATGCTCATACTGTATGTGCATGTGCATGCACACGTGTATATGTGTGTGTGTGAGTTGTGCACTTGTCTGTACCTGGCAAGGTCAGTGCCTCACATCAGTCATCTAGGCCGATGGGATTTCTTTAATCTGTCAAATCTGTCAACAGTTGACTGCACGGAACAAATGACAGATGCAGACTGACTGTTTTATATCTACAGGGCTTGTTTCAGTGCGATTTATATGTGTGTGATGTGTGTGGGGTGTGTGTGTGTGTGTGTGTGTGTGTGTGTGTGTGTGTGTGTGTGTGTGTGTGTGTGTGTGCGTGTGTGTGTGCGTGTTACATCCGTATGCTTCTGTCTTTGTTGAGACAAACCTATATATGGGTATTTCTTGTGTTATACTATAATCGCTTGCAGCCTCAGTGGGAACTAACCAGCCAGCAATATGAGAACTTCATCTTTTTATTGTTTATCCTCTCCATTTGTCTCGACGCAGGGAGAATAACGGACGAAAGACAGACAGTTTTATTTTGGTTCAAACAGGCCGTTATAGAGTCTTTCTGGCGCAACTCACAGAGAGAGTGCCTCCTTTAGCTGATAAACTTTGTCAATGAGATGCAAATCCATGCAGCACTGAGGAAGGAAAGAGCCAACAGAGCTGGCCTACTGCACACATACACACACACACACACACACACGCACACACATGCACACACATACACACAACACAACATTAAAGCCAAAGTTTCTCCTTCAAACGCTTCAACATGCATGCATATGCTGAGACACTGCATCGTAAAAATGTCCTCTTGATCAGTCACTTAGTGATTCACACACCACCGGTGTCAGCTTCAGCACACAGAGCTGTCTGGGCAATCCTGTGCACAAATTGAATCAAGCCAATCATCCTCACAGAATCTAATTATTCTGCAATACAGGTATTCCATGTGGGCTTTTATTCAATAACAGAAAAATTGTATTCCAAAACATTATATACCCATTTCAGCTTTAAAATATAACTAAAGGTTTTTGGTTGATTCAGTTTGATTGGAGTACTGTAAATGGGATTTATTAATCAATGGTAAATGTTACATACAGGGACTTTTATTCTGATGAGGAGAATCTGGGTGAGAGTCATAGTCACAGAAGCAGATGTAAGTGTAAATTACCTAAAATCTTGTGTGTCATTCCTGAATTTGTGCCATTTCATCTTCAGTGAACAAAAAGAGGAAAAAGATTTTGACATTTTCTTTCTCTGTTGGAAGGCTATTTTGAGATATTTCTGTGCTTATACCTGAGAGAACTAGAAAACAGGTTGGTTTTATCTCCACATATTTACTTTATGCTGTTTTCAAGGCTCTTTGTTAGAAGGCAGGCCCACTCAATTTATGTGAATTCTTGACATTTAAATACTCCCCAGTAAATAGTACATGCGTCACACATCATTGACTAACCTGTGTTAGTCAATATGTTTGCAACAGACGAACACAGATCGACTGGCCTGGCACTTTTACAGCACTTATTTTCACCCCATGACAAGAAAGCGATGTATGCAGTTCAGACCCCTGAGCAGGATGAGGACATAAAGAAAACCAACAAATAATGTTGTGTTTATGTCGACAGTTATTATTTCAAAAGTGAAGTCAGCTTCTATTAAATATATATTTTAAATTACATAAATTATTTAAAAACAATTTGGGGTGGGGGCAACTTCATGTTTTTCAGAAGTTGGGTGGATTCGTATCTTGCATCCCCCCTGGTGTAAAGGTGATTACTGTAAATGACCTAAAATCTCTTGAAAGTAAAAAACATGTGGCATCCATGAGTTTGTGCCATTTTGTCTTGAACAGACAAGGTGAGTAAAAACATTTTGACATTTACTCTTGATGCATGACTAATACCAAGATTAGACTGCACAATATTTTTGAGAGGTCAGTGTGTCAGATTAGGTCATCAGAGAGACAGAAATCCGTGCCGTGACTCAGCCGGGAGACATCACAGATGTCATGTTGGAATCAGATCTTCCAATCAGGTGATTAGGAAGGTGCCAGGGTTTAACTCTGACATTAGTGTTCCATCTGATAGCGTAAAATCAAATGTTTACGCATGCAATCATGGTTATATGAATTGAAAGTAAACCTGGAACAATTCATTTCTCGATGGTGGAGCTGGGCTCTGTCATTTCCTTCCTTGAAGCATACAATGTGCAGAGGATGGTAGTCAGTTGGTTAAAGGTTCACTGAAATGAAATCAATTATGATTTCTCTGCTGTTTCACTATTGTGCACTGAAGAGTGTGCACCCATGATTCGAATTACGGGGGAGCTAAGGGGAGCTGGGCTCACCTGAAAAGGACATGAGCTCCCTGAAAGCCGACATTTGGGGACATTTGAGGGGAGCTCTAATATATGGTTGGTCCTGAAATAAATAATAACAGTGAAAATATGGCAAAGTTTTGTGTTTATTCGCACATTTTATGTATTGTCACTAATTTACACAATGCTGTGTGCGCTGTTGTGTGCACCGCCATGACTGCTGCGCTGTCCGTGGTTCTGACACGGAGCAGAGGCTGACTGATAGACTTAACATGTTACTTCAGTTCCTGTTTGCTTTTCGTTGTTGCAAATTGAACTTTTGGTCTGAATTCCACTTTCTCCTGATTCTAACAATCCACAGACAGAAGGAAACGACAGTGAGCCTGAAAGGACAGTCAGTAAAGAGAGAGTGTGTGAGAGAGAGATGCACGCAGCAGAACAACTGTTTCTCTGTGTCTATGACATTTCATAAAGTTGTCCCATGTAAAAACAAATGTGAGTTAATTTTGATTTAAGATCTCTCCACATTAGTTTACATCACAAAGATCAGATTATGACGTTGATATTGAGGCCAAAACGCACTAAAGGCGTCTGACTCTCGCGTTTTGAGGTCACCCATTGTTCTAAATGGCAGAACGCGCACTGAGAGCATCTTGATCGCGTGTCAATTCGCCTTAATGCCTCCACTCCGAACTTGTTTACATTTTGAAGCGTCAAATGAGGACCAGAGGTGTTTTTCTGCACCAGCAGTAGTGTTTGGGGAGAGTTAAATGGAATGGGGGGGGGTAGGGCTCCCCACGAAAGCCACTGTGTAATTCGAACCCTGTGTGCACCTATTTGTCAATGTACAGAAATTATTGTGGAAGTTGGAGAAAAATTCTGACATGCAATTTTTTTTTGTCTGGAAGTTAGGCATTCCATGCGCTGCATTGGTTGCCACTGTGGTAAATCTTCCACACAAATGTAGCACAGAATTTTCAAATAAGAGATTTTTTGCAAAATAAAATGTGAATTAGGTCCTATTTGCACAGGACTAATTTTACCTGGGCACCTCTAGTAATTTGTAATTATTGCGGGGGTCATCCGTGATCTTAATCTGCCATGACTGTAATTTGCAAAGTAAAAATTCCACTGAAAATTACCTGCCATATTTCAGTAAACACAGAGGTCCTGTGATATTAGTGCTATTAGTTACAATAATAGTAACAGAGATTTGGAAAAACTGCTCTATTAAAAATGTGGCTGCAGAAGCTCCTCTTCTGAAACACTGATGCTATACGGAGCCTTGACATCAAATCTGGGGGATAATGCCAGGAACTTTGAATAAAATACACTTTTTGCTTATCCAAATGCACCACATGAAACACAGATGTGGGGGGATGAGTTGTCACCACTTTATGTATTCAAATATTGGACTTAAAAAGTACCAGTCAGACATAACAGTGGAAAAGTGTTCTTTTGACTTTTTCACCAACTTTAACCTGTTTTAATCTTCATATGACCAACAAATCCGAAATCGAACTTTATGACACACTTCACAGGACAGTACGAACAATTGTCCTGGCCAACTTTTACTTCCATTCCCAACATATTTCCATAGTTATCAGGCTGACATTGTGTAGTCTGATCTCAGCATTCGTCTCCAATCTCTCTGGGGAAACACCTTTATGATAACATCATTATCTGCCACAAAAGCTACCTTCATGCTATCATGACATATTTACAGCATGTCATCCTACATAAGCCTGTGATGGGAAGGGTCTTTGTCATACAAGTCGAGCCATACGGTCCTGTCACCGCTCACTGATTGGAGTCAGGGGTCACTCTGCGTTTTGCTTTGCTCTGCAGATCTGGTGAAGGTGACGGCTGTGTCAAATTAGATATTGATCTTAAGTGTGAGCGTGAGCTTGTTTGTGGGTAGTCTTCTTTTCCTGGTCCCCCTATAGTCGATTTATCTAAAAGCTTTAAGCATCTGTGAATTGCGGTCATTCTTTGATATCCAGCTCCTCAGCTTAGTAATTAGCCAATGGCTTGTTGAATATTTGATGTCCTCTCCCTTCTTTAAATGTGCGTGTGCGTGTTATGCATACAACAAATATTAGAGGATCGATTCTCATTTATGTGGACGGACCCTGAATGTGAAGGTTGAGTCCTCCTTTTATCTGTTATGCCGCTCACCAACATAAGGTGACACTGTTGATTTGAGATGGATCAATAGGACAGCATATTGTCAAACCAGGAAATAATGAGGCATCGCTCACACACACACAACATCACATGTTTACTGATGCCATTTTGAACGCATTTTGTTTGGTCGGCACTGTAATTTTGTAGAAGAATGATGATCTTTAAGTACTTGTTTTACTGCACATAGTTTTTACTGTAAGTTGGATATAAAAGTTCATTTAAACTTTCTATGACTTCACAGTCTCAGACTTCAATTCGCTTTCAATAAAAGTTTTTATCTCTCAATCACTTTTGCAAATCTCACTGAAGATGTAAATGTCTTTTTCCTCCTGCCTAATATCCTATAAGTTTTTTTTTTACTATTGTGCTTTATTATCACTTCACAACTAACTCTGTATCCACATTTACAGTCTATTTTACTCTCCTTACAATTTCAGCAGTAAAATACACATTTTGACTTTTACTACGTTCTCTTTTCCCAGGTGCAATGGTCTGGAACATTTTGTTTATTACCATTCAGACATGATTATCAAGGTTCCTTACACTCTTAGAAATAAGGGTTCCAAAAGGGTTCTTCTTTAAATCCTGAGGTTCTACTCACAACACTTTTTTGAAGAGAGGGTTCATCAAGGGGTCTTTATCATAATATAAAAGGGTTCTTGGTAGAACCGCCTGGGTGGGTTCTAGTTAAAACCCTTTGAATGTAAAACAGTTCTCAGTAGAACCCCGTGGATGGGTTCTATGAAACCACTGGAATATAAAAAGGTTCTCAGTAGAACCCCCTTGGTGGGTTATAGATAAAATCCTTAAAATATAACAGGGAGTTTTGGCAGAACCCTTTATCTGGATTCCAGATAAAGCATTGGAATATAAAAGGGTTCTCAGTAGAACCACCTTGGTGGTTTCTAGATAAAGCTCTTGAAATATAAAATGGCTTCACAGTAGAACATCCTGGATGGGCTCTAGATGAAACCTTTGGAATATATAAAGGGTCTCAGTAGAACCCCCTGAGTGGGTTCTAGATAAAACCCTTGGGATATAAATGGGTTCTCAGTACAATCCCTTTGGCGGGTTCTTGATAAAACCTGTGGAATGTAAAATGGTTTTCAGCAGAACCCCCTGGGTGGGTTCAAGATAAAGACATTGGTATATAATATGGTTTGTGGTAGAACCCCCAGAGAGGGTTCTGGGTACAATAGCAGCACATAAGTGTTCTCCTTTAGAACCTCCCACAGATGGTTAAAAAGGTTCTACCAGGAACCAAAAAGGGTTCCCCTGTGGGGACATCTGAAGAACACTTCATGGTTCTAGTTAACACCTATATTTCTAAGAGTGCACTTCTCTACTGAGCTGCTTTGATTAAAAGAGATTTTCATGGTAAAATGAGTGTTCTGCCCTCTCTGAATGGTGTTCCATGTTAAGGCAGCTATAATCAATATTTTTAGAACAATGTAAGAAATGACTGTGAAAACAACGGGACAATACGAAAGGGGGTCACTCATAGTGATGAACCCCCAGAGAATTATCATCTGAATCTGCAGCTCCGCTCAGTTTTTCGGAGCTTTATTGTGGGTTTCAGCTCATTGTTCAGCCGTCCGGCCAGCAACGTCGCTGTTTTGATTCATTCACATCGCTTTCAGCCACAGCAGGCAGATGTTTTAAAATGTAAAAACCCACTGTACACTGTACCTATTGAGCACCAAACAGCAGGCAGAAGTGACAATCTGGTGAACACGGGAGCATTTAACAGCTAAAGAACCAAACATTTCCCTCAGTTACACATTTTGTTAAGTTGTGTTCTTACATTACTGAGATGTTTCCAACAATGGTCAAACCCAGAGAAATGTGTAATTTTTTCAAAGTAACAGTGCATTTCCCAATCGCTGCTAGTTGCTACCTTCTGGGAAAACACAGTATACATCGTATACATCAGAGAGAGACGAAGGACGTAGGCAAACTGACTAAACATAACTTTTAAAAACAACTTAATTCTTTAACTCAATGAACATGATTTCTGTCTGAGTCATGTCAGATGGTGGTTGTAACAATGAAGAAACCAACTACTCCCATGATCCCATGCTACTTCACATCATCAAACTACGTCTTTTGTTATTGTTTTAATTTGGAGAGAGGGTGGCAGAGTTTACATAATTTGCATTTAATGCACTTAATGGGAGATGGAAATCCTTTTTCCAAATAAGTTCTGATATAGCAAACATTTAACTCACATGACTGATCATCTGTTTCCATGCCGACAGTCTTCTCATTGCACCCATGGCTCTACAATACATCATACAGATCTGATGTAACCTTCTTCACGATTACATGAATCAAACAGAAATGTAGCATTTCCATCCTGTTTTTTACATTGTTTTCACAAGCTGAGGTTTGACCCTGCCTAAGCCCCGCCCCCTTTTGCTCTGTGCTCCAGTAACAGTTGAGCAAACTTGGTACCCCAGTCAACTTTCTCCTTTTCCTGGATAAGTGGCAAATGTCAGCAAAACGTTAGCTAACAAACTGGCAGATAAGGCTAGCTAACTAGGTAGCTAATGATTGATGTAGGTCAGCTGGCGTTTTGCTAACATTATCTAGTTTAAGATGGGACTATAATCCGCTTGTACTGGTCCCCAGTAACTCTTCTACCATCTTCAAAATTTGTCTTTCTTTTCAAAGTAGATGAGCCTAGCATATAGCATATCTAAGACCAGGAAAGAGAAGAAAAAGACGAGGTACCAAGCTAGCTCATTTGTCATGGAGCACAGAATGAAAATGGGTGGGACTAAGGGAGGGTCAATTACATCATCTTATTGCTGATATCTCCTTCTCTACTGATATAATAGTTTTCCAACAGGATGACTGATGCCATCTGCTGCTTATTTTGATGACCTTCTAACTCCTAATAATCACATAAAAGTAGCGGATGGTAACAAGCATTAGTTCACATTTTCTTTTGACGATTTAGTCAAAATTTGGTGAAAGTTTGCTATACATTTGCATGGAAACACAGCTAATGTGCCACTAACTACAAAGTCTGTAGGAACTTTTTGTCTTTAACTTGTAAAACTGTTTAAAGTTTTAAGTTTCACTGTGACAATTACATTAAGGGGATCATTGGGAAGAGCTGACCTGAGCCACTCCAGAGTTCCAGCTCTCAGTTGTTTCATCTAAAAACATGATTTGGCATGAACAAAGACAATTTGAAGGAGATGACTCAGCAGAGGAAACTGCACACAGCACAATGATAGATGTCTACACACAGAACAACAAGCTGCAGCTCTGGTCTCAGTTATTGTCAGAGGCTGACGTGTGTAAAAGATTTTTCCATGTTTTTTGAAACAAGAAAATGTTTGTGTGCATTTGTGCCATCTAAAACAGACCTGTTTTTATTTTTGATGCCAGTACTTAAGAAAAATTCTAAAAGTGCTTATCTACATGCCACTCTTTTCAAAAACATATGCAAAATATAGATGGTAAAATAAATCCAGGTTGCAGCTTTTATTTTATATTGATTTCAATGGATTCAAATAAGAAAGTGAGAGCAGGGAACTGTGTGTGTGTGTGTTTGTGTGTGTTTTGGCTCAACCTCCTAAATCCTCAGGCTGTTCATCTTATCATCTGAGATTTGGCAGCTTCTCCCTGTTTGTGTATGTATATTTAGATATTAAAATGTGTGTGTGTCTGTGTGTGTGTCTGTGTGTGTGTGAGTTAATATGTGCTGGAAGTCTAACTATGCTAATACAGTCTCTTATTCTTCCCTCCTCTATCTCTCTCTCTCTCACACGCTCACACACAACCCTCTCTCACACACACTGCTATGGCCTACTTCTTCCCTGATCATGTGACCAGCTGGTAGCAGCGGTGATTAAGTGGGAGAACCGCAGGTCCAACGGTGCTGGAGGGCAGTACAGGTCCCAAGATGCCGAGGGGCGCCTCTCTGTTTTCCTTGCCCCCTTGAGAATCATCATGTCAGTAATTAGCAAACACCGCCTCTGGTTTCTGTGTCTGTGTCTGTGTCTGTGTCAGTGTGTGTGTGTGTGTGTGTGGAGGATACTGTGTTTTTAGATTTTTGTTTACACGTGTAAGAAAGAATATTTTGAGACGAGCTGTTTGCTGCTTTCAGTCTAAACCTCCAGTTGTTGCTTATTTGTATGTTAAATACTTGGAGTCTGATAACAAGATCTCAGTCTACTCATGTTAGATTATCCATTACAGATGTACCTCTGTCCTCTCTGTTTATGGCATATTGAAGACGCTGCCATCCAATTTCAAAAGAGTGTTGCTAAAGTGCACTTTGGCAGGACTCATGACTTCTAAGGAAATTAGGGACTCTGTGCAGAGGCTCTTCAGCCTCGTCAGTGCAAACAATCCTTCTTCACGACCTCTCTCATATCATCTTTTAACTGCACACATCTGAAGCAGGAGGACTGTAACTAATAGCTCTCTTCCACTATGGGAACTTAATGACCTGTAACCCAAGGGCGTAGAACTGGGTAGGGACGGCAGTACACTCAAAAGTCAGTTTCTAAATGCTTCACTCAACAGAGACTGAGAATGACTTCCCAGCTTCTGTTGTTAAAACTGTGAGGAAACAGTTTAAGAGTTAAAAAAAAAAAAAAAACACCCTCAAGACCTATGACCCATACTGCAGCTAGCCACCAGAGGGCGATCAATGTTCTGGCTTCATTTTTGGGGAGCAGTCACTTTCACGTTATACAGTATGTCAATGGTTATAACAGCGTTTTTTGTTTTTTTTTTCCCAAGACTGTTCTGCTTTGTCCCATATTAATGTGCTGTGACTGGCCTCTACTGCAGGGCTGTGATTGGTTAGCACTGGATGCCTGGTACTTGCTGTGAGCGCAGGTCTCAGGTGTGCAGATATTGGCATTTGGGAGGGGATTGGAAGGGATATTTTAGTGGATGAACAGGTTACACACAGAACTTTTTGCTCAGGAGACTGGGATTTACGTTCTTTGTGAAGCTTAATGTCACTTGTGACTTTTTTAAGACTTAGATTTAAAAATTATTTTCATTTCATCTGTTGTGGTATGGTGGGGTTTTGGCACCAAAAATACTTGGTTAGGTTTAGGAAAGAAAACCTCTTGATTAGGGTTAGGAAAAGATCATGGTTTGGGTTAAATTAGACCCTTTCATAATTTTAGAGACTTCTGGCATTCACAAAGACCATCAAGGCAAAACTTACTTGTCAATCACAGCACAGTTACGACACATTTCTGCTCAGTCTTTAGACTTTACATTGTAAGGACGTCACATATTTAGGGCCCGAGCACCAACCAGTGCAAGAATCCTATTGTATCTCAGGGATTTAAAAAAAAAAAAAATTCTTTGTCCAAATGAATTGCTTTTTTGAGGGCCTAAAAATGTTCTACAGGACATGAAATTTGGCACACACGTCAGTTGTGGTGAAAAATTATGTATTTTATGGGTCTTGTACATGGGCATGGCGAAAGGTCTTGATAGCACCCCCGACAAAATTTCAATGAAGTAGCCCTGCCAGTATGTTTCACCTACATGAACAAAAATTGGTTGGTGCACGTATCATGTGCCGGTGTACAAGAAGTCTCTTCGAGCCATAGTTTAAACTCAAGTGGAAGTCAGCCATTTTGAATTTACAGTGCAGTTTTTATGCCGTTTTATGTCATTTCCGGGTGTATTTTAATGAAGTCCTCCTACAGAATTAATTGGAGGATTTTACAAATATAAAAACTCCCGGGATCAAAAAGTCATAATAAAAAGAGTCATAACTGACTGTGTCAACATATCCTCCAAATCATACGCCCAGATAGGTCATACGTGGACATACGACCCAGTAGAGCGTTTCTGGTCTACTGGGTCTACGTCTACAGGCTGCATTAAGAAAAGCAAAAGTCAACAGAACAGTGGCGTGGCGTATCAGAGAGGGCACCCACCCCCGAAACAGTAGACCGGAGTACAAATCTTGGCAGAGCCGAGCCTTTTTCGCGCATCTCTTTTTGGGGGTTAGGGTTAGGGTAAACGTACATATAGGTCATATAAAGCTGCTGTCAAAAACGACCTCTCTGGTCGTTTTCTGTTGGAGGACAGGCTCGACTGTGTATAGTTCTGTGTCCTGTCAATAGAGAGACATTTTCCTGTGGGGAAAGTGCTTTTGGGGACCACAGGGGAATTTTTTGCTGCAATACTGACCACTAGGAAAAACTGGAGGCAAGGCTGAGCAGCAGTGTCCTATCTTGGTTTATATATTATATCTATGTGGAAAAAAATTGGCATTGTAACAGTTAGCTGACATTAAATAGTGAGGAATTACACAATGTGCAGTGGCCTCATTTAAAAGATAACTTATTTTAATTCAGAAAAAGTGCTTACACTGAAACATATTGTAAACACACAGAATAAGCAAACCAGTCAGGTCTGCCTTTAACTTAGAAACATTTTGTTTTCTGTTGAATTGTGAGAGCTTCTACAGATATGTTGTTTTGAAGCCAAAGGCAAGACTATTGTAAATCCCAAAAAGTGACAGTATGTCTCCTTATCTACAACAACAGCTGCTGATAATAATGCTTTTAACCTCAGCTTTACCTGTAAAGCTTCACAGTATAACACAGAGGTTGTACTGAGGAGTTAATTACATCAGTAAGGATCTGGATAAATGCAAATCTGAGCTGGGAATCACTAAAAATGTTCTCAGTTGTCTTTTTATGGCTAAACAGAGTTGATTGTTAAAAACAGGGCTCACAAAAAGTGTTGCAATTAACAAGTGAGTTAAAGCACGAGATGTTCAGGTGCTCTTATTTTGCTACTCTGCAGTTAGCTGTCATGTTAATGGGGAGCACCACTCCATATTAAGTACGCCCTTGATCCTTCCATCCTTTTACTGATGTGGTCCTACATCACATTATGCATACACTTGCTTACACACACGTGCATGGCAAACATACAACCTGCCACACAGAGGTGGGAAGAGACAAAGTAGAAATACTTTTTTTTACTGTACTTAGGTAGAGTTTTCAGGTATTTGTACTTTACTCAAGTTTTCCTTTTTACTTTTATTTCCTACATTTGAACCCAAATATGTGTATGTTCTATTCCTTACATTTTTAAAACAGGCTTGTTGCTTTAGTTCTAATGCAATTAAGGGGATTATTGAATATTTTTATTTTGCATCATTGTACGCCATCTTCCCAGCATCATGACTGTCTTCAAATAAAGTGGATGAAACAGTAACACACGGAAAGTATGATTCTTTAATATGTCCATCAGTGCTTATTACACACAACAGACAAGTAACAAGAAAAAAACTAAAACTAACCTAAACAAGACAAAAATTACGTAAAAGACGTAACATGACAAAAATGAAGTAAAAGATGTAACAAGACAAAAATGACATAACAGGACGAAAACAATGTAAAAGATAATACAAAATATATGTAAAGGCGTAATAAGATAAAAAACAACATGAAGGACATAACAAGAAGAAAATGATGTAAAAGACGTAACAAGACGAAAACAACATAGAGGACATAATAAGAAGAAAATGACGTAAAAGATGTAACGAGATGAAAACAACGTAAAAAAAAATTACGTAAATAGACGTAAAGTATCAAGGACAAAAACGTAACAAGACAAAAATGATGCAATCCAAAATGTATACAATGTAAGATGACAAAAACTATGTTACAGACATTGTGTTACAAAAATGAGGAAACAAGAAGAAAGTGACATAAAAGATGTGACAAGACAAAAAGGATGCAACAAGACAAAAACAACGTAAGATGTAACAAGACAAAATAGACCTAAAAAGTTGCAACAAGATGATAATGACGTAATAAGACAAATTGTGAAGAGGGAGACTTTAGGGTGGAGAAAAGTTGAGGTACAGTTAGCTTTGTACAGAAAGAAATGTCCTAATTTTTATACTTTTACATTTCAGAGACTGTACTTTTTCCCTTTTACTTTAGTAAAGAAGTTTAATCGGTATTCCCACTTTTATCAGACTGGTATCTGTACTTTGACTTGAGTAAAGAATGTGTGCACTGTTGCCACCTCTGCCCCCGCAAAACATACACAGACAAATTTGTCCCAGCCTTGTTTTATATTTTCCAAAGTCCAAACACCCCATTCACTCAAACTCAATCGTATCCACACTCTTATCATTTTCCAATTCTCTCCTCATTATATCGCAAGCTCACGCGTTCCCTTTCATGACGAAGCTAATAAGCAGACAAAGACAGAGGAAATGAAAAAAATTAGTTTAGACACAACCCTCATTATTTCCATTCACAGCACCAGCGACATTGTAATTGCAGAAAAACCTCGCTGTCTCTTCTCCCTCACATGCTCCATTTAAGTCCGATCCCCTGAAAAGAACAAGTGATTGATGTTTCTCTCTCTCTTCCTCCTCATCATTTCATTCATCCAAGCAGTCTTTCATGTTCTTCCTACGTCTGCCCCACATGAAAAGAGCGAATGAATATTACAGAAGAAGAGGTAACATTCAGTAAGAGGGGTGAGGCTCCATGTAAACCCAGTGAGTGACACAAAGTAGCCTTTAATTGTTCACTAGAAATCTCTCTTCCCACGTGTCTTTGATCCTCTTCTTGCAGAATCAATACTGTGTGAACAGACACACATGAATGCATACTCGCATGCACGTGCACACAGTCACAAACAGAGGCACACACACAAGCACAATGATATTCACAGGAAATCGATCGGAACATTCAATCTTCTCATACCGGCGCGAGCTGCTGCAAAGAGTTTCTCCGTGTTTTGTTTGACTTTCATGAAGATTCAATACAAGGAAAAAAAATGAACTGTTTGAGTTGCAGGTAATTCTTCATTCAGGCCCACAACAGATGGATGTCAGCTGAGGTGTGTGTCATTGTGTTTTGATGTGTGTGTATCTGAGTGTGTGATGGTTTGACACAGAGATGATATCTCCTCTGTTGCCTGTTGTGTTTCCAGCCTCATGCTCCAGGACGGGTGGAGGACTTTTTATAGAGCTGCTACACATGAGATGGACACACACACACACACTCCCCTCTGATTGGCTGTCCCACATCAAGGTGAGCTTGTCCCTGAACACCTACCCCACCCTGCTCATGTGTCAGTCTCCGTCACTGGCTACAGCTGACAGCAGACGTCAAGCATGTGGTGATTATGTGAGCTCACTCCTCTTTCATGGGCGCAATGATAAGATTTACATATGACCAGCATTAACCAGCATTAAATTCATCTGCTATTTTCTTGAAAAATGTATCAGGAATAACAGCTAGAAGAGTGCACTCAGGAGAGTGCAGATCTCTGCCAGAGAACAGATGGTGAAACACCTACTGCAATGACACCACAACTGCCACATACAACCAGCAGAGATTTGCAAAGTTCCGCCAACATTAACATGACCCCCACATCGAGAGGCAAGGTTTCAAACTGAAGCAGTTGTTGATCACTCCGCCCTAGCGGCTGGTTAAGGAGAGTGAGAAGTCAGCTGTCAATGGTCGTATAAAACAGAGAGTCCAAAAATAGAATGGCTGCTTTGCCGTTGTGTGTCTCCACCAACAGTTTACATCCATGTCTATTCAGACTCATAACACATGTGGTGAAGACTTTGAGGGGATTTAATATGGAACTTACCACGATATTGCCCTTTAACTTTGAAGGACTTTAATGAAAAGGTAAAGTAATCACTATACATGTACACACACACAAACACACGCAAGTGATCGCATGATCCCCCCCTAAAGCCTGGAGGGGATTATAATAAACAAGATTATGTAGGCTGGCCATCTTGTCAATTGAAGCAATAAATTCCTCAGTGCTCGCTACAGAGTGCTGGTACAACGTGAACAAACTAGCAGCTGTTACCTTTTCTTTTGCAGTGTGTTGTCATTTTAATGCCACAGCTTGCCTACATATGTTCCAGACTTCCTCATTTTAGGTGTCCTAAAACGCTGGGTGAAGCATATAACAGAGCAAATGTATGAGTTTTAAAACAAAAACAGTAGTGTGGATGTAAACTTAAAAAATTTGGTTGCTAACAGAGGGTGTCAGAGACATTAAACGTCATCACACTGAACACTTGTCACTAAGTGATGCTAATGAGAAGTCAACTGTGGTGTAGTTCATTTATAGCCTAACGTTAGCATTTTACTTCTGCCAATTGCATTTACGCTTTAAAAGTCACAAAAGTGGTGGTATTTTTTTTTTTTATCAAAAACCTTTGTTCACAATACAGATTATTTTTTGCACTAATCCAACACCAATTAAAAAAAATCATTGGACTTTGGTGAACCAGAGTGATGCTAACTTCTGTTCCATATGACAACAAAATTAACACTAGCTGAGCAATAAAGGACCACAATAAAAAACATGAAAAACTGTTATCGGCATCCAATCTACTTTCATTATTTAGTTGGTTTTAAATTAGGCTTCACGTTCACACAGACTGTCCCTTAACGTTCAACATTGCCCCAGCCTGTGGGATGACAATGATGCCTGTCTCATTAGCTGTGCAACATGGTAACACCAACAGGCTAACCTACAAAATAAACCATAAAACAACATAAAAATTAATAATTACTGTTTCCATTGACTGCATTTACTATTAACAGATTCCACATCCACATCATGGTTTGGGGTTTTTTGAAGTCATTCCCTCTTTTATTTTGTAGTTTTCCCTTATGTGTCTTTGCTGTCTTCATTTCCTGTCTTTGCCTGTTTTCTGGCCCTTTTGATTTCTGACTCTTCACCTGCCCTCTTTAGTCCCACACCAACTCTCTGTTGTCAGGTCATCTGTGTCTGTTCCCCATATTCCTGTTTGCTGCTGGTTACGTTTTGGATTGTTATGTCTTGTTTTGGGGCTCTCTGATTTGAATTACTTTTTTGTTGAACATAGTTTGTTTTTTGTTTTTTTGTTTTTTGTTTTTTTTCATCTGGACTTCATCTGGACTACTTGTTGTTTTGTGTTCCTTGTCTTCTTTCAGTTTATTGTTAAAGTTCCTTTTGTTCATTCCACTTTGTCTGGTGTTTGCATTTGGGTCACATAAAGTGTGGCAAACATTTAATGTCAAATCGAATTTTTTAATTTTTCAGTATCACCAAAAACTAGATTTTTATGATAGTTGAACTGACTGAGCAGAAGTTTAAAATTTGACATTTCATGCATATTTGACTGAATGTAAAAGGAGAGCCGGTGTGTTTTATGAGCATCTGTGCATGTTTTCCTGCAGAAGAGCTGGTAGCCTACATGTGTGTTTGTTTATTCCTCACAAGCTGCTGACAGATGGTGATGTGCAGGAGGTGGCAAGGTTCAATGTCAACCCAGACATGCACAAAAGTATTTTACATGTTTACTCGATTTCACTATGAGCACTACAGAACAAACATCTATCATAATGAGACTTCCTGGTCAGATGTTATTGTAGCAGAGATCAGACATGGGTGATTTAGGAGCGTCTTGTTTGGTGGCATAGGCACCAATAAAAGTGGTGTTATGAAGACATTATTGACAGAGAGAGTGGACAGTTTATTATGGGGCATTAAACTGGCAACAGATGGAGACCTTTGCCCGCTGTTCTAGTCCAAACAAGGGCAAATATCATACCCTGCTTTTTGTCTGTGGCTTGGTCCTATTATTCCCCTCTTGATGTATGCAAGTGTGCCTGTGTGTGTGTTAGAGAGAGAGAGAAAGAGAGAGCTCACACCTACTTGATGCTGCTGATCTTCGCTTTACTCATTAGTATTAATGAATCACACACTAACTACTTCACACACTAGCTGCTTCGTTACATGCATACATTATCCCGTATCTATAAGCCGGTAAACTTAAAACAGAATATGAAACAATAAACACTTAATATTATATTATAAGAAATGTCTGCAAAAAGGGGTAAAAACATCTTAGAGGTAAGACAAAGCAGGAAAGCATGGACATATGGTGTGAGAATACAAAAGCCTCAACTTGCATTTACTTCACACCGTCACCATGTCAGTTGATGAACTGGGCACAGCTGAGGTGGAGTGAGCAAGTAACAGCCACCACAGTTTAGTGTAGTACCCTGAGACAGTCAAGTGAACACATGCCCAATATTTTTTACAATAAAAATGGATCAAGTGACTATGTGTAATGTAAAAAGTGTTGCCCATAGATGGACCCACAGAAAATTATTGCCAGACTCCCCAGTTTTGTGCCTTTGCTGTTTTAGCTCCAACCTTCTGGAATAGTCTACCCCGATAAATCAATTTTACTGAATCTTTAGCATCTTTTAGGCAAAAACAAAGTGGAGTTACTTCAGTGGGCTTGTGTGGAGTAGAAGAGGGGCTTTTACAAGTGGAGATCTCAGTGTTTTCCAGGAGGTACAGCAAGCACTTCGTCCTGTAAGTGTTGTCTTTTATAGATTTAGGTATAAAGAGTGTGACCAGATGTTGTCAAGGATTGCCGCTGAACATTGGCTCTTGTTTTGGGTTTTGCTCCGTCATCATCATCATCATCGTCACACTTTTCCAGGAAGCACTTAGAGCAGTGTAGTAAGAAGTAGATTACTGGCTCAAGAATGTACGTGGTATGAGTATGAGTACAGTTTCACTCCTTGAAAACAAAAACCTTTTTACTCATGTGTCTTATTCATAACATGTTGTTAAACATCCCTGATCTCATCAATTTTGTTTTCAACAAAAAAGCTTCAAAACCCCAAGTTTACATTACCGTGAGTGCATTTACATGCACACGAGTATCCTGGATATGATCACGATACTATTAGAATCATGTAAACAGGGATACCAGTAACTGGGTTTCTCGTATTTCATGTAAACACCATATTCCAAATATGATCAAAACCAACATAAGCCTTCTAACCAGGATACTTCTGCGCATGTAAACGCAGTCCGTGTCTTTCCAGCACCAAATAACAACAACAAACAGACAACTAGCTGGAGAACATAGCAGAGCATTTAACTACGGTGGCCCTGAGGTGCAAAGCACAACGGCAAAAGAGAAAACACAACGGCAAAAGAGAAAACACAACGGCAAATCAGAAAACACAACGGCAAATCAGAAAACACAACGGCAAAAGAGAAAACACAACGGCAAAAGAGAAAACACAACGGCAAAAGAGAAAAACACAACGGCAAATCAGAAAACACAACGGCATTAACCAAAACGGAAAAGGTAGGTACCCTCGGGCGACATGAATCGTCGCTGATTGGACGAAAGAACTGGTCCGTCCTTTGAACCGGAAAGACAACACCGCCAGACTCTGCGCAGAAAATTCTCTGCGCAGAGTCTGGCGGTGTACTATTACGACAGAGATTTGGTTTTGAAACAAATAAATGTGTATTTTGTGATGATATTGAAACCTTGGAGCATATATTTTTTCAGTGTATGCTTCTGAAACACTCAGGGTCCTGTTTCTCAGATTCGATGTATCTTAGCGCTCTACGAAGGTCTCTAAGATATATTTTAGCAAACGAACTTCTTTTCCTGTGAGTGTTTCCCAAACTGTCTCTTAGCGGGAGCTCGTAAGGAGAGCTGCTAAGATACATCGTAAGTGTATTAATCGATGCTGCACGCATCGATTGATCTCTTATAAAGGTAAATAAATGATGTTGTAACATAACAAGTGTTGCATTAATAATTTTACCACCATCAAATATTATATTATAAATGAGGCTACGTCTTCTAAAGATCATCTGCTGAACTATTTGAAGCCTGGTCCACACATACACCAGACGAGCGTTTTAGCAGCGTTTTAGTCCTAATACGCCTGAAGCATATCACATAAAAAATGACTTACATGCGCATTCTGTTAAGGAGACTAATGATGAAGCAGAGAAACGTGATCGCTGCTCACCGATAATGTTTTTGTTATTGAAAACAACAACAGCAGACGTGTTTGTCTCTCTTTTTCCATCAATGTACTTCCAATGTCCATCTTTGTCAATGTACATACTCAGATACTCTGCAGTGTCAAAACACAAAACACATATCACCATACACACTCATAATCTACCAGCTGGGCTGTCTTTAAATTAAAATATCGGCACATATAATGTGATGAGGTGAGGGGTAGGGATTCATGTTTTCCCGAAATGACACATTTCGAGGAAATGACAACTAGTCTATTATCTGGTGGTATTACTAATTATTACTGAGGCGGAAGAACGCGATTTCAACATTAATCAACATTATAATGAACATATATAAACTGCACATGCTGTGTGTAGCTTGACCTTCACTGCAGCTGCATGGAGGATGAAATGCCAAATTCACTGTCTGTGGTCTCTTATTGTCTGACTGAATAGGCTCTTTCATCATATTTTAAACTAACGAAATTCGTTAAATCAAGTTATTTGGTGTTTTTAAAATCATGATATTGAGCTGAAACAGATTCTACATTCCGTTCGCGTTCACATGCGCCTGCTGAGCGCAGCAGACGGCTCCCACTGTGCGCGCTTCACTGTTCAACATAGTCGGCTTAATAAAGTTTATGATCGCTCAAAGTTAAAAAGTAAAAATCTAACAAGTTCTCACTCACTTTGTGTGAGGCTTTGGATGGATTATTCAGGTGATTTTGGCATCTTTCTTCAGTGAGCGGCTCTTTTTGCCACAGCCTGAAGGTAAATCCATCGGATGCTGCAGTATTTCATCCAGATGTATTTTAGATAAAGTATGAATCCAGTGTTCTTGAAACTTTGGGCTTTCACCTGGAAATGTCGCAGCAAACATCAGTCCAGTGGATTTTATCCCTCCAGCTCAGCGTACAATTTGCATCTTCATTGTTTAATTTTTTGAAGTAATTCCACACAAAGCTGCTGTCAGACATCGTGTTGTGTGTCTCATTCAGATTGTAGAGACACAATTTACTGTATTAAACGCATTAATGATCACAGGCCTTTGACTTCATGGCTCTTTGTCCTTTAATTAAAGTGCCTGATGTGCTCGGCGGAAAACACATAAGAGCAACAAAACACACACCAGCCCGCATGAAAATTAAACCGTAAAAATAATATAGCAACACAGCGTACTCAGAAAAAAACATATCCTCAGTTATTTAGCTCAAATAAATAAATAAATAAATAAATAAATAAGCAATATTAATTATTGTTTTTCATTAAGTTAATTTTAACCTGATGATGTAATTTACGTAAGCAGCCTTGATGTGTGCTATACTAAAACTATCCATTTGAAAAGCATAATTTTGGCCTAATAAAGCTAAAACTGTGTTAGGATGAACGGAGCGCATCACTAAGAGACAGCTTATGAGTGGTTCAGACCACTCGTCTTAAGATATATCTTACAGAAGATATATCTTGGCTAAGAAGACTCTGGGAAACAGCCCGTAAGCTTACCAGAGACCTTAAGATACAACTTAGGAAGCACATAGCGCTACGAAGGCTCTGGGAAACGGGGCCCTGGACTGATATACATGACTGGATGCACACAAAGATCCGACTCGAACCCTTTTCTCAAAAGGACATTATTTATGGTGTTGTTATGGACAATGATGAATGGGACTTTATGGTTAATAATATTCTAATCCTTGGAGAATTTTACATACACAAATGTAAATATGTGAAAGTGAAACCTAAGTTTAATGTGTTTCATAATGAGTTTCTTTCCTTCACCAAAGCCCTGAACATAATGAAAGGTAAATATGCAATGAAACTTTTCAGTTTATTTGAAAAATATGATCTAAAACAAAAGCCCTAGCTAAACGTTTTATTTAATTTTAATTTGTTTATTTCATTTATCTCATTTATTTATTTCATTTCATGGATGTTATTCTCTCATTCTCTCCTCTGCATTCTCCCTATGCACCTGCTCATTTGAAACGTTAAAAAAGATGTAAGCCATGTTGTTTGTACATGATTTTGTTAAATAAAGTTATATGTATTAAAAAAAAAAGGTCCCTTCTTTCGTCCAATCAGCGACGATTCATGTCGCCCGAGGGTACCTACCTTTTCCGTTTTGGTTAATGCCGTTGTGTTTTCTCTTTTGCCGTTGTGTTTTCTGATTTGCCGTTGTGTTTTCTCTTTTGCCGTAGTGTTTTCTGATTTGCCGTTGTGTTTTCTGATTTGCCGTTGTGTTTTTCTCTTTTGCCGTTGTGTTTTCTCTTTTACCGTTGTGTTTTCTGATTTGCCGTTGTGTTTTCTGATTTGCCGTTGTGTTTTCTCTTTTGCCGTTGTGTTTTCTGATTTGCCGTTGTGTTTTCTGATTTGCCGTTGTGTTTTCTCTTTTGCCGTTGTGTTTTCTGATTTGCCGTTGTGTTTTCTGATTTGCCGTTGTGTTTTCTCTTTTGCCGTTGTGTTTTCTGATTTGCCGTTGTGTTTTCTCTTTTGCCGTTGTGTTTTTCTCTTTTGCCGTTGTGTTTTGCACCTCAGGGCCACCGTATTTAACAGCTAAACAGCCGGATACAGAGCCTTCAGGAGTTGGCAGAGACCAAAACAGAGTTAAAAGAGAGTAAATATTGGACTTGCATTGATCTGGTGGATAAAAACACAAATCCAAAATCATACTAAAGTTGCTCTGCTGGATGTGTAAAGAGGTAACTAGTAAGACTTGCTGCAAAGAATGACTTGAATTCATACATTCATATAATTCCAAAGTGTAACCATGTGTTTTTCATGTTTTTAGCCCATTACACCATCAATCTAACAATGATGATTTGATTCTGTGACGTTATGCAGATGTAAGCAGTCATTGTGTCAATTCTTAAATACAGTGGCAGGTGGTTTCTACATGCTGAATCATGTGTATTATTATGTGATGGATTCAAGTGTAAGTGTGAATCATTTTAGAAGTGATAAAATCCAACATTTAAGGCCTGACTGTGCTCCAAATTAACTGGTTATGACCACGCCTAAAGGTAAAGCTAGTCATCATAATAAAAATGGTCGGATATCTGCTCATGATTGCAATAATGACCTCATATGGTGATAGTTGCTTCAAGATTTTATCAATTAAAAAACACAAATTGGAAGAAGTAAGAACC
Source organism: Lutjanus argentimaculatus (assembly GCA_034769285.1). Lineage (NCBI taxonomy): Eukaryota > Metazoa > Chordata > Actinopteri > Lutjaniformes > Lutjanidae > Lutjanus > Lutjanus argentimaculatus. The sequence goes on along the minus strand of JAWZSL010000004.1, from coordinate 18,750,708 downwards.
TAACTTCTTACACAACTAATGTATTGCATTCAGGGTTGACATCAGTATAACCAGAATCTCCCATATGGCCTGTTTTCATTTTTCTCCATTTTAACTTCACCTGGCTATCTTTGTCTGTCTTTGAATTCTTTTCCCGGTAGATGACATCTGCTCCATACAGCTACTCTCTGGGCCAGCAGAAAACCCCCAAACCATCAATCCTACATCCTGGCAGCCCGAACGCGGTGGCAATGAAATGTGAACCTATGTTGTGACAAAGCTGACCTCCTTTTCCGTTCTCTGGGGATTGAGCCAGCAGGAGGTGAGAAGAGAGGGTGGAGGGAGGAATCGAGGGAGACGTGGATGATGGGAAAAGGCAACTGTCGCCGATGAACTGAGAAAATTGGGTTGGTGGAGGCAGAGGTGAAGTAAAGGAGTTAAATTAAATCTAAGGTGGGAGCAGTGGAAGAAGATGAGGGGGCGTGCATGCGAAAGAGAAACGCTGGAAGCTGGGAGCTGGAAAAGTGGAGGGAAAAGGGGGTAAATTAAGGGGGAAGAAAGGTCGACCGATTGGGGTGAATGGAACAGGTTACAGCTGATGGGTGGTGGTGGGGTGGGATGTGGGGGCAGGTAGAGCTCCATCACTCTCTGATTTTTGCCTCCTTGTGCCTCCAGCAGGAGTTGATTTACTGCCCACCACCGAATGAAGATCCCCTCCACGGTCGTCTGCCTCCGTCTCCAGTTTAGTGCTCCTTCCCAGGGGTGATATTAATACCTGAGGAAACACGGCACTTCTATTCACCTGCTGCAGCAGGGACTTTATAGGGCACTTCACTGCCAAAGAGGCAGAGCATTACTCACAAAAAAAGTGTAGGGCGCTATTGTAGTTGCAAAATATTCTCTGCTTTGCAATAGCAACACTCCATAGTGCTGTTATGGCCCTTCACCAGAACTTGAATGGAACAAAACAGCCTTTTGCTGTTATGCTGCACTGTTTAAGCGGCCGTCTGACTGGTACATTTACTGTGAAACGTTTGATAATGTCAACATGGAAATAAAAGCGCTGGTTTCAGCTCCAAGTTTGTTCCAATGAACATATGATTTGGAAAGCTAATATGTTGCCATGGCAATTCCCATGGCAGCTGAGTTGGATATTCCTGTCACTCGAGTGGGCCACACATGAAACAACATGCGTTTCCGTCACATCACTATTTGTCATTCAGATTGGGTTTACACAAGGAGATGTTATGTTGTACAGATCTGGACACGCAACACACGACACACACACATACACATGTGGGTGCTGACTTGGGTAAAACACAGGAGGGGGTAAAAAATGTAGGCCTTCATAATTCTGTGATGTGGTAAGGAACAGGGATTAACACTATATGTAAGAAGGGGAAATATGGGTTCCACACATGACTGCTTTAGTTATTATCTGATGGTATCAAAGATAAATGAAGCAGAAGAATTCCTTTTGCAACATTAATCAACATTATAATGAACATAATATAAACTGTGAATGCAGGTTGAGCTTCGCTATAGCGGGGAGGGTGAAATGCCAAGTTTATTACCTGATGATATGTCACTATCTGACTGAACAGCTCCGTGGACGTGATATTTTTCAATTCTTCATCAAAACCAAAAATTTGCAAAAGCAGTGAGTTTGGTGTTTCCATCATTAAGGAGGGGCTTGACCAATATGATGGGGTGCTGAGGAAATGGTCAATTTTCATGACTTCAGAGTTACTTTTTAAGGAAGTTCTCAGTTTTTTCTCCTTTTCAATAAATATTCAACAAAACAATTACAGGCTAAGCCAAATGCAACTGACCACAAGGCAACGACAAAAACATGTGCAAAGGTGAAAAACCTCAGCACTGGACTGTGCCCCTACAGCCACAATTAATAACAGGAAGAAGTGTTTTTGTTCCATAGGCATAAACTGTGTGTAATATTTCAAATGAAATGGCTATCATAACGTCAGAAATGAAATGAATAATATCAAGGGAGTGAAGAGAAATTGGGTGTGTTATTTCAGCAGCATGAACAGCACCATTGATTCATCATTAAACAGCAACCTGCTGATAGTAAAGCAACACAACTGCTGATAAGCTGTTTTAAAACCACAGTCATCTCAATAATGTGCTCAAACCTCAGTCAGATAAAGGATAAAAAGTGAGGCAGATTAAATTTGCGGGCAACCAATGACAAAAGGTAAATAAACAGTTTAATAAACAGACATTCAGTAATGTTGGCTGTCCACACAGCCAGATGACAGTTAGCCTACACAAATTACATATTTAATCACACAGACAACAAACTACAGGCGCTGTTACTACAATATCCAGCAGACATGATGGTCTGCAACAGAACCAGCATCTATAAGCTCTTAGCATCACAATTTATGAATCAAAACAGCTTACAAATGATTTTTTTTCATCAGCAGCTGTCAGCTTGAATCCAGTCTTGAAAAAAATCACATAGAATCCACTGTAGTATAAATGTCCAAAATGTCCAATATCCAAAAACACCTTTAAACATGCCAAACTCGAACTAACATGTCACTCTATCTTATAACACCCATAGGTATATTATCCTGAACCAGATAGTGAAAGCAAAGATGGCATCCATTCAAAGCAGAGATCCAGCAGACAGACTGCAGCTTTTAAAAACTCCTGCAAAGTCAAAGGCAAATTCACTCAGCGTGGTGGGGTCCCATTAAGGAGTTACTAAGATGGTGGAATCAGTGTCAATACACACAGCCACAGTGTCCCGTTGGTGCTGATGCTGCATAAGCAGACACAGACACAGATGTGCTCTGAGTCTGACTTTTATTTCTTGCCAAAATCGAGACACACAAACAAAGTTCATTCAAAATATTCAATCAAACAACAAAAAATCGGGTTCATTCAAGCAGATTTGAGCCCTGGGTGGGCCCCCTTAGAGCCCTGGGCCTGAGCCACCACTCCCCTGCTTGCTGACAACATGAAACATTACATTTCTGCACATCAAAAGATTATTTTAGCACCCTATATCTGCCATACAGAAAAAGTTAAACTGAGAAGCTCAATATTTCCAGTATATCTCAATGTTCCCTCTCCTAACCTTGATTTTCTGTGAGAGATGATCCCATTGAATGACCAGACATGAACTTTAATATGAACACCTATTTGATCACATCACCAGGTAAGATCATCATTTAACCCAGCAAAGATCAAAACCTGGCCCTGTATAGCCGAGTTATCTTAAATTTCCACAGTTTGTCTGGTCAAATTAGCAACTGTAATCTAGACTCAAAGTGTGTGTCAGGATCCCACAGTTTCCCCATTTGTCCTGCTGACACCTCATGTCTGTATCCCATTTTTTGTTTTGGTTCAGTGGCTTATTAAAACTTAGTTCTGGGTTCTTACACTTAATGCATTCCAGCAGATAGCAGCTTTTAGATATTTTGCTGTTGTTTGCTAGCAGATGAGACAAGAGGCACCATCACACAATACAAGTCAATGGAGAGACATGGATTGTTTTCCCCTCTGGTGTGGGCAGGGCTTAAATGCACTCTCTCTTTGTCCCTGTCAGCTGAGCACACATGATTACTTATAGTTAACTTTTACATATTTCCTCATTTAAACATAAAAACTGAAATACTTGAAGGGGCTTAACAGGGGCTATGCAGATTTGTGATGTGGCTATAGCCTCCCCTAGCCCCGGTGTAGCGCTGTGCCTGATTTCCATAATCTGTTTATGTCCAGAGGCAACTCCAGCAGAAGGCTGGCACCGTGTGCGCTGCAATGTTAGCTTGGTCAGCCTAATAAAGTCAGTGATCACTTAACGTTAAAAAGCAAAGCTCTGAAGAAGCTCTCATTCACTTGGTGTGAGATTTTGGGATTGATGGTTCAGTAGGATTTGGCCGTCTTTCCTCAGTGAGAGGATAGTTTCACCACAGCCGACTGTTGAATATAAATCTGTAATATGTTGCCATCTCTGTCAGTATTTTACCCTGAAGTGTTTTGGATAAAATATCAGTGTCCTTGCACGCTTTGGGCTTTCACTTGGAATTTATCGGAGATTTTAAATGTCGCAGCAAACTTCTTGTTGAGCCTCAGTCCAGCACTTTTAATCCCTCATGCAGAGAGCACAGACTTTGCATCACCATTGTTCAGTCTTTTTAAGTGTTTCCTTAACGTGTTTCCAAACTTAACATTAGGAATGCACAATAAATATTGGTGCAGACTGATTATCATTCGATATTGGCCTAATTATTTAAAGTACCAGTTAAAGTTTAATGTTTCGTGCCATGAAGTCATTTTGGACAATAAAGTTCACTGATAACTGTAAAATATCCTATTTGATAACCACATTTGAGGGATTATTGTGTTTATGTATATATTCTAGGAATGAATGATACATTTCAGGGCTAATCAATCTGATATTTATCATTTGCTAATAAATACTAACTTATAAATAATATTTGATTTGACAGAAACTACAGTTTATATAAACTTGCTTTTAAAAAATACAAAATTATCACTTATCTTATCTGTATTGGCCATGAGGTAATTATAGGTTATCAGCTGAAAAAATCCATATCATGCATCCCAAATTGTGATAGAAAGTTTTTGTTTCATACGTCTATTTTCACTTTCATTTAGAGCTATTACTGATTGACACAAAATGTCAAATATCAGTAAGATTTATAAGGTGTAAGCCGGCTGCAACAATTGTCTTTTACCTGATTTTAATTGGAAACTGAGGTGATTGTTGGAATTTCGTATGACTTGACTTGCTTGACCTGAGTAATGACGTGACTCAACTTGCCGGATTCTCGACACTGTAACTTGGGAATTGCTTGAGATTTGCACATTGGTGACGTACTCCCACCTCTGGTTTCCACATAAAGCTGGTGGCAGACATTGTGTTGTGTTGCCCCATTTAATCAAATTAATTAAATCGATTAATTAAAGCAAACATAAGAGCAAGAAAAAACACACTAGCCTCATCATGTAAATTAATTATGAAGAACAATATTGCATTTGCTACGACTTTATTGGTGGTCCTTTCAAACACCAATGAAATTTATTAGTCTAGGCAAGTTTACCACTGTGTTTTTCCTGCTTTGCCTCAAGACTTGGGAGGGTGTTGCATCCTCATCTTTAACTTTGGGTGAGCATAAAACCCAATGCCCCCCTATAGATGATGCCGATGCACACACACACACAAACGATCCTCCTGGCTCCTCATCAAGTGTTTGTTTACTGTAACCTCTCTCTCTTTGCTCCTCCATCATTCCCTCTGTCTCCTTAACTTCACCTTCCCCCTTTCTCTCCTCTCCCTCACCTCTTTCTTTCCACAACCTCTCTTTCACCTTAGATCTACATAAACTACTTTGCTACCTCTCTTTGCCATCTCTCCTCCGCTCTCCTTCCCTCCTCGCTATCCCTGCACAACCCTTCTTCCATCCTCTCGTCCCCCTGCTCCTCAGTGATGTTTCATTTACTTTAATCTAATTTGATGTTATTTAATTTAGAGAGCCGTGACTTGTGATGGCTCAGCAGGGATTCAGGGGTGTAGCTGCACTGTCGCATATGTGTGTGTATGTGTGTGTACAGTCACGTGCATGTACGTGCATTTACAGGTCTGCAGTGTGCACACATGAACAGATGTGCCCTTCGGCAGAGCAGAAAATGTTTGATTTCTGCAGCCCGAGTTTGTCTCAGAGAAAACAAACTAACTTACAATCATGCCAAGATGGTCATCACTTATTTACACGGCTGAGTAAGAGTTGGGAGGTGGTAAGAAAGAGCCAGATTGAAAGGATGATGAGGGGTAATGTTCAGATAGCTGTAGTTGGGAAGAAATGAGGGCTGAGGAGGAAATAGATGAGAAGACGAAGGAGAGGAAGAGGGGGAATGACCTTGGAGAGGCCAGATAAACAGACGTATTGTGATTTATATGACTTCATGCATTATTGACAAGGGAATTATTAGCTGCAGGGAATGGTCTTCACTTGCAATAATCTCCAGACTGTTTTGACATGCTGCTATAGACACTGGCTGTGAAGACAAAAGTGTAGTGCCCATTTAAATTCAGCCCAAAGGACCTACTCCATGCTGCAGAGGACAGATCCAAATGTCTGAGATAAAGTGAAATCCTGTCTGTGCAGTATTATCTGTGATATGTATCTGCTGATATATGATTCCTTAGACACTGAGCTGTTTTATAAATGTTCTTTAACCTGCAGTCCAGTCATATGAGAATATTCCTGTAGAAAAAAATAAAATTGAAAAGTTGAAAAATTACTGTAGCAGCAAATATCTCAGTTTTTATTTAACATACAGTTAAATATTATATACAGTATAACATGTATACCCTATATTATACACTATGCTGTATAACACTGATAACTGACTGTTAATAAGCCCCGCCCCCTTTTGCTCTGTGCTCCAAATACAGTGAACAAGCTTGGTACCCAGTGGAACCTCACTCAGATTTCTCTTTTCCTGTGTGTGATTTTCTCAGGTTTTCCCAGGATGGTGAAGACATGTCTCGCCCTACTCTGCCTCTGATTGGCTTACCCTGATATTCTTACCCTAAACTTACCCAATTACACTCCTCATGCCTTAATCTACCCATAACTTAGCCAAACCTAATGACCCAAACCAACAAAGGCCACAAGTAGTGTAAGCAGAAAATTTTGCTTCCTCTAGCTATAATGAGGCTTGTCTAGTATTAAAGAAAGGGGGACATGGCAGAAAAGGTTTGGGAACCACTGATGTAATGTTTAGCCTATTTAAGTAAGAGTGAAATTACAGACTCATTAAAGTACAATGTTCCAAACAAATTACAGCAATATGAGTAGTTGAAATTTTTTGCTTCCACCCATGCTAATATGTGTATCTTTGGACATTTGTTGATATGTCTGCTCACATGCTTGATGTGATTTATGATATTGCTCTGTGCATTTATTTGCTAATTCAATACAGTGAAATGTTTTTATGCAGCATTGTTAACTTGCTTTTCAGAATAATGAATGAAAATACAGGAAAATACATGATTTTACTGTAGGACTTCATTTTTTGTGGCTCTGAGTAGCATTTGATGGTTTTCGCTTCGAAGGGCAGTTTTGTTTTGTGTCAGAGTCGAATCTCTTCTCTGAATTGTTTGTTTACTTTGTAATGCCTAAAGTTTTGAGCTTGGATGAACTTGTAATCCTGTTAATTTGATCCCTTAGACTTTCTCAGAGAGCAGCAGTGATGCCAACAACATTACCATATCATGAATTAAAAGTAATGTAATCGTGTTTTAATTAAACCTCATTTGGGTCTGATACCAGCATGTGGTATAGTGTGTGTGTGTGTGGTGGGGGGTGGGTGGATGATGGGGTTTTATTGTGTGTTTTTGTGTGTGCCTATTAGAGGCAGGGTGTGCTGTTGTTTGTTTGAGTGGTGCACACAAGTAACTCCAGCATGAGGCTTTTTTCTGAGTTTTTATAGGAACCCTCTCTCGTTCACGTGCTCATAATGCTGCTCAGACACAGACAGGATACAGTGCGGCAGTCTCAGTTTCATCTCATCTCATTGATTCAGTTGTTTTTCTCATTTTTCTTCTCGTCGCTCTTACAGTGGTTTGTATTTACCTTTCTAGGGCCTAAATAAGATCAGTTGGGATGTGCGCCTTTACTGTCGCTTTTCATACAGTTATACACAGATACAGAGAGATTCAGAGATGCTCAACAAAATATGTCCAGTGAAATGTTTTTATTAGTTTGTTGACTTCCTCCACATCCTGCATGTGTGCCTTTTGGGTATAAATTGAGGCTGATTCAAACTCAAACCATTTGGAACCAGACAGGATAAGAAGAAAACTGCTGCTGCTGAATTCAGGGTGTCTGGAGGGATGATGGACTGGCAGCTGCTTGGCTCAGAAGAGAAAACAGACTAGAACAGCTTAAACCTACCAAGGTGTGAGATTTATTCATGCTGTGCGTGTGTGGGAGTGTGTGTATGTGTGCGTGCATGCTCGGGTTCAGCTGATATGGGATTTTTTTGAAGGCAGAATCTGATATTTTTGTATTGAAGGTTCCTATAGCTGATATTTTGTGCACTGCATTTTCATGCCAAAAATGACAAGATTTCTACGCTCTTGGAAATCAGGGTTCCAAAAGGGTTCTCACTGAAGGGCTGAGGTTCTATCTATTTGCTTCTGAAAAACTGTTTTTTGAAGAAAGGGTTTGTCAAGGCTTGTTTGTAAGAGTAAGGGTTCCATTAAGAACCCTTTTCTTTCAAAGCACCCTGTTTAGAAGAAAGAGTTCTTCAAGGATTGTTGAGATCAGTGAAAGAATTCTTCAAGGGTTTGACAAGGGTTTATAGTACCATAAAATAAAAAGGTTCTCAATAGAACCCCTGACTGCGCTCTAGATAAACCCCTTGGATTATAAAACGGTTCTCAATAGAACCCCCTAAGTGTATTCTACATAGAATCCTTGAACTATAAAAAGGTTCTTGGGAGACCCCCCTGGGGGTGTTCTAGATAAAACCCTTGGAATATAAAAAAAAGGTTCTCAGTAGAACCCCCTGGGTGTGTGCTTGATAAAACTTATGGAATATAAAAAAGACTCTATGGAGAGCCCCATTGGTGGGTTATTGTTTACAGCCTTAAAAGGTGGAGAGGTTCTGGATACAACCTCCAGAGAGGGTTTTGGGTGGAACCATTACAGCATATAAGGGTTCTGCTCAGAACCTCTTGTAGGGGGTTCTGGGTCAAACCTTTCACAGATGGTTCTAGGTAGAACTCTCTGAAGTGATTCCAAGTGGAACCTTTATAAAAGGTTTCACCAGGAACCAAAAAAGGGTTCTCCCATGAGGACATGCCAAAGAACCCTTTATGGTTCTTGTTCGCACCTTTAATTCTAAGAGTGCATCTATCGCCTCATTTTTTTTTTTACTTCTCAGGCAGAAACAGCCTCTAAAATAGCATTTAGACCATCATGTCGCACTAGAACTTCCCCTGAAAGCCATTAAAAATTTAATTGTTCCAGCTCCGATTGAATGCTAGGGGAAACTCTGGGATAAATTGAGCTTTTAATTTACCAAAACATTACTAGATAATTAAATGAGGAAATGAAATCTGCAAAGGGTGGGTCTGTGGCTCAGTCATGTCCACGATGAACAACACTGACTGACTGACAAGCAGCAGGATGATATATTGGAGTACAGTGCATGTGTGTGTGGTGTTTACGTGCATGTGTATTCCTGAGTGTATCCATCTATTTAAGGGAGATGATGACTCACCCAGTAATCTCCAAATGGAAGCGTTGTTACATTTTGAGGGTACATCCATCATCTCTCCGGCAGGTGCACACAGGTCATCAGGGTAGTCGCAGTGCACAGCTAACTCGTTAGCAGTTCTAGCAGCTTCTCACTTTGCCTGTCACCACTCCGGCACTGGCAGTAATTCTTAATTTTATGGTCTGTGGACAGCAGGGGCGACAAAACTATGTTAAAGTTACCGTGGCTAATGTCATTACAGGCTGTCAAACACACTTTACTTTAGTTATTTAGCTGACAGCTTACACACAGTTAGCAGGTAAAGCATCATTGACTCCCTTAAATGCACTCTCTGTGTCCTAGTTGCATACTGTATACTAACTCAAGAGACAGTGTTTTCATTATGCAAATAGAGCACATTCCTAGTGGAAAAAATGCTTATACATACTAATGCAACCATGCAATCTGAAATTGCTCCATTTTTGAGTGTGGTGTTGATGGAGACCATTTCCCCATAATTTAATCGGCAAAGGATATGGAGGAGCTACTTGTAGCTGGAAAAAAAACTCAGGGGAGAAATTGTGGATGGTGGTGTAATGGTTGTGCCAAAATATCTCACTGGCTGAACAGAATTTTAACAGTTGCTTCTTTTGAAAACTGCAGTCTTTTAAAGTTATAGTTTATCAAAGCTGATCTAATAATAATGATCCTCCTCAGGATGATCATATCGGAGGCATAACAGGACAGAAAAAGCTGCAAGGTAGATTTATTTATCAGTACAAAACAGAGGGTTGAATAACAAGATTAAGATGTAGTTCCCTTTTGCTTCTCACAGAGAACAATTATATACAGTAAGTTGTATAAATAAATGATAAGTCACAAGAAAAAATCTATTTTGCATAATGGAGTGCTGAGGATGAATTAAGCAGCCTCACAGCCTACGGGAAGAAGCTGCTCTGTAGTCTGGTCATACAGCAGCAGATACTTCTGTATCTCTTGCTAGATGGCAGCAGGGTGAACAGGCTGGGGTGGTTGTTGTCTGTCAGTATCCTTTGGGCTCCACGCAGGCACCTCACCTCCCCAATATCACTGATGCTTGGTGGATGTGCACCACTGATGTTCTACAGAGTCTTCCTGTCCTGGCCTGTGCACGCCCAATGTCAGTTTGTGATGTTTCCAGATAGGAAACTTTCTATAGGTCCTCTGTTACATTTGAAGGGATAGTACAGGTTATTTGAAGTGCAGTTGTAAGTACTTAGTGTACCTTACCTGCAGTAGACAGGGGTTGGAACGCCCCTAGTTTGGGGAAGCAGAAAGGAGTACTGCCATGGAAGTTAAGCAATGTACTGCTGTGGATGGGGTCAGCAAAAAATTTATTTTAGCCACTTAAAAAGGCATATCCCAAAAAAGACAGTGATATTTGGCTTATATATTTCCTGTTGGAGAATGCTGTCTGACAATAAGGTAAAGTGGTAAAAATATTCTAATTATAGTGCATATTAAAACTGCTATTGATTTTTTCAGGTTACTAAAGTATGTTTTGCTGCTGATCCCTGTCCACAGCTTACCTTGAGAGGCAGCTGGATTTCCTAAATCACCAGATCACAGGAGAACCCATCTTGCCAGGATTCAAGTTATCCATTTGTCTCCCACACCAAAAGTGGTGCAGCCAATCAGTGTTTTTAGGAGGGACTACTGGCAGCTATGGGTGTGGTTTTTAGGTGTGACAACAGTGAGAAGCATCTCTGGAAAAGATGTTTCGCTGTTTTGATGTTTGATCTGATTGGTTGAAGTTTGCCTGCGTTAGATGTGATAGACAGATGGTTCATCCAATCACCTGCCAGGTGTTTTTTTGACAGTGCCTGCCCTTTTCCAAACACTTTCTAAGGATGACTTTCCCAGATGGTTCTATGTAACAAACCATCTGGCATGTCATGTTCGTCCATAGCAGCATGTTGCTTAGCTTTCTACACAAGTACTCCTACTAGTTCTCCAAACCAGTGGTGTGTCTAACGGCATTTCCTGTAGATAATACAGTAACTATGCATAAGTATCTCAACAACCCCACTTAAAGTATTCCTAACTATTCCTTTAACAAGAACTTGGCACAGGAATTTTGCCTCAATAAATTTCCTAAAGAAATAAATCTTTCTGAGCCTTCTTTATCAGAGTGGAGATGTGTGATGTCCATGACAGGTTCTCAGGGATGCTGAATCCCAGGAACCTACACTGTTCACCTGATCCACCTCAGCTTCCTCTGATGTAGACAGCAGTGCAGCTTTGCCTCCTTTCTCCTAAAATCAATAATTATTTCCTTGGTTTTGCTGAAGTTGAGCAGTAGGTTGTTTTCTGTGTACCACTCTGCCATTGATTTGCTCCCGATATGAAGTCTCTGCTTCAGTTTTAGTCAATGATGGTGGTGTCTTCCATGAACTTCACAATAGACTTTTTTCATGTTCGGGTCTGCAGTTATGGTGTACAGCGGGAATGGGAGGGGGCTGAGCACACAGCCCTGGGGAGCTCCGGTGTTGAGCACTAGACTGGAAGAGGTGAGACCACCAATCCAAACTATCCAAGGTCTGTTTGTATGGAAGTCCAGTATTCAGCTGCAGAGTGTGTTGAATGCTGAGCTGAAAAAGTTCAACATTAGAAAACATTGAAGATGTATTCAGTTTTGCCTGCAAGTACAAATATTTACTGAAATTAAACATTTAAAACCTGCCAATGTTTTTTCTTTTGACTATCTTGCTCTCACTTTGGTGTACCAAGAGGTGTAATTTTTCACACCAATCACACTTTAGGAATGTAGTACAACGCATTTATGTGTTTTTGTAATATGTGCTGCTTTACACATAACTACCCAACCTAGACAGGATCCCTCTGGACTTGGCCTAAGTGCCCCTGCGGAGCTTCTTTTGTTCTTTTTTTATTTTTACTGTTGACTTGATATACAGCCTTTTGAAGAAATTTTATCTCACGACATTCCCTTATATTTATGTGTGCCAAGTTTACCAATCAGCTTCATGGGAAATTGTGTTAAATGCTGAGCTGAAAATCTTTGACATTACCAACCTTAAAAATGTATTCAGTCTTGCCTGCAAGTACAAATATTTGCTGAAATTTATTATTTAGAACATGTGCCACTGTTTATACATTCTTTTGACTATCTTGCTCTTACTTTGATGTGCCAAAATGACATCATTTTTCATCACAACTCATGATTTTTTAGGTAATATAGCAGCTACAGCACATTTATGTGTATTTTTGGAATATGTAGAGGCTTTACACATAATTACCCACCCAAGGATAGGATGCCTCTGGCCTTGGCCTTAGTGCCCCTGGCAATACGAGGCAAAAAAGTACATTTTAATTTTCTATTCAGCCCAGATTTTCCACAACAGACATAAGGTCAGTCTCATTTTTATTGAGTGGAGCTAAATGTCCATTCAATTCGTTTTTTATTCAGTATGCTTTATTTGGCATGACTCTCAGGTGAACAATATAACCAAAGCATCGAGGATAATAATAATAATTTGATAATAATAATGTCTTGTGATGTTCATTATTTTGTTTAATGTTTCTATGGCACATCTATGAGCTGCTGGCCACTTTCCGTCCCTCTCTTCCTCTCTTTCTCTCTCACATGCATGTGTCTGCACACACACTTTGCTCCAAAGGTCTGGATGTTAAATCCACTCAGTGCTGCATTATTCATGTTGTGTTTCAGACATAACCTTCCTAGAGGGAACTTTAAGTTTTAACCCCAGCTCTTGAGGCCATGGTATATGTTGCAGGACACGTATTCATTTCTGTGCGTGAGGAACATCTTAAGAGCTTTTATAAGTGCACAGGATGGCTAAGTTTAATGTTTAGCTGGATGACCTTTGAGCTGTAATCTTGTGTCTAGATTATATATTTATCTCTGGTCCAGTATTAGCATTCACCTGTTTAGCACAGATTTCTCTTGATCCCTGTCTCTTGCTCACTTTGTCTCATGTTCATCCACCAATCATTTACCTATTCACGTAAGCAGACACATAAGCACATGAAATGCACTGCATCACACTTATCTGCTGGTTGTTTTACTATTATAGTCCTTTGTACATATGGTGAATGTGAATTAACCTGCTTATGGAATTTAAATGTAATTTCCGATGATGCCTACGGCGCAAAACTCTGGCTGACAGGATCCTGCTTTTTTTTCCCCATGGAAGGTCATCGTTGCTGCAGGACTTGGAATAGGCATGGCAGGGATGTGGAGTGGAATGGATGATGACAATATCTAAATGCTAATGAAAATGAGGTTGGATTTGGAGAGATGTTGAATGTATTATACAGCAGGATTGTGATCTGAAACCCTAATCTGCTTTCTCATGTTCCTGTAGCTGCCAGGTTTCCACTTCATGAGGGAGCAAGAAACGGGATCAAGGCACCGCTCCTCTCAGAGCTGCAACTTTACAACATCAACAGCATTTATATGAGAAGTGAGCTACCACAGATGTACGCACAGTAGAGGGCTGTGTCTCCTACAGCTGTATATTGCAGTATAAACTCAGAAAGTTACAGTTCATTTCTCATTATCTTCAGTTTGACTTTTATCGTCACAAGACTCAATTGAAATCACAAACTTTGCTGCCCTTCATGATAATCCTTTCATTTTGATAAATACACTACTCTGAAAGAGTCTATTAAAACAGCACATTATCGTCACCTTTCAGTGTATGGCAGAAATAAATTGCCATATCTGGACATGGACTTTGAAATGCTAATGCTCTTGTTCAGACGGCTGCTGTAACCTGACCTCAACAGAGACTCTTTCAGTCTATAAATTCACTCCGGCCCATTCCACTTTCTGATCTGCTACTGCATCGTTTTTACTGCAGACTAGTTAATACTGTCATTTTAATTTTGTATGGAATAAATCTGACTTGATTTTTGTTTTGGGTAAGTTACAATGTATCCAATGTCATAATAAAAATGTGTTGATACTGCGCTGGACTGTGACAATATCTAGTGTGATATTACATGGCTAATTATTTCATTTTATTATTTTTATTTTATAAAGGGACTGCTAATGACTCCTGCATTGTTTTTGTTTGTCTGTTGTTTGTTTTTGACAATTGGACATGCTTAGTTCAGTAACACTTTACAATAACCATCATTAATAAATGTTAAATTGGTAGTTAATAAAACTTTAGTTAGTAGTTATTTCACTGTTAACCAACAAAATTAAGTATTTGTTAATGATTAAAAAATGATTTTTAAACCTTCATTATAAAGAGAAGCAGACAAGATATTTGTAACACTTTGTTAATGATTAATAATTAGTTTGTAAAGTTATTAAATCAGTTTGTATATAAACATTATTTGGACAGCTATTATAAGGTTTCAACTGATGATAATAAGGCCCTATGTATTTATGTATGTTATGTTATGTACATGAACTTATCCACTTACCCATGAACTTGCCCACAGCTCGATCTAAACCTACACAAGTAGTCTTGTGCCTTCATTCAGAAAGTCTACCCAAACATTGTATTTTTATTACTTATTACTTGATCGCAGAGCCCTGCACATGCAAAAATCATCTGGATGGTTTTATTGTAAAGTTGCAACTGATCTTTAAAAAAACATTACAGTTACTTAATAAATGGTTTGTAAAGCATATATAAATATAACCTTAATATTTTACCAATAAAATAACTTAAAAGTTTATTTGACAATAAATTTACCATTTATTAAATGAAGCTTTGCCTTACTTCATGCAGGACATGGAAATCAGACACCTCAGCTGTAATCAGCTGATAGTCTGTCAGTTGAATCGTTGCTACCAATCAGTCAGACACACTCACAGCCATTCTCACCACAAGGTGGTCCATTTAAACATGACATCTTCTTCATACATATCTCTCCTCTCAATGCTGCACACACCTCTTGCTGCCACCACCTCAGCCTCTACTTTTTGGTTGAGAGTCAGGGCTCAAAGTTTAAAAAAAGAGAAACAAATATTCTTTTGCATAGGGCTCCCTCTAGTATACCCTGGGTGGTTTTGCATTGTGCTCCCTGTTCTGGCTTAGCATGCTGCTTGGTCAGTTCAGGGAACATTTTAAGAGAGGAGTCATTAGCGCCAAGCATAACTGATTTCCATTTGTTGCAATAAATGTTTAAACCTATGATGAGAGTGTTACTGACTGAATTATGGTCATTATAAAGTGCATAATAATAATTTTAACATTCATTGCCAGACAAATCTTGTCCATTTCCATTTCCATTTCCATTTTTTTCCCACATGCTTAGGTCATGGCTGGCCACTCGTTCTCATCCCAACTCATCACAAACTGACATTTGGTCACTGCCCCTCGGCATCTAGTTCTGATGCACACGGTACCCTTTGGCAGCTGTATGAGACGCTGCCAGAAAGACCAGAAATGGTGGCAGTTTGATCAGGTTTAGGCACAAAAACTACTTGGTTAGGTTTAGGATAAGACCATGTTTGGGGTTACAACATGTACCTTAAAACATTTAGTAATGTTTTGGTTTTCGCATGGGACACAAAGCCCAGTCTCGTTGGTGAAAGTCAGTGAACAGCCCAGTGTGTCTCATAAAGTCATGAATGGGTTTACGCTGAAGTTGCCTGAAAGCCTGTTGCATCACTTTCAGCTGCTGATGCAGCTATCGTGCATGTCTGTAGGAGTTGCTGAGGGTCAGTAACAAGACTTCAGTATTTGACGAGCTGGGAATGAGAACAGGCTGGGCTGCATACTTTTATTTTATTAAAGAAGGAAAGCAGAAGCACTTCCAGTGAAAAAACAAAAGTGTTGTGGTGGCCATCGGACATCATAACTGCTCGATGATTAAAACTCAGCCTTCTGAAGACCTTTTATCACATGTCATTCCCTTATATTTCATGGCACTCTCCACTGTCAACAATCTAATTAAAAAAATCTGGAGTGTGAAGCCTGTCACTTCAGGCTATGTATTGTCATGGTCTCATTTGTGTAGTGATTAAAGCTCAGGAGGCAGGATAAAAGCATATCTCTATTAGTGAGCAATAAACGGTCTGACAGAGTAAACATTACAGGAAAAAAAATGGGGCAGCCGCTCCTGATTGCAGACATGAGTCCCTGTATTGATTTGTTATGAGGTCGAGTCCACGTTAGTGTCTCCCCGTGGCTCTATTCGATGGTTTAGACCTCCCATCACAACTCTGCTCTTTAAATTTGTGAAGCCTGAGGTTTTGCCAATTGTCAGTCCTCTCAGGTTACTTGGCAGAATCCAGCTGTGAATGTATGATCCATGTTATACTCAGGGTGAAGAGTATTAGTCAGTCAGACAGCAGGGAACTGCAGCACAGTGAATCAGGAAGCTGAAAATAAGTCAAGTTCTTTGACTCAGTGGAGAGGTTTTTATTGAAGCAAGCACAAAGAGGAGCTGCTGACATTTTGTTCTTACGTGTCAGAATGTTTTTTTTTTCTTCTTCTTGTGAATGAATTGCAAATGTTTGCTGCATAATCAACAGAGCTTGGCCAACCCACCCCCCACCGAAAAATAAGCAGTAAATTGGATTTCTCAACACCTGAGAAATTGTGCTCAACTCACCATGAGATTTAGATTATCACCTGGCCAGATACCCGCCACACAGCTGTGTCCATTTAGAGCAGATGGGTTCCAGTAATACGGCGACCATTAGAGAGCAAGGCACTGGATGGCACCCAGTGGTGTGGACTGAACTTCAATATGACAGTCCAATATTCACAACTTTATGTTTTAGAATCTCTGTTGTGAAAATACTGAAGCACTAGTGGTTAAAAACGTCAGTCTACTCTTTAAACCGATGGGTGACAAGTTAAAGGAAATATGAGTCACTGTATGGTTTGATGAGTGATAAAATAGTTTGAATCATAAGCTGTGGCCTTCACAGTCACCAGATATCAACCCAGCTGAACATCTATTACAGACTTTGGACCAATGTGTTAAACAACCGTTTCATCACCATCACCAAAGCACCAGCTGAGAAAATATCTTGGGCTTGTGGTGGCCGCTCATTGATACTGTGACCCCCTTCAAGATGGGTTAATTTCATTTAATCAGGCTGTAGAGATCAAACTATGAAAATTTTATATCACATATAATGACTAAAATCATCACAGTGATGTCAAATGTATTGAAAATGTTAAAACTGAAATCATTTCACCAACCTTTATATTGAAAACCTCTCAATCATTTGAAATGGCATTACATCCATTCTGATGTCGCTGTTTTTACTGATAATATGCCCGCGTCTGGGAGACTGTTGCTAACTTTGGTTCATGCTGGACAATAATTACATTGAATTTTGAATGCACGATAATCCAACAAGGTTTTACCATCATATATATTGAAACTGGTAATCGTTTCATCCCTGTAGTTAGGTACCTGTAGGCTGCAGCTACATTCTCGATTAATCTGCTGATTATGTTTTCAGTCAAACTCCCAGTCATGTACACTAGAATTACGTGTCTGTATGCCTCCGCAAATCAGTCAACTTGCTGTTAACGTCCATGTTTGTCCAGCCTCATATAATACAGACACTGAAGACTTTGAATGAATTTACTAAACAGTACTAAGTGTATTTTTTTGGCAAAACATGTCACTGCAGTGAATAATTTCCAGTGAAAAACATGCTGTGTTCACTTAGAGACTATTTTTACAGAGGAGTACAGAGAACTGAGCTGAATTTATGATGTCACAGTGAAGCTGACCTCTGACCTTTTGGACTGAAAATGTCATCCCCTCATCGTTTTATCCTATTGGACATTTGTGTTAAATTTTGTCATAATTAGTGTATGGATTCTTGAGTTATGGCCAAAAATGTGTTTTATGAGGTCACAGAGACCTTTAACCACCAAAGTCTAATCAGTTGTTCCTTAAGTCCAAATAGAGGTTTTGTGCCAAGTTTGAAGAAATTCACTCAAGGTGTTCTTGAGATATCACGTTCACAAGAACGGGATAAATGGAGAGACAGATAGTGAGACGGACAATCTGAAAACCTAAATCCTCCGGCCACGGCTGTTGTCAGCTGCATAAAAAAAGAAAAAGAAAAATGCCCATCACAGTATCTTAGAGCACAAGGTTATGTCATGAAACATCATTTTTGTCTGACCATCAGTCCAAAATCCACGAATATTAAGGGAAAGCAGCAAATTCTCATATTTCTGGATTTTTTTTTTTTTTTTTTTTGCTCAAATTTCAGTTGACTAAATAATTGATCACCTAATCGCTGCAGCTCTAGCACCAGGTAAAAGTCAAGAGAGACTTGGCCATGGGGCAGCACTAAAACATAACCTGACATGCCAGATGGTTTGTTACACAGAGCCATCTGGAATGTTGTCCTTAGAAATTATTTGGTAAAAGGAAGGCAACCAATCAGAAACCAATCAAACTAATCAGATTAAACTCTTGCTGGAGCTGGTTGGGAGAAGAGCATCATCTTTTCCATAGAGAAAAGGCTTCAGTGTTGTTTCTTTGCTCTTTTTTCAATTAAGAATTACAGTTCTGATATAACTGATGCATCACAGTACTATGCAGGAGCTGCCATTGTTTGATTAAGACAAGTTGCTTCCATGGACACTTAGCGGTGTCATCACACCTAAAACCACACCCGTAGCTGTCAGTGGTCCCTCCCAGGACGCTGACTGGCTGCACCACTTTTGGTGCGGACACAAACAGATAACTTTAAGCCTGGCAAGATGGATTCTCGGGTGATCTCGTGTGTTCTGCCTCGCAAGGTAAACTATAAGATTGTTCCAACAAAAAATACAAACAACATAAACAAAAATAACTCATGCTTGTTTATGATGCATTAACAAAAACATGTTTCTAACCATAAAAAATAAAAAAGTCTAGGTCAAGATATTAGATTTTTATTTATTCTGGCTTTTATTCATTCCTCCATCCTATACTGCCAAAAAAAACCTAACCCACTTTATGCTAATTTTTCCTCAGCTGTACATGTTCTCAAATGAACAGGAGATTTTGTTTTGATTTGGCTGTTAAAACGTCATAAAGTGGTCATAAAATGTTATTTCGGGGTTGGAATATTATAATGTTGTTATGATATGAGGGCTTATCAATCATCAGTGACATTTGTATATTTATCAAATGACATTTATGGCTTTTATTATAGAATTAGGGGTGATGTATGAAAAAGAAATAGCCTGTAACTCTCTCTCAGGACAGTCCTTGTGCCTTTGAACAAACTCAAATCTAATTTAAAAGGGCAGAAATCACAGTCATGCTGGTTGTTTTTAAATGCTGACATGAGGCGCATCACTTCACCTTCACTTGTCCTGCCTGTGGTGAAGAAAGCCCTTCAGCACCATGGACAGCACCCAAAAAATCAGCACCACAGACAAGCACGTGTTCAGAGAGGCCTCACCTCTGTAAAATTTACTTTACTTTATTAGGAGGATACCTATTAGCACCAGCATAAGCACTGGCTTTTCTTCCTGGGCTCCACCACATGTACAGTCATACAAACTATAACCAAATAAACTGCTAAATTGCTCAACAAATCATTGCAAACTTCTTCATACATACATATATATAAATAGTCGGTCACTCCAGGATTCTGCAGTCTTTGGGATTTCTGTGGCCTAAAACGCCTGATTTCTGTGATGCATGTTGCAACATTTTTTTGGTGTTTTTTTTGCAATGAAATTGTGGGAGCAAGTAAAATTTTTCTATAATCTGTTAAAAACTCAAAGGCAACTTGTTCCAGGTAGAAGATAACCACACTCCACTCTGTTATGAGTGTTTTAAGTACCCTTACCAAAAAGGCTTAGGATGACTAGGGTATTCCACAGAGGGGCAAAATCTTTTTGGAGCTCAAAAATTAAGCACAAAATTATAAAATATAAACGTGCACAGAGCATTGAGGCAAACCTTGTGTTTTTTCAGTACCTGTGACAAAATTAAAAAAACAAAACAAAATTATTTATTATAAAATATATAATAAAACTTTGAGAGGTACATGGCATGTGTGATCGTGAGAAGCTATGGTTATTGGTCAAATTTGCAGAAATGTTGTGGTGATTGGACAAAATTGTAATGTTGCACAGAATTCACAGGGATTGGCTGAATTTGCAACATCACAATTCCCCGAGGGACTAGTCTTTCTTAATAAACATAAATCACTGTCATAATGACCTTAAATATATTCTCTCTATATTCTCTATATATCTATTTATCTATTCTGTGCCTTCACACATTAAATGCCAAGAAAATAGGGCATCAAAATACATCACAATCACATTCTCTACAGGGGGGATTTCTACTTTCCTC
Source organism: Lutjanus argentimaculatus (assembly GCA_034769285.1). Lineage (NCBI taxonomy): Eukaryota > Metazoa > Chordata > Actinopteri > Lutjaniformes > Lutjanidae > Lutjanus > Lutjanus argentimaculatus. The sequence goes on along the minus strand of JAWZSL010000004.1, from coordinate 18,730,143 downwards.
CAGGTTCACATTTAATTTATTACACCATTTTTCTAATTTAAGTAACATGGTTTCTATGTGAGAATTAAAGGGTAAATTCGATGATTTTCTAGCTCATATTTTGGCCTAATTTCTGCATGAACCTGGAGAAAATCTGTTCAAACCCTTTGTGAGGCTCATTAGTTATGCCCACAGAGCTGCTGGAGCATCCATGACTCACTTGTGTTATATTTACTTCTCACTGATACTTCAACTCCCAGTGACAAAACAGCAGTCTAGTAGCCTATCACACTGCTAAACCCCCAAGGCGCACACTTAATGTATTAACCCATTGCAATCAGCAGGAGGGGGACAGATTCAGCGGTTAAATAAGTTGCTGTAACCACTTTTAATTATACGCACCATGCAGAGACACAGTTTTCAACCTCAAGGCTAAGACTGCAATTGAGCTGCTGGCAGGGGAAAACAGAAACTTCACACAGGCTATTATATAATTAGTATAGGGCATGTAAATGGGATAGTGGTGAGGTAGGGAAGACCAGGGAGCGTTGTAACACTGGGTTAGTTGCAACTCTTTAACCAGTTAGAAAAGAGCTGATGTGATGTTATCAACATACATAATTTCCTTTTTGAGCTCACAAGAGAAGTGGCTCCTGATCCTTTTATCAGCCAAGAAAAGAGAGAACGGGTGAGACCCGTTACCCGTGTGACTACATTTCAGCACGAAAACACGCAGCTTCGTAGCTTCAGTGGCTAACGTTAGCTTTTGGAGGGAGAAAGTCATGATGTCATTTACGTAACCTCTGGGTGTGTAGTCTTTCTACTTACACATCTTCACAGTCTTACACCTCAACAGTTTTACAACAAACAGTGACTTTCTTGACTTGTTCAATTATCTTTTAAATTCACAAACATCGTGTGTGTAGATTGTATCATAATTCAAATGGGATCAAATAAAGGGGAGGGTCTTTGTCTCTCTACTAACAAATATGGGCACCATGCAGAGAATGTACGTATATACAGCAAAGGATGTCATGACAGCTCCCCCAAAAGTCAAACCAAAGCATCTTGATTTCCCCCTGGTGGCTGGCTGCAGTATAGGTCATACATCCTGCCTCCCCAGTGTTAATAGGTCACACTCGGGGCATATTAAAACAACAAAGTACACGTCAAATAAAGTTCTCCCAGTGATGGTTTCTGTCATTTTAGGTATAGGTCTTATCACACTGATGGTTGTTCAAGTGTCCATTTTTCTGATCAGTTTGGTTTTAATAAGTTTATTTGATAATATAAAAGTGGGGTTTCATGCAATGATTGACAGCTGAACTGTGCTCACAATTGAGTCGGCCAGTTGTGTGGGCAGGAACTTGAAAGTGCGGCTACAACACTGATCACTACTGTGCATACTTTGGGTTTAAATGACGTCACCAGTGCAAGATGGCAGTGCTCATATCAGGGATATTTTGGCTTCAGTTTTGTACAGTGGGATCAACTTTGATTCTGGCCACTGGGGTTCATACCCTGTGTCTGACAACTTTTTTTTTCTGGCTTTCAACTGAGAAATTTGGCTGTAGTTATTTAGCGAAGATCTAAAGTGATGATATGCTATTATTTCGACAATGAAGAGAATTAAAAATCTCACAGGTGCAAGTCCTGGTGAAATATGGCCTAAATGTGGATGTTCAATCAGTGTAATCTTTATTTAAAAAAGAACTTCCTCTTTTTAACCTATTCCAGTCTGTTCACCAGCTGTTTTTTAAACATCTATTCAATGGAGAAATCCTCATAGGACAGTCTGATACTTCAACAGTTTTATGACAAATGGCGACTTTTTTGACTTGTAAAATTATCTCTTATATTGACAAACATCATATGTGTAATTCATGGCACAATTCAAACTGGATAGAAAAATGATATGTCTCTTTGTTGACAAAAATGGGTATTGTGTATCAAAGTTTGAAAGATCTGGCACAAACGACCCCTGAGTTACTGATGCGCAAACAAAAAGCGTTACTGCCATCCCCAGCCTCCCCTATTCCAAAAAAAACAACAAAACAAAACAAAAAAACAAAAAAACAAAAACAAAAAACAGATAGCCTGATCTGAAAAAAAAACAGAGGTTTGGGTGGAGGAAGGTGCCTTGAATCTAGACGGCTGGCCCACGAAGAAGAAGAAGAAGAGGAATTAGGATGGGTGGTGGGGAGGAAAGAAAGAAAGAAAGATAAGGGAGGGGGGAGATTAGACACTGCATCATTTAAGTACTGCGGCTGATGTCATTTCCTAAGCACCATAATTGGTCATCAATGACTCTTAAAGCCGTGAAGAATGGCTAAATGAAAACACACACACTCACACACACACGCCTCCCCAGGGGAGATGTTGTAGCTGCACTGATCCATTGAAACCTTAATTGCTCGGACCTCACACACCCTGTCTCTATCCCTCTCTGACCCTCTCTCTCTTTCTTTCTCTCTCTCTTTCTTTCTCTCTCTCTCTCTCTTTCTCTCTCTCTCTCTCTCTTCTCTCTCTCTCTCTCTCTCTCTCTTTCTCTCTCTCTCTCACACACACACATACAGACACACACACCTGCGAGGAGGAGGGCAGCTCCCATTGAGCGCCACGGCGTCGCATATTTCCCGCTCACCTATACACACACAGGCACACCTCTTGCTGGCTGCCGTGGCCCCCATGTGGCCCCTCCTTTACCGGACCAGACAAACGATAAATGGGTTAACTGTGTCACCGGGAGACGCCGAGATAAATGCACCGGGAGCGTCGGGAGATCCCTTGCCATCCATCCGCTGCTGTTTGACCGACTCAAAGGCATCACCCTCCCCTCTCCGCTTCGACAGAGTAGATTGAATTTTAAATCGTGATTTATCTTTTTATAAGAGGCAACAACACAGCAGCAGCAGCATCAACAGCAGCAGCAGCAGCACCGGTTCTTCTCAGACCCAGACCCGTGGGCGGCTGGGTGGCGTCCGTCTGGGCGAGCTGATAGGACGAAGATTTGGCACTCTACCTACTAACTGCCTCTTCATCCCCCCAAAATTTCAAGATATGGCGATGAGAAGAAGAAGTGAGATGTAGAAAGCGGATGGGAGGCCATTCATGTGGGTCTGGGCTTCAGCTAAAACGGACAGAATCTCCCACCACCATCACCACCACCATCCTCCTCTTCCTCCTCTTCCTCCTCCTCCTCCTCCTCACCTAACCAGTTGATATTTTTTGAAAATAACTGTCTAAAAAGTGCGGCGCACATGACACACTGGTGAATCCCCGAGGCAGGTCCCACACTCAGACTGAATGAGTCCATCTCTGGCTGTCGGACGGACTCCTCAAGAGCGCAGGACGGATGCAAACAGACTAAACACATCTTGGCAATTCAAAACACCCTCAGCGTCTCCGCCAACGGTGCTCTGTTGATAACCGAGCGGGGTGAATCTTCTCACACCGGGGGACCAGCAGGCGTTTCACAGGCAGGTAGGCGACGGTTAATGAGTGTGTCACCTCTGGGTTGGTGTGTGAAAGGTGATAAAGGTGATTACCGCGACCGACCGCCCATGCGTCGGCGCCGCTGATGGCCGCAGAGCCGCGCAGAAGACTGCACCTGTTGTAATCTGTGTGGATGCTCGTCCGTGTGTAAATAGAGCTCCGTGCGTGTGTGTTGACAGTCTAGATGAGCTGTTTTAATGGCTGACACCCTGACAACACAATCATATCTGTGTCTATTTGCTCCTGAAAATCTCCCTCCAGCTGTTTGTGCGCGTCGCGGTGCGCGCTGCGTGGGTTTGATCGGCGTGATTAGGTGATTATAGGTCCATCACACACTCTCTATAAGTGTAATTACAGTATAATTGTCTCAACACGCGGCAGGATGTAAAGCACTCCATCACACACAGTATACATACATCATGCTTGGTGGCTCATGCTCACTCAGCTGTAGCAGCTCACATATTGGTTCTGATAAATGGGGACTGGCTGCAGTCTGAAGCCCAGTTGTATTCATCCTCATTGCCAGATGCTCTAAAACTCCACAGTCATAAAGCGTGATGGCCAAATCTGTCACCTGCCTCACACACATTCATCATCTGATCCCCTGGAGGAGACCCGCCTGTGGATGGGAAAGGATGGAGGGTGTTACGATACGTGCATGGTGTTGGGCGGTGTGGGTGCGAGCATTTTTTGGCGGGTAGCGCGCATGATTTTTATTTTTATATATTCTTTTTTTTTTTTTTAATTCTCAGGCATCCCATCCTCGGTGCAATGAGGGTGACATGTAGCAGCAGCTTTGAAACATCAGGCGGTGTGTGAGTCCAGCTGCGCTCCCTCCGCTGCAGATGCGCGCAGGGTGGCACAGCATCACGGGTGTCCAACTCTTTCCCAGTCGCTAGGGACTCTTTTAACATCCAACAGGCGTCGTTTCAGACCACCTGACAGGAGATCAAGGGCGCATACGTTCACATCTTCTCCGCCTGGGCTGGTGGTGGTGAAGTGCCAGAGATATGCAGCTGGCAGCTGGTGGTGGTGGTGGGGTCAGATGAAGCGTGTTGGCTGACCCAGGTTGACCTCGGAGAGAGGCGGCTGGAGGCGACAGGATGGGCAGTCCATCCAGCGCCTCTGTTGAGGAAGCATTTTTAGAGTTCAGCCTTGATGGGTAAGAGAGAGACAGCAGAGATCACAGCTGTGTGGAGGCTGCCTATCTTTGCCCAAGGTGACACTTCAGTAGGACACTGACAATGTGACATTGACAGAAACAGCAAAGACAGTAAGTCACTGAAATCCATTAATCATTGTTATTGGTTTAGCTGTAAATTCAATAAGAAACCATTTTGCTGTTGGTTGGCTGTTCTTTGAAGCTACAATAGAGAATCAAAGTCCTTTCCCTTCCAGTGGACCACCACAGGACCTTACTTCAGCAAAAATATGAAGGATAGTCAATGGCGAGAGACAAATAATTTAGTGATTCTGTTTTCATTGTGCCACAAATTACAGGTGTTTGAAAATTTAGAAGATAACTTTAGTCAAGAAAGTCACAGTTTGTCGTAAAACTGTATATGACTGTGAAAATATGCAATAGAGCTCAACAGTGGCCGCCAACTTTTATAGGGGCTTTGTTTCTGGATGTAAATATCCAATTCATTCAACACTGACATTTCAGAAAATCCTTTTATAAAGAGTTTTAAGTCTGGAACCAAACCATCAAGATGAATCGTGACCATAAAAACATTTGATTCGGAGCAAAACAAAGATTGGAAAACGGCAAAAGGAAGAGGTTCAAGACTGTGTACATAATTATTTTAAGAGTGAAGAAACTACCCATCCCACAATCCATTGTGAATGTTACCGCTTCTTCTTAAATTTAACTTTTGTCATTATTATAGTGTTTATTTTGTAAATGCAAGTCTTGTAATACACTCTAGTTTGTGTTGCATGTAAATAAAAATTATGTTCACTTCGGCATAGTGACACTGTTAGTGCAATTCATGTTAGCTACCTAACTAGCTAGCCTGCTAACAAAACTACCTATTTGCAGATATATATTCCATGATAACACTGAGCTTTGCCAATCACAGACCTTGCTGTTGCACTTTAGGATTGTGGGTAGCGTAGTACTTCTCCATAACAATGTGAATAAAACATATTTTGCTTAAACAAGGCTGATCTCATACGGACTTGTGTAGTCTACAAGACCATGCACCATCATTTGACAATCACATGGCTCACGGTAAATTCACATCGGATGCTGATTATGAATTGGATTTTCACTTCTGGAACCTGTTGAGTTCTATAAGATCGTGATGATACATAATTAGGAAGATTACACTGTTGCGTGACATCATGACTTTTTCCCTTCAAAAGCTAACGTTAGCTGCTGAAGCTACGATGCCTGTGTTTACGTGCTGCTACACGAGCAACAGGTCCTGCTCATTCTTTCCCTTCCTGCCTGATGAAAGGACCAAGAGTCACTGGATAAAACCCATAAGATAATGTTACAAGGGACAGCAATATTGGTGTTGATGACATATATTGTGCCAGACGTGAAATGTAGTTAACTGAGCAGTTACACAAAACTGAACTACAAAAAAAACTAAAACAAACTGCAGCTTTCTTCACTTGTAAAATTATCTTTTGAATTGACAAACATCATATGTGTAATTTGTGACTTAATTCAAACCCTGTACACTACCGTTCATATTTTTTCTGAAGTTAGGTCCCATGGGGCACATCAGAAGGAGAGGGATTTGACTCTCCATTGGTTTAGCTGTAAATCTAATAAGAAGTCATTTTATCATTGGTTGCCTGATGCATGACTGACAGTGTATCTTCAATAACCTCAATAGAATTGGCACCAAAGTGTGGAAAATAGAAATGTTCACAAGTGGTGTTATAATCCTTCCTTCTTTTTTAGTTTCCTTGCCTATAACCCAGAAATAATTTAGCATATTAGCACTTCCGCTTCCCTCCTCTCAGAGTCAATGGGTTTTTATTAATGGAGTTTTTGGTTATTTGCCTGAAATGAGGTCTGAGGTTAAGACATGCTTAGATTTTCACATTTTGTTCTATGACATACAAATACCCCATTTGTGAATTTTGAAGCTTTTACGTGCCTTAAAAAAGATGGTTCATAACAAGTTGTTAAATGAGACTACAGCGGTTTTCACAGACATTAAACGTCATTACGCCAAACACTAGTTACTTAGTGGTTCAGTCACACAACTGTGGTGTAATTTTTTAATAGCCTAATGTTAGCTTTTTACTTCTGGCGGTTGTATGTAATAGAAATGGTGTTCATTTGTGAAGACTGTCTTGCTAAAAAGTAGCATATATTTTTGTTCACCACATGGCTTATTTTCTGCTTTAACCCAAAGTCCAAAGAAAAAAATCCCATTGGCTCTGTGGAGGGAAATACATCCCTGCAGCACTTTAGTGACCCTTCCTAAGTTCAGCCACTTTTGGAACTTCAGTCAACTTCCTCCCTTCCTGTTTCGTGAACCTAGATATACTAATGTGCTAGATTTGTCTATGTTGAATAGGGAAACAAATTTTAAAGGTGGTGAAAAGATGTTTTTGGTAGACCTGTACAAGTGACATGTAGTCACATCCTGAGGTAGCAAATCTTAAAGAAATACTAGCTTACTAGCTAGCTAACCTACATCAGCTAGCTAGTTACATCTGATAGCTAACATTAGCAAAACACTGGATAATTAGCTACCTAATCTACATCAGTCATTACCTAGCTAGTTAGCCATAGCGTTTTGCTTGCATCAGCTAACTTTAACACACAAACACACTTCTTGGGGTCTCATTTCAAGGGTTTCTCTCCCATTAAAACAGTGATAAAAATGTTTGATGATGTTGCTAAGTGGCATGAGATCATGGGAGTTGTTATTCTCCTTTAAACAGCCACCAAAGCTAATTAAAATCTATCTGACATGACTCATACAGAAATCACGTTCACACACGAGACTGAATTAGTTTTATTCATTAGTTTAGTCACATTCGCTGGCTTCCTTCCTTACTCTCTGACAGGTACCATGTTTTCCCAGAAATTTTAGCGACTAGCAACTACCTTGCAATGGCAAGTAGGAAACCACCCTTGACTAAAATTCTGGATTTCTTTGGGTTTGACCATTGTTAGACACATTTGGAATTATGTAAATACACAATTTGACAAAATATAATGCAGAAAGATAGAAATTAGATATTATTATTTGTTATTTATTATTTAAAGTCCTGGAAAAGAACACAATATACATGTTCATACATAGTTGCTGAAAATGTGTTTAAACACTGAGAACCATGTAATAATGTATTTTGGAGTTCTGTTGTTGACGATTTATGACATAAGCCCCACAGAGTGACAAACGAACAACGCCGCCCGCCCCTCCCAAATGGTCCATTACAAACATGCTTCAGTGACCCTCCCAGCAGTTCACTTCAGCTCACTCCAGCTCCAAAAACCCAACACAGAAGGAAAAAAACACCATCTTGTCTCTGTCTTTGGTATCTGGTGGCTCAAACATGTCTGGACATGTCCGATAAAGCTGCTTGAAGGAGCGTCATGTTTTAGGTTGCATTCAGGTCGTAGTGGTGTTTGGCACTGAGACAGCAGAGCGGACAAATTTTTTCATGATTTCCAGACCCAATTTTAAAAACTTAGCAATTTTTTAAATCAATCAAATCTGCCTGGGTGGTAGATAACACATGTTTCAGAACACAACTTCATTATTTCTTTTAGATGTGACTATATGTCACTTTTTCAGGTCTCTCCGGCAACATATTTTACCCTTCTTCAAAATTTTTCAACATAAAGAAGCCTACTGGAAACAGGAAAGGAGAAAGCTGACTTGATCAAGCTCGCTCAACTGTTATTTGAGCACAGAGCAAACGGGGTGGGACTTAGAGAGGGTTTGGTCTCCTGTCCATTTCATGTAGTGTTGTGGTTAATCTGACAAATCGCAGAGTTGCAGTTTACCTTTCATCAAACAGTGGTGTTTCAGCTGATCAACAGTGGTCTCTCATTATTTTTGGCAGGCGGCAGGGCCCTTATCTCCAAAACTGGAGAAGACATGAAGAGCTAACTGACGTTTTAGTGGCTTGAAGTAAAAAGAGAATAATTTGTTGATTTATCTTGAAGTCCGCCTGGACAGCCAACAGATCAGAGCGTCCCTGGATGAAGTTAAATCACACAGCTTTGCTTGTTTTGATGGTTAATTGGTGGCTGCGGCAGCAACAACCTGTTTCCTTTGATTTCGGCTTGATAAGGCTTGATTCTGTGGATACTGTTGTCTTGTCAGGGCTGCCTGCTTGTGATGGCAGGCTCATGCATGTGTTGGTGGCAAAAAATACTGTTGTGACCCCTCAGCTTTTTTCTGCCATTCTGCTAATGCATTTCTCTCCATGGGGACAGAGGGAGGTGAGGAAAAAACATGATTCTCCTTTCTCCCCATTCCCAGCTTATGGCTCAATCTGTGTTGCTCCTTTCCCTTCATCTCAGCCTCTTCCCTCCTGTCTGAGCTTAAATTCGTTCTGATCACCACACTGAAGACTTAAAACTCGGCTCCCTGGGGCGCAGGTGACCCCACAGTTCAAAACACTGTCAGTCAGCCTGCTTTCATTTTCTCCTTTCATCCCCCCTCCTCCCCTCTCTCACCTGTCTATCTCTCTGTCTGTCTGTCCTTCTGCCACTCCTCTTTCCTGCTCCCTTCTGCCAGGCGATGAGACTTATCAGATGGAGGCTTTCTGCTAAAGCTTGTCCTTGTCAGCTCTCATGTCCGTCTCTGTGACAACAGTCTGTGTTTTCACGAGTAGAAAAACCACAATCCAAAAATATATGGGAGAAAAAATAGGGAGCGAGTGAGCGAGAGGAAGGAAAAAAAGAGAAAGACTCAGCGTGTGACTGAGTTTGATGTATGTGTATGTGCGTCTGCTGGTTTTTGCCATGAGTGAGTGGGTGTCTCTGTCAGGGGAACAATTGTTAGAGCAGATGGACTGTTAAAATACATTCTCATATTAATTTCATATCATATGTCTTATTAATTTGTCCACCGATTAAATAATTGCTGGACCCTGTTTAATTTGAGGACTTGAAGAATTTAGGGGGGATTTCATTTATTGAACAGCCATTAAATCTTCATCATTTTGCATCATGATTCTTTTATTCAAGTATTTCTTGATTCAGTCAGTTTTGCATAAATATATTCACTTTTAATTGCACACCAGATCTCTGATACATATTACGAACTGTCTGCAATTATTATTATTGCAGTTTTATTGTGTTTCTTTTATTCTTGTCGCCACTTTTATGCAAGCTTCTCTTTGGCTTTCTCTGTGTCGAAGCTTTTATTGTTTCACTCGGCTACATTGTAAATGAGGTCTCTACCTCAATGTATTTCCGAGTTTAAATAAAGGTTGAATGAATTAATTAATTAATGATTACTGTCATTATTGATTAATCTTGCTACTGTTTAGTCTATAAAATATCCAAAAATTGTGAAAAATGCTCATGACAATTGGCCAGAGCCCAAAGTGTAGTCTTCAAGTTGCTTGTTTTTGTCCAATCAACAGTACAAAGCCCAACAACTCTTTACAAAGACATTTACTGGGGGTGTCACAATTTCAATATTAAATCAAAATTGATCGAAAGGAGCTTTTAATTTCAAATTTGAAATTGTAAATGACAGTTGTCAGGGCCTAAAACAAATGATCTTTACATATCAAGATAGTCTAACAATGGCATAACCGTCAGTGCAAAAAAGTTTAAACTGAAAAATCTAATTGAATCGTTAAAGTCACATCGAATCATGAATTTACAGAATATACTATCAAAAAATGACAAAGAAAAGCAGCAAATTCTTTTCATTTAAGAAGCTGGAACCAACATATGTTGGACATTTCAGCTTGAAAAATGACTGAAATGAAAAAAATACTGATTACTAATTGATTATCTAAATAGTTAGCGATTATTTTCAAATCTAATCAATGAATCAGTTGCTCAGCTAATCTTTGCAGTTCTTTTATCATAATGGAAATGCAAATCCTTCTCTTCTGCTCAACTGTCCCCACCAACTCCATCTAAAGGGGAAAAAATAATAATTGTACATCTCATTTACAGTACCGGCATGTTCCACAGCTCCACACATGAACTTGAACTGCATGCATTAATTCACCCATCGAAATGTAAACATGTACATGGATTCAATAATTTACAATTTCTGCAGAAGTACACTGAAAATAAACAGTTTATATGTGTATGCATGCACACACATACATGAATATATACATGTATAAATCTGCTGCATCTGCACATGCATGCCAACTCACAAACAGCAAAAAGAAATATGCACATATTACCAACATGTTTACTCAAATATGCATGTGTACTGGCATACCTGAAGTCCTAATCAGTTGCCACTAGAAATAATTAACAGCATGTTTGAAAAAACGGACAATGTCAGGACAATTTGTCTTGTAATCATACGTATAAACCTGTTGCTTCCTGCTCTTGTTTCCTCTGTCAAATATATTTATCCGTCGCTTTAGAATGAATATATATGTCATTTTTTTAGTGATCTCTTCAATTGTTTTATTTACCGAAGTGAGAATCTGAAAAAAAAATTCAAATAAACGTGATGTCAGACAAGGTAAAATGTGATAGAGTGGCTGCCAATCTTCATTTAATTAAATCTTAAAATGAATTAATTCTCAAACATTGCCTGGGAAAATGTAAAAACGGACTTGTTTCATCTGAATTCAAGGGGAATCCGACCTGGTGGCAGGCATGAAGATGAATTATATCCATTCTCACTGATGGACTCATTTGCTTATGTAGGTCATATATGCATTGTGGCATCAGTACTCAAATCAGACTGGTTTCGTACTGCGTTAAAAAAAATCCTTGTTCAAACCATTAACATTGCTAACATTAGCCAACATCAGCCACCACAAGCTACTTGTCATACCAGACCACGGAAGGCTGTAGCAGAAAAAGTCCAAAAAGTGCTTTGGCCATTTAGAAATATGAAAAAAAAGTATACTATTTTGACTTTATTTAAATAAACTGGTAACATTCTAAGTTTATTGTTTATTAGAGGATCATTAGCCCATTCATTGGATATGTCTAAAAGCACAGAGACACTTTTTCTTTAATTAAAACATTTTAACTCAGGCTGTAAAAATAAAATTATATAAGAATCAACTCTTTTTTCATTATCTTAACATATAAAAACACATTTTTATTTATTAGTTAATTAAACATAAAACTTCTTATATATTTGTTATATATTTATTTAACACTTCAGAACTTATAAGTATGAGTTCTTATAACTTGAAGTCTGTTGACTTGAAATGAGTTAAATAAATGTGCTGTACAAAGTTCAATCAACTCATTACATTAAGTTTTTAAAGAAACATGATCAGCGTATCTGCAGACTTACAGAGTTACAACTCTCCTGAGTTTCGCCACGTCCATATCCCGTCTCCCCAGAATTCCTGTGCCATGTAAAAAAAAAGAAAAACTTGCCATTATTCAGTGTGCAGTTTTATTTACCTACGCTTTTTTACCCTGACTCAGCTTAAACAAGCGCGCTTGAGTCAACGCATGCAGCACTCATAGGACACTGACATGTAGCCATGTGGCTGTTTGCAGCTGTAATTGCTGTTAATGTGACGTATGGTATACACTTTAAGATAAGTCATGTGTGTTTGTTTTCAAACACTACAATCCATATTAGAATTGAATTCAGTCCCTACCCCCTTACACTTAACATTTGATCAATTCACTGAGAGCAGTTTCACATATTGTATTTATGTCAATGCTGGAACAAAGTAACTCCAACAGGAGCAGCTGCAGCTGTAGGAGTGGGAAAATGTAGGAAATTAAGGGAAGGAAATTAAATTAGTTTGTAATGTTTGTCAGAGGGATTGAAGAGTTTTTGGTTCAACTTAATATCATATTCTTATTGAACATGTGTTTATCAAGTACAACTGAATTAATGTCTAATTTTAGTTTAGTTGACTAGAAAATTTGCTTTGAATCATAACAAAGTTACCTTACATTATTGCAGATTATTTTTACAGTCCACTGGGAATTTAGGCACGTCGAACTGAACGAAAACAGATGTTAAATGCAACATTGTGTTTTTTATTCAAATTCCAAGCTGATCGTGGATTAGAAAGGTGCCTTGCTTCTTCCTGTATTTTTGTACATAATGTTTCTTTTCCAGCTGTGAAAACTACCATAATAAAATGTCGAAACATGACAAACATAATGTTTTACAGATTTAAATTCCTTTACAGGTCAGACAACTTCCAGCCCTTTGGTACTTAACTTTTTTTTTAACCTGGCCGTTTAACAAAAAAAAAAAGTTTGCATCTTGTTGGCAGCAACAGATACAGATATACTGTATACTCAACAGATATTGAGTATATTTAAGTATATTTAATGTGCAGGTGGGACAAGAGTAGAGCCAGGAGCAGATGGACTGAAGACTAATTTTCCTCAGAGCTCACAAACTATGTGCACATACACACCTTTTTGTGCACTGTTTACTGTCTATCTGTGTTTAATACACACACACACAGCCATTTTCACACCTGGTGTCCTCTACAGATCACCAGCGCACACTTGCACCCATCCCACAGCTCTTAACCTTTTACACTGTCTTTGTCTTTACACTCAGTCTGTGTCCTTTCTCTCTCTTGGCTCTGATTCCAAGATACACAAAGGATTTAGGTCTCAAATAACAGAGAGGAGAGGAGAGGAGAGGAGAGGAGAGGAGAGGAGAGGAGAGGAGAGAGTGAATGTTTATACTTTGACCATGTCTCCTGCGACAGAGACATCCCCACTTATATCTCTATCTCTCCTGTCTAGCAGCAGCCCGCTCACGAAATACTCTCGGGGATCTCTATCTCTTCCTTGCTCCCTCTCTATCTGTCTTCCTCTCCCTCACCTCGACTCGGCTCAGTTCAGCGTGTACTATTGGCAGGAATATTACATGAAGCAGATTGCCAAAGTGTCAAAATATTACACCGGGAAAGCCCTCAGAGGGGGAAACTCTCATGAATCAAATCAGAGAATCGCTCTGATCACAGGACAGCTGTGGGTCGTGGCTGATTGATGCCCTGTCAAGCCCTGAGGTCTCTCGGTGAGGCGTCTGGCGGGAGAGAAAGTGGGAGATCTGATGAGGGGGGTTAGAAGAAACGATGGCGAGTGACGGGACGTTAGCGCTGTCCCTCTGTGGACTAAGGAGGCTGAACAAAGAGTGAGGAAGAGAAAGACAACACAAGAATAATCGCTAGATAATACTGATACTATATATGTACATGTGACTCCATTGGAAAAATGATAAACACAGTGTATAAACACAAGTAGAGGGGAGTCATAAAGTCAGCAGATTGACTCAGTGTCAGTTGCACAGCAACATCTACATCCCGGTTCCAAAAAAGATGGGATATTGTGTAAAGGGTAAATAAAAACAAAATGCAATGATGTGCAAAGACTTTTTGAATTATATTCAATTGAGTACAGCACAAAGACTTTATTGGGTTTTTTTTGTAAATATACACTCATTCTGAATTAGATGGCTGCAACATGTTCCAAAAAAGTTGGGACAGGGGCACGTTTACCACTGTGATACATCACCAGCGTTTGCAACTGAGGACACTAATTGTTGAAGTGAAATTCTTTCCCATTCTTGCTTGATATACGACTTCTGGTGCTCAACAGTCTCTGTTGTCGTATTTTATGCTTCATAGTATGCTACACATTTTCAGTTGGAGACAGATCTGGACTGCAGGCAGGCCTGTCTCTGAATTCTTTACATGGACACTGTGTCTTGGCATTGTCTTGCTGAAATAAGCAGGGGCGTCTCTGAAAAAGACATCATCTGGATGGAAGCATATGTTGTGTGCGTGTGAATATTTTCCAAGGAGCAGAGGCACCTTGCGCAGCTGTTGTAAAGTGCTTTGAGTGAAATCAAATCATCAATTTCAAAATGAGTTAATATTTACAAAAACAATAAAGTTTACAACATAAATATCTTGGCTGCATCATTGGGCAAAAGTTGTATGATAACCTTTAAGCATGTTGAAATTCAAGTGGTCTCAGAGAAAACTAGACTTCTGCCTCTCCTCTTGGCTCTGAAATTAGCCTATGATGGGAGACTTTGGCCAATCACAGGTGAGTAAGATATTTGATTGTTGAGTCTCATTTCCAAAATGTAGATATTTCACGACGTAATGATGACACTCATCAATTAAAGGTGGGGTAAGCGTTTCTGGAGAAGATTTTGGTCTTATTCCCAGGTACTCAAAGACTGATTGCTCTGGGTTGGGCTGATTGTTGAGTGTCATTGTTGTGTTGAGTGTCTCTGTCCAAGCCACCAACCCAAAGCATTAGAATTTTTAAAATTATTTATTTATTTATTTTTCAAATTGTGAAGCACCATAGCAACATATTACCAAGATAAATAGCAAAGAATGGAATAAACATAATAAGTAAGGGATAAATAACTGATATAAACATCTTCAGGCTGATTGAAATCCTGCTTCACCCTGTCAGGGTTTATTTCCCAATAATGGCTTAACATTATCCAGCTTAGTTACTTACACAAATGACTAATTTTGAAATGATTTTATGGATTTACAAATGATTTTATTGCTCCTCCAGAATCTGTGATCAGAACTACGTCCATAGCAACAGTCTGTTGTACATAGCAACAGTCTGTTATACAGAAATAACCTTAGAATGCTGTAATTGACCAATAAGAATCAAGTATTTAATCAAGCCATTTAATAATAATAAAAATAAAGATCTTTGATTATTTCTGATATAATATTTGCAAACTTCTTAGTGTTTGTGTGTGACTGGTTTTCTTTTTGTTTTATGTTGTTTTAATGTATTTAATTAATGTTGTTTGTTCTATTAAGCATTTTTTGTTTAATCCACAGTATCCGTATTTGACGACCTGGGAACTCAACAATCAACTAGCTTTCTCCAGGATTGCTTCCACCACTTTAAACTGTCTTTCTCCAGAATTGGTTACAGAACCTTTTATACTTAAAATTAATTAAATCTCCAACTTAACATGGCAGTATTTCATTGATCTTAACAGGAAGCTGAACAAAAAGCGAGCAGGAGAAAGACAGCATGAGAATGATGGCTAGATAAGTTCCTGATTGTACTCTGATGGTATTTATCAGAACAATAAGAGTGGAATGTTTTTTTTGTTTTTGTGACTCCATTGAATTATAATGTGATTACATAATTTGTCACTGTGATTGTGCCATGAGGAGACAGCGGTTTCTCCCAGAAATGAGCATTAGCAGAGTGGAAGGAACAATGTTCCCTCCACAGGAGATTGTGTTTCTAAAAAGGGTTCCTGACCGTATCCAGGGTTTGAATACACATGCACACATCGACACGCAAATCCCTTTTACCTGTGGTTTCCTCGCTCTCTCATAACACACTCACACACTCACACACAACACACACACACCACACACACATCACAACACACACACACACACACACACACACACACACAAAACAACACACCATTTATTTAGACTCTGTGTGCATGTGTGTGCTCTGCAGGGAGAAGATGCCATTCCACCATGTGCGGGCGGGCCTGCTCTATCCAGACAACTACCTGAGCAGCTCCCTGACGGAGGGCAGTGAAGCCTTCCAGCTCACCAGCATCTCCACAGAGGAGCTGAGCGGTGAGTGCACCGACAGAGAGGTGGGGGGAGTAAAGTGTGAGGTACTAGCAATTAATGTTTCACTACAGGAACAATGCAGTTACAACGCTCCAATTCTCCCGGGGAAAAGTTTTTCCATTTAGCCCTTTTGTGAGAGCCTGACTGGATGCATTGGTTTCCAATTATGGTGCTTAGGAAATAAAATCAGTCACAGGACTCAGTGAAGTGACAGAAATAAAATATACTTAGGATGTATTGATAATTGGTATTCTAATCCAAGTTTACAATCAATCTTGCATGAAAATTGATGCCACCAGCGCTCACAAAGGCCTGTTTCGATGTGCTAAACAGACTGTATAAAAGTGAAACTGCAAACTGACAAACTGAGCTGAAGTAAAGCCATGTGTGCAGTATGTAAACAACCAAATGTTTGTGGGTTGATTATGGTTAGATGTTTGAATGTATTTTTTTTTTTAAATTCATCTGTTTATTTTGTAAGTTCCAGACAAAGTAAAAAGTGTAAACTTAAGTAGATTAGAAATATGTTATGACTACAAAAGTTATTACAAATATACTAGTATAAAGGGATGCTTTTTTGCATAATTAAACACGCAATATGAAATTATGGTGCCAGGGGTACAGTTTACTTACAACTAAAATGTACTTAGTACAAAATTACTTGTTCCAAAACAAACTTCAAGTTAACTAATCATTAACACACTTGAAGTATAGTGATCATTACTCTGACTGCAAGTACAGTACACCGTACAATTTAATATACTGAGCATATTTATTTACCGGGGTAATAGATCTTTTTTAACAAGGTTTCTGAATATAGCTGCTTTAAAAAGGACTCATATTAGTGTTTTCTTATATAACACCATATGATTAACTCTCATCCTACTAACATATTTTAATAAGAATACTGACTGGGGTCCCTGGGGACCCCAAGAATAAACTACAGGAGGAAGCAATGATCATAGCAAAATGTTTACTTATGTCTTCTCAAAACATTATTAGTTATGTAATTAATGTCATCTGAAGAAAAAGAGATTATTATTATTATCTTAGGAAAGTTACAGTAAATTTGCATATTGTTTAAAGTAAAAATAGACAGAGCACATGAAGAAAATTATGTGTCTGTCTCCTTCAAAATGATTGATGATGATGACAGAGTGCCCCTACAGCCCTGACAGCGTGTCATACTGAATTAGGACCCATGGCAAACATGACCTCAATCAGTAAAGAGTTCCATCTATTAAAACTAAACAGGCAGATTTGGGTGTTTTTGACTGGGGTCCCCCAGGATCCCAACAGATTGGTGTTTTTAAAAGGCACCAATCAAAACAGAAACAGAAAACAATGACAAGAAGTCATTAGGAACAAACTGACAGACAAATTCATGAATAATTGGGATGATGAATGATGAATAAAGCCCCTTTAAATAGCAAAGACTAAACTATAGCTAGTTTTAAAATGGGTTTTAGTCATATAGCGCTGTTATTGGCTGTGTCTGTCCTCACCAAAGGGAATCCTGAGGTCTGGAAATGTGCCAACATTGCTGACTAGAATTACTCTGCCAACGAATCAAGTTGCCATTTACATCCCCGTCAGTGGAGACTCGTAAATGTGCAGTGAAAACTTGGAAAAAAATATAATTATGTGCATTTTTTGTCAAAATGTATGTTATCACTAAATTGACATGTATGATTCCAGTGAATAATCTCCAGTCAGAAATTATGCTGTCTTCACTAAAAGACTTTTTTAAAAGAGGAGTACAGAGTACAGAGAACTGATAGAGGGCTGAACATCATGATTTCACAGTGAAGATGACCTTTGACATTTTGGATATTAAATGCCATCACGTCTTCATTTTATCCTTGTGTGAAATATTGTTGTTGTTAATTAGCGTATGCATTTCTGAGTTATGGCCAAAAACATGTTTCCTTTGACCTTTCACCACCAAATTCAGGTCATCCTTTGATCCAAGTGGACCAATTGTGTGCCAAATTTGAAGAAATTCCATCATGGCATTCTTGAAATATCGCATTCAAAAGAATGGGGTGGACAGACGTATGTACAGATGAACGTACAGACGAGTGTACGTACAGACAACCCAAAAACATGATGCCTTCGGTCACGACTGCTGCCAGTGCAGGGGCAAAATGAAACCCAAGTACAAATAGTAATAAACTGCAGTTTACCTTTGAATGAACTTAAATTGACTCAGAGGACTTTCATGCAGTGTATTCAGTTTGACCGCATGCTGACGTATCCTAATCATACTCTATGTGGTTATATTTAGGTCCTGATTTGAGGCGATCCCATGACGTAAACAAACGTGCTTTTTTTGACATGCTGCAGACAACAAAACCTTCTGCACTGTAATGAGTGCATATATTTCTGACATCGGTTGCTTTGGTGGGAAAGCTAAACAGCTTATCCTTTCACCGAGTGAGGACCGTGAGCATGAGAGTGTGTTTCTGACTGAAGCTGTTTGTTTGTGTTTATACATGTGGCCTATTGTAGTTTGCTCGAATGAGCTTTGGTATGAAGTACTTTGTCTCATAAATCTTTTAATCCATTGTCCCTTGTGCACAACTTGACTCAACCCAGTTCATTGAAACGGTTGTTTTAGAGCACTGAAGCTGGTACAGCGACTGAAGCATCTCATCATCATTAGTCCGGTTGGCCTCTGTGTCTGTGTTTTGTTTGTCAAGGACAGCATGAAGGGTAAAGTAGTTTGGACCTATGTAGAGCTATTATATAAATTGAATCCGGACTCTTAGACTCCAGACATTACGATGAGGCATTATCTAGGCCCTGTCAGCCACAGATCCAATGCAACCAATGGGATTGTTTGATGTGGACAAAATATCCGTGGTATTTGCTGCCAGCATTTGAAAACTCCTAATCCCACTTCAGAGAGATGCTGAAGGTTCTTCTAGGATCATCTGTTAGTGCAGATAGAAGGCTAGTTAATCACCCCTGCGCTGGATCGCCTCTCTCCTTTTCTCTGCTTTTGAGGCATTTCATCAATCAGAGTGAGAACATGTACAGTCCTGGGGGGTTGACTTCGTAATACACAGCCGCACAAAGGCAAGGCTGCATGCTCACGCACAAACACACAGGCATCGCACAGCAATACATCACGGACCAGCTCATTCGTACCCTATTGAAAATGTACTCCTTACTGTTGAGCTGCATACAAATACATCTCACTTTGTTTTTGGAGGCCGCACACCACACTCACCCGCATTCCCGAATCCCTCGCCTCTGATTCTCACTTTATTTAGCGCGAGAGAGAAAGAGAGGCGGTGGCACGGCGCTCAAGTCTAGTTATCAGCCGTAGGGGATATTTACAGACTCAGATGGGGGCTGCGACTGAACTTCGACTCTCACGCAACTGACAGAGCAAAGACAGACATAGGAGGCAGATCTGAGACGGACTTATTACACAGAGGAAAGGAAGGAGCAGCATGTCAGGACGAGAATATTAATGACACGCAGCCTGAGAGAGACACAGAGAGATGAACTTCATGCAAAATTCATCGTTTAAGTTAGGAAAAGGATTAGTCTTGGGGAAATTGTGATTTGAATTCCATCGTGCGGCAGGCTATTACTCTTCTTGATTGTATTTCTCCTGTAAAGATTTGCACAAACGCTGAATGCCAGCTGAAATGACACCCTCTCCCACCCCTGAAGTGTTGGAGATCCACAGTAGAATGGAGCGCTCGCCTGTGAAAAGATGTTGAATAAAGACTTGCAAAGTCTTTCCTGTCCCTGCTGTCTTTATCAAGTCGATAAATTCGACCACTTCCACCCCAGCCCAAAGCTCCGCCTC
The DNA here is from genome assembly GCA_034769285.1 of Lutjanus argentimaculatus. NCBI lineage: Eukaryota > Metazoa > Chordata > Actinopteri > Lutjaniformes > Lutjanidae > Lutjanus > Lutjanus argentimaculatus. The sequence continues at coordinate 18,710,117 of JAWZSL010000004.1, read as the reverse complement.
ATCCCCTTCCACCCCCGCGCAGATAGTGCCAACTGATTGACAAGTAATTAGCCAGAGATTGACCAGGGTGTTTTGTAAGAGGGTCCTCAGAGGTTTGAGTAATTGTGCTGCACGAACAGATAGCTGTGTGCGTTTACTTACAATTTCAAGTCAGAAGGAAGCCTTTTATGTGGGAGGAGAGAGTCGGAAATGCTCTTGGCAATACTGGTGGTGATTGTGCTGTGTGGAGGGATTGGTACAGGCCCCGCAGGGTTTGTAAAATACAATAAGTGTATAGATATGAAGAGAGACATGGAAAGAGCGTGAGAGGAAGAGAAGGGGAGAGGAAAGGAGGGAGGGTGGGAGATCACCCTCACCTTGATTTGCCTGAGAGAAAGGCTGCGGCACTTCCCATTAATGGGAAAACCTGTTATCAGCACCGGGGAAGCACCTTTCAGCACCATCTACCTGCTAAAAATCTGTTAATCATTAATTTCATCTCACGGATTAGTCCTTCTCACTCACATCATTTGATCGCTCACTGTTACAGTTTGAGATTTTATGAAGCTGACAACACAATCATACAAATGAAACACTGTGTGAGTCTTTAAAGGAGAAATCTGTAATATATTTGCTGCACTTTATCATAAAATAACCATGATATGCTATCAGAGATTAAAGGAACATGCTAAATTTAAATACTTGCTACTCTGACAACAATGCTACAGCTGCGGTGTCCTTCGACATGTGTAATCCAGGCCAGAACAATTGTTTTAGTTTGCCTGTTTTATGATAATTAGGCTTCAAATTAATGCAGACTGTTCACCAAATGAGTAAGTATCTGTTTATGAGTCACAAGAAATCAATTAAAATCTTTTAGAAGGAGTAGATGTTTATAACGGTTAAACAGAGCAATATGTTAATGCCGTCTGGGTGGCAACAGGCAGCCACTAAAGTTCAACTGGGCTTTTTTTTTTTTTATTAAATAGGGATTCAACCTATTCAATATACAGTCTATGGCTCCAACTCACTATTCGGACTGCAGTACTCCTCTTTGGATGCAGCATTGCTATTGCGCTATTGCTAAATTGCTCCTTTAAGAAATTTGAAGGGTTACAACTCGTTAAAGTCAACAAGTCTACAAATCTTAACAGCAAGTACGTCCTTTGTCATTGCCCTCGAAATTGACACATATCAGCATTTTCTGATCTGGTGTCTCTGATGTAAAGACAACGTTATGTTTAGAAATGATCATATAGTCTTAATCTGTAACCACAATTGTAAACGCTTGGTCATTAACAAAGTGTTTGGTTAACTGTTCTGTAAACACAGTGACAATACAACTCTGACAAAGTTGACCTTTGATGTTAGAATCCTTAATACCGTTTTACAGTTAGCACTCATATGCAGGATTTTTAAATGCGACTAAACTGCTAAAATAAGTGACTGACCCTTCTCAGTGCCAGTAGACTCACTTGCCTTTCTGTGTCAACTCATGTGCATGCAGAACAGCAGAGAGAAAGGCATTTTAAAAGTCTGTGTGTATGTGTGTGTAACTCTGCAGCTTCTAACTGAATCTCTGTGGTTTGCAGTTTAGTTTCTCTACTGCATCAGTATTTGTACTTTCGGGTAAATGCTTCATTTCACTGTTTCATGTTTATGTTCAGCTGGAAAGGAGTCGTTAATGAAAAACCATCATTTCTTGCTTCAACATTTAATTGAAAATCGGTCAGAATGAGCCTTCAGTTTCAAGAATACAATTGAAAGGCAGAATTGGTGATTCTTCCAGTATTTTTTTCTTTTTTTTTTTTTTTGTGCTTTCCTACTTGGGACATTCAGCGCGTGTCTGAAGAAAAACACAACACTTCAAACATGAAACAGTGTATCTTATTAGCCATTATAACAACCTTGATACCATGTAGACATTTCATTTGAAAATGTAAATGACAGGTGTCAGGGCAAAACACTGTGCTGGGCTGATGCATCGAGTCAACCTGAGTCAAGCAAAGCAGCACATGTGTATGAAAAAAGAGCAAAAGAGTGAACTTACCATTGGAGGTGACAAGCCTTTATTACCTCTGCTGAAAAAAAGGGGGGAAGCAAGATGTTAGTGAGTGTTGGTGGGTTTTTATGTGCAGTGTAAAAGGGGCTTTAGATTGTACTTATCTCACTGACAAACATGTTGCATTTCCTCTGGCTACTTCAAAATATACATCAAAGTGTGTTTCACCAGATAAAGTGGAAACTTCTTTTGCTGTAACTTATCATTATGAAGTAAATGTTGATTGCACAGTGTAATAGCCATAGAATAGTGATATCAAATCATGCCACTGGGTATGCTTTTCCCTAGGAAATATATGTCTCCATTATAGACTAAAATAATAAACAAAATCACACTTTGTCTTCCAATATTTTCTTCTAACATTACCCCTCCCTAGCCCGATGTAAACCCCTGTTGGTGCAAAGCAATAACTCTAACTATGTTATTACTATGCAAAGCACATCATTACAATAACATATGCCTGTTCCCAAATTCAATATAAAATTGTGACAATTTCATGTACCTCTTCAGTGCTTCTTGCTTCTTTCTTCTCTATTATTTACAAAGTGGTGTTGCTAATTTCTTTATGCAATTAGGCTCTGAGGAAACAGAAGGCCATCTGGTATCATGTCAAAGTGTGTTCCCCCATCACATAGTGTTTCCTGCAGCGGTGCCCTCCACAGTTGATAGGATTTAGTTAGATGTAGCAGAGGAAGGTAAGGTCATATCATCAAGGAAACAAATTTCAATACACCTGTTGTCTTTGCCACAGCAGCACACCAATAATACCACTGGGAAATGCAAGGGGGCTTAAGTGCTGTCTGTTTTCACTTTAAATGCTTTTAATGTGAAGCTGCAGCAGTAGGAAATGTTAGGTTTGCATTTGCAGTAACTTGATGCCCCATTTTTTTCCACAAATGACTAGACTGTATACTGTACTGCAAATGAAAGGGTTTTCATTAGTGGTTCATAGACTCAGTCACCATTGTGTTACCTCATTTGACTTAACAAACTTTTTTTTGAATGAAAATCTTAAACATTATTACTTTAAGTTGATACGGTGAATTTGTTAGCAAATATGTTGCTTATATACACATTCAGAAGTTACAGAGCAACATTATCGTTCATTTGGAGTTGTGTTTGTGGCCACCTGATGATTTTAAGTCCAATAATTTCTCTCTTGTAGCTCTGCTTTTGGTCTCCACCATCTCCTGAGGGAAATATTTGGCTCTTCAGCTGTTAAATGCTCCACTATGTTCACCAGCTATAGTCACTAACCGTGTCTGTCTGCTGTTTGGTGCTGAGCAGGTAGTGTACAGTGAGTTTTTACAGCTTAATCACTGAAAACAGCTGCCCATTGCATCAGGAAAATGCCAAATGCAGTAAAGTTGTGGGATGGAAAATGAAAATAATGAGCTGAATCTCAGTGCAGCGCAGCTGAAGGAGACTGCAGAGTCAGGTGATAGTTCTCTGTACAGTTTATCACTACAAGTAGCACCTTCATCATACAAGTGGTCATTTAATCCATTGTTGATATAAAAATATTGATTTCAACCTAATTCAACTAAGAGAATGATTGTGGTAATGATTAAAAGAAACCAATGCAGAGGTAACAGACAGGATATAAACAGCGGTCTCCAGTGTCACAGTTTGATGGCCCAACGCCACACCCCAACCACCTCTCTAAAGAGATATTGCAACGCTATGACAACATCACACTATTTCTGCCTTTTCTCCTGAGAGGCAACAGTCATTATTCACACGACCACGAGATCTGTCTGTAGTGTAACAGGCAGCGTAGACAAGGGAATGATAACAGACGTCATGCAGGAACACAAAGATCAAACACACGTCAAGGAGGCAATTTGGGGGGGAAAGTGACACAAAAAATACAAGTGAGATCTATTGAACTTGTACAGTGAAAATGAAAAGAAATATTCTAATAACATGACAAAGGTCTCAGAGAGTCAGTCGCAGCATGGCAAATATGGATGAATGAAAGGAAATGAATAAAATAGGGAAACACACCTCTTCAGCATGCGCACACACAGGAAAGACTAGAGAAGTCAGTCAATCAATGAAGTCCCGGCCTTGGGTTTTAAATGGCAATAAAGAATAAAGATGAACCGATATTTTCATCTGCTGCAACAAGCCCCTGACCTTTAGGACACATACAAAACACAGAGCGAGAAATAAATGACAAAGTAAAGGAGAGCTGAAAGACTCATTCACAACTACACCACACCTCCCAGCCTTGTCCCAAAGTAACCAGAGAGCCACAAATCATCACCAATATGACAAAGAAATCACCAGGACTGTACCCTATTCAGAATTCATATTCAAATCAGTTGAATCAGATTTGGTTGTTCAGTAAGAATATTTGATTATTTGTTCCCTTTTTTCATTCTAGACTATCAAGCCACTCTTGCCAACAAACAAACCAAGTTAAAGCCTGGATGATACTTCCCAACAGATGCACTCAATGCTAATGCGTACTGACTATGCTAACGACAGATCAGAAATGTCCAACATTTTTTTACACTAAATATCAAACATTTTTATCACCCATGTATTGGGCTATATGTTACCTATGTACCAGTATCTGGCTCAGCTATGACACAAAAGTGATTTGCCTGAATGGTGCATAAGCCAAAAAAGTTTTCTCTTCTAGGTTTACTTCCTGGTCATACAGCCCACTGAAAATGTGCAGTAGTGTCCCCACCTGTTCTCACTTGGCGTGTAGACATTACATTGTGATGATGTCACAGACTTTTACATTTATTTTTTTTCAATGAAAGTTAAAATATAAAAACTCCATGGATCAAAAATTCATAATGGTATGAGTCATAAACTAACCTTGTTTGCAGTTTGAGGCGTCCTGTCAACAGTCCTCAGTACTGTGCTGTAGCCTACTCTCTGTTGTCAAACTGGCTTCTGTTGGTCTTGGAGGCTGTTTTGGTGCCAGTCTGCCTGCATTCACTGGAAGCTCTCAGTCTGGGAACAGACAGCTCTCACTCCTAGCGTTACATCCATAGACCGCTTTAGTTGCATGGCGAGGGGGCGTAACTCTCAGGGCTGTTTACTACTGTAAAAACCAATCAACATCTGTAGTAGCTGCCTCTTTTTCAGGAAACCTGTAAGCAATAAACACTCTGCTAGCCATTTCACAGGAACTTTTAAGCTGCTGTGAGCTGTAAATTCACCACTTCTGAGCAGAAGGCAGAGGATAACATTACCTCGGGGTCTGAACGGGCAAGGCCCCGCCTCCTCCTCGGTCTGACTCCCTAATACACATCCATGGTGTCAGCATCCGTTCATAAAAGCATCAGTTTTGGAGTATATTCAGGCCTTCAGACTCACCCTGGGTCTGAGTCCACAGCTGCCTGTACCTGTCATGACTTGCTGTAGTTGGATGATTTTAAGGAGATAGGAGTGCCTGTTCTGCAGCTACTTCTGGGGACCAAACTGTCCCTGAAGAACACTGCACGCTGACTGACAAAAACAAAACAAAACAAACAAACAAAAATGACTGCTCGACTTGAGGAATCTCAGTTGACTGAGAGGTTTCTGACTGATGATTTGAATCTTTGACTTTCAGGGGGCAGCCCCAGAAATCACACATTTGACTTCATATAGAAAATAAATAGATCCACCACAATGTCAACAAAACATTGTATAATAAGCTGTTTATTTATAGAATTATTTGTGTGTGTGTGTATATATATATATATATATATATATATATAATATATAAGATTTCGTTAAATGCTCCCAGAATGAAATGCAATGATGTGTGACAGTAAAGACGGACAGTAATGTACAGTAATATGTTGTGTGTTTGTCGTGCAGAGATCCGTGAGGCGTTTCGTGTTTTGGATCGTGATGGGAATGGTTTCATCTCCAAACAGGAGCTGGGCATGGCCATGCGCTCCCTGGGTTACATGCCCAGTGAAGTGGAGCTGGCCATCATCATGCAGAGACTGGACATGGATGGTGAGACACTACATAAGGACACACACTTGGGTGCATGCTCAGAGCATGCCCGCACACATGCGAACACACACAGAAACACAGTCAACCTCTTCATAGAAGGACAGAAGTGTGTGGCTGCTTAACATTAACTGCATGTGCATAATGTCTGTTTATAGTAAATGTGTCCATATTAAATTATGATGTGTTCAAGTTGAAGAACAATATTTTCCTTCCACAGAAAGCAGCCATATGAATAGTTTTATGTGTTTGTTTTTAATGTGATTTAAATAAAAAACAGTGTTAAATGATGCCAAAACCACAAAACTTAATGCATCTTGCACTTGCTTGACGCAAAATGGGATTTTGAGTTACAACTTCCTTCAAAATGTTCCTGCAAAACTAAACCTTCTAAACTGCCTGAAGAGCAGCAGGTGGTCAATTGTCAGAAACAAATTCCCCCGGAGACAATAAGAACCTGTCCGTTCCTGCTCCTTAAACTCCAGCTCTGCTTGTAAATTCACAGAGGATTGCAATTACTCTTAAGCAGTCCCTGCATCACAAACAAGCTAGTCAATCTTTCAACTGCTTCTTATCTGCCTGCTCTTGATTCCACAGCTCGTGGTAAACATCAAAGGTCAAAGCTAAAAGCTTTTTGCTTTTGCCTCCATGAGTAGTTTGAACATCTGAAAGCAGTGCGGCCATTTGTTCTGAGGAGACACAGCATCGCTCTCTAAGTCCTCTACCTCTGACTTCTATCATCTCCGTGTCGGCACTAGAAGAGCACTGAGAGCAGTCACAGGCACAATTAGTTTAAGAATGTCAATTATTATCAGGTGTTAGACAAACCTGTGCAGTCCTACAGATGATTAATTTTATATTATCATTAAATCCTGCCTGCGGAATTCTTAATCCGCTGATCTCTGGCATTATCTTCTTATCCAGGGTTTAGGCAAAGTAGCCTTAAAATGTAAGATTATATTATGTTAATTTAAAGCCGCATTTTTAAGAAAGTGCAGTTGGGTTTCAGAGCAGAGAACTCATTGCTTTTTGATACCAGTAATATACTGTATTACAAGGTAATGCTTCATTTTACGCTTCATTTTCCAAGTCATTTTTTAAGTATTTCCAAGACATTTCCTGGAAAGAACGGTGTAATTTGGCACTAATATGGCTGTAAAGGAATTTCCTTGGAAGAACAAAAAACCTATTGAAAACATAATTCTCCATACATTTAAAATGTAGGCTTACAACACATTACATTAACATGGACCACTTTTGCAAAGTGACAGGAGGCCAGGGGCCAGTTAATCAAAAACATTAATAATAATGTTATTTATCAGATGAAATCAATAAACATTAAGATGACTAGTTTGTCTTGTTCTTTCAAATTCTTTATTTTTCAGTTAACTGACTCATTAACTTCACTTCTTAACTAAATTTAATTGCTGCAAGTACTGACAGACAAGATATTTTACTGCATTTAATAACTGCAGTTTGCATTTTAATAGTAAATGCTTTAGTAACATTTGAAAAGGTTTATACAACATTAAACAGCTGGAGTCTCTTCCATCATGCAATCAATGAAATGTAGGAATGATTCATAAACCATAAACATAAACTGCTCCAGGGACAGAATAAATAACATATTTAAGCTCTTTTAGTAAGAACTACACATTTATGGGATCAAAATGATCCTCATTTCTGTGTAACTTTTGTTCCTATTCAGCTAATAGTTGTCTTCTCCTGCATAGCTCACCATCTGATCCCACTGCTCTTTGTACAGCCTGAAAGCCCGTCACACAAAGATCAGTCTTCTCTTGTATCAGCCCCATGATACAAAACAGTTATGTCTGTCCCTTCTTCTTCGGAAAAACAGTCAATCAATTTACTTTCATTGTGAGTCAGAGAGCCAGTTGGCACCCTATCTGGTCCACGGGGTGCAAGTTGAGTGTCACTGGTCTACACAATCAGTCCATGCGTTACGTTAGTGCACATCTTTTTTCAGATTACTATCTTGCACACTATAAATATTCTTATACTGTTTACTGTGAACTTTTGCACATTCTCTGGTGAATACCTGACACATTCCTGCATGTAAATAACATTGTGCTTTTTTTTCTAATTATATCATTTGTATAATATTTTTCCATTTCTTAATGTCAGTTTTCTAGTTTCTATTTGTGCCTCTTGACTTGAAGTATTTGCTCTTTATCTCACTTTATATTTTTGTGCTTTGTACTGTATTTGTGTAAACCTACTCAGCAATAAACCTGATTCTGATTCAAATTTCACATTTTTGCATGTTCTACTGGCTTGCTGTGCACTGACTAAGACTCTCTAAGTTACACAGCAATTAATTATAATTCATTTACTGCAAGAGTACCACTTGAAGAGTGTCTATTTCCCCTGTAATTAGTACCAAATTACATAGTTCCTTCCAAGAACCCTCTTGGAAATGATTCAGAAATTACAGACCCATAAAATAAAGTATCATCCTACTACCAATACTAACACAGCAGCACTGAGACTTCTGCAGACTGCCACTAATGCTTCTGATCAGCTGCTTATTATAAGAAACAATAAACAGAACACAAGATAAGGCTGTAAACTGGTGGTTAAATCAATATTGGTAATATATTGTATAAAAGACTATGCAGTAACTCAGTTTACAAGACAAGCTGTAGTGGAGATGTTCACTGAGTGTTAATTCCACGGGACACTGCCTGTTGATTGCTATCTCTAACAGCAAGCAGCAGTAGAATACATAATGCAAACACTCACAAGTCCCTTGAATTTAAATGTGTAAAATGTTCTTGGGTGCAGACCCTGGGGGAGCAAGAGGGACGAGAGTCCCTGAACTTCTAAAGAACATGAAGATGTCCCCTCCAATAAATTATTTTGAAATAAATGATGTAATTGAAAATATATATTAATAGAATATATTCTATTAAGAATAGACACCACTTTTGAAATGATTCACACATAAACACAACTCTTTTTGTTTATGTTCCCCCTATTTATCCTGCTCAGTGCTATGAAGTCATATGTCACTTTCCTCTCGTGGGGTAAAAACAAGCGCTGTAGTGCTCGGCTAGTCGATACACATAGTGCAAGTCAAGTCTGTACAGCAAACGCTTCCTCACAGGTCAGTTAATGATGTTACAGAGTAACTGACATGTGTGCCAATTGTTCCTGTAGATGGAAGCGACTCAGAAAAGAGTCTTAGTGATGGTGAAACTAAAGTTTTAACTGTAAAAAAATATGTCCCTACCATAAAACAGATGCTTTTTAAATGGAGTTAATTTTAACAGTCTGTCCACTCAAAAGACTGCTGAGAGCAGAGGGTATGTAACGTTAATAATTCACCTAAATTATGAATTTCGTAAACAGCATGAAGTAACGTAGGAGGAGGAGCTCCAAGCAGATAAGTCCGGGCCGAATTTCACCACTGTTCCCCACTAAGTTGTAATGAGATCTTTGCCCTTGGAAATGTTCCCTCAATTGTCACAACGCAAAAAATGGTCCCACAATTGCTGGCACTAAGACCAACACGAGCATGCACCCGCACAGGTGCACACACCTGATTTGAAAGGTGAATTAGTGGAGTTTGTCATGGATGAGGGCACATCCATCTGTTGATCTGTCTCAGGGCGCTTTTCCTTGTTTCAGCAAGCAAGTAAACTTCAGCATAAAATGCATTATTTAGCTCCGGTCTGCCAGCCTTCCTGTCTGTGAATCTGATTTTCTGTTGTCCCGGTTTGTCTCCTGCATTTCTCTGTGCGTGTCTACCCGCAGGGGACGGCCAGGTGGACTTTGAGGAGTTCATGACGATACTGGGGCCCAAGCTGCTGTCGTCCGACAACAGAGAAGGATTCCTGGGCAACACCATCGACAACATCTTCTGGCAGGTGAGCGACAAAGCTGGAGTGTGTTTCTCATCTCTCACAATCCTCATCATTTATCACTTCCATCCTTTACGCCTCCTCTCACTTACTCTGACTGTGTACTTCAGCAGTCATCCTTAAGCACAGCCCTAGTTTCTGCAGGGACTCTGCACAAGCACACACCTACTTAAGTGCAAAAATACACACATGCACAAAAAACACACTCTCAGACCCCCCACCTGCGTCTTCTGTTCCCTGATAAAAACAGAGACTCGTTTTTTCTTTCGCCTTGAAGGAAAAAAAAAGACCTGCAGAGAATTAAGAGTATGAGTATGTGTATGTTTTTGGGTTCAGTGGAGTGTGTGTGTTTATCATTCACAGTGTTGCAGTACACACTTAGAAATAATGGTTCCAAAAGAGTTCTCCCTGAAGGGCACCCAGAGGCTAAGAATAACAGTTTTGTTAAGAACCCTTTTTAGGCATGGGTGTTAAAGATCCTCATGTCCAAATAGTCCAATGTTCATTCATTTTTTAAGTTATTAAATGAAAATGTATCTAGAATCCTCTTAATCAGTTCATTTTACTTCTGTTCTTGTGTTTTTGCCTCATCTGTAGATTAGAATTTGGTTCTTTATAGAACCTTCCGAAGTCAAGAGGGCTATAGGTTAAAGCCTTATGAAACGGTATTTCAGATATCAGTTAGTGGGTTCTAGATGAAACCCTTGAAATTTAAAAGGATTCTTGGTAGAACCCCCTGGGTGGGCTCTAGATGAAACCCTTGGAATTTTAAATGGTTCTTGGTGGAACCCCTTGTGTGGGTTCTAGAGGAAACCCTTTAAATATAGAAGGGTTTTTGATAGAACATCTCTGGGTGGGTTGTTGTTAGCCCCTTAAAGGGTTGAAAAGTTCTGGATAGAACCCCCAGAGAGGTTTCTGGGTGCAACCATAACACCATGCAAAGGTTCTCATTAGAACCTCCCAGTTGGGGTCTAGGGTTTTTGGTTGAAACCTCTGGGTGGGTACTTGTTACCCCCGTTAGAATGTTGAAAGGTGCTGGATAGAACCCCCAAAGAGGGTTCTTGGTGAAACCATTACACCATGGAAAGGTTCTCGGTAGAACCTCCGTGGTGGGTTTGAGATGAAACCCTTGGAATATATGAGGGTTCTTAGACGAACTCCCAGAGAGGGTTATGGTTGGAACTGTTACACCATAGAAGGGTTGTGTTGTATGTATAACCTCTTGAACAGGCTCCAGGTGGAACCTTTATAAGGGGTTTTACCAGGAACCAGAGTTCTCCAATGGTGACAAGCCAAGGAACCCTCTATTGTTCTAGTGAGCACCTTTATTTGTAAGAGTGCAGGTATTATCATAATAAAGATCTCAGGGATGTGGCCCTGTGTGTGGAAAGTCTGAGCTCGTGTGCTTTTAAGCGTCCAGACTGGGCTCAGTGGTGATTAAGGCTGCAGCTCATCTACATGCTTTTGAACGTGCTTCCTTTGTTTTTGAAAATTGTTCCGGACAGAAAATTTGCTGCTCTCAGAGTGAGTTTTTTTGCCTCTTAGGTAAGACATGCGACAATAATGAAAAGCGCAGCGTTTTGAGTGTGTGTGCATGTGTGTGTGTTTGTGTGTGTGTGTGTGTGTGTGTGTGTGTGTGTGGGGAATGGCTGGTTGAGCAGGGTGACAGCTTTCCGGAAGCTGTTCTCTGCTTTTCCTTGAGTCAAATGAGAGGAGAAACATTTAGAGGGTGACTCACTGAAATGAGGAGGTGTGTGTGTGTGTGTGTGTGTTTCAGGTTACACACATTTACATAGACGTTTTTTATATCCTTATTCCACTTCAGAAAATATCATTAAAAAAAACGACTATCTATGCCATTCACATCAGAAAACAGGCTAAATTAATGCAAAAAAACGCTGATTTTAACATTAGGACAGTTCTCTCTAAATTGTGTGAAATAAAAAACCTTTTATGAACGAGACACATTGCATACATGAAAGGGCGATGGAGCAAGACGGACCACGGCGTGCCAGCCAGCCAGCGAGGCTGAGAGAGATGAGGGAATAGAGAGGGGAGCTGGACAATATGTGGGGATGAGGAGGAGGGTGGTGGTGTGGGGGGATGCCCCACATAGAGATACAGGAATATAAAGGAAAAACCACAAAGGAGGAGAGTGGGAGAAAATGAAAGAAAGAAGGTACAAGAGACTGTGATTCATGAAGGTCGCAGACGGTGTGCGTCTCAGGGGTGATTTAAAATGTTCACCTCCCACAAAGAGAGACAAACCAAAAAGAAAACAGGAAGGAGGGGATTGGAAAAATTAGAGGAGAGGAGGAATGAAAGCAGAGAGCAAAATAATATAGGAAGAGAAAGAAGGAGGTGGAGGAAGAAGAGGAAGAGAGAGGAGGAGGGGGATGAAATGGTGGGAGGAAGTGTGTCTCTGAGGACTATGAGAGCAGTGTGTTTGTGTGTGTATTGTGTGTCTGTTTATATTTCACAGACCTCAGAGGGAGACAGGAGGAGAGGGAGAATGAAAAGAGAAAGATGGAGGAGAAGGAAGCACATCATGGTGGGCCATAATGACTCAGTTCAGTGTGTTCAGATAATATCCTCCTCGTGCAGAGAGATGTATAATGATTGACTTCATCGGGGAGACTGGAGTTGGCAAGTTTTGTGTGTAATCACATTTTCGTCTGTATGTGTGTTGAATAAATTCTGTGTGTCCACTTGATTGTTCCCCGTCTTGTTTGATTCAGTGTTTAGCTGAAAACATCTCTGTTTCTCTGTTTATTTCCTACCATAGTATGGTCTGGGTGAAACCTCGGGGAGATTTAGATTTTGAAAAAGTCCTGACTCAAGTTACCACATTTCTGCTGACAGTCAGTAAATTAGATTTGAGAAAGGAAGCACCCACTCTTCCACTGCAAATTAAGCTACAGTGCCTAAAGATAAAAAAAACAACATTTTATTTAGCCAATATCATAGCAATGTTTACAGTCTATAAAGAATATATTTGAGCTGAGCGGGTGCAGGAGAGAGGCCTGCAGAATATTCTGTCATTGAACAATTGCTAAAAAATGATGATATCTGTGTCTAGTCTTACATTACACTCATTTGTAAGACGGTTTTTGTCCTAAGGAGCTGCATTTTGGGGTTCTTTTGTAAGGAAACACAATAGGTCACAGTATGTAGAAAGGAGAAATCAGAGATTTGCCAAACCTGCCACGTATCGTATCGTATCGTATCGTATCGTATCGATCATATCGATAAAAGCATCTGCATGTGAGGTGTATAATATTTCCAAAAAAAATATTACAGTATGCAAGCACTGCAGTGACAACAATTTAACAGAAAAGGTGGACAGTGACCAAGGTAACTCTGGCGTAGTGCTCCAGTTTAAAATTTAAATATTTAATTCTAAAATTTAGGTTACATGACTCTAGTCAGAAAGGAGGCACTCAAGAAGTGACGCAATACGAGCTGAGCAGTGTGTCTGAAAAGACTGAATTTACACAAAAGTATGAAGCTGAACGATAGTATACATTTTGGGTATGTGAACAGGATGTGGCAAATGCCTTGCAGTGACTTGTTGGAGTCTCTGCTGGTTGCCTGGCAACCTCACAGTGATGCTAAAATTCCAGAATGTTACTGCACCCAGCAAAGCAATAATCCTGTCCTGTTTCCAGTCTTTAAGCTAAGCTAAGCTAACTATCTTTTAGTTCCAGCTTGATATTGAACAGACAGACATGAGGGTGGTGTTGGTCTTCTCATCTAACTTGCAAGAAAGCAAAAAAGTAGATTTCCCAAAGTGTCAAACGACTCCTTTAATGCTAAGGAAACACTGTGGTCACAGTTAAAAGAACCATTGGGGAGGAGTGGTGAATGGAACATATCTGCCCTTGTACACTTTCAGCTCAAACTATCATGCATCAGCTGCAAGTTGAAGGGTTTCAGTGTTACTGCGTTTTACAAATGATCAGAAATATCTGTAGACTCATTTTAATTAGGCAAAAACATCTTCTGCACTTGGTAATGAGCTGCATTAGTTACTGATTTAGACATTTCTATTTGTAATCTACATTTGTGATTATCATAACTATTATTGCTGCAGGCTTATGATATCTTGCAAAACAGCATCAACATGATAATGTCGAGAATAAAGAAATCACACAAGCTGAACAGTACAATAATATAAGAAAATATGAACTGAAATGTACTCATATAACATTTTTCAATAAATATCAAGCTATCAATGAGATTTTATTAAGAAACTGAAATGTGGTTCAACATGCATTTTCCCTGGCAAGTCAATGAATAAATAAATAACATTACTGCCACCTAACCATGGATGTATTTTTAGCACCAAATGTATGACTGCCATACATTGTGGGTGATATGCACCTCTGGAGTGATCATCGTTGTTGACAAAATGTACACTTATGATGGCGGTGGGGATTCCCCTTAGGGCAAGTGCCAAGGGGAAGTCAAGGAGGGCCTGTTGAATGACTAATGAAATCCATAGTCATTGGGATGTCAAAGTAAGATGGTTTGTTTGCCCAAGCAACCAATCACCCTGACCTTCTCCTCAAGACATTTTGCAATAATATACAGTAACACACACTCTGCTTCCACCTTTGTGAATAAGACAGAACAGTCAATGTTTGTACAAATGACAGAAGGTCCCTTGCCAGACAAAGGTAAACTAACACTAACAACATATGACTCCATGCAGCCAATGTCCATTTACGGTTATTCCACAGTGTGAAAATCGAATGGCTCTGATTTTTTTTGACCTGTGAAAATCCAATCTGCACTCATTTGTGTCAAAAGTTACATTATAAATGTTAAGTTAAAGTTATATAAAGTTTTTAAGTTTTCTGCCATTAACTTGTAGTTTAACCTGTAATGTCTTCAAACTTGGCACAAATGTTCACTTGGACTGATTAGATTTTGGTGGTCAAAGGTCGCTGTGACCGTAGTCCTTTCCATTCTTGTGAATGCAATATTTCAAGAAGGAACTTACTTTTTACTTATTACTACTTTAAATCTAATAATAAGGATGAACTGATTAGATTGTAGTGGTTAAAGTCACTGTGACTTCAGATCCGTCCCACTCTCATGTCTGATATCTCAGGAACGCTTGACTTGAGTTTCTTCAAATTTGGTACAAACGTCCACTTGGATTTAAGGATGAATGTGTTAGATTTTGGTGGTGAAAGTTCACCGTGACCTCTCAAAACACAGTTTTGGCCATAACTCAAGAATTCATATGCTAATTATGACAAAATTAATAGGATACTGGCTGTGCTGGAGAGTAACTACTTACATGTAAATAGTTACATGTAATTAAATCGCTGTTACTAATCATAATGTTGGTGGGGTTACATCCCAATATTCTTTTCAGGTTGCCTGGTCAGAGCTCTGCATTCTACTGAGTGCAGTCTTCTAGTTGTCAATAAAAACAAAAACTGTGAAGACGGATGACGGAAGCAGAATGAAATAGCCGGCCAGTGAAGGGCTTATCACTGCCGTCTGCATCTGCTGAGACAGTCTGCAGTGTTCATACTGATGACCAGGGAAACCAAATGTAGAGTAATTTAAAAAAAAGACATGGTGTGTCTGTGTTACATAATAACTGCCATTTGGTGGATTTGGAAAGTGTAGTACCATAAGTGCAATTATTTAAACAGTAGTGTCTAAAATAGTGACTGGGACAGCCTTGACTGTGGATCATTTTCCTTCAGATTGACAAAATCTGATATTTTTAGGAATTGTCTCTCATCATATCACATGCAGTTGTGGCTAATTCTGTTTCTGTGGATCTAATTTATCTATTATTCATTTGCAGTTGGCTGTAGCCTCTGCTGTCTTTGTTAAAAATAACTTATCTCACCTGCAGTTTCTTACTAACATGTCCTTACTGTATGTTCTCCTTTTGGTTAAAGCACTCTGGTACAAAAGTGGTTTGTTTTCCAAGCAAAAGACAGAAACTCCACTTGCACCTGAAGGTGTCAGCTAACCCTGACAGCACTACTGTCAGACAGAAAAAAACAGAAGAAAAAGAGTACAAAAAAATAAAGAAACAATGCTTGTGGGTTGTCACTCTGTGTGACTTTTTAGAGAAGGGTCAGAAGACAAAGCAGGTGGACGACTGACGAAACAAGCTTTTGCTGTTCGAGGGCAAGGCAGGATTAGACGGGAGGGACGGCGTGTAAGCACCTGTTCTTCTGATTGATGTGTCCTGGCTCCTTCAGTATGTCACCGGTCACTGCTCACAATCCCCTGCTGTTTTTCTGTCACGCGCACACTCGCAGGCACCCAAATACACACACTGATCCCATATTTGAGTTCATTCAGTGAAAGACAAAATGCTCTGACAGGCAAACTCTCCAGTCTTTGCATCCCCTCTTCATCACTGTTTGTGTGTGCGTGCGCGTGCGTATGTGTATGGACGTCGATGTCCTTCAGAGACTGGGGCAGGAGGAGAAATCACTCTGTTGGTTGGTAACAGGTAGCGGCTCCTCTGTGGCTTTTCCCCCCTCAGACAGACAGACAGGAACATTGTACATTCTCCATGCTCCTGCTCTGAGCTGTCATGTTGTCTATCCTGCGGCTGCAGTCCAAAAAGTTGTTCCTCCATTTCCCAGCATCCTTTCAAGGCTGAGACAGTTTTGGCAAGAAGGAGAGCAGAAATCAGGCCCTCCAACTGCTGCTGCCGCTCCCTGTTTCTCTGCCCTGGAGTGCCACGCAAGGTTGCATGAGTCAGAGCAGTTAAAGGTCTAATCTGTATTTTTGTTTGACCCTATGATTTTGATGTATTATCACATAGGTACCAGAAGAATTTGAGATATAGACAAAATTGAACATGTGGGCCTGTTTTGCAGCTGCGTTTGCAAACATTACTAATACAAACACACCTTAAACAGCATCAAAAATAGAGGGTATGCACTGATGTCACTGTCCACCAAAACACCCTCTCAG
Source organism: Lutjanus argentimaculatus (assembly GCA_034769285.1). Lineage (NCBI taxonomy): Eukaryota > Metazoa > Chordata > Actinopteri > Lutjaniformes > Lutjanidae > Lutjanus > Lutjanus argentimaculatus. The sequence continues at coordinate 18,693,260 of JAWZSL010000004.1, read as the reverse complement.
TCAGACTAAGTGGCAAAACATCCTGCAGTGTGACTGCTTTTGGTAGAGAAATGGCAAAATTGAGAGCAAAACAAACATTAACTGCTAAAATTAAAGCAGTTGAACTTGACAATGATTCTTACAACTTAACGAAGAAATGGTGGTTCATAGACATTGACAAGTGGCCAGGAATCAGGCTTTCTGACATTTATACATACTTGATTTAGACACTGGGGAAATACACAAACCCTGAAGGCATAAAGCTTTGACGCTTGGCCGTACTTCAAGGCTGGAATTGTTGGCAAACTTAAAGTGACAAAGACACCAAAGAATATTCTGGTTGTATATGGATAGGTCTGTACTGATTTTTAATTTTATTACATTATTGGAGAGACACATTTGGACAGACATGTTTGGAGACACGTTTGCATGCAGCAGCGGTGATGTCGGGAATGAGAATGCGCAACGCGATGTGTGATTGTAGAACAAAAGGCTCAGTTACACTGAATATAAATAAAAGATGCTAAATGTTTAACTGAAAATTCAATTCAATTAAACAACAGTACACAGGACAAATTTGCTTCAACCTCATCATTAGCATGGCAGTGATGCAGAGCTGAGATCAATAAGCATCACTTAAGCGCTTGAGTGTAATATTGCAATTATACAACCAGTTACCTAAAAAATAAAAGATAGAATCAAAATGTATTCATATTGTGGGGCAATTCCCTCTCAAAATTAAAAAAAAACTTTTTGGCAGTGTTATCTTTGTTTCCCTGGAAACACATGGGGTATGACTAATAACTGGAAAACCATTGGCCACATCAATAGGACTATGTAATGAAACTTAGTGTACTACTCCCGCAAATACGCAGACCCTTAGTTATGAAAAAGCAACAGAAATGATTTCTAGCCCCTGTTGAGTCAGCCAGCTAACTGAAGCTAAGGTTAATGCTTTCTATAGATGTGGGATTTCCACACACAACTGTTGCTCAGTCCTGCTGTAACTGAGGTATCTGATGAAAAAAATAATTTTTACATGGACAAATTTAGCTTCAAAATTCACATGTATTTTTAAGCTAACACCTGTCACAGCCTCACTGGAGCAAAGCTGCTGAAGGATGCTGAACAGAGTTTCTGTGTGATCTAAACTTACGACTTCCAATAACTCCAGCAAGAACGCTGTAAAGTCCAAAAGTCAAATGTATTGCAAAAATATTTCCAAAACTCCCATATTCCATATTTGTTGCATTTAACCTTTCAACACCATCATGTTCACAGCGGTTACAAAACTGTTTGCACTCTTGTTTGTCACACACAAAGGAGGCCACGCTTATAGTAAAGATGCGGTGTGGCAGCAATCTAACAGCACCATAAATTACATTCATTTTCATTTTTTATTCTGGGTGCTAGCTTTTACTGTTATCCATAACTATGGTACAATTCCACCCAAAAATCCAGTGTACCTGACGCAAAAAGGCAACCGCAAGTCCACATTTCAGCGCCTGGATTCAGGTTGCTTCTGTGAATTGCAACGCTCCATTAGCTTCTTTTTCTTTCACTTTTGGCAGTTTGTAAAAAGATCACACTGATATCTTGTTGAATCTGTTTGTTCTTTGTTCTTTACTCTATTCAGTTCTTTCCAATTTAGGTGTGTTTTTTGTGTTTTCATGGCTATCGCTGCCACTCAATCTTTTTTTTTTGCCACTCAGTGGGTGAAACTGCAGTGACTTCAGCATACGGTGATATCACATGCATACTTTTTTTACTTCTTTATATTGATAACTGAGATTAAGTTGTTGTCTAATGTAGTGCTTAAAACATCTGTCAGTCAAACTGGGACAAACAACAGCTTCCATCCCCTTATATTTAGGTAGGGGAATGACAGTTTTCTTTACATTTGAATTATGTTTTTTACCATGCTGGCCGAGGTGCTTACAAATTACGATGCTGTACTTTTGTATCTTATTTGTTGTGTCGGAACAGATCCCTCTATCTCTGTCCTCTCCAGTCACTTTTGCATGTTTGCTTTTCAAAAAAAATCTGAATGAGAACAAGCCCTTTTAAATAGACAAGAACAAGGTTGTTTTAGTTTGATATAAGTTAAATAATATTGATTCCAGGCTCTAAGAAACAGAGTATTTGCATGTGTTCATGTGGGTCTGTGTGTGTGAGTCAGAAGGGGAAGAGGCAGAGATAAAAACCCAGACAGAGGCTAAACAGTTTAATGAGTGTGTTTTTCTGTGTAGTATGTGTGAAATGATTCCTCTATTTACTGCAGTGTCCCAGGTTAGCTATTAAAGCGGTGTGTGTTTGCATTTGTTTTTGTTCCTGTGTGTGCGTGTGTGTGTGTTTACATTCACATCCATGTTTCCATAATTGTTTCCATAATTGCAGTGTAAATCACCTGAAAAAGGCAACATTAATGGATCAATGCACATTTGCAGAGCTTTTTCGAGGCACATCAGGAGCAGGCATAATAACGGCATCAATATTTCTGGTTTAATGCATACATAAAATGTGTGCTTGCATGTGTGTATGTGTTTCTTATTGTGTGTACGTGTGGATGTTGGCAGATATCACACCTGTGAATTACTGCATTGATATCTTTGTTACGTTCCACTGATTGCTTTGTTGCAGTGTTGCAATCTGACATTACAGAGAACACCAACATACAATAAATAGAGCTGGGTATGATTTAAAAATTTTGTGATACTGACAAAACAATATCTGAGTTTTGTTTTAGGGCTGCAACTAACAAATGTTTTCATTATTGAGTTAATCTGTTGATTATTTTCTTGATTAATCAATTAGTTGTTTGTTCAATAAAATGTCACATAAAGGTGTAAAATGTTCATCACTATTTCCCAAAGCCCAACGTGACATCCTCAAATGTCTTTGTCTGTCCACAGCCCAAACATATTCAGTTGACTGTCAGGAGTAAAGAAACCAGAAAATATTCACATCTGAGAAGCTGAAATCAGAGAATTTGGAAATTATTTTGTTTAAAAAATGACTCAAAATGATTTATCGATTATCAAAATAGTTGGCAATTACTTTAATAGTCAATTAAGAATCAATTAATTGTTGCAGCTCTAGATTTGTTACCAACACCAAAACAAGACTGTTTTCAATTTTCAAATAAAAGATTTAATCTAAATACAACCGCTTAATAATCCAAATGAAATAAATGTCCAAAGTTATTTTTTAAATCAGTATATGTGGTTTAAAGAATAGTTTGACATTAGAAATTACACTTATTAGATTTCATTGCTGAGTTATGGCCTTTTCAGATGGGGGGGGGGGGCGACACTACACTTACGTACCCGCTGAGATCTGCAGCAGACCAGTGGTCCGCCAGGCACTCAATGCGTGATAAGCAGGGAAACGGCATCTGTGTGCTACCAGAGCCACTGCTACACATATATCCAGCCCTGTCCGATGCTCTACCATGCAAAAGCCTTCCTGTTTATGTCCCCATCAGTTATAGATTTCAGGAAACTTACAAACAGCGAGGATCAGCCTCTCGTCCATTATAGTTGTGCATCATGTAGGAAAAAGTTCAGGAAAGTTCAACTCTGGCTGCTGGTGGGCATGTGAGTGAGACAAGCACGACCGCGTCACTTTGACGGGATCATGCCCACTTGTCATTGTGCCTGTGTGATCGTCCACGCCTCCCTACATGCCCGCTCACCTCGCATTGAATATGAATTGAGGCACATCAATCACTCCCCGTCTGAAAAGCCAATCAGATGAAAACACTGATACAGCTCTTATATCTGTCATATAAATATGAAGCTATAACCAAGTGATGGTTAGCTTAGCTTAGCATAAAGCTTGGAAGAGGTCTGGCTCAATCTGGTCCTTCCAAAGGTAAAAAAAATGTCCCACCTACCAACACCTTTAATCTTTACTAATTAACATGTTATCTTTTGTTCAATACATATAAAAACCTAAGTGTAAAAATGAAATATTGTGGTTGTACAGGGTGTTATGTGCTGGACTGTTTTTTGGCCAGTGACTTGCTGGAGTCTCTGCTAGTTGCCTGGCAACCTCACAGTGACATCAAGACTTCATGAAACTAAAAAAGAACGACGGGTGATTAAGTCGCCGTATAGCACATACGTTGGTGCCACACTTGAAAGCTCTCAGCACAGTTAGCGTTTTGGTGAACCGGCAGACCACCCTTCATCTCCTCTCCTCTCAGTTTCACAGGTTATCAGTCTGTTTGATGGAGGCACCAGTATTTAGTGTGTTGTTATGATACTGAGCTTGTGATGCTCAAAGCATGAAAAACAATGCATCTAAAAAAAATCAGCACCAGTGTCTCTTTTCAGCAATCATCCCCCAGTTACTCAAAATAATCCACAGACCTTGCTGAGAGCAGTTTCACGAAGGAGCTATTTTCTTTCTGGGGTAGATTCTACCAGAACTAGTTTCTTTTTAGTAGTAGTAGTAGTAGTTTTGAGCACCTAAAGCCAAGTGCCATCTAATTCCATTATATTGGAGAGAAGGCAGACATCTCTACGGCCGATATCTCCAAAACTTGGCAACTCACACCAAAAACCAATTTAAATGGATAAATAGCACTACAGGTAATATGTATTTTTGATTTTGGGACGAATTGTTCCTTTAAATCGAAGACACGCTTTCAATTTCGGTAATCAAAATCAAAGGCAGAATCGGCAGTTCTCCCAGTGTTATTGATCTTTACAAATGAGGACCAGATACTCTGACATGGGCATCGGTCAGTGCTAAAAAATCTTTAAATCAAAAAACTGAACCTTATTGTGACCTTGAAATCTCTCCTAGTCTAGTACCAATATTGAGGTTTGATACCCAGTCCTCCTAGTAGTGCAATTTCTATCCCCTTTTTCTTTGGTAACCAATATCTTTTGCTTTGCCTGAGGTGGTTGAGCATGAGAAATGTTGTTTTTAGTGTTTAACGAAGAAGTGCAATAAAGCATGAGGATTATCGTCCCCTAGTCGAAATGAGCATCCCCTCTTCGCCATCACAGCCACCATTGTCTGCCAGTTCTGTTTTCTCCATCTGTCTCCCACTACTTCAGTCATCTCAGTTTTCTCTGACCTCACCAGACTTCCCTATTTCCTCTCTTCTTCTCTCCATCAACCCCCTGTTTTCTTCCTCTTTGCATTGCCTGCCTCACTATGTCCATCTGTTGTGCTAAACCAAGCGACTGATTGTATTTGACGCTGTCAGTGAGATAAAGTGGGTTTGAGGGTGCTGTTTGCATGTGCGTTTATGGATTGTTGGGGGAAGGATCTGCGGGGCGGGGGGCAAGAAGGACGTGATGGTTCTGGAAGGGCAGACAGAGAACAGGACAGAGGCTAAGATTCAAACTTTGTGATTGGTCAGAGCCTCATAAATCATTTTAAACACGAACATGCGCACACAATTAAGAATACAACCACCTACAAGAGAGTAAATGTGCTGGTATTTCCATTTTAATTGATATGTCCATTAAACCATTTGTGCTTGCATATATTTATCCACCCATATCAATGCACACACACAGGTTTGCATACTGATTCAGGCACCCAAAAATAGCACCAGTGATGCATGCGCAAACATGCTGCCATTACATTACAACTGACACATTTCCTTCTTGCACACTCTATCTGTGCACAACACGAATACAACATGAATTCATGCCATAATTTCTTGCAGTCTGTCCATTTCACACCTCATTCTTATCCTCTATATTTATCTGCCCTCATGAAGCCGGTTTGTGGATGACTGTGTCTCTGCATTGATCGCCGTGTGCCCCTGCAGTTTGACATGCAGCAGCTGTCTCTGGATGAGCTGAAGCAGGTGCTGTTCCACGCCTTCCGGGACCACCTGACAATGAAGGACATAGAGAACATCATCATCACCGAGGAGGAGAGCCTCAATGAAACCTCAGGGAACTGCCCTGAGTATGAGGGAGGTGAGGAAGCTGTTCTTTAAATACCTGTGCTTATAATGAAGTCATTTTTTCCTGGAATTTATATGATATTTTAGGCAGTAATTTGACATTGAGTTCAGTACACATATCAATCACTAAAACATTCTCCTCCAATCAAACTGTTAAAGAAATTGTTTGACATTTTGGGAAAATATAATTATTTATTTGCTTGGGGATTGATAAGATTGATTCATCTCTCAAATATATGTACTAGGTATGAAGCTAGACTCAAGAGGCCAGATATCTCTAATGCTGTTGGTTCTGAGTACTAGCTATCTCACCTTAGATAATAGAGAGACACATGGTCGTCATGTGCATCCCCTCCCTGCCCCCCTCCTCAGCATTTCTCAGAATTATGCAGTGGGTGGTGTTAGGCTCAGACCCGGGGGTTAAGTTACACTGTACGGACTGGGAGCTGGGCTAACCTAGCCAGTTTACCAACATCTGAATTACTGCACACATGTATAATCTGTTCAGCCTTTCAAATAGGTCAAGTATTATGCTCAGTGAGAGCTGTTTCTGCTGCTTATGAGAGACAATCGACCAATCAGCTGCTAATGATTAAGAATCTGCACGTCATCTTCCCACATAATTAGCTAGCTACCTAGCCACTAGAAATCTCCATGGGTTGAAAAATGTGTGCCCTACCCCAAAAAGAACCATACCGCTTACTGCTTCTAGTAACTGCTCACCAACTTTGCATCGACTGAAAGTGATATCCTCGAGAAAGAAATGTCACTTGCTTAGTAAGGGCAAAACAAAATAAAATAGCATCCACTATCTTTACAAGAAATTGACTAACATCAACAGTGACATGGCCCGTTTACATTCCAACTCATCACACACCAACGCTTTGTCACTGCACCTCTGTGTCTCATACTGATGCACAAGGTAGCCTTTAGCTGGTTTCGTTAACAAAACTACTTGGGTAGGTTTAAGAGTAGACCATGTTTGGGATTACAATAAACAGTGTCTGCAAGTTCACACTTTACAAGAGCTAGCTCAAAGTACAGTTCACAGAGATTAAAACGAACAATTTCATGCTCATAGTTCATAATTTGTAAATCTGAACCAAGTTCAGAGTCTCACTTATGAGCTAGTTCATGTTCATTGCTTCCATTTTTGATATTTTATATAGAACCTCCATCCAGGGATGCTGGAGGCTATATAATAATGTCACACTAAATGGTGCACCATATTCATGTTTTTGTATTCATTTGAATGTCCAGGATAACTTATATCTATACTTATTAACCACAATTCATAGCAGTATGAACATTTTACGCTACAGGAGACAGAGAAATTGAAAATGCTCTTGAAATTTACAACTGGGAACTCAAAAAATCTGACTATCCATTTCAAACTGAATGCACAATAATGCACGAGAACTGCACAGAGATGAAGAGGGAGACGAGATAGAGGAGGCAAGTGTGTCTGTCTGTCACTGTAACAGAGACTCCACTCTGCAGGACAGCCCAGGTCATACACTGCATACTGCATGATCAAAGAAAGTTTTTTTTTTATATCACGTGAATACATCAGTACATATCTCCATACTCTCTTTGCTACAAATCTACATCACACTTTTTTTTAGCAGCTGAGTGCTGTTTGCTCACAGAAGTGAACGATGCTCACGTTCATGTTCATCAGTTGCAAACTGTTCTGTCCAGTTCACCGTTCTACAAAAACATGACCACATTCACTGAACGCCACTCTTGTAGTGTGTTCATGCAATAAGTACCTCATGTACGTCACTTGACGTCACTGAAGCAACTCACAAGGCAAAAGTCACGTGACACAAGTCATCGTTTCATAATGTTTGGTTTTCTCACATGGCACACAAACCCCTGTGCCCTAGCTGAAAGACCTGTGTTTGTTTGAGCCATCCATCCACCCAACATGCTCTGCAGACCTCCTCCCTCTTTATACTACATCGACAGTCTGGTGCATCACATACAGTAGGTTTACACTGAAGTCATTTGAAAGCCCGGTGCGTCTCTTTCAACTCGTCTGTATTTGACGAGTCTGGAAAGAGTCTAGGCTGAGGACACAGATGTGAGAGTAGTAATAATCTTCTCAACTGTCTGCAAGAAAGCAAATAAGTGTATTTCCCAAAATGTCAAACTACTTATTTAGAGCTAAATTGTAGACAAACAGACAATTTCACAAATCTGTTGCTGCCTCCAGCTGTCGATGCGACCTCGGGTCAACACCACTAACTCAGTCTACCAGAACAATGGAGTCAGACAGGAGATGTGGCAGAGACAGAAAGAAATAGAGCAGGAAAATACTGAGGAGTGTAGTGTAGGGTTGAGGGTGATAGGGTTACAACACTTTGAAACACACACACACTGAATAACTTATAAGTCTTGCTTGGCCAAATTCAAGGTGAAATCCTTAATTTTTAATATCCTGCTGTACCAACATGAATATCCTCCACACAGGTTTTATCCGTAAGGTGGTGATTCTCAGAGAACGATCAAGAATGCTGCTGCACACTCAAGAAAACAGAATATCCAAATAATAAAATCTACACACTTGAGTTTCGAAGACAGGAACGAGGAATGGGTTGCTAATGTTTGAGTGCCCAATGGTAACACAGAGTGAATTTTTCTGCAGACTCTTAGAAATAAGGGTTCCAAAAGGGTTCTTCCTGGAGAGCTTAGGTTCTACCAGAACCATTTGTTTCTGAAGAACCTGTTTTTTGAAGTAAGGTGTGTGTTAAGGTTCCTTTGTAAGACTAAGAGTTCTATGAAGAATCCTTTTCATCCAAAGCAAGGAAGAGTTCTTCGAGGATTGTTGAAATGCTATCTCCTATTTTCCTCCATTTTTTTTTTTTTTTTTTTTCCATAGAACCCCCTGGGTGGGACCTTAAATCGTTGGTATGTAAAAAGGGTTTTCAGTAGAACCGCAGGAATGATATTAGATAAAATCCTTGGAATATAAAACATTTGTGGTAGAACTGCCGGGGTGGATTCTAGATGAAACCCTCAGAATATAAAAAGGTTCTCAGTAGAAACCTCTGGTGGGTTTTAGATAAGATTCTTGGAATATAAAAGGGTTCTCAGTTGTACCCCCAGGTGTGTCCTAAATAAAACCCTTGAATTTAAAAAAAAGGTTCTCAGTAGAACTGCCTGGGTGGGTTCCTGTCATCATCCTTAGAGGGTGGAAAAGATCTGGATAGAACCCCCAGAGAAGAGTCTGGGTGGAACCATTACACCATAGAAGGCTTCTCTGTAGAACCTCTCATAGAGGGTTCTGAGTGAAACCTTTCACAGATCATTAAGGTTGGGTTCTAGGTAGAACTCTCTGAAAGGGCCCTTTCAGAGAGTTCATGGATTGTCCTGTGGAGGGTGATCTGTACAGGACTACATGTAACCATCACGGTGTGAAACAAAGTTTTATGTCGTCCTACTGAACCCACATTTATACAAGTAATAACACCTGAAATCTCAATGCAGAGTTGCAGTGAAAGATGTGGTCTGTGTTTCACTCTGCAGCGCAGCTCTGTGAAGAGCGACTGAAGCCGTCATATTGCCTCGCCTTAACTCTTTTTTCTTTTTTTGCTGACCTGAAAAATTATCCAATCCATGACTCAAAACTGCGATACGATCCAAACCGTGAATTTTGCAATCCGTTGCACCCCTAGTTAGCACCGTTATTTCTAAGAGTGCACATAAGACCAAGTTGCGTGGCTTTAGGGAGAGGAGGGAAACAAAACTAGACTAGGACAAAGGTAAAGCCAGATCAAAAGTGCTAGAAAACTTGAAAAGTCTTAATGAATCCATTGGGTACTGGCCTACAGTCTCAGGGAGTCCTAAAAAGAGACAGCCGGGAGGAAATGTGGAAACTTAGTGGAGAAGGGACAGTGAAGGAGGAGATAAGAGGCTAAAGAAGGGATCAGGGAACTGCTGGCTTGGCACTCTCTTTCACAAAGTTTCTGGTGTTGAGGGAAGGGCATGACGTGTAGTCAGGGAGAGGAATGAGAACACTAGAAAGAGGAGAAGTAGGCAGAGGAGGGATAAAGAGGAGATGATGAAGAGGTATAGAGCCTCTCTTCTAAAGAACAGCTGTATGTCTCCCCATATTTAACCCTCTTCCACATCCTCAACTTACCTCTTTCATGCCTGCTTCCTTTCCATCTTCTTCCCGTCCAGTGGGATTGTAGCGCCTTTTACAGGCCCTCTTTAGATCCACGACTCAGAGCTCTGACTTGATTTATTGATGCAGCGTGTGATTCTTATAAACTGAGACAAGGGGGCTGACAGAGAGGAAACTTTGGGCTGTTGTTCGTGCTGCAAGGCCTGTTGGAGGACACATCTGTCTCTTCTGCTCTTCCTCTTTCAATCTCCAGAGATTATGTCTTTTGGGGAAATAAGGCCTTTCAGCCCACACAGATAGGTAGAAGAAGAAAAGTTCCACCTGACTGTTTTTGTTTTTGCTGCAGCATAGAGAGTATTAGAGAGGGTTTGTGTGTACTCATGTACTCATCATTTTTACATTTGAGACACTTCCGCTGATGATCTGGGTCGCAGAAATAAGCTGCAGAACATGGCAACTAGGAATGTTAGCTGCTCTTTCACCCGTACTAGCTTTCGGTCAATAAAAGAGAGGTGCACATTGAGAAACAAGTTAAAATTCATTCACTACAAGCACTCACATTTTTGATGAGTTTGAACTTGCCAGCCACATCAAAACTTGCAAACCAGTTTCATGGACTAACTCCATGGAGCAAGTTGTGTCATAGGACTAACTTCTTTTGATGAGTCTTTGTTCTAAAATCCTAATAATTAGTTTACTTGTTTTCATTTCCATGGGCACACAAGAACGTGAGGTATATATAGTAGCTATTACCTGAAAGAAACACTTTTATTTCGCAGTAAAATCATCAAATGTAAAACGTGAGTCATGTTCACCCTGTTCTCTGCTATATGAATCAGACTTTTTTTTAAATGCAGGCACAACAAAAGAGACTTTGGAGATTATGAAAATGTTTATAGAGTTATTAATCATTCTGTAAGGTTTTAATTCTAAACTTTTTTCACATGAGAATGAGTTCACTTTTCCTCCAATTCCTTTTTAATCTTGCATATTTGCTCATGACCATGTGGTTTTGTAGCCTGCTGACAGAATTGTAGTGTTTGCAGAACACTGTTTGGACATAATGACTCTATTTTAATTACTCAAGGGTAAAAATACAGAGGCTTCTCTTCCTATTAAACTGAAAGGGAGATGCTGTATTGTAGTGCACAGCACACACTACCAGAGGTCAGTCTCTCTACTCGTGGACAAAGCAGCGCTGCTGAGCCGAGAAACATGCCGTCTGGGAGATAAAGTTACAGGATTAACTAGTTAAATATCTCTTCCCCTGTTTGGGAATAATGGGGACAACAGTTTCTGAAAACTGGTCCAGTATTAAGTGACTGCCACCGGTTAAAACAGGGCTGAAATGTAATCCTTATGGGCAATTGAGTATTTGACATTACGGAAGGGATCACTACAGAGATGGACCTTTCTGTTAAAAATAAGATGCATTGTGTTTAACCACATATCTACCAAACTTGAGCCAGGTTTAGCCAAAATAAACGCTTTATTCACCATGTCAGATGTGAAAATATTGGGAGAGGAGTGAGAGGGAGGTCTGACATCAGAGAAGCAGCAGGGAGAAATGGTGTGTACAGCCAGAATATTTTTACGTCTAATTTGGTGAACGAAGGGTTTATTTAGATCAAACCAGAGTTGGTGATTGTTGGAACAGAAGAAAGAAAGATGTTTTAGTGTTTCACAACGATAAAATCACTGTTTCTGTAAATGGCATCTGGTGAGTTTGGCGAGGGCTATAAAACAGCTGTTTCTTGTTAAACAAAACATATCTTACTCTTTAAAAGAAGGTCTGTCTCTGTTGGGATCCTTTCCATAACATTGTCAGCCACTTAGGATAACAATCTAAGCCTGTCAGTGGCAAAAACAAGTACTTTTAGTTGACATACTTTGACAGAGTGTAGTTCCTCATAAGGATTACATTCAAGTCTTGCTAAATACTGGGCCACTTTAAAACAGAACAGTCACTTAGACACAAAAACATGGCAAAATAGGGTCCAGATCAGTGCATATTGAAGTCTGTAAACTAATCAATTAATTAACAAATCATCATCACATGAGAGGCACAAACTGGTGCAAATAATTACACAGAGAAAGTCTTGTGTTAACAGAAACATACTCCTCTCATTTACTTCTTTTCTCTTTCACTCCTTTCAGTCCATCCTAAGAAGAAGAACCGGCAGACGTGTGTCAGGAAAAGCCTGATCTGCGCCTTCGCCATGGCTTTCATCATCAGTGTCATGCTTATCGCAGCCAATCAAATGCTGCGGAACGGCATGGAGTAACCAATTGCACTGTGAGCATGGGGAGTGGACAGAACAGCCATGACCTCACATCTTGTCTTTGCAGCCAAAGCTGGACCAGCCACAACCCAAGCACTTCTCTAAACAATCTTTTGAGTTTTTATGTTTGTTTGTTTTTTAAAGTCTAATTTGAACTTACCTTGTAGAAGCCGACAATGTGGGTGCAACAAAGAGAGATGTATTTGTTTTGAAGATGTCACCATGTAGAGTTACTGGACTTATAGGGGAACCTGGACTGGAAAAGAATTGTGTTTTTATATAAATCGTGAAAATAAATAGTGAGTTTTATTTTGCTGTTTTCAAGACGAAGAAGACCACCCTTTAAACTTGATTTTCTAATTACGGAAAATGTTTATCAGGTGCTTTGAGCCATTCCTAATTTAGAAAAACAAACAGTGGTTATTACGGACAACTGCATATTTACCCTAGAGAAGTGGCGTTGAATGTGAAATGAGTGAATGTGGGCACAGTATTTAAATGAATAGTAAAACCCAGTCACACCTCATATAGTCATCTATAAACATCACACTTTTGTGAAACATCGACATCCTCGGCTTAGTCTACTGATCTTGGGGCACATGAAGTCTTTATGTGTATCTACAAGGAGCACAACTCGATACTCAGTGAGGGACCACTTAAGAATCATCGCTGTCCCATTATCTCTTTAGTCTTAACACTGATTGGTTGATTGATTGATTTGTGTGGATGTGTAGAGGACAGTGCTTTCCGCGTACACAGTGTAAGCTCAGGCTGTCTGAGAGGTGTGCAATGTATGAAGGTACAAAAAAAAAAACAAAAGACATGAAATCAGATTCCACTGGAGCTATAATTTTGGTTAACAATACACAGAAGAGTATTAGAGCATAAGTGCAAAAAATGACAGGAGGAAGATTTTTTTAATTTTGCATTTCGAGAATTAAATTGAAGGGCTCTGTCTTCTTTCTGGTGCAAAGTTGCACACAGCACAGCACAGCTGTCATTTCTATTTTCTGACCAACACAGTTGTAAGTTTCTCACCCAGCGCCCACGTTGTGTAGGTAGCAAATGTTCTTGCGTTTATCTGTTTATGTGCACCCTCGGGTGTGTTGGTCTTAAAATGAGGTGTGGTCATGGACGCATTGTTGGCGCCTTGCTATCTTGGCGCAGAAGAAAGTGATCACACCATTGACTGACAAAAACCTGGTCTGAAGTAAATGGTGCAGTATTTCCCTGCTATTTAAAGGACACATTATTCATATAGTGAGATGTGACTACATAGATGAGTTCACAACACACGTACACTCTTCTCCTAGGGCACTGGAGTCAAACTGTGGGCCATAAAAATTAACACTCTGATTAACAGCGGATAAATCCTGACTTCCACGAGGACAGTCTGAAAAATAATTTCCTCTGTAAAGTTTCCTCTGTCCTATGAAGTCAATAAGTACAGTTTGTAGATTTGCTGCTCAAACGATGACGCGAAACAGAGATGATAAACGATATCTGGAGCGGTGATGTTACATCGCACAGGAAATGAAACTGACAGCAGCCTCTCTAATCACTTAACCAGCTTTTAAATTAGGTTGAGCAGCGCAAGCTTTCCAGGTGAATTCTTTATTGTGCGTTGTATTGATGTGTTTGCTGTAGTGATTTACTTGAATGATAAGAGAGGCTGCTTTCAGTAATTAACATACTTTGCAGTAATAATACCATGCGCAAAGTAATGTCACAGCAGTCAGCTGCTGTGGCTCGTCAAAACTGCACACAGGAAGACGCTTCATCCTATTTCACTCACATGCAACCCATCCACTATTAATCATAATGTTAATCTTTATGAGGGTCATTTCAGCATCTCTGTTCTCTCTGCTTCTCCAACTTGCTGAATCCATCATTTAAATAGCAATGTGTGAGAGACAGACGCACCTGGCTCTTAAAGGGAATGGGCGATGAAACTGATTAGTTTCATTCATGTTATTCCCAAAACATACCTATGATTAATCAATAGACTAAATATAACCTCTTTGGGCCTTGCACCTTATTTAGCACCAGATTATGTGCCGTTTAACTCACAAAGTGAAGTTGGACACGCCCTAAATGCACTTGCGCCATGCCCTTTAGATCATGCGCTAGAAACTGTCTAAAAAAGGTCTTGAAATGTTGAAAGTAAAGACATTATTAGTTCCAGGCATAAGAAAAAATAAACTGGAGGAAGTTGTTGTTGTTTTGCATGTTGCATTTTGAGACAAGTTGAAAACAAAGTTAAAAATACCATTTTGACTTCGATCTCAAAAAAAAAAAGAAAAAAAGAACTTACTTTCCTCCAATTCCTTTTCCTCCAGTTTATTTTTTCTCAAGCCTGGCACTAATATTCTGATACTAAGTTTAACTTTATTCTCAACATTTTAACTTTATTCTCAAAATGCAAAACTAAAAAAAAAAAGAAAAATCCTCCTCCTCTCATTATTTTCCCTTATATTTGGCCTGGGTACTCTTCCATTACAACAGGACCAGGCTGAGACACAATGTGAAATTTTTAGCTCTGTGTTGGTAGAAAATGTTTCACCTCAGCATCTCATTGTATTGTAATACTGCCCAACTGTGGTGAATATAAACCACACAAAAGCATGCCAGTATATACACTGCCATACCAAACATTACTCTTAACTCCAGTTTCCCATGGATTTCACTGTATATATAGTACTACTTAACTTGTGTAATGTATTATTCTTCTCAACAGCAGAATGTATGAAGAGTAGAAACTAGTGAGATAAATCAGGGATATACAGTACAGTAGAGCTGTGATATATTGTCAGCACAGCTGTTTTCTTGGAAAAGGTTGCATCCCAGTGGTTAAAATAAGAACTGCAGCTTGAACAGCCATGTTTACAAAGTGTCCAAAAGTGAAGAACAACACCACTGATTTTGAGCTTTTGATATGTGTTGTGTCAGTGTCACAAGGGCAGTTTGGTCTGTATTGGAATAGAATTTTTTTTTTTTTTCCACAACCCAAATTATGTTGTCACACCAGTGTAGCGCTCAGGATTGGATGAGAGACTGAAGGTGACTGCTGCTGTACCTGTGGTAGTTTCTGGGGTCATAGCTATGTTTTATGGTTCAGACCTGAGAGCACTACAGTTTTATAAAGCCTGCTGGGATGAAAAAGTTTGGAAAGGACCTTGTAGGAGTTTACAACCGTGCTCCTCTTCGTTTATGATGGAGCCACCCGAGGTTGAACATCCCAATGACACCACAGATTAAATCTGAGGATGTTTGTTCTTTATGTGGGTGTGTGTAGGGCTGGGCGATAAAGACATGCCATTGTTCACCTGCTGTCACTGGAATAGCATTGTACTTGTATGTTCATATTCTGTTATTCTTTTCCAAAATTATGCTGTCTAAAAAAAGAATTCCAAAAAATGTCATTCATAACTAAGATTGCCTGAGATTAAAGGGACAGTTCATCCCAAAATCGAAAACACATATTTTTCCTCTTGCCTGTAGTGCTGATTTCCGTCTTGTTTTGATGTGAGTTTTGAAAATATCAGCCATAAAGTTGTCTGCCCTGCCCTCAATATATGTAATATACTGAAGCTAGATCAGACCTGTGGTCCGCAAGGCCACCATGAACACTTGGGAATATTGTGAGAAAATCTAATAGAAAGTCAGTATCATTTTGCTTACTGTTAAAGCAGACCTTTATTCTGAAAAGGGTCTGCATTGTGCTCACTGGTTATGAGCTGTACCTTTTTTTTTTATCTATCTATTTTATCTGTAACTTTCTTCACTTAATGCTATACATCCATTAGGGTTGGGTATTGTTTAAAAAATTACAATACCAGTATCAATACCAGTAATCTTAGAGTGTTAATCGCAACAGAGTACTTCATTTGATACCTTTTTTAAACTTGCATACTTCTGACCATCTTGGAGGCATCTAGCTGGTAGCTGTAGCTGGTGTAGTGGGCCAATCATTCGTTCCATTAAATTGAAGATGAACACTTGTGGTGATTGTCTGAAACCAAAACCATACAAAAAGTCATGTTTTTCTAGATCTGGGAGCAAAGAGGATCAAAAGAAGGTATTGTTTCACTGGAGATGATTCAATAGTGGGTTATTTCAGTCGATACCCAAAGGTACTGAGTACCAGTACCCAGCCCTAACATACCTGTTGTTTACAGTGTTCTTCTTTTACTGTTGTCGCTACTGTTGTTGTAACCTGTATCCAGCATGCATGGTATATTGTAAAACTTCAGGTTTTGGACCCTGCCAGCAAAAATTATTTGTCTTCAGTTTTATCACGTGGCAACTCGAGAAGGATGACCTACAGTCGAGGTGCATTACTTTGTTAGCCAGCTTAGCTCACACACATCTATGTGCCATTGTGTCCTGTATACACACAACACTTCTGACTATACCATTGTTAGAGATTGGCTATTATTAGCACCTCATATCACCTTTGTGTCTCACTAATGGCAGCTTGATCAGTTCCTCATGTGGACGCCCCATGAGAAATAATTGCCCACCCCTGAACTAGATGGTACTCGTGCTCAAAAAAAAAAAAAAAAGGAAAAGAAAGAAAAGAAAAGAAAAGAAAAAAGAAAAGTACATTCTGAAAAACTCAGAAATTATGGGCTGGTTACTGTTGTGACCAGTTTCATGTAGAAACTGCTTTTTTTCCACCATAGGAAATGTTTGAAACTGTGCACAACAGGGTCTGTGGATTATCTTGAGTTGACTGGGTCATGATTCCTGAAAAGACACATAACTGTTAATTTTTTTTAATGTTTTTTTTTTTTTTTTATTTGCCTTGAGCACCACAAGCCAAGTAACATTTAGTATTGTATGGGGGAGAAGGCAGACATCTCTGTGGCCGATATCTCCAAAACTTGACAACTGACACCAAAACTATCTAGAAGGATAAATAGCACTACAGGTAAGAGGAAAAATTTATATTTTTGATTTTGGGGTGAATTGTCCCTTTAAAGTCAGTAACCCAGTTAATTACAGTGAACATCATAACAATTATTTTATATGTAATCATTTTGTGATATTTATAGATATTGTAAAAAATATTTGCATTAATATCGTGACGATTATTCTACATCGCCCGGCCCTACAGTATTTAGAGGCCATAACAGTGACAAACTGTGTGTGATTCCTAAATTGCACGGTGCTCCCTTTGGTCATTATTGGATTGGAGGCTGGTTCTTTCCCATTTACACCTCGGAGCGATTATTTGTTCTCTTGTCCTTTGCCAAGATGGATGAAATCAAAACTAGATATTTTAATCAAACCTATGTGCAACCATGTGAGTTGTATATGCTTTCCGGGTTCAACGAAACATAAAGAGGAGAGGGCTTTCTTTTAAAATGAAAAAAATAGCTTTGTAAGATCAAGTATCACAGCAAAAATGTATTATACTGTAAATCAGTATGCATGTTGTTGTTTAGATTTTCATGTCTTTGAAAGACAGGGAAATCCATTTAATCTTTCTTTGTGGTGGCACAGCCTTGGTTTCAATGTAGGTATGTATGTACTACTGTCACATATTTGACTTTCCAGTTTATACTGTAATAGCCATTTTTTCTAGTTTCTACCAGCTATTAATCAAATCAGAGTGCAGGAGAGGGCATTTTCATAAATATGCAAATACAAGGTCACATCATCATCATCTCTGTTCCGCGTCATCATGGGTATAGAGTCTGTAGGCCTCACTGTGGATGGTTAAAATTAACATTGAATACGGTATATTGTGTGTTTTAGTCACTCACTGCCTCATAGTCCTGTATTAACTGCTGTATAATGTATGCTACACTTATCCTCGTAAGTCAGTTTTATGTCTTTGATATTCTCAGCACATTTGACCAATGGACCATGTTTTCACCTTTGTCTATCAGCGTCATGGTCCTTTTGAAACCAGCATAGACCACTTTATCATAACAATTCTCTAATAATTGTGCCATTCAGACATCCTTGCATGGCTATGTGAGGGAAACTCGTTTGAAAGACCTTTTATCAACACTTTTGAAGTTTACATTATTATACTGTACATCTGTAACAGGACGGAGTCAGTTCATGATTTTCATGTTTTTGAAAGTTGCTTTTGAGATTTGTTTTTACCAAAACATGTTTTTACCTTGTAGATTGTATAGAGATAAAAACTAAACACAGATATGTAATACAAACCTTGGCATGCTGCTTAGAAAAGGAGAAAGAAAACAGCAATAGTCACCAACTGAATGGATATTTAAAAATGCAAATAACAAGTTTAATCTGTTTAATCTAAAAAAAATATATCCATATATGTTTATGCAATAAAACCTTGTTTTGATAGAAATATGAGTCATCTGTGTTTATTTGTGAATGATGTTTGTGACTTAGCTCCAAATCAACAACATGCACAATGCAATAATGACAATGCTAGACTGAGTTGAGCCAACAAGGATTCATTTTTAAACCAGATTAAATTATAGTTTAATTTCAAACAATATTGCTACCAACTGTTTGCTAAGTGGCTAAAAAGTTCATCAAAACATTTAATTCTTTGCCAGTAAGCCAAAAGTTGACAAAACATTACTTTGCTTGCTAGTCTGGGGTTTAAATTTAATCAGTCTTAATTTTAAGATAGCTTTTCTTGGTGCAACACAATTTAAAGTTAAGCCTTGAATTAATCCTTTTTGTCCTGGCTGTTTACAGGATGCATGAACCATTACTCACAGTTGGCAAATGTGTAACAATCGTTTTATCTTTTTATCTTTTCAGCAGATAAGATTGTCATTAAGGTGTCGGGGGCAACAATCACATTTTTTTTTAGATATATTAATCAAATTCCTCCCACAAAGGCGGCTGCTCTCTCCGCCATCCAACAGCTTATGCGCAGTCTGTCAGGTATGATATTATAATGGTTAATTCTGGGGACAAACGGTTCAGGTTTCAGGACAACTGCTTGTATTTCGGGACTATCTTTATTTTTCAGGACATCTGGTCGACCTAAGATGGATAGCTTTACATGCCAGAGGACAAACGTGTATTTTTGATTTTCTGGCGATCTGTCCCTTTAAATAGGGCACCCAGACTATACATAACATGCTTCACAATAATCTGTTGAGCAGAAATATTTTCAGTGTTAATAATTCTAAAGCTTAGTATAAAGTCGGCTTGTTGGTTTGCTTGTCACTTGTTATCATTGTTGCAGTGTCAGTTTAAATACCAGACCTATAAATAGAATGACAACACAGCGTGGTTTTCACTGAGCGTCCCTCACTGCTGTTTCCTCCTGCAGGTACCCACAGCATCCATAAAGGAGCTGTGTGTGTCAGAAGAGCAGCCTCTTCAAGTGCAGACAGACATCACCTTCACACAATACTCACAGGTCATTCAGCACAACATAACTGCTTTGGGTGTGACTGACAGACAAAGGTTAACCTTCCACTATTAAGATCTGCATCTTAAAAACTGCTTCGCTCGATTCTGTAGGTGAGGGCTAGGGGTGAATTTACACGTTTGTCAACTCCTGTCAGAGAGGAGTTTCCCGTGGAGCCACGCTGGCATCAGCACTCACTCTAAATCATGATAATTAGGGAGCAGAGGTCAAATACAAGTGAGAACAGCCTCATAGCAGATGTACCCGAACCCCATTAACCGGCAGATAATGAACCAAAACACGCCATTAAGTGGACAAACAAGGCATTAGTGTAATGGTCCAGGCGGACATTAACAGCTTGTCTTACTTGCAAATCCTTTAGTCTGTTTTCATCTTTGTGGGTGAAATTAAGGGGTTGGACTTTATAAGGTCATTTCCGACTTGCTCAACTACTGTATGAATGATCAAGTAAAGGGACACATATTAAAATGCATTGTCTACACTGAGGTGTGCTGTTGTTTAGCCTTTATATTTGTAAATTGTGAATTTGCCTGGTCCAGACCTTCGAATCCGCCCACTCCATCGAGTTGACTGATTCTTTGAATTCTGAATATGGGACAAATTGACAGTTGAGTCTGAGCGGGGGAGTCACTGATGATCATACAGTAAGGATCACATTTCTGCTGATGTGATGAAGATCCTGTATGTCATTATGATGAGAAACTTTCTCAAAATAATGAGTTAGTATCTTAAAATAATGAGTATCTCAAAATAATAAGAAAACTTTTCAAAATATTGAGTTAGTACATTAAAATAATGGCTTAATATCTCAAAATAATGCTTTTCTTTTTCAAAATAATGAGTTGGCATCTGAAAATACAGACATAGAATCTCAAAATAATTTCAAAATAATGGCTTCGGATCTCAAAGTAATGATTCAGTATCTCAAAATAAGGACATACTTGGCTCAAAATAATGAATTAGAATCTAAAAATTAGTTCTTATCTCAAAATAATGACTTATAATCTCAAAGTTATGATTTATTATCTCAAAATAATGAGAACCTTTCTGAAAATAATGAAACTTTGTCAAAATAATTAAGTTAATGAGTTAGTATCTCAAAATAAAGAGTTACTAATCTTTCTCCAAATAATGACTTACTGAGCTCAGAACACTGAGTTAGTATCTCAGAATAATGTCTGTCAAAATAATGAGAAACTTTCTCAAAACACTGACTCAGATACTAAGTCATTACTCTGAGATACTAACTAAAACTGTTATTTTGTGAAAGCTTCTTATTATAAAGAGTTACAGGATCTTTATTTCTCTTTACATTAACAGAAATAGGCTAAAACGTACAATATTCAATAAAGAAGTCACACTGATACTGGTATGCATAAAAAAACTGCTTTAATATGAGGTATTCATTGCATGTTTGTAGCTCATATGAACCTCTGGAACAAAGAGTTGATCTAACACATATGCATGCACAGACAGCATGAATTTTAAACACTGAACTTTCTCCCAGCACTTATCAAACGATGACAATAAACAGCATCCAGTTCTATGATGTTCATAAAAAACTGCTTATTCTCTTATGTCAGTTCGTGTGGGATACTTTATATGCAACACTGAATCTGACTTAAAGGGGGACATAAAAGGTAATTTACCATAGTAACACTGCTTATCCGTTGTTGTGAGTAGAATATGGCTTACAAATACCATAAAAACACAATAAAATCCTTATGTTTCCAAAAGTTTAAAAGGCTCCACAATGTAAACACCTACGACTTCTTAAAAAAGGATAAAGGCACAAGTGTAACAATGTTTTTTTTAGTCCAACAAAACACAAGACTCACTCGATGATTTACTGATCTGCAAAACCAGCACTGCCTCCTGCGTTATAGCTGCTGATGGCAGTGATTCAACAATAAATAACAGCTGAGAGGAAGAACTCTTCTTGGATTTAAAGTGTCACAAATTAATAAAAATTATACTGTAAAATGGCATTTCTGATGCCTTCTGGTACCTGTTAAGGCAAACTATGAAACAATTGAAATGCTGCTAGCTGTCTGTGTGTAGCTGCTGGATCTGTGAGGATTCAAGTAGTGTTTCCTACAACACAATGAATGTGAGAGAGGTTGCTAAGGATTGATAAGATGAAGTCATTGCACCCTGATTCATGACAGACTTTGGCACAGTCTCCTCAGAAGATGACAGTCAAAAGTTAATGAGAGAGAAAAATGAGACGAGAGAAGGAGGTGGGGGTGGAGGCTGCTGGTCCAGGTGTAATTAGGAACAGAGGTAGGAGCACAGCGATAGGCAGAGAGAGAAAAAGTGGAAGTGACAGAAGCAGAGGGGAAACGTCGAGGTCAGAACTCCGTGTGAGGGTGACTGTAGTCTCGGCTGCCCGCCGGGGTCTCGCTGGGCTTCATAAAGATGCCCTCCATGGCCTTCCACAGACTGTGCTGACTGGGGCTCGACATGGCGTGAACTTCCCTCTGACCGTGGATCGGCCGTCCGTACTGCTCCCCCGTCACTGACAGCAGCGCTTCAGTGGCCTTGTGGCGGAAGCGGACAGCCTCCTCACGCTTCCATACAGATCCCCCGCACTGAACTGTCCACTCGTCCAGGTGGTCCCCCTCGCCTTCATCGCCAAACGCGCTCACTTCCTGTGGACATGTGAAAAGAGGTTAGTGGACGAGGAACAGAGGATGAGGTTCCTTTTTGATTCAATTTTAATAATGCTGACCTAAGTTTTTGTACAAATAGAAACAACTTTCACAGATCCGATTATTTACCAACTAACACAGTCAATGGGGATGTGCGATATGACAATAAACTGTTAGAAATGAGGGTTCCAAAAGGCTTCTTCCTGAAGGAAAGAGGTTCTACCCAGAACCATTTACTTCTCCAGAATGTTTCTATTAACAACGTTTTGGGAAGAAAGAATTCTTAAAGGATTGTTGAAATCCGTGAAGAATTTTTTCGTCAAGGGTTCTTTGTAACATAATATAAAAGGGATCTTGATAGAGGCCCCTGGGTGGGTTCTTGATAACCCTTGGAATATAAAAAGGCTCTTGGAAGAACTGATAGGGTGGGTTCTAGAAAAAACCTTGGAGTGGTAAAGGGTTCTCTGTAGATCCCCTTGGGTGGGTTCGAAATAAACCCTCAGAATATAAAGGATTCTGTGTAGGACCCCCTTATTCAGTTCTAGATAAAAACCTTAGAACATATAAAGGTTATCAGTAGAACCCTGGGTGGGTCCTAGATAAGACCCTTGGAACATAAAAAGGTTCTAGCAACCTTAGAAGGTGGGAAGACTCTGGATGGAATGCCCAGAGACTGACTTTATGTTGGCTTCTAGGTGGAACTCTCTGAAAGGTTCCAAGTGGAACCTTTATAAAAGATTCTATCAGGAACCAAAAAGGCTTCTCCTAATCAGACAAGCCAAAGAACCCTTTATGGTTCTAGTTAGCACCTTAATTTCCAAGAGTGTATATATACACAGTATATTGTTTGACAGAAAAACTTCTATGGTCTATCATTTCTTTCACTGTGTCACAAATCACACTCTTCGATGAAATATTTTTTGTCATTTGGACGACGCTGTCTGTTCCTCCACACACCACGGATGCAAACATGGAGGAGAGACACAGAACGTGTTCTATTTACCTTTTTATATTGTATAGATTCTTATTTTATATTTTGTTACATGCTTAATTTTCATTATTTAAACTATTTATTTGTGGAATTCGCAGAAAATGCGCTGTATTGTGATTTGTATCGTTGACCAGATATGCCCTAACGGTATCCATTTTTGTCAAACATGCTGTGGCGTCTTGTTTGTTCACCATGTGATGTTCACCCTTTAGTCTGCAGTGAAGGGTGATGCTACTGATACTAACGTATCAGGCTTCTTGAGTGGATGCCGGCGGCCTGACAGGCTGCAGTATGTTTAACACTGTTGTTGTGGGTTATGTACACAAAATCTTCTATTGTGACATGTTTATGCTTGTATTTTATTATTAGGTACATGTATTTTGTCAGCTTCATCACATTGATGTAACAGTCCTATAAATCAGTGCCATAAAACAAACAACACTGTCCACAATCATCTAATACTTCCAGAGATGTGAAAGGAATCACCACCTTGGTATAAACATGACACCAAAATGTCTGATGACAGTTTCTATCATCTCACGGTACACACTTTTCAACCCTGTAACACTTTGGATAGACAGTGTTTTCACACTTCCTCATGATTGCAGAGGTTTTTGTTGACCTGGGGCTGTTTTGCTGCAGAATTTGTGAGTTTCCTGAAGTGTAAAAGCTGCTGTCAACTCATGTCCACCTCAAAATGCTGCTCTGGGCTTCTCTGAATATGAAAGGCAACTTCTTGGTATTTCACATCTTTGACTCCATATCAGTGATGTTACTCCAAAAAAGCTTATAGTGGCTTCAGCTTGGCAGGGTAGCGGTGAATTATCCGAATTAATGTCAAAACCATCTTTTAAACACTAACATCCCTTCCCAGTCTCAGCAGGAAGCTGTGTGGATAATCCTTCACATAACACCAAATGTCTCCTCTTTCCCTGTGTGCTTGACACCACCCACCTGGTTAGAGGACAGCGGGGAGGCGAAGTAGTGGCTGTGCAAATTACGGCCTGTGTTGACATGGGTGAGGCGGATCGTCTGGCCGCACTTGACCGGGGTACCTCGATGGCAGAAGGCGTCACTTGTACCTCGAACACTCCAGTAGCTGTTGCTGTCCTCCACTGCAGTCACCCCTGTCACAGACTGCTGCCCGCTACCTGTTTCACACACATAAACACACAAACACAGAGTGAACAGAAGAGCATTGCAAAGATAATCAAAGTGAACAAGCAAACAAGAACTTTGGCTAAAAATTTGACTACTCAGTGGGATGCAGGTCTGTACACACACACACACACCACACACAACACAGAGAGTTCAATTGTTCAGTTAAAGTGTTCAGTCTGACTTTGAACCCAGGGGCTCATGTTGGCAAATCAACTCATGTGGTTAACTTTCAAAGCTAGAGTCATACCACTACATTTCAGTGTAGCACTGCAATGATTAGTCAATCAATGATGAAAATAATCTGTTAGTTGCAGCCCTATTTATAACTTATAAATAGTAATATAATATACTTTTAATATAACATATATTTATAACAGAGCACCTGACTATTTCAACTCGACTATCACCATTTGTAGAGTTGGTAAACCCTGTCATAGTAGAGCTATGTTGTAAATTTGGCTTGCCTTTGTTTGACTTCTTTAACTCCCAGGGAGGCCGAGTCTGCAGCCAACATTACTGTCTTTCAGGGGCTGGAGTGGGCTCAGTTTTACACCGTGAAGCTACTCTAGAAGCTACAAGACCAATTGGTCTTGACATTGGTACCAACCATGTCATGTTAGCTTGTCAGGAAGGGGGGGTAAATAACACTCCAAAGTTAGGCTAAATTTTGGCAAGAGAAAAGCTGGCATCGCAATTTTCAAAGAGTTCACTGACCTCTCATATCAAGATCTCTGAATAAAAATGGGTTCTGTGTGTACCCAGGAGTTTCCTCTGTAAAGGATATATCCATTGTATGCTAATCCTGTGCAGTTTTGGAAGCAGTATAAATGTGTTGTCCGTGAATGTTCTCATTTGTCCAGGTCATTGTAATCTCAGGAAAGATTAAATCAAAAGCAACTGGACTTGTTTAGCAACTGGAGCTAGTCTAGACTAGCTCAGACTATTCTGACAGGCATGAACTGATGAAGCTTCTTGGATGAGAGACGAAACGTCTTCAGAAGACATATAAACAAGTCCAGTTGCTTTCGATTTAATCTTTCCTGAGAAAATAGAAATGTGTTATTTTCACCTATTCTGTTTCAATATTTCTGAAAACTGGCATCTCTAAAGCGTATTGGGATTGCATAAATTGGTTATGGCTGGAAAGTTGAGAGTCTTGTGGACTTAATGGCTCCAGTTGCATTAATATATCACGATGTCCCCATAGTAGCAATTTTATTTTGTAAGACCATTTTTTTAAACTTGATCTCACTATATAAAATGACCCCCTGTGGACTCTAGGATTATCACTCCCTCATGAAACTCCATAACCACAAACTGGAGATCTGGTGTACTCAGAGGTTGTTATGGCCTTCCTATGTATATTGACGATAAGGGAATTTCCGAGCAAATCCCAGTACAGAAGTGCTCGTCATCCAGTCACAGGAAAATTCAGTTCTTACAGAAATCTCCCATGGTTGACATTTTTTATACCAAATAACAGCATGATTGTTTCTATGATATTCCTCAAGGTCTTTTATGACCATTTTATCAATTCTTGGGTGTTCAAGAATGGTTAAATTATACACCAAACCTGTATAATAAATGGCATCAACCCAAAAACTGCATGCAACAACTTATGAGAGCTTGGTAATGGTTGTCATATACTTCAATCCTATTTTTCTGGGCCAATTTATAGTCCAAACTTTCAAAATGTGAATGGGCGCCTAACCAAAGCATGATGTTTATTACAGATTTATGACAAAAAAAACACACATTACTGACCTATCTTCTCCTAAATATCTCCTGTCCCTGTATTATGCTGATTCTGAGCTTGTCTAGGTAAAATCCACAGTTTTTGCAACATAGTCTTTTTGTCTTCATTTTTCATCGCTTGGGTTAAATTTTGCGTTGTAAGCGTGACCTAAAATAGATGACTTGTCTCCAATCTTTTGTTGTGTCATCGTTTGATCGTACACATACTGGGCATGAATTAAATGTCACACTGACACAGATAACCTTTGTACATAGCGATCAGTCGTTTCCAATCTTCGTCCAACAATACACTTTTAATTACAGACGTGGGTAAAGGGGGATGAAGTTAATGATAGTGGAAAAAATGTTAATTAACGCTTAATAATCGATTAATGAGCGGAAACTCACCGGAGCCGTAGCGTACGTCGTGCGAGTGTAGTCTCACGTTGTGCTTTATATTTAACAGTTTTATAACAGATCCGCATGTCACAAAGCTCAGTTCCGTACCGAGCGACAGACCAAATACACACGTTAGAAAATAATAAAAGCGCTGGCAGGTGATGTGGGAGAACAGCGCAGTTTAAGTTACCCATTCCTCCTGAAGCTTAAGCTGCCTCTCTGAGATTTGTATTATTTTTCGCTACGTCATGAAAGTGGCAGCGTAGCGCCAATACGACGCGCAGGACGCAGCGCCCCTAGCGGCGTGGAGGAGTAAATGCATGGATCCTAATAGGGTTTTGGGTTATATTGGGTTTATTTGGCGTCGCTGTGACACGTTTTGATATTTATGATCGTGTGTCGCATCTCCCCCTAAATATTAACAGTGATCATTTTGTGCAGTGTTATTTAGTTGTTTCGTTTTAGTGTAGATACAATGTGAAACAGCAGGGGGCGTCACCTCGCGACTGAAACGGATGGAAGTTCCCTCACTGCGTCCCGGAATTGTCTTCACGCCACTCGTTCTCGGCCATTTTTTTTTTTTTAACAAGAACAAGCTCCCCGAAACGCGAACCACAACATAATCCCGTCGTTACTGTGAATACTTCTGGAATATACCACCGCAGCGAGACTGTGTAAGTTCAATGTCACTGTGGCCGTTTGTGATTTGTACTTTGTGCTGCATATCTGCCGGCCGTTGACGAGCCAGCGCGTTAATGCAGTCGGATGTTGTTGTCGTTCCGGCTAATGCTAAGCTAACGTACCGAGGTGCTAAAGCGTTGACTATCGTTGGACTGCGAGGTCGGCTCAGAGGCCTCGGGTCTGTCTCTACAACGGTGAATTTGTTTCGGTTGTTCACTTCTTGTCAGCTAGCGTCTTGTTTTTGCACAATATAGCTAAAGCGAGCGATGTGAATATTAAATATCCACCACTTGGCAAAGGTCGCTCGCCAGTTAGCTAACCAGCATTGCTAACATCGGATGCTAGCTCAGTGCCATAGTAACACTGGGTAACGCTATTTACAAGAGATTCCAGTATAACACTAAAGTTTGTCCTCAGACCGATCATCAGCGTGCTTAAAGATATAATCTCGACCATGTTAGCTACAGTCAGATTGTAAGCAGTTAAACTGTGATGAATTTGGTTGTGTGTCGGTGTTGTGTGTGCGCATTGCGACAACCTTTAGGTGTTGGATTTTTTTTTTTTTTTTTTTTTTTTTTCCAAAGCTCACCGGCGGCTAAATCCAGTCTCTTTGACACCTTCCAACATTTTTAATTGTTATAATGTAATAACCATCACCAGGTCCTACAAATATGAACATGCAGCATTGTTTCTTATTATTTAATTTGGTTTAATATCGTAACAGTGTTTACTTCTGAAATATAATTAGAAAATGTCACACACTTTGCTGCCAAACATTAGGCAAACCGACAGAACCTTGGAGAGGAAGTATATAAAATACCGAATGTGTGATGTTTTTATGGACATGAGATTATTTCCATGTGATAAAATGGCACATTAAAAAAAACGTGTGCTGGTTTTAATATATTACTCAATGTAATCATGTAACGTTAATGAAGAACTGGAACAAGCTGATGAAGAACATAAATGTAATATTGTCGGACAGTGATGAATGATTGATTGAAAGATGATTTTTCCAATCTTAAAACTACTTAATGGGTGATTGACAGAGAACTGGACATTAAGTTGCGAAAGTATAATTACAGCAGAACATTTAAGAACATGTCGTATGAGTTTTGTCTAGCGTAGAGATGAAATGGTATGAGAATTTCCTATCATGATTATGGTGACCAAAATGATCACGGTTGTTTTTGTTAAAATGTGTGAAACACGCTGAAATATTTTCACAAAGTTTTATATTGAAAGCCTCTTAACTATTTGAAATTCCATTCCTTAATTCCTTAATTAATTTTCCTTAATTTTTTTTTAAAGCATTATAATCAAACATGGATTTAATGATAATTAAGAATTGAAGCAGGATCAATAGCAATTTTATTGTGGTTTATTATGAAACCACTAATTGTTTAATCCCTAGTGTAGCTTGGGAGAAGTAGAAGAAGAAAATTATGCTTGGATGACATTGAAAAAGTTTAATAACAGCATCTGACTCTTCTCCTCAGGAGCAGCAGCCATGTCTGACTTCATTGAGAGTGAGGCTGAGGAGTCAGAGGAAGAGTTTGAAGAGAAGGACTTGAAGCCCAAAAAGACCCAGAGATTTATGGAAGAAGATGGTGAGATTTGAATTGTTTAGTTCTCTGTATGTATTTCAGAGGTGGGGTTGGATGACGTGGTGACCACTCATCTGTCATGTCTAAACAGATGAAGAGGAAGAGGATAACACAGAGGACCAGGATGAGCAAGGAAATTTACGCGGACTCATTGATGATGGAGACGAGGAGGGGGAGGAGGATGAAGAAGGCCAAAGGAGTCGGAGTGAACCGGGGAGTGACTCAGAAGAAGAAGTGAGGCATCGACGCAAAAAGCGCAGTAAGTTTAATGTTTTCAATCGGTTGCAGCCATTATGCAGTGTATTGTTGCAGGTTATGATTAATTTAAAGAAATCACATTCTCCTTATTCCCATCAACCTCTACACAGTTCTTAACAACAAAAAAAAAAAAAAACATATGCATTGGTCATTGTCTGTACAAACGTTCTATCACTGCAGTAATTGGCAATAGGTGTAATATTGGTGTTTTGTAAAGTGGTGCCTTGCTTCTAGTTAAAGGAGGAACGTGGTTAAAAAAAAGCCCAAAACATCCCATTTACAATTGATGTCTCTACACTCTATTAGTGAATGTTGTCCAGGTTTGTTGAGTCACACCTGTGAAGTTTGCAGTGTCAGTGCTGTATGACAGGGATGCAAAATATTTTATTTTTGCTGATATGCCAATACTTTCCAACACATTTGGTCTATGCTGATACCGAGATATGTGCATATTTTTCCCAGTCATCTAATTGCAGAGAACTCCAAGTCTCTCCTGTAGTAGAAATAACATTATTATTATGCTGACTCTAAACGTGATGGCCCACTGGCAGATGCAGACATAAAATACAATGCTCTCCAAAATGTACTCTTTGTTCTTCCCTAATTTGTTGTAATGATAGAGATGACGGCTCTTAAGATGGGCAATTAAATTTGCTGTGTTGAAGAAATGTGGCACCTGCTCACATGACCCGACGCTGACAATCACGGCAAATACCAACTTTGCTATCAGTTTCAGACTCTTCTAAAACCTTCCACACTGCAGATATACTCACATCACATGAGCATTGTGTTACATTTTGTTTGTATGAAAAGTGCTATATAAATAAAGTCTGATTGATTGATTGATAGTTAAAACATCATCATATCAGCATTTCAGTTTAATGTAACATGGCCTGTTTTTATTGCTACATGTTTATGGCTGTAACCGTATTCAGAAGACACAGTTTGGTTCATACTCTGATTAGGAGTAACAGTTTAGTGTGAGTACAGCTCAGCAGGAAAAGAAAAACAAATCTATAAGGATATTCTACATATTATGTTATTTTACTGTTATTTTATTGTCATTTTCATGGATTCTGTTTTTATTTTGCTACTGTGAAACACTTTGTTACCATATTTTGAAGGGCAAATAACTATATGTATATATGTTGTAGGCTTGGGCAAAATCGTATCGCGTGCGATTTATCGTCAAAAAAAACTGTTACAGATGAAAATTTGCCACTTTGCGATAACGGCGATAAATGCCACTTGATGATGCATTTTTGTGTGCGACGCCCTCGCCAAAAAAAATCTGTTTAAATCCGGACAACTGTACAGCGCACTGTGTTTCGCACATAGGGGTGGGTACTGAAATTCTGTATCAAACGGCAGAATTATTAAAGACCAGAGTATTGGTAAGCGCCGACATTTGAATTTTGATGTAATTTATATCACACGGCTGCAGCGTCTCTCCTCTCTGCATCGGTGCAACTCCTCCATACACACACGTACAGTACGCACACACAGAGGAGGTCAGTGTGTTTCTCTCACCCTGTCTGTCTGATCTGTTGATTTTATTCATCAGCAGGATGTTTTATAAAGCTAAAGAGCTAAAACCCAACTCCCTTTTTTGTTTTTTTTCCACATATAATTTCACCCGCGATTCAGTTTTCACAGCAGCAGAGAAGCTGCATGTGGAGGAGACTTGTTGTTAATGACGGAGTTTATTAAAACAATCGAAACTAACGTGATGGTGAATGACATCGACACCAACCAGGCGGACTTTTAATAATATAGATATAATAATATAGATTACAACAAAGTAAGGAGGCATTTACATTAAACAGGAGAGTCTGTGTTTCTCTGTCAGAAACTGTCAGACCTTCTCACAGCAGAGCGAACAGGTGAGGGAGGGGGAGGAGGGCAGATTGATCTGATCAATCGTGGATGCCGTGTCCTCTCGGACTGATTAAAAAAATAAAAATGCCAAAATTGGTCAAAAACTGTACCTGTGTGTCCGCACAAATAAAGTCTCTGTGTGTGAAACACTGCAGAGTGTCACATCATGCTGTTCACAGTTTGCTGTCATTAGTTTGACAGAGAGACACAGGGTGTCTAGAAGGGAACCCTAGACCGCGAAAGATCGCGCGAGTTTGATATTTTAGTGGAAACAACGGACACAAATCCCGCGAGAGTTTTGCAAATCAAGAGTTACCTTCTAGACATTATTTCTGCTGTATTTTATCGTCATATTTATCGTTATCCGCTAAATGCCATAAATTATCGGGATAAATTTTTTTGCAATATCGCCCATCCCTAATATGTTGGTATTTTTTCAGGTATCCTAGTTAGCAGTGATTTCCCCGTATTGCCAATCTGCACTACTGCTATTACCTTTTATCGTTTTGTGCTGGGCAGATTTTAAAGGAAATAATTTTCTGAATTATCAGAAAAGAAAACAAACAGTATTTCTGCCATCTGTTGGGCAGGTACAGCAACAGGTGTCTGTGTGTGTTTTTTTTCGTCCTCTGCTTTCAGTTCCATATGTTGTGGAGCCAGATGCAACCACATATTGGTTACATTAACCTGGGCAGGTGGTGCTTGATGTTGGTTCTCTGCTGCTGTGATGTCTAATCTTCCTTCATATTTTTGCTTTGTCATTATTAACAAAGAAAGTGAATGGGTTGTTTCAGCCGTATTTACCTGAATTGAACCCAGTCAACTGATAATTGCCTGCAGCAGCTTTGTAGACTGAAGATATGGATTTTCTGTCACTGTGATAAAAAGCCTCTACAGTTATGTCTCAGCATTTGATTTCCTCAAAAATAAGCCCGTTTATCAGAAGAACAAAAGCATCATTTTTTCTTTTACAGTGGTAGAAATGCAACATGTCTTGTTTCCTCTGACTGAGAATTCTCCTCGTTGCAGATTATGACGACTACCTGGATGACGATGATCTTGACCTAATTGAGGAAAACTTGGGTGTTAAAGTGAAAAGGAGGGTAAGAATCGTTTCTCATTACTATTTTGTCTGGAGTAAGTTATTTTAGCCTCCCACAGTTTTTCTGATTTCCATCATTTCATGTCATTTTTGTACACTTGCAGTGCTGATGCTGTACCTGTCTTGTGTTCACAGAAGAAGAAATATGACCGCGTGAAAACACTTGATGATGATGAAGAAGATGATGACGAGAAGGACTTGATTGCCGATGAGATCTTTCACGGTGATGCAGAGGGTGAGCTGGAGGAAGGCGAGGCTGTCGATGAGCCTCTGCATCACGGAGAGGAAGAGGAAGAAGGAGAAGACGAGGAGTCAGGTAGGCCAGGAATAAAGCATTTCTAGATCTTTTTATTTCTATTTCTACTATTTCTTGAATCGTCTAAAAAGCAGAGAAATGTGATCTTGTGCCCACAATTGATTTCTTTTAATGGTATTTTATAGAATAGACTTGTTTTTAAATGTGTGTTTTGTCCCACAGATATAGATGATTTTATTGTGGATGATGACGGCCAACCCATCACCAAAAAGAGGGGCAAGAAGTTCTCAGGATACACAGATGCGTGAGTGTTCTAGTTTATACAGAAAATGTAATGATATCTGTCCTTAAAAAATGTATAATTTGTAGAGCAAGAAGCTTGTTTTCACCTTCTGTTTTCCTTTCTATATGAAATGATTCAGTAGGGCTCAAGCATTCAATAAAAAGCATTGTTATATATTAGGAAACAGCAAGACAATAAACACAAATGGCAAGCTGTTTTGAAACATCCAACTTCCTCCCCCCACAGAGCACTCCAGGAGGCCCAAGAAATCTTCGGTGGCGACTTTGACTTTGCTGACTTTGATGCAGACGCTTACGACCAGGGCGAGGAGGAGGAAGAGGACCAGGATGAAGAGGGTTGGGACCGACCCAAGAAGCAGACAAAGAGGAGGCAAGGGAGGAAGAGCATCTTTGAGATCTATGAGCCCAGCGAGCTGGAAAGTAGCCACATGACCGACCAAGACAATGAGATCCGTACTACAGACATGCCCGAGAGGTTCCAGGTGAGTGTGTGTTTATTTGTTTATGATGCGCCGTTCTTACATTATTATACAGGCCATTCTTAAGTATTATGATTTCAAATTTATTGCATCTTTATTTGCTTTTTAACAGTAGACCAAGAAAAAAAGTTCAATCAAACACTTTTCTTGCTCATCAAAGTAATGCCATAAGAAAATAATTAATAAGATGTTAGGCCAAAACGATAGAGGCTCTGAAAAAAAAACTGCAGACGTTTCCTTCACATGTGAAATTAAGCTTTGAAACTGTGAAGTTTGAGCTTTAACCCTTTGAGGTTGCTGTAGCTGGTTAGTGTGGAGGTTTAAGGTAGGGTATGTTGATTTGACAGTGTGAAGTCAGCAGCTGTTGAAATATCTGCCTGAAAGTCTGAGCACATGTTTAGTATGTGAGGTAAAATGAATCAGTTTGCTAACATAACACTACCACAATCAGGATTCTAAAGTCCATTTGTGCAGTAATGGAAATCCCTATTATGTGTTAGCATTGAGCTAAAAGACTAAGTGCTAGGTATTTCTATATGTACAAAACTGATGCAGTGAATCTTAAAAAAAAGAATCACAATACTTAAGTGAATCTTTTTTTTTTCTTCCACCCCTGCAAATTACAGATATCAGTTATCTAGTTGACTAGCTAATTGTAAGCATCTGCCTAGAGTGTTTTGATGCAGTAACTAATAAAAAAATACATTATAGTAACGGTGTGAGTTGATGCCCTTCATTGTAGTCCCACACTGTTCAATTTGTCATTTGCTAAGCAATAGTTATCACAGAAGTGTCCCCTCCCATCCTCCCGGGACAACATTAGTCTTGAGCCCTGTTCATAACAATGGCTTTAAAAGCCTTTTTATTCTGTGTTTGCCTGATGATGTCTTTCTGAGTGCTTGTCTGACTCTGTTCTCTGTCTTATAGTTACGATCCATCCCTGTTAAACCTGCTGAGGATGATGAGCTGGAAGAGGAAGCAGAGTGGATTTTCAGACATGGGTTTTCCACTCTTACTATCTCAATGCAGGTATGACCTTTGGCATACATACTTAGGAAAAATGTACACACAAAGATTGCAGAAAAAAAAATCAGGGTTTTAAGTTATGATACCTGATGAGATTCCCCTTTTGTGGGACAAATCTTGGATTTCATTAGATGTGAAAAAAATCTATTTTTTCTGTGCCTTAAACAGGAGAGCACAGATTACCTGGACAGGGGGACGACCACAAACTTCAGCAGGAAAGGCCCCAGCACAATTGCCAAGATCAAAGAGGCCCTCAACTTCATGAGGAATCAACAGTTTGAGGTGCAGTGTGCTCGCCTTACCCATATGATGATCATCTGTTTCCTTTATTTGAGTTAATCTCTGAAAGCTTAACTTTTCTGTCTTTCTTCAGGTTCCATTCATAGCTTTCTACAGGAAAGAATATGTGGAGCCCGAGCTCAACATCAATGACCTGTGGAAGGTGTGGCAGTGGGATGAAAAGGTAGACTTGCTGTTGCTTTTTCACAGAAAGAATAGATAACAGGCTAATGGGAAGACATGTTGGGATGCAGTATGAATGGGTGATCCTATAATAATCATTTCTTTAACTAATTAATCATTGTTTAAAAGTATTCAATCATTTGTTTTAATTACGTGGTGTGCATATGCCACTTGTTGTTTCTTTACTAACAAATTTTCTTCCTCTGCCCACCAGTGGACCCAACTGAAGACCCGGAAGCAGAACCTGACCCGTCTGTTTCAGAAGATGCAGTCCTACCAGTTTGAGCAGATCTCGGCCGACCCTGACAAACCTTTGGCTGATGGCATCCGTCCTCTTGACACCGCTGACATGGAGAGGTACATCTCGATAGCACTGAAGGGCTGAGACTGAAGAACATCTCTTATGTTTTGGTTATGACTACATTAGGCAAGGAATAATTGCAAGAATGTTCATATGGTGATAAAAGATAAATAATACTATTCACCTGTCCTCATTGCTCCTTTTCTGTCTCACTGAAACCTGTTTTATCATTTTTTTTTATAGGCTGAAAGATGTGCAGACTCTTGAGGAGCTGGGCGATGTGTACAATCACTTCCTGCTCTACTATGGCCGAGACATCCCCAAGATGCAGAACGCTGCCAAGGCCAACAAGAAGAAGCTCAAGAAGATTAAAGAAGTGTCAGAGGATGGTGAGATGGTCGTGTCTGAAGTTTAACAGATGATGATGGACAGATGCTGCACAGTTGTTCAGTTCTAAACAGCTTTTGAGTTGTTTGACATGTTTGAATAATTTGCTACATGACTGATTTTGATGGGCTGTCTCTTCAGGTGAAGAAGAGGAATTAGAGGTTGAACAAGAAGAAGAGCAAAAAGGACCTGACTTGAAGCTGGCGTCTCGTAGAGATATGTACAGCATCTGTCAGAGCGTCGGACTTGGTCAGTTTCTTTTTTTCCCCCTCACATACCACAATCGCCGTGTTGAAGTATCCGTATACCTTTTTTATTGCGCTAGCATGGCCATGCTTTTAGCTTCTTTTTCTGTTTCTTTGTTACTGCAGATGGCTTGGCTAAAAAGTTTGGGTTAACTCCAGAGCAGTTTGGAGAAAATCTGAGAGACAGTTACCAGCGTCACGAGACAGAGCAGTTCCCAGCTGAGCCTGTCGAGCTGGCCAAAGATTACGTTTGCAGCCAGTTCTCCACTCCTGAGATGGTGCTGGAAGGAACCAGGTACATGGTGGCCATGCAGATTGCTCGTGAACCTCTGGTGAGGCATGTTCTCCGACAGACGTTTCAGGAGAGGGCCAAAATCAACATCAAGCCCACGAAGAAGGGGAAAAAGGTACGGACACGCAGCAGGAGGTTTTCTGAACTTGTGGAGTGTCCTCTGAATCCCGTTCTAAACCCGTTTTGCCATTTGCTTATGTCTTGTAGGAGATAGACGAGGCTCATTTTGCCTACTCCTTCAAGTATCTTAAAAACAAGCCTGTAAAAGAGTTGAATGGAGATCAGTTCTTGAAGATGTGTCTGGCGGAGGAGGAGGGACTGCTTACCATTGACATTTGTATCGACCTTATCGGGGTCAAAGGGTAAGTATAGCAACAAAGCTGATGACTAAAAAACTAAAAAGGAGAAAGGTCTGTGCAGTGGTATCTGTCTGCCAGATGTTCTTAGGATGAACTACCTCAATCCAGATGTATGTGTGTTTATTCAAGGGTAACTTTGCTACTTTTCAACCTAAGCTCTATTTTCCCATGTTTTTGTGTCTAAGTGATTTATGAGGACAACAGTTTTTGAAATTGACCGAGTATTTAGAGAGACCACTGCAGCCAGTGAAAAACAGCTATTTACCAGACTCCATTTACAGAAACGGTAGATTTATTCTCGTAAAACATTCATTCAAACTCAACAGAAACAAAACGAAGACTCACAAAAACGTCAGGTACTTATCTTTCCACTGCTCCAACAATTACCAACTCTGGTTTGTTTGAAGTAAGCCCTTAATTCACAGAGGTAGATGTGAAAGTGTTCTGCCTTTACATGCCATTTCTATCCGCTGCTTCTCTGATGTCCGACCCTCTCATTCCTCTCAACTGCAAGCGAGTCAGACACTAAGACAGACACTAGTGGAATCTGGTGGGTTTTGCAATAAAATAGACATTTCTGATAAACAAAAGGTATCTTACTATTTAATAAAAAGGTCTATCTCTGTTGGGATTACTTTAAATAACAAACTGAGCCGGTGGCAAAACAAGCCTTTCTCAATGGAATTGCTTTTACGGTTTACAATTGCCCTTAAGATTACATTGCAGTCCATTTTGTGGCTGGTGGCTGCGGCAGTCTCGCTCAATACTGGACCAGTTTCAAAAACTGTTGTCCCCGTTAGTCACACAAACACAAAAACATAACAAAATCTGGTCCAGATTGAAAAATACTGAAGTTACCCTTAAAGCAGGTTGGTCCCTGCCACCAGATGAGGCAAATCATAAATATACAAATACATCAGGGTCGTATAAATCCTGTCAGTTTTGTTTTTCATCCATATTCCTCAGCCATAAGACATTTACCAAGCACAGGACCTGATGTAACTAACAGTTGTCCTATTTTCGTGTCTGTGTAGAAACTTTGCTTGGATGTTAGAAGAAAGGAGGGTTGATAAGTAGGATAGGTCCCCTGAGTTTAAGTTCTTGAAATTTTAAGCTGCAGCTTATGTTTTTTATCCACATCCCTGTCATCAGAGCACAGCGCTTTTGAATTATGACACTGGTAATATTAAGGCTCTCCTTTTCTGTCTCCGCTTCCTTCTGCGTGTTCCCTCTTCTTCTCCTCAGATATGCCGGGGACCAGACGTACTTTGATGAGATCAAACAGTTCTACTACAGGGACGAGTTCAGTCATCAGGTGCAGGAGTGGAACAGGCAGCGAACTTTAGCCATCGAGAGAGCGCTCACTCAGTTCCTCTACCCTCAGATGTCCAAGGAACTCAAGAGCAAACTGCTTGCTGAGGCCAAAGAGAGCATTGTCAGGGTAATTTGTTGTGATATCTGTCTTCTTTTATAGTAATCTTACATTATTGAATCAGTGTTATGCACAGAAAGACAAAACACCCATCACATGCATCATGTTTGGAAAATTATAGAGCAAAAATATTTTTAAAAAATCATTAAACAGTATGTGTGTGCGATTAGTGATTTTACCTCATTATAAACTCTCCATCGTTCTCTGTTTCTTCTTGCAGTCTTGCTGTCGTCGGTTGTATAACTGGCTTAAGGTGGCTCCTTATAGGCCAGATCAGCAGGTTGAGGAGGATGACGATCTGATGGATGAGAGTCAGGGCAAAGGCATTCGGGTGCTGGGTGTAGCCTATGCACCCAGCAGGTGTGTACCCCCCTACAGTGTTTTTATGTTTTTTATCAGCAGCTAGAATTTGTGCCCACTTTCAGTTGTGGGAGATGTATTGCACGTTTGAATTGCAACATGGTTGTACAGGGTTTGTACAAAGTCTAGAAGAGTTTACTAACTAAATGCTTAATTTTAACTGTTATGTTTTCAGTATGCTTAAATTTGAATATGCTCCTTAAAAAATGCTTGATTTCCAATGTAATCTGGGGTTTTATCTACACAATCACTCATATAAACCAAAAATCTTTAAACAATCCAGACGCCATATTTATCATTCATAGTTAGATACTTATTCTAACTTGCTTTTGAAATTAGCGAGCATTAAGTATCATGATCAAAACATACAATCAGTTAATATGAACAGCAGCTAAAATAAAATAACAATATATAACAATATATGTAATATAATAATTTAGATGTGATAATAAAGGTTTTGAAATATTTGGTTTAGGTACCTTGACAGTGCTTGAATCTTGCTCTTAAAAAGATGTACGAACCCTGCATGTAAGACTAAGCAATGTTGCATAAATGACACTCATGTAACAATATATTTCTTACTTACACACTTTGCTCTCACAGAGACACACCAGTCTTCTGTGCTCTGATCAACGGGGAAGGAGAGGTGGTTGACTTCTTGCGTCTGCCCTACTTCATGAAGAGGAGAAATGCCTTCAGGGAGGATGAGAGAGAGAAGAAGGTACAAACAGAGACTGTACTTCTGTGCAGTCAACAGATGCTTTTCTGTTTTAGAAAAACATGTTACTCGGTGCATCATCGCTCATTTGTGTGCGTCATCCTCAGGCCCACGACATTGAGAATCTCAAGAGGTTTCTGACCAGCAAGAAGCCTCATGTGGTAGCTGTTGCTGGGGAAAATCGGTAAACAATTTATTTCCTTTTGTAGACATTTTGCACAGCATTTACAAGTTAAAATGACGTTGAGATGGAAATGGTAAAAACGTGTTGTGTGTGCAGAGATGCCCAAATGATCATGGAGGACATCAAGAGGACTGTCAGCGAGCTCGAGCAAGAGTCCTCTCTGCCTGCTGTGGGAGTGGAACTTGTTGACAATGAATTGGCCACACTGTACATGAACAGCAAGAAGTCTGAGGTAAATACTTCCTCATATCGTACACAGGCACAGACAGATGAATGATTTCATTGTTCCGCTATGGTAGTTAACCTCACCAAGTTTACTAACAGGTGGATTGTAGATGTGACACAGTGTTCCCTTTGCTTCTCAGTTTCCCCTGATCCTCTGCTTTCTCTCTGTGCAGGCTGATTATAGGGATTACCCTCCCCTGCTGCGACAGGCTGTGTCAATAGCAAGGAAGATCCAGGATCCCCTGATCGAGTACGCTCAGGTCTGCAGCACCGATGATGATATTCTCTGCCTCAAGCTGCACCCGCTACAGGTGAGACACTGAAGAAATGGTGGATTTGTATGGTTTCATCTCCATTTATATATTTATTGTTGGATATTGCTGAAACATGATTTTATTAAAAATGTATCGCAGAGATATTGACAGCAGTTCCTATGACATAACTCATCACTATGGTTGACTTGTCAGTAGCACCATATTTCAAAATTGCAGTTATTGCGACAACCTCACACTGTAGACATAAACAAATGATGATTCTGCAGCTACATGCAACACCACACATGTATGTCCCCTTCTTTCTCAGGAACATGTGGTGAAGGAGGATTTGCTCTCCGCTCTTTACTGTGAATTCATCAACCGTGTCAACGAGGTTGGAGTGGATGTGAACAAGGCCATCGCACATCCTCACACTCAGAGCCTCGTCCAGTACGTCTGTGGTCTGGGCCCAAGGAAGGGCTCCCACCTGCTCAAGGTATGCATTGGCACTGCTCTTATTCATTAAATAAAATATGTGATGCTCAATTAATTTCAGGACTTACTTGACTACTGTAGACGGTGGGAGCAATAGTAGTGTCACAATGACAGCAACGTTGTTTTTCTCGTTGGGAAAACAAGTCATGCACCGTGCTGAAGAGTGCAACAAATGCTGGCTGCATTGTAATCATATCTATTTCAACTTCTGTCAGTGAAGAAGTGGTATTTTTAGCTCCGAATCTTCTGCTCTCTGCTGTGAGTGTCAACATGCTTGTCGAAAGCAGATGTAGACAGAAGCCCCCTTTCTTGAATTCTGAGAGACCTCAGAATTGAATATTTATTAATGGTTTAGATGCTAAACATGTATTGTAATATCAAAGTGAATTCCTTCTACTGACAGCACATGTCAGAGTGGAACATTTATGAAAGTAAAGCTCTGATTGTTGACTGTATTTTTGCAGATTCTGAAGCAGAACAACACTCGTCTGGAAAACAGAACCCAGCTGGTCACAATGTGCCACATGGGACCAAAGGTTTTCATCAACTGTGCCGGTTTCATCAAAATTGACACTGCATCACTCGGGGACAGGTTGGTACATTGTAGGGGTCTCTTACACGCTCAAACCATCCAGATGTTTCCCACAGTGCCAGCATTTAGCCTGTTTTGAGATTATTTTAAATCAGCTCTGTTATTTCCTCTCTCAATCCTTCCACACAGTACGGACTCTTACATTGAAGTACTGGATGGATCTCGTGTCCACCCCGAGACATACGAGTGGGCTCGCAAGATGGCTGTGGACGCCCTCGAGTATGACGAGTCAGCTGAAGATGCCAACCCAGCCGGAGCTCTGGAGGAGATCCTGGAAAATCCAGAACGTCTCAAAGATCTGGACCTGGACGCCTTTGCTGAAGAGCTTGAGAGACAGGTCAGTGTGTGTGTCTGTGTGTGTTGCGGCTTTGACTGTAGCGATGTATCATGCATTCCGTTGCCAACATAACATTTCTAAACAGCTTGAAAATAAAAATATTACGCAGCAGAATTTTATTTAGTCTAGCTGAAAAAACATATCGGACATATCAATGTATGTTTCAAGAGCCTTGCTATAGAAACGTTAGCCATGTTTCACATCCACTCACCTCTCACAGAGTTTAACATCCCTGTGTTCTTCTTTGTTTTGTCCCTGTAGGGTTACGGCAACAAGGGAATTACTCTGTATGATATCCGTGCAGAGCTCAGCTGCAGGTACAAAGACCTGAGAGTCCCCTACAGAGTCCCCAACACTGAGGAGGTCTTCAACCTGCTCACCAAGGAGACTCCAGAGACCTTTTATATTGGTAATACACAATAGAACTGCAATTATTAGTTGATTAGTTGATATTCCATTGATCATTTTGACTTTTTTATGTAGAAATGTCATAATTTACTGATTTCAGTTTATATATTTTCTGATTTCTTTTGTCCTCTGTGGCAGTTAATTGAATATGTTTGTGTTGTATACAAAATAAGACCAGAACCTTTGGATTAGGAAGCAGTGATCAATAATTTTCACAATTTTCTGACAGTCGATTAATCAGAAAATGATAACAGATTAATCGACAATGACAATGATAATAATAAATAATAATAACACTGCACCAAAGGGCACATATTTATCCCTTGAATTAAATTTGTGCCTCGTTGTCTTCCAGGTAAGCTGATCACCAGTGTGGTAACTGGTATCGCTCACCGGCGGCCTCAGGGAGAGAGCTATGACCAGGCCATCCGTAACGATGCTACAGGGCTGTGGCAGTGTCCCTTCTGCCAGCAGGACAACTTCCCTGAACTCAGTGAGGTACCAGACACCTGACTTTTCCTCTTCTGACATGTTAAAGAAATCATTTGGATTTTTTGATGAGGGGTTGTGTGAGGTACTTCTCCATAGTCTGTGTGTTATCTACAATAGATGGAGGTCAACAAGCAGCAGAGTACCAGTGTAGGATACTAAGCAGTGTACTGCTGTGGACAGGGTCAGCAGCACATCATATTTTAACCACCAAAAAATGGTTTATCAAAAAGATCAATATCCGTTTAAGTGTACACTACATTTAGAATATTTTCAACACAGGAGTTGAACATGTACTACTGTCTCGGTCAGTTAGTTTGTTTGTGTTATTGCGGGACTTCTGTGTTTTGTCTTGACGGCAAGCTAAGTGGTAAAATATCTATCCCTTTAATTTTAGAAAACAACAGAAAGTCTTGCATCGAAACATCATCGGTTTTCTGTTCCTACTTTAGGTGTGGAATCACTTTGACAGCGGCTCATGTCCAGGTCAGACCATTGGTGTGCGGTCCAGGTTAGATAACGGCGTCCAGGGATTCATTCCCACCAAGTTCCTCAGTGACAAAGTAGTCAAACACCCTGAGGAGAGGGTCAAGGTGAGATGTTCTGTTTTTTTTTTGTCTTTTGTTGCACTTTGCTGATGCTTTTCAGTTTTATGTACGTTTCTGTTTTTCCTTTGTTAATCTCACCTCCAGAATTTTAATGTTTTTGAGAGTTTCCTGTTGGTGGCAGTTACACTGGGGATGTGTATGATAGCTCTTGAATACATACAATATTTCTTGGACAATGTTTTAAATATCGATTATTAAATCGTGTTCACTTTCTGACAAGAGATTTTGAGTGTTTTTTTTTACTAGTTGACCAGTCTACATGAAAAAATATGTTTAATCAACAGGGAAATTAGTTGCTTGTAATATCAAAATCTATAATCAATTGAGGCTTGTTTCTGTCCTTCATGTCTCATTTCCTTCTGTCGTGGCACTTGTGTAAATACTTTATTGTTCCCCTTCTCCCCTCCTCCCTCAGGTGGGCATGACAGTTCACTGCCGCATCATGAAAATCGACATCGAGAAATTCAGCGTCGACCTCACGTGCCGCACCTCAGATTTAATGGACAAGGCCAACGAGTGGAAGCTCCCCAAGGACAGCTACTACGACTTTGACACAGAGTCCGAAGACCAAAAACAGGAGGAAGAGCTCAAAAAGAAACAACAGCGAACACGTTAGTAATAAAAGTTATTCGAATCAGAATAGCTACTAAAACTACTTCTTTTTTCTTTTTTTTAAGTTATTTTTTTTGGTTATTTTTTTGCCTTTATTGAGAGGACAGCTAGAGAGTTGACAGGAAAGGGGGTAGAGAGAGAGGGGATGCACGCAGCAAAGGGCCGAAGGCGGGAGTCGAACCACGGCCGCTGCAGAGGACTGACAGCCTCCATACATGGGTTGGACGCTTTACCAACTGAGCTAAACGTCCACCACTAAAACTACTTCTACTTCTACTTTTGGGGAATTACACACTTTATCGAACAGTATTTACTTCCACATCACTGTTCTCATACCGTTCGCCTGTTCTTGGCGTTCTCTCTGTCTCTCCAGCATATATAAAGCGTGTGATCGCCCACCCCAACTTCCACAATATCAGCTTCAACCAGGCAGAGAAGATGATGGAGACCCTGGACCAGGGAGACTTGATCATCAGACCCAGCAGCAAAGGAGAGAACCACCTCACCGTCACCTGGAAGGTAAGAAACTGACAGAGGGGTACAGCAGGGCGATAAAGGGTAAAATTAAAAAATGCAACTGAATGGATGGATGAGGAAAAAAGACACATAGCATGTCATGGAGGTTGCAGAGCTTGGCAGTAACATATAACGGGATGAAATAAAAACACAATATGAATAAATATTTAACCCTTAAATGGGCAAGTACATGTAAATATTTTGAAAAAATAATCAATTGCTATTTTTTAATGTATTAATGCTAAAATTCCATGATTTTATTTTTTCAAAATATGACCTTTAGTTTCCCATTTACATTTATTTTCTTTAATACATCACCCACTAAGGGACTACTGTTTTAAATAGTTCATGTGGTAACTTTTATTACATTTTGGAAACAATCAATTAGCTACTTTCTTTCATGTTTTGCATACAGAGTTTTAAAAAGAGAAAAAAAACTGTACAATAGTTATTCACGTATGTTGAGAACACAACATGTTTGACACAACATGTTCCAGTCTGACTCTGTGTGATGTTTCGTAGGTGGCTGATAATATCTACCAGCATGTGGACGTGAGAGAAGAAGGCAAGGAGAACGCATTCAGCTTAGGGCACACTCTCTGGATCAATAATGAAGTAAGCTGATCTGTCATCCTCTTTAGTTCAGCTGGATCTTTTGCTGCAGAAAATGTGCAATGAAACATCAGTGTTGATGTTTTGTCTGCCACATGTTCTTAAAGAGTTTCTTGTACCTCTGCAGGAGTTTGAAGATCTGGATGAAATCACTGCTCGGTACATTCAGCCAATGGCCTCGTTTGCCCGGGACCTGCTGGGGCACAAGTACTTCCAGGAGTGCAATGGGGGAAACAAGGAGGTAGATACTGATTTACTCACCTGAGTATTTTGTAATTTTTTTGTATTTTTTGTTCTTTTGAACCATATTCCTCTCATTCTACTTGCTTTTGCTACAAGTCGCACTTCTCGCAATTCCTTTTGTCTTATTTTTGTTCTCTCTCTGATAGAAAATGGAGGAGTTATTGATCAGGACAAAGAGGGAGAAGCCGACCTTTATTCCTTACTTTATTTCAGCATGTAAAGATCTGCCAGGAAAATTCATCCTGGGCTACCAGCCTC
This sequence comes from Lutjanus argentimaculatus, assembly GCA_034769285.1. Classification (NCBI taxonomy): domain Eukaryota; kingdom Metazoa; phylum Chordata; class Actinopteri; order Lutjaniformes; family Lutjanidae; genus Lutjanus; species Lutjanus argentimaculatus. Next base: position 18,648,633 of record JAWZSL010000004.1, on the reverse strand, counting down.
GTGGAAAACCACGGTGAGCGTGAACTGTTTTTAGTCTCCTCTGTATTCTGATTATTTGCTGCATTACCAATAATGATCAGCCTGGAACCTCTCGGTTCGTTTTCAAGGCCAAAATGTTCCTTGATGCGATTGTCAAGGCCAATCAGAGCAGCAAAACTGAGTTCCATAAAAACTTGGTATTTCGCCCGGGTAGGTGTGGTTTTGCAGGATGTTGCAGTGCTCGCTTCATTAAGCTCATAACCGTCTCAGCCAGTGCTCTGACTATGTGACAAAAAGTTGGCAAAGCATAGGCTAGTTTTATTTCTAAAGCTTGAAAAATAAAGCAAACTAGATATGAAATGATAGAATATTAAATGAGTTTATTTGATGTTTTAGCCCGTTTGAGCATATTACACTGACTTCAGAATAAACACCCCCACATCTCAGTACACATTTGACATAATTTAGTCCATCTTGACAATATATCTTAGGCATTTCTTTCTTCATTATAGCATTAGTGATGGTCAGTTTGAGAATTCATCCACAGTCAGCCAAAAGCCATTTGAAAATCAGCAGGGAAGTCCAGCCACAGTTGCAGCGTGCCTGAAGGAGCCATAATCTAATTGTATCTTTGTAAATACATTGTCATGAAAAAACTGTTTGAAGTTGAGCTCTCTTTGTGTTTAATGTTAAGGCAAAGATTAGATCAATAAACTACAGGTAGAAAATATTGAAGAAACAAGTTGGGCTGATTTCAGTTTAAATGATTTAAAACGGAATTCTTTATGTTGCTTTTCCTCAAAGCAGCTCAAGCTCACATTAAAACCACAGAAATGGCAGATGATGCCATTTGGTGCTTTAAACACTCATGAATCACAGTGACATATGGTGGCATGTGAAGGTCCACAGCTACTACAGCCGCTCATATTAGCAAACCTCAATCTTTCTGAGTCATGTCGTACTTGACTGCCAAATTACTCAGCAGCACCCAATTCTTAACCCACTCTCCCACACAACTTCTTCACTGCCAAAACATTTTTATTAGATGTTTACTGGTTTGATTGACAACAAGGTTTGCATACTTGTAGAACTGAATGTCAACATGCCATCCTTTTTTCTCTTTTTTTCAAGGATTGAGTATGTGACCATCACCCCCGATGGCTTCCGCTACCGTTCACAGATATTCCCTACAGTGAACGGACTTTTTCGTTGGTTTAAGGACCATTATCAAGAGCCTGTGCCAGGTATGGAAGCACTCTACCTGTTTAGTGTCTGTAAGGTCAGTTGAAAAATATTGTGGGTTATCACTCAACAGTTTCTCCTCTGTCAAAGGCATCACTCCCAGCAACAGCAGCCGAACAAGGACACCTGCATCACTGAACGCCACCCCAGCAAATATCAACATCGCAGGTGAGTCCCTCTCTTTCACACACACACACACACAAAATCTACATTTTTGGCAAGAGTGAGGTTGTTGTACCTTTTTTTTTTATTAACTTTTCTTTATTGGAAGCAATTTCACAGGAACAACACAAAAAGTGGAATGTGACAAAGAAGACTTCCATTTTTTCCATTTTTCCCATTTTTCCCTTATCTTTTTAACCCTCCCACAGTCCCACCCCACCCAAAGGAGAGTCATTATCATTGTACATCCATTAATATCATGTTAACAATCCTGAGTACATACAACAAATACACAAGTGAGGAAAGCCAGTAAATAAATAAATATAAATAAATAAAAACAAAAAGGGGGAATCTTGTCAAAGATTCAATATGATTTAAGAGAAGTCTCCAAGTCTTTTCAAATGAGTTTAGGGAGCCATTGAGGGAAATTAAAGCTTTTCAAGTCTAATGGACAGTAACTGCTCTTTCACCCACCTGTTGTGAGATGGAGTTGAGGGTGTTTCCAACTGGGATTATGAGTCAACTGGCCAACAGAGTGGTAAAGGCAAGAACAGTCTGCGTGACTTTGGAGCAGTGTTTCTCAATCCTGGTCCTCAGGGACCCCTGCCCTGCATGTTTTAGTTGTTTCCCTGCTACAGCACCCCTGATTCAAATGGTCAGGTCATTATCAGGCTTCTGTGGAGGCTTGTTATTCACAGTCTCACAGAGTGCATCCACTGAAGACCGTAATGGTTTAAACCGACTCCTGGATTAACGCAGACATGTCATTCCGAAGCGAGGCTCGTTGCTTCTCCAGATCGGAAACCAACTGGCTCATTGATAGGGTGCCCGGGGATTATTTGACGAGACCAGCTGAGTTGTTAGCATCAGAGCTCGCAGCCACTATCTTAGCAATTTTGCTAGCTACAGTAGCCGCACCGCCACAGTAACTGGGCAGCTCGGTGTGTTGCTCGCTTTAGATATGGAACCACTCATTTCATGGCCAAGTAGAAGCTGTAACTGTAATCGTTGTCTAACACACTGTCCCGAATCAGTTGTGTTGTTTACAGGGATAAATTAGCAATTCAACCGGGAGACTCTTCGTTTCATCGCGACTTTCATCGCGACATTCTTCACCACCGAAAGTCGGTTGTTGTACATTTTACCATCTTCTAATGTTTCCCTTCCTCTCTAGACTTGACGCGGGCTGTCAGCGCCCTCCCACGCAACATGACCTCTCAGATGTTCAGCGCCATTGCCGCAGTCACAGGCCAGGGCCAGAACCCCAACACCACCCCCGCACAGTGGGGCTCCAGCCAGTATGGCTACGGTGGCAGCACAGGAGGAGGATGGAGGAGGGAGCTCCTCTGCTTATCATGTGAGTGCAGCTTTTAATAATGTCAGTTACTGTGGAAGGAAAGGGGCAGTTTTGGAGATGTTAGTGGCTCCCAAGAGACTGACCTAACAGTCACTTTAGGTCTTAATAAACTGTACATGGTCCCTTTAGAATAGGAGGCAAGTTGATCCGGTGACCTGCAGATTCATGAGCTTAATATTTTGTATTTCTTAAAATAATGAACTGAATTACATAGCAGAATTCCAACATGAGATGAGACATTTTATTTATTCACTCAGCAATAATTTTACTGGGGTTTTCCAGTTATAACAAACATTATACATTAATAAAATGGTCAGTCAGTATACCATTGATTTAAATGGCAAGCAAATAAAAACATAATTTAAACAAAGGTGAATATACAGATGTTACAGTAATCACAATGTACAAAGAATCTTGAGGATCACACGGGTTACTACACTTTATCATCTTATTCCAGCTGCCCTGCCCCACTTCCACCACAGTTTTTGGCTTCATTGATGATTATAAATATTGTTTTTTTTTTTTTTTTTTTTCATTTTTGTTTAGTAATGTATGTTATTTTTTCCATAGCAACACATAATATAATTGAGCTCGGTCAGTGTTCTTTATGAGATGTTTTCTTCATGATAGTGTGTCTTTATTGTGAAACGTTGTGAAAGCAGTTTTATGAAAAGCCGAACTGTTACTCTACCGTTTACTTTTGTCCTATTTCCACTCATTTATAGAAGATATGAAATCTGTAAAACCATTAGACTCTATAACCTCATGAAGTTAAAGTGAAAAATGTCAAAAACAAAAAAATGGAAACAATGAAGTCTGAGAAAATATTAACACCAACTGAAATTGAATTACGTTTCTTTTCTGTTCAAGCATCCATATCTGCTTTTTAAATCACATGACATTTTATCTCCTTTGAGAAACATATCAGGAACCAGAAGGTAGAGAGTTCTCTAATATTATTCAGTTGCATGATGTTGCCTGTTAGTCAGTCGTCTGTCTACATAGTTTGAGAGCTTGTTTCCAAATAGCCAATCAGAAGGTTACACTGACTAACAGCTACAGCAGCAGCTACACATCACAAGAGTTCCTCCTTATCTAATTTACAAATGTAAACACTTTGGCATGTGCTGCACCTCAGGTTGATGAACAAGCAACCAAACAAACATTCAGCAGGGAAAGTGCACTGCTAATGTTAGTTTGTAAGTTGGAAAGGTAATTAGCTGCTCAGCTGCAACACGTTAAACTGCATGTAAACGCATTGGCAAAAAAAGTCCATTTTGATGCATTTGTGCCAAATACTGCCAGTCAAACACAGACGCCTAATTAGATGAAAAGTGATGTTTCCCAAAGTCCCTTTTTTCTTCTTTTAATAATGAAAAATACAAAAAACAAAAAACAGAACAGACATTTCTTTTGACTGCAAGAAGCGATGACTGAATGTGATTTCATTTGGACTTAAACAATTTCATGAGATTCTGTGCATACTGATACTGAATTTTCTCAAGTACCTTTGTGAGCCACACTCATGACCGATACTTCCTCCTCTGAAGGTGTTTGCCACGCCTCAGCAGCCTATGGCAACGCCCATGATGACGCCCAGCTACTCCTACACCACGCCAAGCCAGCAGGCCCTGGGCACGCCGCAGTACCCCGGCTCCACCCCGCAGTCCTCGCACTCTCACCCACACGCCCATCCACATGGAAGCCACATGTCACATCACGGCCATCAAGGCCATCACAGCGGCCACCACGGCCACTCGTCCGGCACGCCGTCGTCCTCCACCTCGTCCAGAGGACGAACGCCACAGCAGCAGCCAAAGTAAGTACAGGAGGAGTGTGCAGGTTCCAAAGCAGTATGGAGAAGTATGGAATTTGATATTGGTCATTTCTAGGTCTGGATAAAAATTTAAAAATTCTCCAAATCCATGATTTGGTCCAAATTTTGATTTTAAGGTCACGAATATGGTTTGATTTAAACTAATTTTAAGTCCTGTTTTGATCGAGTTTGTTTGATCAACTACTGTTACATTTATTCAAACTGACTATTCTTGTACAGTGACCTTAGCAATTACTCTTCTAATTAGGGCTGCATTTAACAATTATTTTCATTATCAATTAAGTTGTTTGATCTGTTAATTGTCAGAAAATGCTGAAGAATGTTGATCACTATTTCCCAAAGCCCAGGAACGCGACCTCAAATGTCTTATTTTGTCCATAATTCACAGACGTAAAGTTTACTGTCGTACAGGACTTAAAAAACAGAAAATATTCACGTTTGAAAAGCTGAAATCAGAGATTTTTTTTCATAAAAAGTGACTCAAAATGATTAATTGATAATCAAAATATGAAAACTTATAAAAATATCAGTGTTTTTGTTTGTGATTTTGTTTCATACATGCACCAGACACCATGAGTAGAAAGTGAAGTTCGGTTGATTTTTGATTTCATGTTGAAGTTTTGACATCCCTAGTTGGCAATTACTTTAATAGTTGACGATTAATAAACTAATTGTTGCAGTTCTGCTTCTGATGTTGTTAAAAAAAATGTTAAGTTTAACAAAACTTCAGCACTCATCTGCATTCATCAGATTTTCCCTCCAAGTCAAAATGTTTGATGTCTGTTTGCAGAAGTTGTTCTGCCATTAGATGGAGCTAAACTCACAGTCATCTTAAGGCTAAGGAGCAGACGCCTGCCTTTGTCTGTTTTTCCTTTCCTACACTGTCTTTGACTAAACCACCTCCCCCTCTCTCCTCCCTCCTCCGTCCCTGCAGGCCCAGTGGCAGCAGCGCCTCTGCAGTGGACTGGGGTAAGATGGCGGAGCAGTGGCTGAAGGAGAAAGAAGCGGAAGGGAGGAAGAAGGCCCAGAGGATGACGCCACGGCCGTCGCCCAGCCCCATGATCGAGAGCACGCCCATGTCGATTGCCGGAGACGCCACACCCCTGCTAGATGAAATGGACCGATAGGACACGTAGGGGGGCGTCGCCACACCCCCCCCTTACCCAACTCCATCCTCTGTACTGCTTCTTCATCCGGATAACCCTCCACCTTCTGTCTCTCCCACCACCCATCAGCCCTTTCATCCAGCTGATGTTCCCTTCACCTCCTTATCAGTCTGGTATCATGGTTCATCTCAGCTCCTTCCCCCTGTTGTCCTCCTGTCCACCCATCTCCTCCCAAATGTTTCACCTCCAGTCAGCTCCTCTGTGGCTGCATAGTATTTTGTATAGTCAGAGTAACACTGTATATGCCATGCAGAAAGTCAGGATAATGACAAAAAACTTGAACTATCCAGCGACAGCAGTTACATATAGGATATGGACCTACAGACTATGTCAGACAAGCTGTCCTACCATCTTTATTATTTTTGGGATTGGTTTTAGTTTGAGCCATGAATGGTTTTGACAGAGAGGGGCGGTTACAGTTCCCACAATCCACCTTTCCCCCCTGTATGGTTCGGTGGGCTTTTGCGAGCAGTTGCCAAAAGAGCCGCTTTGCCAAGCCAATCAGGAAGTTAAATTTTTGTATGGAATGCGGCAGAATGAATAAAGACTGTTTTTTTTCTGTTTGAACATTAAGCGTCCTCTCCTCACATCTGTCGAATGCAAACACATATGTGACTGTACAGACACACAGACACGCCAAGGCTGATTTTAAAAAAGCAAAAATAATTCAAGGAGAAAGGAGTTTCTCCCAAATATGGTTTCTTGCTAGTTGTCTGTCTCCACCACACGCTGTATTATGACCAGCTGGCTCCTGTAGATAGCCTCTAATGTATTGTTGACTCTTATTTGACCTTTACTGTGTGGACACTGACAGTGTGCCACATTTAAACAGTGGTTCTTTTTTTCTGTGAGAATGCGCAGAAGAAGTCAGCTCATATTTTAAAGCAGTTGATTTTAGTAACAACACCTAACAGGCTAAGTTGGAAGCACCTCGCCGTGCCATGCAAGCGTCCATGGCAGTATCAGAGGGTCATTTTAAAAAGTAAAAATTGAATCTCTTGTGTCTTTAACGTCTGCGGTTCAGTGAGTATTTCACTTCTGTCATGTTTGCCGTGATCTCCGCACACACCGCTGCTGTGCTTCAGTCCCAGACAGTATCAGCCGTTAAATTAAGATGTTTCCAGTGTTTCAGAGTTCAGATTTCTCTAACTGTAACACTATCAGCAGAAGATACTATCAGACTGACTTCCCACTGTTTATACTCCTAACTCTGTATAATATTCCCAACTGCACGCAGCTGCTTCAGTATGATATATCGTCGTTAAAAACACATTGAATCTCTCCTGTGATCGTCGTGCGGCAGTCTTAGGCCACTCTGCATCCCTCTTGACTTAAATGCATTCTTTTTTTTTTTTCTTTTTTTTTTTGGCTGTGCCTCTGTGCCACAGTACAAACAAGCTGCGCTGGTATTCAATGGTGTGCTTCATTTTGCTGTGTGCAAAGTATCATGGTCCCATAATATGCATATTGTTTTAAATAATTATGGTTTATGAGTAAACTTACCTGGTTTTACGTCTCTTGCCAGATTACAGTAACATACTGCATCTTTCTCAGCGAGGCTGTGATTGGTTCTCAGCAGTAGATGGTGATAAGAGAAATAATAAGAGAAATGATGTCTCTGGCACTGCTGATGACCTTTTCTACCTGTGATCCCTTTAATAAAAGTGTTCATATTATACCCCGAGTCTGATTCATGCTAATTTGGGAAACAAACTGGCAGCCTGGACATGTGATGTACATAGAATTGTATGTGTTTTCTCGTCACGGCAGAAATATGATTAACAGGGAACAGAATGTGAGGAATCTCTCCAACTTTTCCACTTTGTTTACGCTATCTAATTCCTCTATTTCAATAGACAGCAAGTTTATTTATATAGCACCATTCAGACAGAAAGGGATTCAAAGTGTCAAAAACATTAACATTAAGAAATTAAATTTTAAAGAAAATAGAACAAGTGAAATCATGCAGATAAATACTTCAACATGAAATTTCACTTAAAAACAACTGAAAACCTGCAAATAAAGACTTAAGGTATAAAGAAATTTGCATTTAAAAGGCAAAAAACATGCAAATAAAGATGAAATAACTGTTTAAAAGACAAAAAAAACAAAAACAAGCAAGAACATGCAGATAAATAGTTTTGAATGAAAGAAATCGCATTGCGGATAAATAATTAAAGATCAAAGAAACTGCATTTAAAAGACAACAGTTTATTTACAATCCATAATGTATGAGCTGTTACATTTTCATTTGAGAAAAACAAAGTAAGAGAACACAACGGATATTATCCAACATAAACAAAAAAGAAACCTCTGAACACACCCTCCTCCCCCCTCCCCTCAGTATGTAATATATGCCACAACAAGGGTTTTGATGAATAATAAAAACAAAAGGAAGAAGGTGATGATGGACAGTCAACTACACAAGTATTGGCCACTATGAGCTGTTTCTTCGGTAACAGACATGCGGCAGCCAAATCATAATAAACTGACTTTTTTTCAAGGTGAAGCGTCACTTCCTTTCGTCTAAAATCCAATAAAATGAATTTTCGCCTTTGAAATGTCACATATGATTTTGACAGGTTGTAAAAATTGATTGGATTATAAAGTTAGTGTTACTTTTATAAAGTTGCATTAACTTCAGACTCGCTTTTAAATGTGTTTTGGGGGAAAAAATATTACTGATCAAGCTGCAACAGCTACAAAATGAAACTGACGCTGAACCAGTAACCTCTAATGCAAATCATGCAGCCTGGTCAGAATTAATCGGAGCACACCCAGCGAGCTTCATGCTCCACCTTCAAGTGTGGGAAGCACAAGACGTCTTACACTACGCAATTCATATTGGCAGATTTATTCTGACATTAATTAATATTAGTCAATTAATAAGAGATTAATTAACATACTTTTTGCCAGTATGGGCATGAAACTGGTCTTAAAAAGTCTTAAATTTAACTTTTTGAAAGCTGCAGAAACCCTGTTCCTCCAGAATGTCAAAATTAATCTTTTAGCTGTAAACAGACCGTACGAAAGACGTTGCTGTCATGTTCTTCTTAATACAGACGTGAAGCTCCCAGCACAATTAAGCAGGAAAGGTGTATCTATGTTTATTAGAAGACTGGAGAACATAAGCAGGCTTGTGAAAACACACATTTCTTCCTCCTGTCTCACTTGACAGTGAGGAAATCAATTAGCCTCAGATGCAACTCGCTGCTCCTCTTCGTCCCTGTGAACAATCCCTCCATTTTCGAGATCATGAGAGCATTTGTGTCAGAGGGGAGAGATGTGTTGTGGGTATGATGGCGGTCATGGGAGCCGGCGTACGTATCACATTAGCAGCGCAGACACATGACAAGAAAACCAGTGAGGAAACGGGGAAAAAATGCATTGGGTCCGGCACTGACATTTTCTTCAATAACGGGAGAAAAATGTTGCTTCAGACAAACAGACGGACACGTGCTTTTGAAAGCGTCAGCAAAGTGCAGTTTAATAAAAGATCTGTGGGAAAATGATCTTCCTCTTTTGATAAATGTTTACCAAGCATATCACAAAGCTTTACTTGTGTCTTTGGCCAAACATTCCTGAGAGGACACTCAGCTTCTGCTGACTGACGTCTTCTTGTTCACAGCCTCAACAGACTTCATTATGTCAAACCTACAACTTCCTCTCAGGCCATTTGCACAACACCACAAATACAACAATATTTAGTTTATCCACACTGAGTGTGGTGAGTCCATATTTCAGTGTAACTCTCTCCTTCAGTGTGCTGTTTTGTGTGGACGTGTAGTAAAGTGAATCCAGTCGTTGGGTCTCTCTCATCAGCAGCAGTTGGACTTCCTCTTCTTGGGTTTGTGATTGGCCTCTGTGCTGTCTGTGAGCCCTGTGTGGATTGCAAAACAAAAAATAAAGTAACATTTACATTTTGGGCATTCAGATGATCATGGTGAGCTTCAGTAGGACATATTTAAATGATGAAAAAGTGCAGCATTGAGATGCATTTCCTACTGTCAGTAAATCCCCTGAAAAGATCAAAAACAATGACCTGATCCTGACACGAACATGGTCTCGAAACTTTTACAGACACTGCTGTACTGGCAGAAATGTTCCTTTATTATAATAACCATGGTGTCCATTGTATGTGGGATTATTTCAATCCCACATACAATATTCGCAAAGATAAATCTCAAGGGTCACAAAATGATTAAAGGGATGACAAAGAAAGAAAATCTGTCTTTTTCTAACCTTTGCCTTTGGCCAACTGGATACTTGATCCAGTATGTCTAAAAATCCTTCAAATCAAACAAATCTCAGTTTACATTCATGTCTGTCCAGACTCATATAATATATGTAGTGAAGACTTCATAGGAAGGAATTTAATAAAAGGCATTAAGTGTATTTTTTTGGCAAAATGGAAATAATCACTTTATTAACGTGAAGTGAATAATTTCCAGTGAGAAACATGCTGTCTTCAGTTAGAGATGATTTTTTCAGAGGACAGAGGACTGAGCTGAACATTATGATGTCACAGTGAAGTTGACCTTTGACCCCCTAGGTATAAAATGTCATTACCTCATCATTTTATATTATTACATAGTTAAGTGAAATTTTGTCAGCATTAAAACGTGTTTTGTGAGACCACACTAAACTTTAACCTCTAAACTTTAATCAGTTCATCGAAGTGAACATCTGTGCTGAATCTGGAGAAATTCCGTCAAGGTGTTCGGTGAGACATTGCGTTCAGAAGAATGGGACAGACATGAGTTCAAAGTTACCTCGCCCCTTTGACTTTTCATCACCAAAATCTTTGAGTTTGAAGAAATTCCGTCAAGGCACTCTTGAGATTATCATGTTCTCAAAAATGGGACGGGCAGATGGACGCACAACCCCAAAACATAATGCCTCCCCAGCGTGGAGGCATAGAAAGGTCCACAGAGCACCTTTAACTTGGTAATGAAGAATAGTATGACACCGCCTTCTCCATATAAATGAGACTTTACTGAACAAACTGACTCACTGATGATGTCACCGACGTTCCTCGAGCCACTTTTCTCGAGCTCAGACAAAACGTTGGCCTCAAAAGTCAGAGAGGCCAAACGGAAGAAGAAATCCTTGACACCATCTCCTGGAAAAACAGAGAGTGAGAGAGAGACGAAGGTTTAGTGGGACAAAAATAGGACAAAACGGAAAATAAAAAGCCGGGTCGAGTAGGGTGATGGGAGATGAGGATCTGTTCTTATTTAATCGCACCTGACTTCGCAGACACAGCCCAGTACTCTGCTTTGATTTCCTCAGACAGTCTGATGGCTTCCTGCTCGATCTGAGACAACTGGTCAGGAGACTGAGGGGTCAAAAACACAGAGAGAAGTGACTGGGACTCGAGTAGAGGAGGAAAGAACGAGCCTCAGGCCATTGGTCACAAAATAATCAGGCTGATTATGAACTAGAAGTCGGATATTCGGAGCTGCAACGATCAATAAATCAACAGAAAATTAATCAGCAACTATTTTGACATTCAAAGCAGAAGTGCAATTTTGAAATCCTCAAATGTGACATAAAGACAACTGCTTTTCCTTGTCTTATATGATAGTAAACTGATCATTTTGGGACTTTGAACTGTTGCTGAGACAAAAGAAGACATCTGATGACGCTATTTTGGGCTCAAGGAAATTGTCATGGAAATGTTTTACTGTTTTTAGAAGGGCTATGGACTGAACAGTTTATCAGACAGCTGTTTGTTGCAGCCCAAAATATTCACTCATTCATTCATCATTCAAACTTTATTTTAACTCGGAAATACATTGAAGTAGAGACCTCATTTACAATGTAGCTGAGTAAAAAACAGAAAAAAACAAAAAGAAACTTGCATAAAAGTGACAACAAGAAGTAAAAAGCAATAAAACCAATGAAAAATGTAAAAAAAATAATAATATAATAACATCAATAATGAATAAAAAACTGTTAAAATGTGCAACACATTAATCAGGTGAAACAGGAACACCTAGAAGTAAAATGTGATACAGTTAATTAATTAATTTAAATTGAAATTACATTAGTAAGAGCAGTTGACATTTATACTGAAAACGATTTTTTTAAGTTTCTTTTTAATCGTTAATATTTTATTGTTAAAATCATTCTTGCCAAAAATGCAGTACTGAACATCATTTTACTAAGGATGCGTCACAACATAATTTAATATAAATATTGTGTTTCAATAGCAATGCTAAGATGGCACATTTTATTGTATAATGATAACTATCTGTCACTAATATCTTCAGGGTTCTAACTATTTTTTTCATTATTTATTAATGTAATATTTATTGTTTTGATTAGTCATAGAGTCTAGTAAAAAAATTGTGACTTTTACATTTTTTTGACCGACAGTCCAAAATTCAAAGACATTTAAATCACAATAACAGAAAACAGAGAAAAACAGCAAATGCACATATTAAATAAATTATTAAAATTGTTGCTGATTAATTTTCTGCTGTTTGACTACTTAACTGACTGAATATTTTATCTCAATTTTAGTCATTTTTGAGAAATTTCACCCACACTGAGGTCCTTCTTGGTACCGACAAGGAACAGTAAAACACTGGATGGGTCATTTTCCTTCATGGCGTCCTCCAGCCACTGCCTACATACACACACAATAATTAGACTTCAAATAGCATTTTAATGGTTTATTAATTAGATCATATCACTTACCTGGCATGTGCTAAAGAGCTCACACTGCTTAAATCAAACACCACGATAATGGCTGCAGGAGTGTGAAGAGAAAGAGTGAAACAAAGAGCAGGATGAGGTGTTTTACACGTGAGACAACACAGTTCATTTACTTTAGTCAAAGGTGAGAGGTCTACCAGTAAAGACTGAGCTAAATTCACCTTGTGCTCCTCTGTAATATGTTGAAGCGATGCATTTGAAGCGCTCCTGACCTGCCGTGTCCCACCTGAAACAGATCAGATCCAGCTTTAATTGTTCTTGTTGGAATATTTGGTGGAGATGAAGGGAAGAAAAGAAAGCGGAGCCAGGATGCAGCCATGTCCAGCTGTCATGATGGTGGCTTTTGACCGACATGAATTGTATGTCTACAGCTACGCTAACGAAGCTGTGAGGCCACTAACATCAATAACAGCGCTGACATGGTGATATTAAGCAGCTGTAATATTTATGTGTTCATCATGTTAGCCTGTTAGCATGCTGAGACATACACAATGTAGGCCTCTATCTGAGGCTGATGGGAATATCATTAGCCTTGGATCCAGTCGGGCCAGTCACAACCGTTTAATATGGGATGGATTCTACTTGATTGACAGAGGAGCATCAAGTATCCAGATTTGAAAAGTAAATCAGATCTTATTTTAAAACCAGGCAGTGTTGATCAAATATAAATAAAGTTTCTGTTACTGAATTGCCTATTTCTTACCTAAACTGTGATCAGAAACACACTTTGGTGTATCGATTAGCCGTAACACGAGAAAGAGCTCAACCAGGTGGTCGTCATTTTGCGCCCTGCTTTGAAACAGACCGAGCACCGCTACATCACTCGGTTCATTGCTCTGATTGGTCACAGGTCCAAATGCGTCCTGTGTATGTTGATAACGGCACTTGGAAATCAAATAAACAGAAAGTTCCCGATTAACTGAGTATGGTAACTGGGGCGGATCATGTCACAATTGCAATAATGTATTTACTGAAATAACTCAGTACCAAGTAGTATCGAAACTTGTCCAGTCAAACAACCTGCATTCCTACATTCAGTCCCTTCGGCACCCAGAACTAGAAAACAATGACTACTTGCACGGTTTTGCTCGCAGCAAATCACAGCAAGCATTTTTCATAAAGAAGAACCTTCTAAAAAAGGTATCAAATGAAGTACTCAATTTAGTATCAGCATCACTTCAAGGGTACTGGTATTGTATTTTCTTAAATGATACCCAGCCCCAGACACCAGGCAATGAATGTTTAAAATCTGGTGCTAATTTCACAGATCTGACCTCTACAGGTAGTAGAGAAAACACCAGGGGATCATTAGGATCCATCTTCTGGGTACGATGAATGTTTGTGCAGACTCTTTATTGACGTCCATCTAAAAGTTGTTGAGATATTTCAGGAACAAAGTGGTGGACCGACCGACATCGACATCCCTAGAGCCGCACAGCTACAACGGCACGAAAACTCAACAAGGAGAAGAAGAGCAAAAATTGAATAATTGACTTGACTTCAGGTTCACTGACTTTCTGTGTTGAGCTCATTAACTGTCCCATGCAGTCTCTCTCTTTGGGACAGAGAGACCTTGAAATTACATTAACTCCTCACAGGTGGACTTACATTTATGATCAAAGTCAGCACAGTGAAGGAAAACATGCAATTTAAGGCCCACTTAAGAGTCCAAACAACACACTAATGAAATATAGAGGATATCCTCAAAATGACCCCATCATGAGGTTTGGTTTATATAAAGATTGTTCAGACATTGTAGGTGATCATATGAAAGTCGGGCAGCAAAACGCACACATTGTTTGACCCTGATGATCAGTCAGCACAGTACATGATGTATATGTTTATGATTGATTAGTACAGGCTTCAGTCTATGTGGTATAGCAACATACTTACAGCTGTAAACTGAAGGGAACCCCGAGCACCTCGAATCTCTCCATCTCAAAATCCACCCCGATGGTTGCTTTGTAGTTCTTATCAAACACACCCTTACGAAACCTCACAGACACAAGAACAAGAATCTATATTAGAGCAGCAGCTAACAATCATTTTGTCCATAAATGTCATAAATTAATCTCACTTGATTTGTTAAATAGTAAAATATTGGACAAAAAAAAAACATACAGTCAAAAGTTTATCATAGTCACCCTGTCAGGAGATCTAGTGATACAAATTCACTCCACTTTCTTTATCTCTCTTGTAGTAAGTAACTCAGTTAAACCCTTAATTATGATTTGGGCCTTTTCCCAAAGAAAACATCACTCTCTGCTGTGTGCACAAGTTGACTGTGTGTTTTTCCATTTGTGACTGAACTCTTTTGACATTTGGAGCTTTGATGAAGTTACTGAACATCACTCATGTGTCTTGTTGGGAGTTTCCCAGCACTTCCCTGCAGTTCTGGTTCTAGGCCAGTTTTATTTGGGGGACAGGCTGGAGCTAGCTGTTTTGTCAGAGGGACACATTTGACTCAGGACAAAAGAGGCAAAAAAGTGACACTGTTCAAGCTCTCCAAATTTTCAGCTCAGTATATAAAGTAGTGGTGCACACAAACAACATAAAATGCCACGATTTCCCCATTTACAGAACCAAGGCTGTGTAAAAACATCTGATTATTTTTCAGCCACACACATAACAGGGAGCTAGAGGACTGTGAGGAGATATTCGCTGAATTGGATAAAAGGTGTTATTGGATTAGAATAGCACACCCCACCTTTAATGAGATTAGTTTCTTAGCTTTATGACATCATATACACAGACTGACTGAATCTGATTTGTTTTTTGTTTTTTGAGACTTCTCGTGCTCACAGCAAAGCAAGAAATGCTCAGACGTAGGGTTTATTGCTTATTTCACTCCTGATATGTCTTGTCACATGGACATGTTAAGAGGGTTAAAAACATGATTTTCACTGGTTGGGTCTTTAAGCTAAAAGGTAAAATAAGCATTTACCTGTAATAATTTTAGTCATCTAATACTTATAAATGGGTACCACTTTAAAACTTTTAAAAATTATTTATAAATGGTTTATAAATAAGTTATTTATTAGGTTGTAAAAATGGCAACAGTGACCTGTGGTTTGCCAGATAGTGAGCTCACATTTATCTGTCCTGGCGGCTCAGATCTCATTTTCTACTCAGCTGGCTTTGTCTTCTGCATCAGCAGCATTTACATCTATCAGCTTCATCAGATATTTGTTAATATGTGACTGACATTTAACCACCATTAGCATTTCTTAATAGTTAAAAAGGTTTCATTTGGCATCAAATGAAATCAAATTACCAGAGTCATAGGCTTTCAATTTAATTGTTTATTAATAACTTACTGCAAAAGGTGTTTACAACTTATTTATAAACATGTATAATTTGTTTATAAGGGTAGTCTTATTGTAAAGTGGTACCTATAAATGTTATGATTTTATAAAAAGACATCTGTTGCACTAAACATCAATTTGAAAACACAATTAGGTTCAACCATGTTTCTGTGAAACAAAACTTGAATCAACTGCAGCAGCATACAGCTACAAAAGAAAAACACTTCAATAAAGTCAATAGTTTAAAATTTTTTAAAAATCTAACAACAGACACATAATCTCTGATAATAATCTAATTATTCATGACTTCTTCTTACCTGCTGATCAGACACGTTTTGCCGACTGCGACATCTCCCACTACAATCACCTTGGCGATATTGAAGCTGCAACAGAAAGCCAATACTGTCGATCAACAACGGCCTATAACAGCATGAAACACACAGCAACATCATCAATAACATGCAGACAAATCACAGTAACTGACACTAACTAACCACTGTAGTTATATTATGCCTCACAGCCCTCTTATATTCTAAAATAACTAACTTTATTTAATTGTTAACTAACCAAATGAGTGAAGTCCTTCATGGTCGTTCATTTGTTCTCACATTAAACATGAATCATTTTAATAACTTCATTATTTTAGGTTTGATTAAATTTTGTTGAGGCATACTGAGGGTGTTTTTTTTAAAGGATGTGTATTCTCTACATTTTTGAACAGCTTGAAAAGGCACAGCACAGAGTCGAGGTCTGTTCTACAATTTTAATTCAGTAAACACACAGTTTGTTTTCTGGGAAATCTTTCTTGCAATAAAAAAAATCTAATTTAATTAAAATCCATAAACCTATTTCCTTTGAATGTATGACACAAGATTTTCTGCATAAATCTGATTATGAGAGAAAAAGAGAGTTATAACCTGGTCACAACTCAAATATCTGTTTATTTAATGTTACGAGTCACGAGTGAACCATGAAATTATTCTGTGGAGGACTATCAAGTAGTGACTTTGGTGGAGTATCTTCTGCAAAATGTTCATCAAAGCTGCTTAGAAAATG
Source organism: Lutjanus argentimaculatus (assembly GCA_034769285.1). NCBI lineage: Eukaryota > Metazoa > Chordata > Actinopteri > Lutjaniformes > Lutjanidae > Lutjanus > Lutjanus argentimaculatus. Next base: position 18,631,806 of record JAWZSL010000004.1, on the reverse strand, counting down.
AGCTGAAGTAAAGCAGGTGGAGGCTGGGGTGGTGGAGAGTAACTGTGAGGCCTTTGAATTGTTATCAGAATCAGAATCAAATTTATTAGGTAGCTTTTCAAGGAATTTGTTGTTGTAGGTTGGTGCATAACAATAAACATAATGAGAGAAAAATATAAATAAAGATGAAAGCAAGAACTCCAAGTCAAGAAGTATAAATGGAAAAAATGCCGTAAAATGAATATACTGTACAATCAAATTCAATCAATTCATTTAATTGAGTTTCTAAAGAAACATAATCAGCATATTAGCAGACTTCCCAGCATGCATTGTTTCAGAGGTAAAACTCTCCTGAGACTCTTCTTTTCTATTTTGAAGGAAACATGATGAAAACTTGCTGTGTGTCTCCAATGCACTTAAAGACATAAGTCATGGTTGTCTGTTTTCACAATAATTAATGAATTTAGTCTCTACCAGTTTACACTTAAAATCTAATACATTCACTAGGAGCAGTTTCACATATTGTCTTTGTGACGATGCTTGAACGAAGTAACTCTGACAGAACAGCTGAAGCTCTAAGTTCAAACTTGTTTGGAATCTTCTGAAGAGTTGCTGTTTCAACTTAATATCTTCAGCTTATTGAACATATTTTGCACCAGCAAGAACTGATTTTTAAACCCGATTAATTCATGGTTAACTTCAGCCTGATATCAGACTGAATTATCAGCTCGTTACATTTCATTTCGATATTCAGAGAAACGAATATCAGTGGAGTGCGCGGATTCGAAGGTCTGGACCCTGGTTAGGTTAACTTTAAATATGTCGCACCAAACTATAAAGCTGTCATACTCTGATTAGAATTTATCTTATATTACATTAGTATTTGTTGGTGCAACCTAGTCCATATGTGTGACTATTAGAGTATCACCAGCCATATCCGTTAAATAAACCACCAGATCCATGCAGTCAGATGTGATGGTTGTGGTCGATGACGGTCAGACACAGCATGACTTAAAGGGCCCTGCTAGAACTAACTGATTTAATTAAAACACATATTACAGTTTGTGTAACAGCAGGACGTGTTGTCTCATTAACCGGTCTATGACCTTACCCCACTGTGCCCGTCTTCTGTACCTGACACACGGCCTTCACCTGTGGGTGGAAGCCATCTTTGGTGTGCAGCGCTGCGTTTGGACTAAAACACTGTGAAGAAAGTGGGAAGAGGAAACAGTCAGACACAGAAGAACAAATGGAGCAACAATTCACCATAGTCACACGGTGGCCATTTTTCTTTGATGTCACTCAGGGTGGAAAGGTCAAATGTTGTACTGCTGGTTTGGTTGCAAGTCATTTAAATGTAGAGAATCTGATCAATTGTTATTACATCACTGCTTCCTGATTGATCAGAATCTGAAAGCACAATGGATAGAGAAAATGTGGAGGGACATCAGGCCATATTTAAAGCTAATAACCCAAAGTTACCATAAGACAACAGCTGACATTAGCATTGAAACACTTTTTAGTCAGCTTTACCGTTTGATAGTGTTACGTGATACAATAATAAAGTAATTAAATTAACTCTGAAATATCAGCTCACATTTTGGACACATTTATTTATGACTGGAAGTAAAATGCACTGGATGTAATTAAGCTCGCAATGTAAATACTGGCAACCCTTTTTTAGCTGGTTTGCTTACATACTTACAGACAAGAGACAGAAAGACAGTTAGCCTACATTACAAGCTTACATTCAATGACTTTTACTTCCAGGCTTAAATAAATGTGTCCAGGATGTGTGTTGCTATAGTATGGTTTAGAGAAGAGAAACAAAACAGGGGGGAAAAACCTAAGGGGGAGATATATTCACGTTAAATACAGTCAGATTTTTATATTGATACTTTTACCCAAACATATTCATAAACAAATCTACATATATGTGCCTGAGCGTACAAATTAATTACAGGAAGTGGTCGTTTGCAGTCATTTTGAAAATCCACCTTTTTTCAAACACAGAGTCCACATTCCTTACTTGGTTAGTAATCTTCTCTAGAAGTTATACTTTCTGAATTGTATTTTTCCATTCTGTTAAGTGTGTTTTTTCACCCTTCTGTTATTTGCTTCAGTGCTGTGATTCTCAGGATTCTGAATAAATATTTTTCATCTTGACTGAGACCATTTGGAGGTTTTCACAGTGTTACATGCTCAGCAGTAATGCAAAGTTTTTGAGTTAAAATACCTTCATTTGGGGTCTTTTCCAATCAAATATTGATATATGTGATTGTTTAAATTGTTAAGTCCCCATGTCTCCCTTCAGCCAATATTTCACTAGATCCACAGAGGAACATTAATGGAGTAAAAACAAAAATATCATGACAAGGTTTTCTGAGGACGACACTTAGCAAATTTGCAGCCATCCACTTTTTATGAGAAGCAAAGAGCAACATTTCAGACTCAATAGCCTCATCATCAGTAGTAACACTGTTAGCTGTAATTGCATTACAGAGCATGTGTGTGTGTGTGTGTGTGTGTGTGTGTGTGTGTGTGTGTTGTATTTTCTAACCCGTGGGAGTTGAGTAATGATCCGGTCCTTTTTCACAGGTGCCAACATGCTGATGCAGTGGATCAACACAAGCACACACACACACACACACACACACTTTCAAGCTGCCCCTCTCACTGACAGCAAACACACCTCTCATTCACTTCAAGAAGACACACACACACACTTTTCACCACTCCTTCAACAAAACCACAGAAGAGCACAATCAATGTCTTCCAGGTTTTCCTGAAATAAAGCATGTAAGAAGTTAAAATCTTTGTTTCAATACATGTAGGGTGAATAGTAGATCAGATTTGTTTTGCCTTTTTTTGCTTTTAATTCCATCAACATAATGAGCCCAATAAACATCCCGGGATAAAGTAGAAGATTCATTGGAGGAGATTTAAAAAAAAAAAAAAAAACCAAAAAAGCTAAGTGACATTTCTTATTGGCCAATTAGTTGGCCATGTGTTAAGACTGTTTGCAAATCAAGACGGAGCTTCAGCAGTGCAGGGAAAAACAAAGTTTGTGTTAAAACAACAAATACAGAATTAAAGGTTGTAAGTAAGTTGAACAACTTTACCTGAAAGTGCTGACAGATAAAATGCTGAATGAAACGTGTTTTGGCTCTGGAGATGTGATGTTAAATCCAAAGTCTTCCGAGAAATCAAATCCAGAACAAAATGACGCTCACAGCAACGAACTGAGCCTCCAGACAGACAAGCTCCCAATTAATGAGACTCTCCATGTAATTAGTGAAGAAAACCAGCGAGTAACCTGTCAAACAGCGCCACCCCGCGGCCAAATGGCATTGTGACTCAATTTACTTTATTTGTAACCAGGAATAAGATGAGGCTACAATTTTATCATTTTATATATAATAATAATAATAATAATAATAATAATAATGTTTTTTTCCCTCTGTGCAACTGTCAAGAGGTCATACAGCCAAAAGCCCAGAGGTGTGCAGAACCAATAAACATAAGCTATTACCAACAGAAAATGAACAAACAGAGAAACGCAAAAAAATACATTAAACAAAACCCAGGTGATGATTTATAGAAGCCACTAGTTTTCTACAGTTATAGCATATATTTACTTCTCATAAATGTAGGTGACTTAGAGTATAGGCCCAACACAAGTTCAGTTAAATATGTAAGAAAAGAAGGTGAATATTTAGAAAATCTGCACAGTCAGAGTTTTATAATATAATATTATTGGGTTATTATCATTTACGTTCTAATGTCCTGGCAGGTGTTGTAACGTGTAAGTAAAAAACTACCAAATAACTGTCAAGTCAAAAAGTACAGTATGCTTTTGAAATGTGGAGTAGAGTAATCCACGTAAGTACTTAGTTACCTTTTACTACTCGTTGCGTTTCAGCGTTCTGTCATTAAAAACAAATCCGAATTTCAGATAATTATCAGGTAAATTTAAATGATTTAAATCAAATTTCAAATTGTTCTTACCCACACACAGTAAATCAAGCCATGATGTTTACACTCCTGTACGACAGGTGGCGACAGAGCACCTTCAGCGCGCCATAAACATTAAAAAAATAAGTGACGTCACAATCTTTAACGCCTCAGTGGGAAAAAAAAAAACTAAGTATGTGGTTTTGGTAACAAAAAAAAAAAACCTGAATCACAGGGTTTATGTTGCTATTGAGAGGGTAAGAGAATTCAGATTCGTGGGTGTACATTTTGATGAAAAATGAACATGGAAAAAGCACGTTGACAAAGTTGTGATTAAGTGCGAGAAAGTGATAAATGTGACGCGCTCTACATCAGGGAGGCTCAGGTAACAGGCTCGCTCGAGATTAACTGTGCCTCGCCTGTAAAACAGACGAGAGATCAGGCGGCCGCAGCAGCAGGTGATGACAAGAAGATGCAGTGAAGTCGGACAGTTTCCAACAGACTAAAGAGAAAATACAGGAAGAGACACTAATGGCAGACCACGTTCATAGCTGGAGAAACAAAGCGCCTTTCTGATCGCTGATGTGTGTGTGGGGTACATTTATATAAACTTTTATCAGACACAAACATCTGCTTGTTAACATACTAAAACGCCATTGCACAATATATATATCTAGCGTTAAATATCACAATTACACTGAAAATTTGTACTTTATACAACATGTGGTGTTTTGTTGTCACAATTAAGAGCCAATCACAGACTGTCAGCTCATTGATCAGGTGACAGCCAGGCACTTGCAGTCTGTGCAGAGCACCTGCGGCCGCCTCGATCTCGTTAGGTTATTGTTGCCCACATGTGCATGACGTCAAGTTGGGATCCAGTCGTACACAAATCTAACCGGCATGCGTTGTGCGGCGATCGCCGGTGATCGATTCTGTGCAGGCGTGGCTCATCTCGAACTAATCTAATGATATACAGAGCAATGATAAGGTCAAGACTAAAACTGCAATCTCACCCCGACCTGCGAGAGGCAGCAACGTGCCCGCAAGGCATCCAGCCTACCGGAAACCCATGAGAAGAAGAAGACAACGTCACAATCCTGCGACGGCCAGTGCATAAAACGTGCGCCAGCAGCGCTCCCGTTTCTCTTGAAGTCATCTCTCGGCTCAGTAACTCACTTTGTCCCGGCAGTGGTTTGTCGGACGTCTTAAGACAGGTCAGTAAAGAGAAGAGTGCGGTTATTAACAGTTCAAACAACACGTTATTAGAGGAGCAGAAGTTAATATAGTTATTATGAAAGCTGATATCTGTTAAAGTGTAACGTTAATATGATCCCGACAGGCCTCAAGCAGCCACGTGGAGAAAAGTGAAAGATGGACAAGATGAAAGTCAAAGTGAGTTCTGGTATTTTCTTTTATTTCGGCTTTTATATTAAGTGTGTGTGTGTGTAGCTTCATTGTACACATTGAATTGTTTCTCTTTCTGTGGTCTGTTTCCCTCAAAACGACAAAGAAACACGTGGCCACGTGGACAATACCAACTAATAAAACATTTAAATGTTTATCTTAGCCATGTGGTCAAACTAAAGCCATGCCCTGTTGTTTTTTTGTTGTTTTTTTGGGGGGGGGGGAGGGCGTTTTTGACTTAAAATTAGCAGTAATGGTGGTACAGCTTAACAGGCAGAAACTTTTATCATTGAGTTCAGAAAAGGCCTTGAATTAATCATAAAATTGCAATATGGCCAGATGCAATATCCAAATTGCAGACCCAAATTGCAAGTTTTTGAAAAAGGAGTCACGAGAATGAGAAAACATCATTATGAGGTACTGTAGTGCTGCATAGATGACTTGGCCCTAAAAATCTTGTTCCCCAGATGAAAGAAACCATTTGTTTGGTACAGACATCAGTAATATCACGACATCATGAAACTGATCATTTCCACTAATTGTGGTACATATCTCAATTTCAGGCAAAATAATCGCAGTATGACTTTTCTTTACCAAATCGTGCAGACCTAGTTCAGAAATTTGGCATTTAAGTGCATCCTAAGATGCTGAATGAAATTTAGTCTTAATTTCCACTATGGTTGAAAGTTAGATTCAAGATAAACTGCAATAAAATACCCAATTGTCATTAGCATGCTTGGAAACTCAGTATATTCTGTCAGTCTCCCAGATGCAGGCACATCATGCAACATGGGTTTTGTGTCAAAAAAAATCACATGACATAAAATTGTTGAGATATTCAATATAAATCTGGGTGAAATGATTCCAGTGTGTCTCAGTACTCTTTGAACATTTTCAGCACATTTTATCAATCTCGAGTTGATGTTGATGTTGATAACATAATTTTGGTCACTGTAGTCGTGATGAAAATTTCATACTGTTTTATCTAGAATTTCCATAAATATTTGTCCATTATTGATTAAATGGCCAGCCTAAGGTCCCAGACAATTATGCTAAATCATTTTTTTTAATGATGAATGTGTTCTTTTTCCTCAGATGGTCTTCAGTCTGGCAGCTTTTTGCATGAATTTCACAATCTCCTACTGGATACCTGGGGCCTGATGTCCCTGCAAGGTGAGTGACACTGAAGGTTAAGCCTTCTTTGTTTTAATGCAGTTGTCAGTGATGAAAACTGTGAATAGGAAGTGCCGTCTGATGCGACAACTGACGATGTTTCATACTCACGGATCTGAGCCTCTAAAACTGCCACTGAGTTTTATTAATGATCAGTCTTTACAAAATGTTTATGGCTGTTACTTATTGGATTTATTTGTTTGTTTTTTAAGATGGGTCAGAATGGGCCACTTCCAGACGATGCAAACTAAAGACTGAGGTTGGTTTAATAATTCACTTCTACTTGAGTAAAATGTTCTGTATTAAATGTGGTGATGAAATCTAAACTGAAATAGCTGGAATTACCGGCAGATTGTTCAGTGGTGACTCTCGGTTTTCTGAACAGTAGATGTAATTTTCTCAAAATAACTGAACAAAATGTAATCTTGACAAATTCTAACCTTGTTTTACTTTTACAGCTAAAAAAACTTGTGAGCTGCCATAAGAGATGTCACAGCCAGCAAAATGCACCTGATGACAGAGTTTGATGGGTAAGTTAACACATCCTGATGAGTGCTACTTAATGTGGAACTGTACAGTGATGAAAACATTGAGTAGGAAGTGCCGTCAGATGCGACAACTGACGATTTATCTACTTTTCTGAATTTTATGTCTTCTAAATCTATAAAGCTGCCCTTCTCTAATGCTTATCTGACGTAGTCTTTTTCCTTCTCTTAAGTTGCAACGCAGCTTCCTGCCTCCCCCCGAACTAAACCAGCTGACTGAAGAAGATTCATTCCCTGCAGGTGAGTTTGCGTTATTTGTTGAAAAAATGGCAAAACTGGTTCCTTCTGTTGTGATGAAATCTAAACTGAAATAGCTGGAATTACCGGCAGATTGTTCAGTGGTGATCATTGGTTTTCTGAACATAATTGCAGAAACTTCTTGTCTCGGATTGATTTGATTCACGGCTAGTTTTCAACCAGTTTGAATTTTGTTCTGTTTTCTGAAGGTTACTGAAGATTCCCCTGGAAGAAAGTGATTCATCTTGGAGGATGCAGCTACAGCTACTTTCAAAACTGTCCTTGTAAGTTTAATTGATGTTAAAAATGTAGCGTAGTAAAATTACCTTTTCTAGAAGCTCACCTTTGTACAGTGAAAGCACTCTGTACTTGATGACTCCAGTTGACTGGGGGACAAGTTGGGCAGAGATTTATAATCTCCTGCACATACTGCAGGAGCATATCAGTCTGTTCAGATATTAAAGTTTGATCTTTTTTTATTATACTGTAGATTTAAAGGGACACAATAATGACATTACAAGGTTATGACTTTAGTAGACAAGACAGACTGAAGAAGGTGGGGTAGGGTTAGTTTTGCATGAGTTTCTATAACGGTGTGTATGGATACGAAATGCACACACATCAACACACACACACCACACACCACACACACGTGCATTAAGAAATGCTTTGTTCCAACACATAAATATACTTTATTTACTTTTTAAACAACTAAATGTTACTAGACAGGACCAGACATGATGTTTGGGACCTGAAGTGAGTATTGTGTCCAGCAGTGACGATTGAATTTAATACTTATACACTTTCTAAAGATTACTGCTAAATACAGGTGCTTTGACTGAGCACAATGGTGAGTTAGTTGAAAAGCTTATTTGTTCAGATGTAAATTAATCGTTGCGTAGCTTTGTCAGTGATGAAAACCTGGAATAGGAAGTGCCGTCAGATGCGACAACTGACGATTGTCTCTAATCCACTTTTCTGAGTCCTTTAAAGCTACACTTAATAAGTGTTCATTTTCAAAATACATTTGTCTATTCTAATATTTCCATTTCTGGTTTTATTTCAGGTGTCGTGCCAGTCTGATCCTGAAGTCTGCCGTTGAGTGAATTTGACAGGTACTTCTCAAACTTAGTACACAAATGCTACTTGTCAATTGTTATGATGAAATCTAAACTGAAATAGCTGGAATTACCGGCAGACTGTTCAGTGGTGACTCTCGGTTTTCTGAACATTAAATGGCAGCATTTCACAGCACACCTTCAAGGAATAATTTGTAGTCTAACAGCCTCTTTTTTTTTTATCCTTCAGAATTGGATCACGTGGCTGCGTGGACTCTGCAGGAGTATACCTGCAAAGCTACATGTGGTAAGACATCATTTGTTCGCTTGTTAGCTGAAAATGGCAAAACATTTAGAAAATGTCCTTTTTAAAATAAGATCAGGCAAATGGCTGCACTGCTGAAATGTTAAGGAAATCCTTCAACTCCAGAAGTGCTGCTCAGGCTGACCCCTGCAGGGGAAACTGAGTCACTGCAACAGTAATTACAAACACGATCCACTCAAACTCATGACTCATGTTCTAGAGAAGCCAATCTGTCAAGCAAACTGCTTTCTGGATCAGGCTGACTGTTTGCAGCCATGTTGAGGGTTTTTGTATTAAACGATTTATATAAATCTTCTTGCCATCTTGTAAAGTTGGGGTGAATTCTCTCTATATGCTAATCGAATTAGGAAAATGCAAAGATCAGTGGAATATTTTTCCTATGCAGTTTTCCTACAATTCATTCCAGACTCCCATCAGCTCACGTAGTCTGGTATTGTTGTAGTGAACTAAAATTTTGACAAAATATTTTTGCAGTGTGATGGAAGGAAAGTGATAAAGACAAAGGAACAACATCAGTCATCAAAATATCGGCCTTGATGTTGGTATATCACAGCCGCATCAGTGTATATGTTCAATATGTGCCACTATGAAAAGAACATAATGCAGATTTAGTTTTATAGGCAGCATTTATGTACATACATATGCACATTTTTTGGAAATTATCCCTTAAATGAGTCACACTTGTGACAAATATGTAATGGAGCCAGCATATTTTAGTTTAACAATAAATATTATCCAAAATGATATCTGGGCATATTTAAAGTTAATTATACTTTAAATATTATTAAAATAATTATAAAAGTATTCTAAAATAACTAAACAAAAATAGAGCAATATGTATATTGAACCTGAACTAAAAGTATCCAGTACACGAATGCTGCCTATAAGTTAACAAATATAAACAAATTGCGTTATGTACAGTTTAGTTTTCCTGCAGATGTCTATAAAACATGTGCTCAAGGTATCAATGTCTGGAAATAGTCAGCTGCAGGGAACAAAGCAATTGTCTGCACCAGTTTATGAAACAGTTTGTTGGCCAGCATGATTCAGTGGTGATTGTAACACTGTAGATGTTGACATGAACGGCCAGTGGTGTGTTGAGCAGTGACTGATTTTCTAACCAGTTTTATTCAACCCAAAGTATACTGTTATTGAAAGACTAATCTGGCTTGCTCTCTTCTTCAGGTGGCAAAGGACTGATGGGAACAGGATGTCAAGATTGATGTCAACATGGGTGTCGACATGTTTGGTGCATTTTTGTAAAAAGCAGGCTGTTTAAATGTTTGGTATAATGGCAATAAAGTGGGGGAAAAAAACAGCCCGATATGAAACAATGGTGTAACTTCTCTGAGCTTCGACTTTGACAGTCTTTCAACATCAAGCCAGATCGGCTTGTCGCAATACCACGGACACCCCAGGAAGACAGTGACAAGAGACTGAGGTTGGCCAACCAACAATAAATTGGAGACTGGTATGCCCACCACAGGATCAAGGTGGATCACAAGTGACAGGATGTGCAATCGGGAGGGGAGGACTCTGTTTACATCAATGAGGCTTCCTGCACAAATGCAGTCACAGATGATGGATTATGTTTCCCAGATGTTGAACTTTTGTTTTGTAAAGCTCTTGACCATATTGTTGTCACTACCCTGTTGCTGCTCTTTACATTACAACCAGAAGCAATTTGAAATATGTATTACAGAATTATTTCTGGGGTGTAGATGTGTATATGTAAATAACAGTTTTTTTTGTTCTATTCCATTCTGAATTGAATTCTTGTATTGCATGTGTGTAGCAGAAGGAGCTGCAGCTCATTTTTTGTAACCCTGTGTTGTATAATGATATTAAATTACTTTGACACCTTGGAATTGCTGTTTAAAGAATTTCTCCAGCACTGCATTGAGTGCTCAGGATTTAAATTTCTCATGACATGAGTAGATGTTGCCGTCATGCTTGAAAGGCTGCAATGAATAAATGGTCATTAAACATCCACCCTTCACCTCACCTGACATTATTTTTTAATATAGTAATGTTTCAAGACTTTATTGCCTTTTAACATGAGGCAGCCATGTTTGTTTCTGTCTAAAACTTGGAGTAATTCAATTATAATGGCCACATGTTGTACGACATCCGTTTTTCTTTTATTTGCCAAGTCTGACTGTGGGTGTGGCCGTGCTGCTGCTGTTTGTTTTCAGACACCTCTGCCACTGCTCTCCAACATGATATGCACCAGCGTCCAGATGATTCACACCCTCTATGAGGACGGAGGTGAAGGAAGCCCTTCTAATCCTGTTAAGTTTAAAGGTCAAGACTACAAGCAGCTGAAGGAAACTCTGCTCAATGAGGGGAAAATATTTGAGGATGAAACTTTCCCAGCAAACCTCACCTCTCTGGGAAATGTGGAGGATATCAGCCCAGAGCAGCTCAGTGAGGTGGAGTGGCTCAGACCACATGTAAGTCAACTCATCCATTGTCTGAAATTATCAAAGAGGTGCAGTGTTTTAGACAGAAAAAATGTACGTTTCTCACCTTTTATAGGAGCTTAACCCTGATGCGTCATTTGTTGTGGACGGCGCTTCAAGGTTGGACTTCACACAAGGAGATGTTGGTCGGTAAATTTTTCATTACTTTAAACTTTCTTTTTACGGGTGCTGGAAATCCTTGAAAACAAATCTGAGAGATTCAAATGTTTTAAAAGTACTTGGATTTTGATTAAAGTGCTTGAAACTGTTTGACACATGTGACTAAACATAACATGAATAACATTTAACACATAATACATGGCCTCGTCCAAGGTCATGATTCCCACCTGAGTCATTTCGGGTAGATTTTCATTAGCTATGGTGGTTGTGTAACAATGAAGATAACAGCTCCCATGTGTCGTTTGAGTGTGTGTTCTGTGTTGTGTATTTCTGTACTCTAGTCAGTATGTATGATTTATCTCAATCTTTTTATGTTAACATTTGGGTGAGGCTGGAGATGGGTTTGAAAATAGGGACCGTCTCTTGCAAATGCAAGATCCTGTCCGCCTTATCATTTGTGTTTACAATATGACAATTAACAGTTACTGTAAAACCCAGATAAAGAAGCCTTTCTTAGTTTAATTCTCTGTGCTCTGTGTTTTGTGGGGTTTTTTTGCAGGCAATTGCTGGTTTCTCTCCTCTATAGGAGCGCTGACTCTTCACAAGCCGTTGCTGGCACAAGTGGTGCCACTGGATCAAAGCTTCAAGGTTAACTACGCTGGGATATTTCACTTCAAGGTGAAGCAGTCTTTTCTTTTTCATTCAGTGAACTAAGAATCCAAAATAACCACTCAGTCTGTTTAACTTTAAATGTGTTTTCAAGATGCAAGTATTTAAATAACTTTACAATACCTTATTTCTTTTTTGATAGTTTTGGAGATTTGGGAAATGGGTGGATGTTGTCATTGATGACTTATTGCCAACACTCAACAAGGTACCTGTGTCGGTTTCCTCCAGATCTGAAAAAGAGTTCTGGGCCCCCCTGCTGGAGAAAGCGTATGCCAAGTATGTGATAATTAATGCACAGTTTCGCTTATGTTTATCACTAGGAGTTTGGCTTCAACACTAGTCCTCTAAAACTTTCAGATCCAGATCACCTCTGTAATTATTCCTTGGAAGAACATATGTCACAAAAATATTCATGTTTCAAAACCACAAAACCAGCACTGCTACAGTGCCTATAAAAAGTATTCACCCCCTTGGATGAAAACAGATTTCTACAAAGTAATGTCAATTAAATAACAATATATAATGTAGAATAAATGATTGCATAAATATTCACCCCCTTTAATGTAACTGACCTAATTCAACAGAGGTCCAGCCAACTGGTGCTTGTAGTCTCACAATTAGTGAACTGGAGATCACCTGAGTGCAGTGAATGTGTCTCAAGAGATTGTAGTATAAAGACAGCTGTGTCTGGAAGGTCCAGTCACTGGTTCATCAGTATTCCTGCTACAGTTACACCATGAAGACAAAAGAACACTCCAAGCAACTCCGAGAAAAGGTTATTGAAAAGAATAAGTCAGGGGATGGATACAAAAAAATGTGCAAGTCCCTGAACATCCCCTGGAGTTCAGTTAAATCCATCATTAAGAAATGGAGGGAATAATGCACATGTGTAAATGTGCCTAGAGCAGGCCGTCCTCATAAAGTGTGACCGTGCAAGAAGGAGACAAGTGAGGGAGGCCACCAAGACACCTGTTACTACTCTGAAGGAGTTAAAAGCTTCAGCAGCTGAGATGAGAAAGACTCTGCAAACAACATCTGTTGCCCAGGTTCTTCACCAGTCAAAGCTTTATAAAGCCACTGTTGAAAAAAGATCATTAAATCTCTGCTAGATTTCACCCAAGGGCATGTGGGAGACTTCGTGGCCAAGTGGAAGAAGGTTCGTTGGTCTGATGAAACCAGAATGGAGCTTTTTGGTCATCAGATAGATTAAAAGTTATGTTTGGCAGACACCAAACACTGCAAATCATCCCCACTGTGAAGCATGGTGGTGGCAGCATCACGCTGTGGGGATGCTTCTCATCAGCAGGCCCTGGAAGGCTTGCAAAAGTAGAGGGTAAAATGAATGCAGCAAAATATAGGGAAAAGCTGGAGGACAATCTTATTCAGTCTGCACGAGAACTACGACTTGGGAGAAGATTTATTTTCCAGCAAGACAATGACCCGAAGCACACAGTGAAAACTACACAGAAATGGTTTAAAGACAACAAGGTGGATGTTCTGGAGCGGCCGAGTCAAAGCCCAGACCTCGGTCCAATAGAGAATCTGTAGCTTGATGTGAAAAGGGCCATTCACGCCTGATCCCTGTGCAACCTGACAGAGCTTGAGCAGTTTTGCAAAGAAGAATGGAGTAAAATTGCAGTTTGCAGATGTGCGAGTCTGATTGAGACCTGTCCACACAGTCTCAGTGCTGTGATTGCAGGGGGGTGAATATTTATGTGGTCACTTATTTTACATTATATATTTTATTTAATTAACATTATTTTGTAGAAATCTGTTTTCACTTTGACATTAAAGAGTTTTTTTGTAAATTTTTTTTTGTCAAAAAAGCTAAATTATATTGACCATGATTCCATTTATAAAAGCAATAAAAGGGGAAAACATCCAAGGGGATGAATACTTTTTATAGGCACTGCACATTCAAAGGTGCCTGTTTATTTGCTTTTACTTCAGGATTTGTGGATCTTACGGAGACATGATTCCTGGCAACCCCCCTGAGGCCCTCAAGGACTTCAGTGGTGGTGTCCACATGAGCTACACGATGTCCAAAAGCCCATCTGACCTGTGGGATGTCATGAACAGAGCCGTCCAGTGCAAAACTATGATAGGGTGTGCGACTTTCTCAGGGGTAAAAGACTGAATCATGTTTCATTAGGTTATGACATGGGGGTTCAAAATAACCATCACCCACTGTAAACTTGTGAAATTCATCTGTTTCAGGAGAAAGGAGATGAAATTTTTGATCAGTTTGGTCTGGTGGCCGGTCATGCCTTCGCTGTGACGGGAGTCAAACAGGTTTGTACTTGAATGTATAAAAAAGAGGAAATAAAATGAGTTATATGAGGACATTTCTGATTTTTTTGAAGTAGGGTTATATGAGGTAGTTATCCATAGTCAGTGTATTACTTTCAGTAGATGGCAGTCAGCAGATTATAAACAAAAATAAAGAATAGTCTGTGATGGGAAATTGCTGTTTTTTGGGTCTGGGGGCTTTGGAGAAAGCAAAATTTGGCTTATATAACAACAGTTTCCCATCAGAAAAGGCTGTCTGATGGCAAGGAAAAGCGGTGAAAATATTCTAAATACAGCGTACACTAAAACCTATAGTGATTTTTTTAGGTTGCTAAAATACATTTTGCTGCTGACCCTGTCCACAGCAGTACATTGGTCATCCTCCTACATTAGTACTCCTCCTGCCTCTCCAAACTGGGGGCGTACCGATCATCATACACTGACAATAGACCTCATACAACCCTCAAACAATGTGTCATTACAGCAATAATTCATGATTTATTTAACAGGTAGAGAGTCAGGGGAATAAGGTGAATCTGGTGAGAATCTGGAACCCATGGGGTGAGAAAGAGTGGAACGGAGACTGGAGTGACAAGTAAGGAGCAGTGAAGCTGCATGAAGCTGCACGAAGCAGCCCTCTTTATAACAATCACTGCACAGCACTTCGCTGTGTGAGTAATAAGCTAATTTGATTTGTGTTTCAGGTCAGAATTGTGGAAAACTGTAAGCGATGAGGACCGTGACCAGTGTCTGAAAATCCGCGATGAAGGAGAATTCTGGTAAAGCAACAATTAGCATCATGGCATACGGCAGCATTTGAGCAGTATCAGCATTTCAATCAGGAGAGACTTCATTCTTTGGTGTACGAAGTATATTTAATTGACATGTGCACGGTCAGTATGATGTGTGGAAAGTCTCTGGCGATTAGACGCCATTGTGACATCATCATGTATAAGTGGGTAGTGAAGCCGCAGTAAATTTAGGAAACCCCTCCAATGGAGTCTGGACACTGGTGGTGGTGAAGGGATGGCTGAAGATCAGGATGTGATGAGGACTGGACCTCTGATGAGCTCAACCTGGGCTCTGGATATGAAGAACTGGAGGTGAATGGGGTGGAGGACAACAACAGCAGACAGGAAAACAGATTTTAAAGTTTGACGGCAACGATGTGATTGGCTGATGGAGGTATCGGCTAAATCTGGATGGCTAACTGCAAAGTAAACACCCATAATCAGCTGATAGAGAATAAGCAGGAAAGAGAGAAAGAGAGAGCTGTGAATGAATGAGGCGTAAAGATGGTCTTCCTGATCCCTTCCTGAAGTTACACTGAGCTTCATTTTTGGAGGGTTGTTTTTAGTATATTGAGAGGGGTTTGGCCATGTGTTTTGATCTGCAGCAGGATCCAGACAGAGTGCAGGGTGCTGTTTTCTGACCCATGGGTCACAAAAAGGGACTGACATGTATTTTATGGCTTGGAGCATAAAAGCAAAAGGCAGATTCAGAATTTTTTAACTAATTTTTGGAATGTTAAAGACCACCTCCACCCAAAAATGTGTTTTTCTTCTGTTTATATCCCCTAATATGACTGACCTTGACTATATTGACTTTAATCGGTGCCAAGTTTGTCACTAGAGAGGTGTTTCCACATCCCTCTACTCCTCTCCTCTGTCTCAGGATGAAAATGCAGGACTATTGCACCTATTACGAAGGAATGGACATCTGCTGCGACTGCCCCAACTTTGTGGATGGTGATGCTGCCTGCCAGTGGAACTGTTCAGTGAAAGAAGGCCGCTGGGAGGCTGGAAAATCTGCAGGGGGCTCAGATAGGAGCACAGGTGAGCACTGAGTTTTCGTGACTGTATTTCATAATTATTATTATCTATGAATTGTTTTAGTCCAGTTTGAGTAACAATATTTAAAAGCTTATCAGACCCCAAAAAAGTGCAGAGGTTTATGTGATGCTCAGGAATTTATAGCTTTGAACTGAACACTGTCGCTCCCCTCTTTCAAATGAATGTGGGAGATGCATTATTTTATCACATGGCAAAACGCCACATTTAGGAGCTTTACCACAGCTGCACGGTAACGACCCTGACAACCACCAGCCAACAAGACCATTCCCCCGGAAAGCAAAGCGTTTTTAAAGGCAGCAGCATCTGTTGTGTAAATAATTCCCCAAGAAAGTAGGCTTCAATCTTTGGGCCTCATGTAAGAACTTTTTTGTATTCTTTAGTTTCTCTTGCTTTTTTTCGTACGAAAGGCTCATATGAACATACCACGTCAGATTCAGTAAACGCTCATAACTCGTAACAGATAACTGTGTAAATGATTCGCCTGTGTGTATTTGAGTGCACATGCATGAGGCCTGTAAATTAATCATAATTAACGCCCCAGTAATACCTAATTAGGCTACACTTCCTGTCCCACATGTCAGGAAGTGTTCATTCAAGAAAATGGCGTCAAAGAGTAAAAAGAACTTTTACGGGTTTGGATATTTAAGTTCTTTCAAAGATCCTTAAAAGAAAACCCTATTATTTTAACAGCGTCAGTAGTGGAATTAAGGGACCTGCTAAAGGAAAGAACGGGAAAAAACGAGTGCTGTTAATGCTGTGTTACCTGAGGGTCAATCTATCATTGAAATAAAGAGGAGATAAAGAGGAGGAGAAGGGGAGGAGGGGGGAAGAGGACAGAAAAAGTGAGGATGTTACAGTGGACAGCGACTTCATAAACCTACATGTGAAGATACACATGTAGGTTGACAGTAGTTAATTATAAATCATTAAATTAATGATGATATGCTTTATATGTAAATATTAACATATGTAAATTTTGAAATATACAGTCATTAGCAAAAAAATTTTGTTTGGATGGTTAACTGCACTTGACTCTACAGGTCTGGACCACTCGTACATTGTGTTTGTATCTGAAAGAAAATTTAAAATACAAGAAAATTAGTGAATGTGACAGATTCTCTGAAATCACTCGTACGCACAACATAAGAACAAATGTTTGCATGAGTGGTTGTTGCGTGAGGCCCATTGATTCCACAAGTAGAATATATTGTTTCTCCTTGTAGGAGGCTTGCACCATGTTGTACAGCTCTGGATATTCTGGAGATACATGGTAATTTTTTAAACAAAGGGTCCCCATTTATGTAGAAAGATTTTATCAACTGTTTTTAGCTAGTGTAGCAAATATAATGCTATCTCAGGTAACAAGTTTGACCAGAGTGTAACCAAGAAAAGAGCTGGACAGAACCGCTGATAAACTGTGATGGATCACAGTATCTCAGATGTATGTAGCTTGAACAGAGGCAAAACGAAACATGAAAATGACACATCTGTAGGTGCTATAACCGACTCATACTTTTCCTCAGAGGAGTTCTGGACAAATCCACAGTACCGTCTCACAGTGAAAGGGGAGAATACGGAAGACAAGAACGTCTTACTGTCTCTGATGCAAAAGCCTGATGAAGAATATCGCAGCAAAGTTATTTATCATCACATTGGCTTCCTCATCTACAAGGTCAGTGGTGTGTTCTTGTTTTTGTTTTTTTTTTGTCTTTTCCTGAGCTGCGAATAATAAAAATGTGCGTTCAGTCAGTCTGTCCTCATCCTTCTTCCTTCCATCCTTCTTTTTCCTTCTTTTTAAACAGGTGCCATCAGAGGTAAATAAAATAAAGGGTAAAATGGTAAATAGGGTAAATTTATATAATAAATCTGTATTAAAGAAATAATCAGACATACATAAAGCCTACATACATATGTAAATAAATAAAAGGAAATGTCTCATTTATAATCTTTGCAGACAACCAAAAGACGACGTCTGTCTTCGCTCTGCCAGTATGAGGAACCTGAAAAAGTCAGTCTGTTCCACGAGTCGAGAGAAGTGATTGAGTTTTACAGTTTGCAGCCGGGAGAGTACATCATCGTTCCCTGCACGTTTGACTCAAACAAGACCTCAGACTTCATCATCACCATCTACTCCAAAGCAGAGGTCCAGGTAGAGTGACGACACCTGAGTGACAGCGGATTAAAAATAGCTTCATCAGAGCGCTGGACCAGTTTATAATAACGATCATTAAAAGTCATTTGCAACCTTTAAGAAGATGTTGAACTAATCATTAACAAACAGTTTATATGCACTTAAAAATGAAAAATAAATAATTCAGTGACACATCATAAATCTGTAGAAAGTCATCTGTAATTTATGAACCCATGATGAGATAAATACTTACATTTACATTGACATAGGAGAGGATTTTTACCCCACTCCCATAAAAAAATACTTCCTCCCATCCCAATCCTAGGTAAGAGAAAAAAAAGAAAGACAACATAATGACTGGCATTAAGAAAGAAAACAATGTTTATTTATAGTGGAACTGCATATTTATATGTAAAAAAAAATCTAAAAGTCTATTGCTATTATGATTCCAGTCCCTCCCACTGACATTGACTTTTTTCTGGCCCCTCCCAGTCCCATAATGACTCCCATCCCATGGGATTCCCACAGGATTCCCCCCAAAAATGCCAGCCACTAGTGGGAATTATGGTTTTGCACTCACTTGAAAAATCATGGTCAAGTACTAGAATATAGAGTCATAATTCAGTGGCCAGAGAAACTTCTACTTTTTCTACTCAGTATGCTACTTATTAGAAGAACATGACATCATCTACTTACAGTTAGACACTCACACCTGTATTTTAAAACTGTGATGCTGTGAAAGGGCGTTTAATACAGTAAAGCAAACTGTTATTAACATATGTACAGCTTCTTTCTCACACAAAGTGTGTGAAAAGTCTTTCCCAGGAAGAGATTAGGATGATCTGGATGATATAGCTGGAAATTTTATCACAATAAAACGTTACATCTCAGTCAATATTATTGGTAATTTTAATGAGAGGAGAAAAAAGGTTGAATTTAACCGCCTTATTTTGAATGTAACCACTATCTATCAAGGCACACAGGTAATAGACTTAATAGACGTCAACTTAATAGACAGAGGTAGAAAGTAACTAAGTACAAATGCTTTGTTACTGTACTTAAGCAGAGTTTTCAGGTATCTGTGAGTATTTATTTTTCTGCCATTTTTTTTACTTTTGTTCCCAATTTACTCACCGTCTGCAAACATTTTCTCACTCCACGCTGTTTCTGTTGTGTCACATGTCGATAGTGCATCTGAACAACACACCTGCACAGGTTTTTTATGACAGAGGGCATATTGGACTTATGTGTTTTCATGGCAGTTTACATTAAATGCATTTAAGTGAGACTCTTGAATATTTTATCAAACGATGTTCTTATTGCTATTAATGCAGTGTCTATTGCTGTTAGATATCACTACTGTTATATTGCCCGGGCCTTATTTCAGTCTCTTATGGTATTGTATTGTGATCCGTGGTTGCCTCCAGGAAACTGCTGATTTCTTCATTGGAGTTTTGACTCTTGACAAATTGCTGATGGGACAAGTGTTGCCTCTGGACCAAAACTTCAAAGATATCTATCCTGGGACATTTCACTCCAGGGTAAAGTAATCATTGTCAGTCACTGAACTAAAAACCTGTAAAATCCTCGGGAGATCCTTTTGATTGAAATTTTGTTTTCAGAGAGAGGTAATTGTGTGCTAATTGCTTCATTACTCTTTTAAAGTGTGATGTACCTGTGCCAGTTTCTTGCAGATGTGGAAAAGCACTCTGGCTCCCCTGCTGGAGAAAACATTGCCAAGTACATGCGCTGCACACTAAAATGATTGTAAACGCACCCAGATTATCAGCTAAGTGAAATTTATTTTTACCATTAGGATTTGGAATCAAGTCTCAGTTTGTTTCATTGCAGCTAAAATAACAATAACCATCTTAAATTTCCACATCTAGATCACCACTAAAATGTTAATTCTTTGATCAAAGTCCACTCTGTCTTTTAGGCAAAGTGTTAAAAAGTTTCTTATTAATAAATTTGCACAGTAAATAATATAAACTCATTGGCAGAAATTAGAAAAATTCCTGTCACTAATTCATTAATGTGAGATGTAGATAATAGAGTAAGTTAGCTCTGGTGGACCATCATGCCTTCACTGTGATGGAAGTCAAACTTCACACGTCACGTCATGTTCTTCCAAGCATGTGATGACTGATATTTGTGAGCGAGACAGGTCAGCTGATTGCTGAGTAGAACTGACAGAACTGCGGTTAAGAATGAAGAAGAAGAATTTGAGGATTTCAGAATGCACATGCAGGTGGAGGTTGTGTAATAATAATCATACACAGGCCTCTAAAATGCCCCCAGATATAAAGATATTTTGTTTGTAAATAGAACAAATAATTATGCATACCTAATAATGCCTGTTATTAAAAATGAGAATTATAAATATTTCTATATTCTTTAAACTTTTATTTCCTTGCATTGGACAAACAATAATTGGATTGTGATATCATGATTTTTTGTCTCATCTTGGTAATGGGTACTAACAAAACAAGAAGAAAAAATAAAATAACAACAACAACAACACAACCAACAACAACAACAACTTTAAAAATAAATAATAATAATCATAACCAACACAGTAACTCTGGGATCCATTATCCAATCCCTTCGCTAAGCCCCACCCTCCTAGTTACTGTTGCTATGCTTGTCAAGCTCCCGTTCTCACACCGCACATGCGCATTTTACAGTCATAATGGTGGTAGATTTAACATTGAAAGTGGGAGTAATTGTTGAAACACACACTTAGCTGACGACCTTGGATTTAGGTGGATTTAAAATGATGACAGGCTCGCCTGATACATAAGCCGAAAAGGTTCTCTAGCTATTTCCTGGTTATACAGGCCCACTGAATATGCGCAGTGGTGTTTCCACCCTTCCCCTGCCTGTGAATTCCCACTCAGCCCATAGACTTTACATTGTGGCGATAACACAAATTTTAAAAATTGCTTTTTTTGGACTTGAGGAAAATTTTACAAATATAAAAACTCAATGGATCAAAAATTCATAATAGAAAGAGTCATAAGTGAACAGCTTTGCAGACGTCTCTTTTACATTCTTGGCCTATGGGGAAAAATGCCTTTAGGGGCTGGTGGGGAATCTTAATTGCAATACCGCAAGTGGCCACTGGAAAAAATCGGCAGCAGGTCTAAGTGGCAAAGCCCCATTGAGTTCTATAATAAGTCTATGGCTTGAACTCCTTGAATCAGTTGATAAGTCCATCTCCAGCGGACCTTTTCCATCTGACACATTTTAAAATGAGAACGTGAAAGTACTAAATATGTCAAGTTATGTAACAGTTGTGTATAACATCAGTACTTAAAAAAGACTGAGGCTAAAGCTAGCTCGCATTCCAACAACCACTGGTCATATTGTGAAATACGTCTATGTAATGTTATATAATAGATGACAGAAATACACTCATTAACGTGGGAGAAGGAAGCGCAGGGACTCAATTTGTGCAGCAGACCTTGAGACGGTCACCCAGACAGACCAGCCGAACCACGATCACCTCTGTGATAAGAGCTAAACTAACCTAAGAGAGTGAACCAGAGAGATGCATCGTCGTCAGCCCACTTTGATTCTGCACCAGCCCGTGTCCTCCGCCTCAAACCTATACATGATGAATGCAAATACAGTGGAATCTAACAAGTTTGGCTGGAAGTAACGTGACTGCAGCTAGTAAGCCAGCCTGAGTTAGCTTAACTTGCTAACATTTGCAGCTGATGTTAGAGCAAAAGATAAATACATTTCCCACATGTGTGCTCTTGTGTTTGCGTTTTTGAGCAATTACAAAACAGACCACCATCCGGACACAGGGGACACACGTCACACATCGCTTGTCGCCATATGACCGCCACTTCAACATGGAGAGAAATGCCAGGCTTGACAGGCCTTCGTCTCCCTAGTTACAGTTGCTACTCTATGACTGGACGGTTGCTATTCGCAGGAGGGGGTTAGCAAAGGGTCAATTGATTTGAAATCCTGTTCAACCAACTATCCTTCTCAGTATGTGTTAAGACACAATAGTGATAAAACATTGGTGTGTTATCCCCTTTCAAGGGCTGCAAGTCAGTTAGCGCACTTCAGTCCTTTTTTCTTTCTGAAATCCATGTTATGGATTCTTTCATACTCTGCACTTACCGTTCTGCTTCTCTCTTCCTGTTCCTTGTCCAGTCTGTTGATTTGCTGACTGTAGATATGTATAAGCTGTTCGTTTTTCCTGTCTTCCTCTTTAGTTGTTGAAACGTTACTATGAAACACAATGATTTTTGCTGGGTTCCTCAGTATATATATTTAAAAGAGGGTGAGGGGAGAAATGTGAATCTGATGAGACTCTGGAACCTGCAATGATGCTGTCACATAATGAATTTTCATGACATGCTTTTGCACAGAGCTGTTTATAACAATGCCTGAAAAGCACTTGTATAAGTGAAAAAAGCTGCTCTGTATTCCAGATCATAATTATAGGGTACTGAAAGCGATGAATGACTGAACGATAGCTGCAAGTGCACAATGATAGAAAGTTCTAGTAAAACTATCAAAAAAGAACGCAGTAAAAACTAAACCTGACATGTGGCATACATCATGACAGTGGGATTAACATGCTTGAGGAGCCTCTGGGAAAAATGTGCTGCAAGGCTCCAGTTAACCCTGCACACGCTCCCACTCTCTGTACATTGTGTACAATATTCTCCTGTTATGTGAGTGGATATGGAGCTTTAGAGGTGCATATTCCTACATTCACAAATGAAAATTTGGTTTTCATTGAGTTAATTGAGTCCACAGTGTGTAATTGCACACATGTTCCAAAAACCTAATTACAACTCCATAATATAACTGGAAATCTCAGAGGACTGCGACTGTTAAGGAAAACAACAAATATCTGTTTTGTAACAAACTCAGAGTATAGATAATCAGTATTTGTTATCTGTTGCACAAACACAAATTTAAACCAATTTAACTCTGGTGCATTCAGTATTGTTGATGCAGATGCAGACTGTGGTATAGGAAGTATTCAGATACAGAAAAATAGGTAGAAGTACTAATACCATACTAATTAAATACTCTATTACAAGCAACCCATGATACCATGGCCATGATACCATGGCCACTAGCACACCCCCCATACCATCACAGATGCTGGCTTTTGAACTTTGCACTGGTAACAATGGTTGGTCCTTTTCCTCTTAAAGCGATATTCCACTTTACATGATAACCCACTCAGTATGTACTCACCCCTATGCCGATGTGAAGATGGGTGAAGATCTTCAGTTCACAAAACAATCCTGGAGTTTCAGCAGAAAACAGGGTTGCAGCCAAATCCAGTACAATTGCAGTGAATGGTGACCATGGATAAAATGTTAAAAAAAAAAAGAACACAAAACAAACACAAAATGTCTCCATCCTGTTTATGGCGTCGATCTTGTGAGACTTCGTATATCTCTTAATGGACGCACGTGTGAAAATATCGCGAGATCGACGCCATGTTTACATCCTACCGGCTACATGCTACAGTTGCATTTCGGCTAAAAACATGGCTAAATGGCGTCTTTTGCGGTTAAATTTTAATGTCGCAGCTCGCGGACACTTGGATTACACCACACGAGCAGGATGGAGACATTTTTGTTTGTTTTGTGTTCTTTTTTAACATTTTATCCGTGGTCACCATTCACTGCCGTTGTACTGGATTTGCTGCAACCCTGTTTTCTGCCGAAACTCCAGGATTGTTTTAGTGAACTGAAGATCTTCACCCATCCTCACATCAGCATAGGGGTGAGTACATACTGAGTAGGTTATCATGTAAAGTGGAATATCCTTATAAGCCACTGATGACACAATGTCCATAACTTCCGTGAAATGTGGACTCATCAGACCATTTTCTCACTTTGCATTAGTCCATCTCAGATGTGCTTGAGCCCAGAGATCTGAGGTCTGCAGCATTTCTGGACGATGTTATAGGGCTTTCACTTTGCATGGTAGAGCCTTAACTTGCAACTTAACTTTGTAGATGCAGAGATAAACTGTGCGCACCAGCAACGGGTTTCCAAAGTGTTCTCATGTAGTAATATCCTTTATGCAATCATGTCAGCTTTTAATGCAGTGCAGGGACCGATGGTCTCATTCTTTCAGTGTTGGTTTTTCAGCCTTGCCCCTTATGAGATTTCATCAGACTCTTTCAGTCTTTCAGTGAGATTATGGATTGTACATGATGAAATTGCTAAATTTCTTGCAGTTTTGTGTTGAGAAGTTTGATGCATGCTACTATATTTACAGAAGTATATGGACACTCAAGCATCACACCCATCAAAACCGTTCTCATTCTGTTTTAACAGCCTTCTGTCTTCTGGGAAAGCTTTCCACAAGATTTTTGAACCTGGCTGCAGGGATTTCCTCCCATTAATCCACAGCAGAGTTAGTGAGGTCGGCCACTGATGATGGGTGATGAGGCGTGTTTGGCCTGTTACCTTCATTCCACAATGGATCTATTTCAGACCTGGTAGATCTATATATGCAAAAATATATGAGAGTAAGGATGAGAAAGGTCTATGTTGTAAAACAGAGTGATTTATGCAAGTCTCTCACTACAAAACATATTTATTGCAGTTCATTTGTGGCAGTAGCATGTACAGATGGTGTGAACGTTCAAACTCTGTGCACATTTTGTCCCAGGGTAAGTATGAACCTAGAGGGGAAAAGAGAAAAATCTAACAGAGCGCAGGTTGTTCCTGCTGCAGGTGTGCACAGTACAGTGATGTTACAGGTGCTTATAACTTCACATTCTGCTCTGTGTCTGGTTGAATTGCTTCTTCCTAATCAGAGTGTGATTAGTGGCTCAATGCATTAATTCTGCAAAAGGCTTTAAATCATCATTGCACAGATCCAGTGAGGGTACTGTAGGGTTCCTAAAGGGGGTTTAAACAATAAATGTAACACTGATGTATCTGAAATGTCAGCCTTTACAACAGCCCTAATATTTAATACTGCTTATGAAGGTTCTAATGTTTGATGTAAAGTTTTGTGGTGTTGTCTAACAAATTTGATCCTCCTTCAAGTAAAGAGCATTTTAAGTACACCTTTGGGATAATGTGTTCAACACTTGTGCATGTTTCATTTAATCTTGAATGCACATTCTTTCATAAATTTTTCCTAACCTTCATATAACAGTTCTTTTTCCCCTGTAGATTGTTATGTCATGGAAGACTATTAGGGTCAGGCAGTGAAGGGGGAAAAATGAAAGGGAGAAGATTTTTTTTTAAATTTTTCATTTTAAGAATAAAGTAGAACTATCTAGAATGACGCTAATACCATACACTTTTGTATTAATTCTTGATATGGTATTTCAGTGTTTTTATTATGCCTGACACTAATACCGAAAGTCCGACTATATTCTCAAAATGCAAAAAAAAAATAAATAAATTAAAAATAAAAAAATAAATAATAAATTAGTATATAGTACTATCTTACAGTAAGATAGCTTATTGTTGTGAGGAGTCGCTTGTAGTAAGATCACTATAAAAACAGTAGTGTTTGCTGTTTATTGTACTGGATATTGCACATTGCTGAACATTTACAGAAATGCAGATGCTTATCAGTAATGCAATAGGAATAATACAGAACCTACAGAAGGTGCAGTTGCATGTAAACATGTGCAGGTATAGTGCTGATACTCTCTCAGGTCCACACTTCAGCTTCAGCATGACAGAAAGCATGTCAACTATTACGTTGGTAATATTTCAGTTTTGTTTTCACGCCTCCCCTTTGTGTGTGCACTGCATGTCTACTTGAACAGTCTGAGAGTGATTGACAGGTGCTGAAGGCTTTGCTCAGAGGGAAACTTCACCAGTCTGAACTGGGCTGTTGCAACCAGTTTTAATGTATGTGCAGGTGAGAAAGTAAGGTTTCGCTCGGTATGTACAAATTGTGTTCTTGCAATTGATTTATACAAACAAATGGTCTGTCTCTACAATGTACCTTCACTGCAGGGAAATGCACATTTAACCTTAATCCTACCGACTGTGGTACCCACAGACCACAGAGATACTTTTTGTCTTATCTCACAGGTGCTTTATTGTATCATTCCAAGTTTTCATGACTTTGTCAATCGATCATTTGTTCTTTATGATGCAATCTCATTGTTTTCTGTTTCTGTCTTAATTAGTGCTTAAAACAAAACAAAAAACAAAACAAACAAACAAAAAAAAACTGTGTACTGTCAATCAAGGAGATAACAGATTTTCTTGTGTGCTCTGTCCATTTTGATTTTACTGAATATGCAAATTAGTATTAATGCAAACTTCATTTTGTTATGCAAATTAATTGCATAACTAATAATGTAATAAGAAAGAAAAAAGTTATTTTTTTTCTATGATGGTTGTTTCTTACAGGAGTTTATCCTGTCAGTGGCCCTTGTATGTTAAATGTTAGTAGAATGAGGGTTAAAACAGGATAGCAAAGATTCCTCAATAAAGAGCAATAAGCACGAACAGTATAATAAAACAACATATAAGTTGTTGAAGCCATTATTGTCTCTTGTTACACAGTTTTGTTAAATCTCGACTCTGACTGGTCAGTTTCAGCATAGGGTCTGTCATAGCAGTCCGTTGCTATGAAGAACAGACCGTTGCTATGGATGCAGTTCTGATTATAGACTCTGAGGAGCAATTAAATCATTTAAAAAAATAATTATGTCGGTGCTTTCACGCAAATCAGACAACAGTTAAAAAAAGAATAATAAATGAACAAATGTAAATATATAAGAATATATTAAAAATATTATGTGCAAGTATAAACTATGAAAACATTAAGATAGCTTATTGTTGTGAGGAGTCGCTTGTTTGGTGTAGTAAGATCACTATAAAGTAGTATAGTTGTATATTGTACTGGATATTGCACATTGCTGAACATTTATAGAAATGCAGATGCTTATCAGTAGTGCATTAGGAATAATACAGAATATATACATAAAAGGTGCAGTTGGATGTAAACATATGTGCAGGTATAGTGCTGATATGCCCTCAGATCCAGAGTGTTATTGTAAATATTTAAAAAGGTATGAGAGCATACAATCTACAGCATATTCCTTTAAAACACCTGCAGTCCCAGATCCCACCTCCACATTCTTGTTTTATGCAATTATAGGCTTCATTGATTATAGAGTCAATGACTTGAGAATTGGCATAACTCCACACGTAAAAGAAAGCTGCCAGAAATTGCTGGCACCTGTTGATAAGTTTATCCGCCATTTGAACTTTTGTGTACTTTCTATTATCACTAATTAAAGTGTACTTAGGATGAGTAATGAAATGTTTTGTTTGAAGCCAAAGCATGCTTTAAAATGTCTTTAATAGATGCAGGTGCTTGTGTTCACACTGGTTCTTTGCTCTTCAGTATTTTCTAACTCTGCTTTGCAGTATTTAATTAGTGTTTGCGTATATGGTGAAACATTTCTTCTAAGTCTTCAAGTACTCCTGCTTCCACTCCACACTCTGCTTTATACCCTTGATTTTCAAAGTGCAGGCTTGGAGGGAAGACAAGGGAAAATGCTAAACAAAAAAGTTTCTATTATTATCATGAGTATATTATAAAATATAATTTATAAGGTATATATTTACAATGTAATTATTATTGCATTATTAAAAGTAAAGAAACAATTCAAAAGGGTTGTTTATAAGTTTTGCACTTTACATTTGCTGTATTGTCAGTGGGTTTATAAAGACACCTTATAGAGGGAGGCCCTGGCCATAAGCTAATGCTGTTGGGTGCCTGCTTCATTGGACAGTTTGGGAACGCCTGCTTTATGTAATATTTTTACAAACAGTGCACATTATGTGAAAGGACCCATAATAAAAAGCTTGTTGTAAGCATAGCGTGTGTACATCTTGTTTAGGAAGAATTTTGCTGAGGGCAAATTTTACCTGCACAGAGGCAGACTTATACTGTCAGGTCCATAATATCTCTCAGTACATTGTGTCGGCAGATATGTGCTGACATGTCAGGCAGGAAAAAAGAAAGATGTGCTTGTTGCATCTCAGTAAGCTTGTAATTTCAACCCTGTGAGAAGAATAAAAAAAAAGAGCATGCCATATATGATTTTTCCATATCATAACACTCTGTACATCACAAACATGGTAATTATGTGTAAGACCGTATCATTAGTGTCAAAAACATGCTGGTTTTACAGCACAGAGAACTGGCACAGCACCACTAGACTCTCCTTGCAGGCATACGGTTTTAAAACATGTTGACATTCAAGGTTTTTCTACTATTTTATTTTCACTATCAAACAAGACTACAAGGAAAATTCAAGCAATACAAGTTATGCAGTAATACGAAAGTTTCTATGGACTGATTTGCACAGATTCCCATTTTTTTCCTCTGTACTTCTTGTGCTTAGTCTGCTTTATGTAACATTACTTGTGATTATTTGCATATAGTACTGCAGTATGTGCTGTCAGAGATGTATAGCCTGTCTAGACACATTTTCTCCCAGAGGCAACTGTAAACTTGAAAGTGGAAGAAAAAAATCGTCAGGAAAGAAGACGCTAAGAGCATTATCTTCATTTGTCAGGACTGACATAGTACACACTGTTCCTGCACCAGGTGTGCACAGGCAATACAGCACATACAGTGACACTGGTGATGTGCATCGTCACATTCTGCTCTGTGTCTGGTTAATGGGTTCTTCCTCATCAGAGTGAGAATGATGAGTGGTTTAGTGTATTAATTCTGCAACAGGCAGGAAATCATTACTACACAGATCCGGTGAGGGTAGTGCAGGTTTACTAAAGGGAGTTTACACAAGCATTTCATTTACAAGCAATTCTTAACTAAAGCAGAAGTACTGATTCAACTTCTTTACTCAAATAAAATTTAAAAAGTACCATTTCTGAAATGTACAAAAAAGTATAAAAGTAAAAGCAGCCTACTGAAGAACATTTCTAGTTGCTTGTTTCTGTGCAAAGCTAATTGAACTTCACCTTTTTTCTGCAGTCAAGTCTCCTCCTTTGTCTGTTTTGTCTTGTTATGTAATTTATGTTGTTTTCATCTTGTTATGTATTTTATGTTTATTTCCTCTTTTACAGACATCATTTGCTTTGATGCATTTATGACAGAAAAAGAAGAGTCTTTGGGTTTTGGCAGATTGGTTGGACAAAAAAGGCAATATGAAGACGAATGTTCTCATTCATCCAGGTCATTGTAATCTCAGGAAAGATTAAATCGAAAGCAACTGGACTTGTTTAAAAGTCTTTTTTTTTTTTTTTTTTTTTTAAGACGTTTCGCCTCTCATAAAGTGAACACATCCACAGAGGTTAAATACCTGGGTTCCCATCATTTAGTTAGACTAGTCTGACTAGGCATGAACTAATGAAGCTTCTTGGATGAGAGGCGAAACGTCTTCAAAAGAAGACTTTTAAACAAATCCAGTTATTTTTGATTTAATCTTTCCTGAGATTGCAATATGAAGACATCATTTTGGGCTCTGGGAAACTGTGATGAGCAGCTATCTCTTTTTTGACATTTTATAGACTAAATGATTAATTGATTAATCAACAAAATAATCAACAGATTAGTTGATAATTAAACTAATCATTGATTGCATCCCTACTATGGTTATGCTTAAACCATTTTGACACGCTAACAGGTACACAGCAGTTTAAGTGTCCTAAAGACAGTTTATATTGTTTATTTTCTTTTGTCTATTTTTTACAGGGCTATTTGGGTTACACTGGTGGACTCAAGAGGGGATGGCCCCACTTTATTAACAAAAAAAAAAAATCCAAAAACAACGAAAGTGCCCACTTAGATGCCCCTGTGGTAAATAAAAGAAGTTAAAGTGCCATCTAGGGTGACCTTCCAGTGGACAAAAGTGAAATCCTGGGGCTGAACACTGGAGCTGCAAAAAAGAATCATTTGGCAATCACTTTGACAGATACTAAAACTGTGATTTATTTATTTATTTTGTTTGTTTGTTTGTTTGTTTGGTTTGTGTTTATGTATGTCACTCCAATACACTGTTCAGATAATTAAATGGAGATCTATCTAAGCATGGGAGCTGTACATTAAACATTAGGTCCACTGTTACTGTAAGTTATGTTCCTATTTATTATTATGCATATTGGGAACCAAAGTAGGAGACTCGAGTCAGTCACAAAAAAAAGTCGAACCTCCCATCTCTACTTGAAGTGAACTGTCTTTTTTTTTCTTTCTTGTAGATCATTATGTACATGCAGTTCTCACGAACATATTTCGCCAGGGGCAAGTATCACTAATCCCACTATCATAGTATAAAACAATGGTTCCCAAACGGTGTGCCAAGGCTCACTGGTGTGCTGTGGGGTTTTGTGTAGCCGTACATTATTGTGAGATACTATACAATGAAGTTATGAATGAATTTTTAATTTACTACACAAGTACATATATGGAGTCATTTGTGCAGTTGCTGGATGATGGGAATTATTAGAGAGTCACATATCAAAGGCTGTGCTTGAGTGACAATTTTTTTTCCCACTTGCGCTCCATAAACTGCCTCAGTGCCTCTGACTGGCCTGTACTTGTTGTCTCTGTAGGTTATATTGGTTATAAGGCTATTTTGTGCAGATATGTAATACAGGTGTGCCCAGAGATTTTCGCTCACCGTTTGGCCTGCCCTGGGCACAAAATATGAAAACCACAGGTGTACAAATTAAGATTTTGAGTCCCTCAAAATCTTGTTTTGTTACATACTCAAAACTCTGTAACTCACACAAAGCAATCTAGATGAATAACTAGCACAACAGTAAGCGGAAAAAAAAATATATTTTTTTTTATTTCTGGGTGAAGGTGTCTCTTTATGAATGATAACATGAAGTATATTGACTAATTTTACACTTCCTTAACTTCAAAGCCAAGGACAAAGCCTAAATAAATTTTGGGCTTAATTTGTTCCATCCATCCATCCATCCATTTTCTGTACCGCTTATCCGTGAGGTGCGGGAGCTGGAAGGCTATCACAAGCTGACTTTGGGCGAGATAGTGGGTACAACCTGGACATGTCGCCAGTTTTCGCAGGGCTGACACATAGAGACAAACAACCACTCACACACATTCACAACTAAGGGCAATTTAGAGTCCCAATTAACCTGCTTGCATGTTCTTGACTGTGGAGAAGCCGGAGTACCCGAGAGAACCCACGCGGACACGAGAGAACATGCAAACTCCACACAGAAAGGCCCTGCCGTCTCGGGGATTCGAAAACCCATGATACCTTCTTGCTAGTTTCTGGCAGCCTAACCACTAGCGCCATCGTGCCGCCTCCAATTTGATTCCAAATCTTACATTTTCATTTTCACCATTGATATCTGAAGGGACATTTTCTCCAGTTTGTGCTATAATTCTGCACCCAAACATGAGTCTACTCCTCCATTTCTTTTGGAGTATGTTTTAACATCAAAGCTTATTCTGCAGTTTGGGTGAGAAAATCACCAATTACAGCCAACAGCTAACAAAAATTATAAATGAAAGGCAAACTATGTAGAATCTTCCCTAAAAACAATGCATAATGTTAATAAATAATCCCTTTCAGTTATCACCAATGCCCTCTAGAAGTGTGTGACAGCACCTGTATCAGCAGAGTCCCTGGCCTCTGCCTGTACCTTCTTATTTTCTCATTATTCTTTTACTTTTACCTCTACATTTTGACACAAATATCTACATTCTCTCCTTACATTTTCAAAATAGGTTTGTTTGCATTTATGGAGAATTATTGATTATTTTTGTTTTGCAAAACGTAACAAGACAAAAAAGATATAACGAGACATTAATGCCAGAAAAGACATGTATACCGACGAAAAACAACATAAAAGACATAACAGGACAAAAAAATATATAAAAGACATAACAAGATGGCATGACAAAGAGGACTTTTATTTTTATGCTTTTTCATTTTTATTTGAGTGAAGAAATTGCCTTATATAATATATAAATTTACCTTTTTACACAAGTATGAGTACTTAAATTTGAGCAAAGAATGTGTGTACTTTTGACATCTCTGTCTTTTGGTTGAATCAGCTGACAAATTTAATTATTCTACCTTAAATATTTAACATTCAAGGGAGAATCTATTGTCATTTTCTCCATAATATAATGCACAGCATAAAAGAGCAGAGAAATCATGCTCCTTCAGTGCTGTGATGTACACGATCAAAATAGATATAATAAAAAAACATAAAAAACATGCAAAGGCATTAGTGTGAGTTTCACGTCATGAAACTACAGTATGTGCAGTTTTAGCAGGCTTGACATGACAGGAGATGATGTCAGGTGGCACTTCAAGGGGAGGTGATGAGTTATGACATAAAACCAGTTTTCTTTGCAAGAAACCGAACAGCCCACTGTAATTTAAGCTTGTTCTATACCTTCTGTGGGAGGGTTTTACTGCAGACTTATGTAAGACAGTGTGTATATAAGTTAGGCACAGTGCTGCAAAGACCAGGCTTGACTCCTCCAAGTCACTTCTCTTGTAAGGAAGCAGCAGTTGGTTGCAGGTAATTACCTCCATCCGTCCTCTGAAACACATCCTCTGCTTTTCAGATTACATGCAGGATTCTCTTACGTGATCTTTCTTCTCGTATCTTACAGTCTGTCTGAAGCCTCTCGTCAACATGCCTGAATCTGGAACTTGCACCTCAATCATCAACTTACGCTACCAAGATGGCAGCGAGGGGAGCCGCTCCAACCCTGCCAAGTTTAACAACCAGACTACGCGCAGCTGAAAGACAACAGCCTCCGCAGAGGGAGGCTGTTTGTGGACCACACCTTCCCACCTAACAGCCGATCTCTGGGAGACCTGCCCGATATGAGCAGCTGGCGTGAAGCCAAAGTGAAGTGGCTTCGACCACAGGTAAAACATTTGAACATGTTTTTTTTCTTCCTCGTGTTAATCAATCATATCTGTATTTTTGTCTACATCTTATTTATTTCCTTTGCTGTATCATCCAGGAACTCCTGAAACTACAAAACATCAACGAAGAGCCTGCTTTCTGTACAAAAGGTGCCTCACGGTTTGACTTTGGTCAAGGCAGTGTTGGTAAGCAATAATCTCTAGCAAGAAAAAATAAATACTTAAGTGAAAATATGAACTATTTAATAAAAGTATTTGTTTACTTCATTTATCAGGTAACTGTTGGTTTCTGGCTGCAATTTCCGCGCTGACATTCCATAAAAGCCTGATGGTGCAGGTTGTGCCCATGGACCAGTCCTTCAACAACTATGCAGGGATATTTCACTTCAGGGTAAAAATAAAATGAATAATAAATACCTATGTGACAAAAAAGCTTCCGGAATGTGCTCTGGTCATCAGCTAACGAATCTCATTTGTCCTTTCTGCGTCAGTTCTGGAGGTTTGGCAAATGGGTTGATGTTGTCATTGACGACCACCTGCCAACAATCGATGGCCGCTTGCTGTCTGTGCGTTCCACCAACGGAAATGAGTTCTGGGTTCCTCTGCTGGAGAAAGCATATGCTAAGTATGAAACAAACTCAGCTGTAAAACACTGTAGCAGGCGGCATAAACAAGAATCAAGACCTGTTTGTTTGCTAGCTAACTAAAAGGTTAGTTAGCCTAATCATGATAGCTTGGCATAGAAGCTCTAATTCTTCCTCCTTTGAAAAAAACTTTTTTGGCTGAGTTAATTGAACTATGTGGCCGAATAATAAAAGATTAAAAATTGGACACAGCATGCCAAGGAAACAAGAGGCTGCCTAGCAGCAATTGGCAGACTATTTTAAGGGATTAACTAGAGTGAGAGGAAGAAGGCACATCATAAAACCTAATTGTCTGTCCCTTAACTTTCTTTGTGGAGCAGAAGCAGAAAGCGATTGCACCACTGACCAACAAAAACATGTTCTAAACTCAAAGGTGCAGTATTTTCCTGCTATTTTAAGACTGCATTATTCAGATGCACCTAGGCGGGTTGACAAAGCATGTAAACGCCTCTAAGGAAATGAAAACACAGTAATTCTTATTGTCAGGTGATTTAAAACTAATGAAAACATTTCTATGAGTATTATATAATGTTAATCAACCCTCCCAAATGTTGCACACTTAATGCTTAAACCATGAATTAATCAGATTTAAAAATGAATCCCTGTTGGTGCAACCGAGCCTCAATCCCACCTTGGATAAATGGTTTCCACTGACAACCACCTGCACAGGGAACATTTGCAAACATGTGCAATTTTTTTTTTCTGTGTCCTTCAGAGTGTGTGGTTCATATGCTGACATGAATGCTGGGTTGCCATCTGAGGCCTGCAAGGATTTCAGTGGAGGCGTGCATATGAGCTACCTGCTCAGGGAGGCCCACACTGCAGGCCATGATGAAGAACTGTGGAACCAACTTGACAGAGCCACCGGTTGCAACTCAATGATCTGCTGCGGAACTGCCCAGAAAGGGGTGAGAACCAGTTTCATGGACAGAAATGGAAAAAAATATATATATAACTCATTGCGGTGATATAACTGTTTTGTATGTTTCAGGATAAGCTGATAAACACTGTGGCACACACTGGATTGGTGGATGCACATGCCTATTCTGTCACAGCAGTCACTGAGGTAAATATATGACAACTGAGGAGAAGGGTTAAAAGGACAGCAGTAATGTCGTTTTGGCTCATTTGTGAATTTATCATTTCATCTTTAGGTTGAATACTATGGCTCCAAAGTGAAGCTGGTGCGAATCATGAACCCATGGGGCAGGCAGGAGTGGTCTGGAAAGTGGAGTGACAAGTACTTGAACTAATTAATCATACGTCCACCCATATGTGCATTGCTACAGCAATAAAACTCACACTGTGCTACAACTGAGACTAACTGTTTTTATGAGAAGGAAAATATCTGTTCAGTTTCAAAATGCTGAACTCATTAATGTCATTAATGTCATTCATTTATTTTCCTCTTGTGCCCAGGTCAGATATGTGGAATAGAGTGAGCCCAGAGGATCGGGAAAAGTGTATGGACCGCGACGATGGAGAGTTCTGGTAATTCAGGAATATTAAATCCAACAAGGATTAGCAAATCATTACATTGTTTGCTAGCTATGTAGAAAGTAAACAAAACATTATATTGTTTGTGAGCTGGCTTAAAAGTTAACAAAACGTTACACTGTTCTGGTCATGATGAGTCTGTATCACCCTGTGGGGGTTTATTTAGCAATAATGACTCGTTCACAGAATATTAACCCGCTTATTACATGGTTACTTCCCTGCAAAAAATCAATAATTTCACACAGCAAGTGAGCAAATGTAACTAAGCTTAGGTGGTTGTTTAACGATGATTACTCAGATGATTCCACACTACCTTTGATGTGAGAGAGACCCCTAGTGGCAGGATTTACACATTACGTGTTTAAATGTCTATCCCAGTGAGTGATGTTCAATAAAATTCTGGTCTTTTTCTTTTGTTTCTCTCGCTGTGCCTGCCTTTACCTGCCAGGATGGAGCTGGAGGAGTTCTGCCACTACTTCATGATGTTGTCCATCTGCTGTGAGAACCCGAACTTCCTTGACGGAGATCTCACCTGCCAGTGGAAATGCATGATTTATGATGGCAGCTGGGTATCTGGGTCATCTGCAGGTGGCAGCCTGGGCAACTGTGAGTCCAATTTTTAGGGCCCGAGCACCGTCCGGTGCGAGGACCCTATTGAATTTCAAGGAATTATTAGGGCCCGAGCACCGTCCGGTGCGAGGACCCTATTGAATTTCAAGGAATTATTATTTTTTTTTTTTTTTCTTTTTCTTATTACGACAAAAATAAATCGCTTATTTGGGGGCTTTAACATATTCAAAAACTCACCAAATTCGGCGGTCGCATCAGTTGCGGTGAAAATTTACGTGTATTTGGGTTTTCGGCAGTGACCGGGCCAAAATGGCTAGGCCACGCCCCTTAAACAGCGCCATACTCACTAGATTTCACGGATCTCCACGAAAATTGGTACACATGTTCATCATGCCGAGACGCAAAAAAAAGGTCATAGGGACCCATAGGCTAAACCCAACAGGAAGTCGGCCATTTTGAATTTCGTGGTCATTTTTGGCGTTTTGGACGTTTCATATTTTAACGAACTCCTCCTACAGGATTAATCAGAACGGCTTCAAAATCGCTCTGTACCAACTAGACTACTTTGTGATCAAAAGTTATTAAAAGATCGCGCTATCGTTGAAGGGCGTGAACGTGAGGTGGCGGCGAATTTTGATGCCTCGCCATGAAAAACAAAATTGCTATAACTTTAGCATAAATGCTCCGATCTGCACCAAACTTCACATGTTTGATAATAGTCCCGCCCTGAACACGTCTACATGAAAATATTCCATAAATGTCATAGCGCCCCCTACTGGCAACAGGAAATGACACTTTTTACAGTTTGAGGTCCTGCTCTGAGCACGTTGACTATATCTGACTCAAATTTGGTCAGTGAGGCCTTAACACCTTGGCAATGCTATATTGCGAAGATCATGACGTATCGTCAAACGGCGTTGGGCCCAGTGCGCCGCGAAGTCGATGTTTCGCCAAAACGCAGGAAAGTGGCCTTAACTTCAGTGTCCTTGGTCATATCTGCCTGAACCTTCACATGTGTGTTAATGGTCCAGGCCTGAACATGTGATATGAGTTTCGTTGATGGGCGTGGCCAAATGGCTTGGCCACGCCCTTTAAACATCAGCCCCTGCGGCACATTTCACCGACATGCACAAAAATTGGTACACATATGTATGACACACAGACGCACAAAAAAGCC
The DNA here is from genome assembly GCA_034769285.1 of Lutjanus argentimaculatus. Classification (NCBI taxonomy): domain Eukaryota; kingdom Metazoa; phylum Chordata; class Actinopteri; order Lutjaniformes; family Lutjanidae; genus Lutjanus; species Lutjanus argentimaculatus. The sequence goes on along the minus strand of JAWZSL010000004.1, from coordinate 18,594,838 downwards.
TCTTGGACCTATTGGCCAAACCCAACAGGAAGTCAGCCATTATGCTTTTGGCGGCCATTTTTCCCGTTTTGCACGTGTTGTATTTTAACAAACTCCTCCTACAGGGTTAATCAGAACGGCTTCAAAATCACTGTGTGCCATCTAGACAACGTTGTGATCAAAAGTTATCAAAACATTATGCTCTTGTTGAAGGGCGTGGCTGTGAGGTGCCGGCGAAGTTTGATGTCTCGCCATGAAATATTAAATTGCTATAACTTTAGCATAAATGGTCCGATCTTCACCAAACTTTACATGCTTGATAATAGTCCCGCCCTGAAGACGTCTCCATGCTGAAATTTTGTAATTGTCATAGCGCCCCCTGCTGGTCACAGGAAATACCATGTTTTAGACTTTGAGGTGCTGCTCTGAGCACATTGACCGTATTCAATTCAAATTTGGTCAGAAAGGCCTTAAGATGTTGGTAATCGTATATTGTGAAGACCATGATGTCTCGTCAAACGGTGCCGCCCTGATGGTGCGGCGAAGGTCGATGTTTCGCCAAAACACAGGAAGTGAACATAACTTCACTTTACTTAGTGGAATCTTCCTGAATCTTAATATGTTTGTCACTGGTCCCGCCCTGAGCATTTGATATTAATTTCATAAGTGGGCGTGGCTAAACAAACTCCTCCTCCTCAAATGATCCGATTGACTTCAAAACTGGTGTGTCCCATATAGACGAGGGTATGATTTAAAGTTATTACAACAATTAGTGTAGAACAGTCTGGGTGTGGCATGGCGTCGACTTTTGATGTCTCGCCATGAAACACGAAATTGCTATAACATGAGATTAAATGGTCAAATCTGCTCCAAACTTCACAAGTATGATAAAAGTCCCGGCCTGAACACCTCTACATGATGCTCACAAGTCATAGTCATAGCGCCACCTAGTGGAGACAGGAAGTTACACCTTATTCCTTATTACAGTGTACGAAGGGGGTGAAAATTCAGCACCTCGTCTGCAAGTCGGTCTCTGGCGGCATGGTCTTGCCGCAGCAGGCCCCGAGTGGCGCGGTGTCTGCGGTCGCCAGCACCCCGAGTTGCATGGGGGTGCGAGGGCCCGTTCAACGCTGCTTGCAGCTTTAATTATTATTATTATTATTCTGGCAAAAGTAAATCGCTTTGGAGGGGACTTTAACATATTCAAAAACTCACCAAATTTGGTAATCGCATCAGTCGTGCTGTAAATTTAGGTGTATTAGAGTTGTCGGCGGTGGGAGGTGCAAAATGGCTAGGCCACGCCCCTTAAACAGCGGCCCCTGCGGCATATTTTACCGACATGCACGAAAATCGGAACATTCATGTATCACACCCAAACGCACAAAAAAGTCTCTTGGACCCATAGGCTAAACCCAACAGGAAGTCGGCCATTTTGAATTTCGTGGTCATTTTTGGCGTTTCGCACGTGTCATATTTTAACAAACTCCTCCTACAGGATTAATCAGAACGGCTTCAAAATCACTGTCTACCATCTACACTACTTTGTGATCTAAAGTTATAAAAAGATCGCGCTATCGTTGTAGGGTGTGGCCGTGAGGTGGCGGCGAATTTTGATGTCTCGCCATGAAAAACGAAATTGCTATAACTTTGGCATACATGCTTGGATCTGCACCAAACTTACTATGTTTCATAATAGTCCCGCCCTGAACACATTTCAATGACAATAGTTTGCGCTTGTCACAGCGCCCCCTGGTGGCGACAGAAAATGTCATTTTTTACACTTTGAGGTGTTGCTATGAGCATGTTGCCCTTATCTCACTCAAATCTGGTGTGTAAGTCCAAAACAAATTGGCAATTCTATGACGTGAAGGTCGTGATGTTTCGTCGAAGGGCAACGCCCCCAGAGCATGGCGAAGGTCGACGTTTCGAAAAAGCGACGTTTTTGTCATTAACTTTCGTGTATAACTTCGTATCGCCAAGTCATTTCCCACGTTGGTAACAGGTCCCGCCCTGGACATGTGATATGAGTTTGGTCAGTGGGCGTGGCCAAACGCATTGACCACGCCCTTTAAACTGCAGCCCCCGCGCCACGTTTCACCGAGGCGCACGAAAATCAGTACACACGTCTATCACTCCAGGACGCACAAAAAAGTCTCTTGGACCCATAGGCTAAAACCAACAGGAAGTCGGCCATTTTGAATTTCGTGGTAAATTTTGGCGTTTTGCACGCATTGCCTTGTAAGAGTTCCTGCCTACAGTATTCATCAGAACGGCTTCAAAATTGCTGGATACCCTCTACACTAGCTTGTGAGTAAAAGTTATCAACAGATTTTGCCTCAGTTGAACGGTATGGCCGTCAGGTGGCGGCGAATTTTGATGATTCGCCATGAGACAGGAAATTGCTATAAATTTAGAAAAAACGGTCCAATCTGCACAAAACTTCTCATGTGTGATCATAGTCCAAACCTGAACACAGCCACATGACAATATTCCATGATAGTCATAGCACCACCTGCTGGCGACAGGAAATGACATGTTTTAGAGTTTGACGTACTGCTCCAAGCGTGTTGACCATATCCAACTCAAATCTACTCAGACAGGTCTTCAGACCTTGGTGATGCTATATTGTGAAGATCTTGAGGCCAGGTCAAATGGCGTTGCCCTGAGAGCGTGGCGAAGGTTGACGTTTCGCTAAAACACAGGAAGGTGCTTTAAATGCACTGCACCTGGTCAGATCTGCCTGAAACTGCACATGTTTATTGACAGTCCAACTCTGAACATATGATATAAATTCCGTCAATGGCCGTGGCTACATGCCTTGGTCACGCCCACTCTTAAAAGTAGCCGCAATAGGACGTATCACCGATATGCACGAAAATCGGTAGACATATGTATCAGACCCAGGCACACAAAAAAGTCTCTTGGACCCATAGGCTGAACCCAACAGGAAGTCAGGCATTTTGAATTTTGTGGTCAACCTCGCTGTCACCCCATGAAACAGGAAAAGGCTATAACTTTGCTATAAATGCTCTTATGTGCACCAAACTTGACAAGTATGATAAAAGTCCCAGCCTGAACACATCAGCATGACCCTCAGGAGTCATAGTCATAGCGCCACCTTGTGGAGACAGAAAGTAACACCGCATTGCTTCCTACAGCATCCAAAGAGGGTGAAAATTCAGCACCTCGTCTGCCAGTCAGCCTCTGGCGACAAGGTCACGGCCGCAGCAGGCCCCGAGTGGTGTGGGGGCTGCGGTCGCCAGCACCCCGAGTTGCCGGCAGTCCGAGTTGCGTGGGGGTGCGAGGGCCCGTTCAACGCTGCTTGCAGCTTTAATTTTTTTTTTTTTACCTTTAAAGGAAAAATCACCACTTTTTATATGGATGTTGAGTGTTGATAGTAAAGTTTGTCAGTTGAAGGAATAAATTCCTCAGTGCGTGATATATTGACCCAGAAAGAGTGTTAGGCAGTTCTCCTTCTCGGGGAGCTGCGCCGGCAGTGCCTACATGTACCAGGATGCATTGCACACAAGCTTCTCACATGTATTACCAGCCTACCCTGAAGTCAGTGTCTTACATGTACTCTTTGATTGTAGTTAAATGATTTATTCAAATCAGATATTTTCAGTGACTGCAACTCATGATTTTCATTCACCCCTGATTGCAATAAATTAACAGAACTAAATAAATTTTAAGTATTAAAACCCACTATTTCATTTTCAGTAAGCTCAGTATAGTAATAAGTGAAATAGTTTTTGTTTATAATCTCTTAAAATATTTGTGCTTTAGGGACCTTTCCCCCTCATTGATTGAAGATTAATAAACACAAAAGAGAGACAATTCTACAGCCAATCCACATTTTAAGTTAGAAGAACCTATGAACTGTTAAAGTTAAGTTTAACTACAACAAATAATTAATCTGAGCATTGTAATTAAGTTATTTAGCACTCCTGCACCAAATAGAATCCAGACACATGAGTTTATTGCACAAATGCCCAATTACCTCATGGCTGAACATTCACGTTAAAAGTTTCTTTTTTTTTTAAAATGTTATACGTGGAAGCACAAAAAACATTTCTGAAGTGTCATCTGCTTTATTAATGTTTCTCATCGCCTGTAGATTCCTTCTGGAGGAATCCCCAGTATCGCATCCAGGTGACTAAAATAGATGACACGGAGAAGGAAGACAAAAACATCCTGCTCTCTCTGATGCAGAAACCTAAGCAGGAGCATCGCAAAGAGAGAAAATCCTACCCAATAGGACTCACCATCTTTAAGGTTTGCATCCTGAATTTTGGATGAATTTAAACTAATGACTGATTAATACATAATGCATATTAGCCAGTATAAAAATTGTGAAACCCAAAAGAAAAAAAATGTTTAATGTCAACCAAAAGAATTCGCCCTTCCTCAGTCCCGCCCTTTTATGCCGTTCTCCAATAACAGTTGAGCAAGCTTGGTACCTCAGTCAGCTTTCTCCTTTCTTTTTTTAAACTCTTTATTTATATTTATCCTTTGTAGTCCCTAAAAGTAGTAACTTCACAAAAGTACAGAAACAGAGGTATCAAACAACTTGATAGCTACTGTACTGTATCCAATCCTTCTCAACCCATCCCACCCTATATATCCAAACACCCCAAAAGATAACAATCAAATAATGTTACCATCAACAGTAGCAGTGATACATTTAGTTTAACAGAAAGGATGAACGGAAGAAGAAGAAGAAGAAGAAAAACAAACAAACAACAATAAATTAAGTTTAGAAAAAATAATTTCAATAAAATTATATTTGAACTAAAATAGAATGGATTTGGCTTGGGTAATTACTTAATATTAAAATACAGTAATTTATTATCTGTTTGTTTTTCATTTCAATACAGACGAGCATAGCACATAGCATATCTAAGTACAGAAAACAGGAAAGTAGAAAGGTGACTGAGGTTTCAAGCTTGCTCTGTCGTCATTGGAGCACAGAGTAATAAGGAGCGGGACTTATGAACTGACAAAATTAACAAAACATCAAGCTGACAGGACATACAACAACAACAACAACAACAAAAAAAAAAAAACAAAAAAAAAACAAAAACTTTAATCACAGCAAATCTAACTAAGACAAGCATTATTGACTTATTTGAATATCATATAATGACCTTCTGCTTCCCGTTTTACATCCAACAGGTTCCACCAGGGGTAAGAGCAAATCTCACACTTCACTCGTGCACACAAAGCAAATTCCACATTTAAATAACCAGAATAATGCAATTTTATGCTCTGGAAGCAATTTCATCAGATTAATAACTAAAGTTCATTCTTCCCAGACACCACAAGGACGCTTGAGGTCTGACTTCTTCAGGAGAAACAGGCCCGTGAAGCAACAACAGCAGTACACCTACGAAAGGGATCTGATCGAGCAACACAGTCTAGAGCCTGGAGAGTACGTGGTCATCCCCCCCACCATAAAGCCCTACATGGATGCAGAGTTCGTTCTCACCGTCTACTCCAAGGCTGAGACTAAGATCAAGTAAGGACTTACTTCTATTTGACATATACTGTAAGTCCCAATGGAGTCTTTTCAAAATATCTGACCTGCTAAAGTGATTAATACCGTTTAAAGTCATAATGGATCAGGGTCAAAGCTATCATTACTGAGGTTTACAGCCTTATACTTGTAGAGATAAAGGTTCCAAAAGGGTTCTTCCTGAAGGACTGAGCCTTTTTTTTTTTTTTTTTTTTTTGAAGTAAGGGTTCATCAAGCTTCCAGAAAGAACCATTTTCATCCAAAGAACTCCTTTGGGGTGAAAGAGCTTTTTAAGGAATTTGATATTCTTGCAAACTCTTTTGTCAAAGGTTCCTTTCAAGACTAAAGGTTCCATTAAGAACCACTTTCATCCACAGAACCCCTTTTGGAAGAAAGAGTTCTTAAAGGATTGTTGAAATGCTTGAAGAAATCTTTAGTCAAGGGATCTTTGTACCATCATATAAAAGTTCTCAATACAAGCCCCTGGGTGGGTTCTAGATAAAAAACCCTTGTAATATGAAAAGGCCCTCACTAGAACCCCCTGGTAGGGTTCTAGATTTAAAAAAGTAATATAAAAAGGCTTTTGGTAGAAACCCTTCATTGGGTTCTAAAACTAAAGTGAAATTTATTCACATCTTAAGTTAGCTTAAGTAGCTAACCTTCATCAATCATTAGCTAACTAGTTAGCTACTGTTTTGCTAACATTAGCTAGGTAGTGAGCTAGTGTTTTACTAACCTTAAGATGTGACCCTATATAAAGCTGACTGAGGTATCAAGCTTGCAATTGTTATTGTAGCACAGAACAAAACGGGGCGGGGCTAAGGAAGGGTCAATTGTGGCCAGTCCGCTTCTGTAGATACCACTGCCTGTGATACCCTACCTTGGAAGAAAATAAGCACGCTTTTAGCAATCCAAATGAGTGATAATCTTTCTTCATGCACTAGATGTGTAAATAGACAGCTGGTGGCAATAAAATTACCAATTTAACAGAGCAAAAAGCACCATAGTTAAACAGTCTTATCTGGTTTTGAAGCCTTCAGTAGTAATCCTCTTTTCTCTCAAAACTAATAATCAGATTTTTAACACATTTTCCTCTTCATCCAGCGTCCATGATAAAGATGATGACGAGCATGACCACGAAGACGAAGAGAACGTGATTCTTCCCGAGGTACAAAACAAAAGAATGGATTGCATGTTTAGCTGTAAATTAGAGAGAGCCAAGCATTGTTTGCCAATTTCATGTCTGATCCATTAACTTGTCAACTTTAGAGAGAAAAGGATGATGACAAGGAGGACAACACTGACGAGGATCCTGTCCGTGCCCTGATGAACCGCTATGCTGATCAGGTGTGTTATTCTTCTTTAAATCTTTCTGACTCCACTCCTCCATCTGCTTGTCAGTTTCTCCTTTTTTTCTGATATAAATCAGTCACAGTTTCTGTTGTTGCTCTGTCTGGTCAGAATGGCGAGCTGAGTGCCAGACAGCTTCAGAGACTCCTGAATGACCGGTTCCCTCATGGTGAGTTCATCCTTTGCTTTCAAAACCTTCAAAATCCAAATTCATTTGATGTGAATCACGACTCAAAACTTTTGGCAGTTTTATAACTAGTCAAGTTACTTTGTCCTCTGTGTTTGCCATTCACAGGAACAAAGTACGGCTTTATGCTGGATACCTGCAGGAGCATGATGGCTATGGTGGATGTATCCTAACAAGAAAAACTGAAACGTTTAAAGGGGTCTATATATGACTTTCATGGCCACTGTGTCTTGTCCAGTCACACTGGTCCTTTAATGTTCAGAATCTCATATTAACTAACCATGTTTTGTTATCAAATCACCCTGTTATCATGCCAGAAAGTCAAAATGAAGTGACATTTTGATCAGGAGTTGATTTGTTTTCAATACATTTTTGATGAGACATCCTTAACATGCAAAGACCGACCAAAGGATGGCCATGACCTACACCGAATTCTCAACTCTCTGGAAGAAGATGAATGAATACCAGGTGATGCAGCAAGTAGACATATTCCAGTTAATTCATCTAATTTTCTGACACTGTCTCTGATGTGCAGTTAATAATAAAGATGTGACAACCAGGTTAAAAGTGTTCTCAGTTTCTACGTGTAGTTTAATGTTTTTACTTTTTTTGTAGAGACTCTTCCATCGTTCAGATTTGAACAAGAGTGGATCCCTGTCCGACTATGAGCTCGGGAAGGCAATCGAGGCTGCAGGTAACACTATTTGTTATCAATTTAAATTTAACTATTAAGCTTATACCAATAACAGAAAGGTGAACATGCTTAATATTCACAATTGTAACTGAAGTGCTTGTGTCTGTACCAGGAATGAACACAAATGACTTCATGGTGAGGCTGATGATGCACCGTAATTCAGGCTTCTCATACACCACCTTGGAAGAATTCATCATTCTCATGTTGCGCCTGGACAAGACATACAGTGAGTGTCAAATTAGGCTTTCATTCGTTCTGAATGAAGAAGTCAGCGGAGCTGAATTACTAAATCTGCACCGAATCCTCATAACCTGAGAAAAAAAATGTTTGTTTTCCTTGCAGATATTTTCAAGGACAAAGAAACCAATGGAGTGGTCTCTTTCACCTGGGAGGAGGTAAGTCTGTTTCCACTTTTATGGATGTATTCTTCTATTTTTCTCAAAACAAACAATATAAACAATATGAACATCATCTATGGAAGTGGCAAAATAAAAATACAAGTAGTCCTGCGCTGAAAATGTCACATAAAGCAGCAACAAAGAACTTAGGAGCCCCTTGTGGATAAAAGTGTTTCCACCATAATAACCACGAAATATGACATCAAATCAAATCATAAAATTATCATATATATCATCACATAGCTAGCAGGCATCAAGAGTAACCATGTAAAGGATAGTGTCTTCTGAGCAGGTCATCACTGCCAAATAAACCCTGACAGGGTGATGCAAGAATCATCCTGAAGGGGTTTATTTTGCAATAATGACCTGCTCACTGTAGGTTATTTCTCTTATTACATGGCTACTTACAAAAAAGTTAATAATAATAATATAATATGACTCAAAATATTTATTTTAAAATAATTCTATGGATTTGAAAATGATTTTATTGCTCCTCCAGAGTCTATAATCAGAACTGTATCCATAGCAACAGTGTGTTCTTCATAGCAAAAGTCTGCTATACAGAAATAAGAGACCTTAGATTACTGTAATTGACCAATCAGAATCTAGTATTTACCAGAGCCGTTTATAAATAGAAATAGTCAATCTTGTGCTGATGGTCTTGTTTGCTTATGTGGGTCATATAGAGGCTAGGGGTTCAAACTGAGGTCTAGGTACCAACAGAGGTCCTTGAGTGGGTTATAAGGGGTCCACAACAAAAGGAAGTATAGAATATTTCAACTTGTATCATGTTTTTTTAAAAGTTGGAAGCAAGTAATTTATATTGAACCTAGTTTGATCGATTGACAAGTGATGATACCAAAACCTCAGGGTATGCTAATACTACGATAATAAGTCCAATATTGATCGTAGCACTAAAAAAACAAAGAAACAGAAAAATTATGACTTTATTAATTAATTTTTGTTGTTGTCGTTGTTAATAAATCAAAATGAAATAAAACTAGACAGCCATGACCTAAGCATGTGCAAAAACATGGCATGAATTGTCTTTGGCAATGAATGTTTGAATTACGTATACAACCGACCCTTCATTGAACTCTGTGCTCCAATGACAGATCAGCAAGCTTGGTACCTGTCAAATTTTCTCCTTTCCTGTTTCCTGTAATTAGATATGCTATGTGCTAGGCTCATCATCTTTTTGTGTTGAAAAGAATAAACAAATTCGTTACTGTAAAGTAACTAGTAGCTAAAGCTGTCAAATAAATGTAGTGGAGTAAAAAGTGCAATATTTCCCTCTGACATATGGAAAAAAATGGAAAAAGTAACATCCAGTTCCTGAGTAGATGTGCTTAGTTACACCACTGAATGCATCATTAAAAGCATTAAGATACTAACAATTCTATTTCAAACTATTCTTTTGTTTCAGTGGTCCAATGTCCAGTTGTACAACTAGACCAAAGCTGACAGGAGCGCAGGAGCCACACAAGAGATTTCTTGCAATCAAACGCTGCTTCCTTTAAAACTGATGGCTTCCTGTGCAAAAAACCTGTAAAGCAGTAACACGTTTCTATGATCAAATGATCTCTGTGAAATAAACGTTGTTACCCTCTGAATTGTGAGCTGACATCTTCATTCTTCTACACATTTTAACACCAAATTGCAGAACAAACGAGAAGTAACAGAAGAAATTGTGGACCAGAAAAGATTTTATTAACTCGTCACTGACTACATCAGAAAGATACAAAACCTCAACAAAAGTGATCAAACACAACATCAATGGCTCACACTCATTCACCTTACAAATTAAGCAATAAGATTAAATTTTCTACACACACTCATTCCTTTATGTGATGTTACAAGAGGCTCAGAACTCATATTTACAAGTCAGTGTTCTTATTTCACAATGATAAATCAAAAATCCACCTATTCAAGTCCAAATAAGGTATTTCCCAGGTGTCTCTCTTGTCACTAAAGATGATGAGCACACCCTGTTGTTTGAATCTGTCCACTGCAGTGTATGGTGGAGTCAAAAATTACAGGATGAGGTTGGCAATATTCAATATTTCTTCTTATTGTCAACAAATCCCATGAAAAGACAAAAACCAACAAGAAATCGATTCTATTATATCCCAGAGACCTCCATTGTTGTCCAAAACTATTAAAAACACATCAGTGACAATGTTCCTAAGCACAGTTTCCACTACTTTTCAGAACATGACAGTATTTTGAGTTTGTTACAGGTCAAGTAACTGAATTAAGCCTTATTCTGAATCAAGCAGTTTCTAGTTTGGACAAATGGAATATCCTGGTATTATTCAAGTTTTAGGAGCATTCTTTGCACATGTATGAGGGACATTCAGACTATGTGTCTCAAATGGTGTTTTTACCACAGTTTGCAAGGCTGGGGCAGAGATACATGCACAAAATAAAAACCCAGAGGAGAAACACATCCAGTTTTAAACATCATGAAAGACTTGTCAAAAGGTTTTGGATAAATGCAAATATTGCAAAGCTGACCTTTTCAAGAAGGTGGTTGAGAGAATGAAACAGAAGACTCGCACGGTCCACCACCAGTAGAAAACTGAAAAAAATCCTACTTTGATGCAACGGAGAAAATGGTTCAAGCAACTCCAGCTGTTGGACTATTCATTATTCATATTCATATAAACAATTTAGGAGGAATATTGTCTTTTTTGGAATAAGGACAACAACAGGAATATTTTGTGCATATAAACAGTCATTGAGCCTCACTGCTGTGCTGGGAGATGTTCTTTTATTACATTGAACATTTATTTGAGTTTGAGTTTTGTTTGATTTGACTTTTCCTGCTGTAAATACTGACAATTGAAATAAATGTGTATTAATCCACAGCTGAAAACAGTGCCCAACAGATGTACTATTTGCTCCTGTTTGAAGAACATTTGCCAACAACTATAGTGCTGTTTTAGGCAATTATTTAGTATTGGAAAGAAAATCTATAATTCAAGATTACATTCAGTAGGAACCAATGGGCTAACAGGGCAGGGATGTCAGACAGTATTCACAGAAGGAACTAGAGCTTGCCCGGATACCATTTTGGGCTTAAAAGCTTCAGTGACAATTCACGTGAATATTCGAAGCTTCGGAGGAGAGAGTAACAGCCAGCTGAGTTCAAATAGCGAGTTGGAGCCATAGACGGTATATTACACAGGTTGAAATCCTATTTAATATATGATCTATGGTTGAAGTGAGTTGTTTCCCCCTACCAGCTCCTCCCCAGACATGAAGAAGCTCCTAAAAAGAAAAAGCCAACTGCTCTGAAAATACACACTCTGGAGAGTGACTGCCTGTTGATGATTTCTTACGAGTCATAAACAGACACTTATTCAAAGTGTCGGTCCAGAATGGCATTTTCAAAGGACACCATGGTTTTAAGGTCACGAATCAATTTGATTTTTGATTTAACATTTTTTTTAAACTACTGACAGCTATGACATTGCTTGACCCATGGAGTCTTGATTTATGACGATCAACAGATCATCGGCTTTATGCCCTGATAACTGTATTTACATTTTCAAATTCTTCTTTTGAAAAGATCTACATGCTATCAAGTGTGATATAATAGGCAATAAGCTATGCTGTGTTGTCTTTGATGGTGTTTGATGTGATTTCTTTGGACTTACACCAGACACCACAAGTAAGCGAGAGTGGATAGGGAAAAAAAATTCTTGGACAATCACCAATTCTGCCCTTTTTGATTTGATTATTGAAAATCGACAGCTCATTACAATCAATTTACAATTTAATACTGATTTTTTAATTGTGACACCCTTTTTTGATTACCATGAACAACAGTGGAAGATGTGAAGCATTCAAGACATCCCTAAAAGCAACTAAGCTCATTGTTGGCTTTGGCCTTTTCACAGGATTTGTTGGGGAAATAAAGGAAAAACATGAAATAACATAAGTCGGAGTTGTGTGCAAAGTTCGCTCAGTCCTCCTCCTTTTCTATATAAGTTTTACAGGCCGAGCGTGCCATCTGTCTCGCCATGTACCTGTCTCTCGCCGAACTCACAGTCTGATCCGTGCTGCGCTTAGCAAACTTGTTTGCCTTCTCCTCCGCTTCCTCCTTCTCCTCGCCTTCCCGTTTTTGTTCATCTTCCTTTTCCTTTTGGTGTTCCTTCTTTTCTGGATCTTTCTCTTCCCGCTTCACTGCCTTCTCCTTCTCTGGTTCCTTCCTCCTCTCCTTCTCTTCTTCCCGATCTTTGTCCTTCCTCTTGTCCTCATCTGAATTCCTCCTCTTCTCTCTTTCTCCATTCTTATGCCTCTCTCTTTCTTTAGGGCTCCTGTCCCTCTTCCCATGCCTGTCTTCCCTCTCTGTGTCCCCTCTGCCTCTGCTTCTGTCATCGTCTCTCCCTCGGTCTCTGTCTCTATCTCTGTCCCTATCTTTCCTTCTATCCCTGTCATCTCTCCTCCCTCCATGTCTGTCATCCCTTTCCCTTCCCCTGTTTCGGTCTCGGTCTCTGTCTCTGTCTCTTTCTCTTCTCTGTCCCTCCCTCTGTCTCTGTCTTGATCTCTGTGACTCTTCTTGTGTCTGTCTCTCTCCCTCTCTTTCTCCTTCTCATCTCCGCTGCCTGATGAAGGCGACCTCTGTCTGTACTGCCGCTTTGAGTGTGCCGAGCCTGCCGCAGGCTTGGTAAACCCAGACTTCTGCTCTTGCCCTTCCTCATTGTCGCTGCATGAACTTGGGAAATGATCATGGGATGTAGATAAGAGAACAGGCGAAGTTCTCTCTGTGTCTTTTGAAACCTTTGAGGGTTGAGATCTGTGGAAGCGGGAACAGAAAAATACAATTAAAGGCTCAGAATAGTAGTGTCTGCGTTTGTTGTGTCTATGGGTGAGATAGAGATGTTGAGCTTCAACTGACTTGTTTGCTGAGCGATCGGGTATCGCCTCCTCTCCCACAGTCTGATTCAGCAGGTGCCGGTAAAAGCCACTCAAGTCTTTTTGTTTCTTCACATCCAAAGCAGCTAAGTGAAACAAAAATAATTCAAACAAATCATTTACATTGTTTCACATACAGTTGCTTATTTTCCACACATCACATGGTTGTACAACCCCAACTGCAAAATGATTTGCATGGTAGAGTTTTAACTTGCACTTTCCAAGTCTTTTGTTGCACCTACATGTTGCACCTCCCAATAGCCCAATAGTTTGGAATGTGTTGCCAACATTAAATAAACCGAATAAACCCTTTAAGTCTGTCTCGTCAAGTCATTCTTTGTGTGCCCTCAGGAAAGAATTAAAGAAATCAAGTTAATCTATCTTCCTGAACTTTTTCTGCTTTCAGTGAAATATCTGAAAGACAATTAGGCTATTTTAAATGTTTATTTGTTGTTTGAAACATTGTTCAAAGTTTATTTGTTGTTTGAAACATCTGGAGTTCAAAGTCTCACTAGAGCATTTACTGTGCGACTGTATATCATACACTGCAAAAATACTACCTTTCAAAGTAAAAGCGTACTTTTGGAGGCCAAGACTTCTATTAATTACAAATAATGAAATCATTAAATGAAACTGAAACTTCTTTTGGCATTTGTGTGAACATGATGTACAACAAAATCAAACAATATTTAAAAATGTCCACAGTCAAACAATAAAACCTTTTTGGATTAAAAATAATAGAATGATGTATAGATAAGACTAGTGTTCACATAGCGACGTTATTTATTGAAAATGAACATCTGTGGACACAACGTTCAGCTTTAAATAACAATGTTGTTGAGCTTAAATTCACTTGTATAGTCAGTGTAATATTAAAATAGTCTTGTAGTGAATGTTCACTGCTTCTTTTAAATCTTCTCTTCATGCAGTCTAAAAATAGTTGTAATGTATCTAACCTTCCATCTCTGCCTCCCGCTTCTCCCTCTCCTGTTCCTCCTTCTGCTCCTGCAGCTTTTGCTTGTAGGCAGAGGTAACATAAGCCTCTTTATCGGCAAACTGCTCTCCCTCTGCCTCCCTTTCCTTCTGGATCTTCCTCTCTTCCCTTCGTTCTTGTTCTTTCTTTCGGTCCTCGACTGCTTTCATTAACTGGTGGATATACTTTGGCTGTAATAAAGAGAAACGGACAACAAATAATTAAGTTAATGTTCATGAGGAGGTTCTAGCTCACTCTTTCCTTATTCTTTACGAGTAAAATGTCAGAATTCAATATAAATAAAACAGCAGCATGAAGTACAGGGAGTCACTGTTAATTGAACCATCTTTCTAACCTTTAGATCACTCTGAAATCCTAGTGGTGACAAATGCAGCAATACAAGAGCTCAACATAAGCAAGATTACCCTTTTGTCAGTGCCATGAAGAATTTTTTTGTTGCTCTCAAGTCTCTGGTTTTGAATGTCATCGTACACAGCGTCGTAGTCATATACAGTGCTGTCCTGTTCCAGGGCCTTCTGCATCTCCAAACGTGTCTTTGGACAGAGAGAAACAAAAACAAAGACCAGAGAAATGTAAACCACAGATAAATAACTATGTTTGTACATAAAGTTTCTTTTTAATCCTTCCTCTCACCTGCTTCATCATCTTCTTTTTGACAGCTTCTCTCTGCAGACTCTCTCCAACTGAGGTCTGAGAAACAAAACATATTCAGAATATTTTGACAGAAATCTGCTAAAATGCCAGCTGATGCCTGGATAGTTTTTACAGAAATCTGTTTTAGTCTAACAGTGTGAACACTTGTAAGATGTGCATGCAGTGATTGGTGAATGACAGATTATATTGCTTTTCTGATAACAAATCCAAAAGTTTACCCACCTCATCATCTGAGTCATCCCCAAACACTGAGGGTTTCTGTAGGATCGCTGTCTTTGATGCTCCTTTCTTCTGTGGCAAAATCAGCCCATACCTGAGGACAATCAAACAAGGCTTCTTAAATCCTGTCCAACAAAATCATCTGTACATACCAGGGATGCATGATTGGGTGGGGATGGGGGTGGTGAGGGGATTGATTCTTTCATGCATTACAATTCTCTCTGAAAGATTAAGAATCAATGCAGAAAAGACTATCAGAAATTTAAAACCCAGTTCTCAACATTATGATTGCCTGCAACAATTTTGTAAAGCCAGGCTGTTTGTTTCTTATACAGCTGAAACAACTGGATGGTAAAACCTCATAAATGTAAACGTGTGACTTGTTTGAGTTGTACACGACGCTACTTCTTGACTTTTGGTGAGGTGAGGATAGCTGAATGTAAGCAAATGCAAATGGATACAATCCACTGGCCCCATCTGGCTTAAAAACTAGCATATGGAAGCATTTTCAGATGTTATGAAGTTGAAGGTAAAAGAGACCTGGACAAGAGCCACAGTGTATGCAAGTTGTGTCTAACTAAACTAATTATGGATCACAAAAAAAAAGTCACACAATTAGAAAACATAAATCATGTAGAAATAAAAAAAAAAAACATCAACATGTATCAGTTCAACTAAATTAAATTTGTAGCTGAAGAAAAGAGATTTGGCTCCTCCTCACAAGATGTTGAACAATCATGGCAAATAGCAACTTTGCCATTCATTTCAGACACCGCAGACATTCTTACACTGAGTGCACATCATTAAAGTGTTACTCTATTTTATATCAGCAGAAATGTTCATTTCAGGCTAATACGTATATTTACTTTTAAAAGACATCATCAGCTGATAGAGCTGATGTACTGACATTATCAGGCACCCATGGCACATAAATTTCACATGTAAAACCTTTATAAATTGTTGTTCATTAGGAAAAGTGTTATCTCTACTGGGACAAATACAAAGGACTTGCATCTCACACAAAAACTAGAGCAGCCATTTAAATGAACAGCAAATGACCTTAAAGCATGGTGTTTTGATTCATTTTATTGATGACTGTGTGGATAGTGATAAGGATTTTTCTTGAGCAATCAGAGACAAGCATTGCCGTGACTTTTTAATGAATAATCTTAAATGAAACGAGACAACGCAACGCCATTAGTGTCAAGCAGAAAACATGACTGTATGTCAGTGTTTCTCAATCCTGGTCCTCAGGCCCCCCTGCCCTGCATGTTTTAGATGTTTCCCTGCTACAACACATCTGATTCAAATGATCAGGTCATTATCAGGCTTCTGTGGAGGCTTGATGATGAGCTGATCATTTGAATCAGGTGTGTTGGAGCAGGGAAACACCTAAAACATGCAGGGCAGGGGGGCTGAGGACCAGGATTGAGAAGCACCGCTGTATGTCAACAATTTGCAAAGAGCTAACTTTAACTTTTTCCTGTGGCAAGAAACATGGTTTAAACGGATAGATTATGAAATAGGTGCTTCCTGCAAACATAAGGTTAAGCGCATTTTTTTTAAATAGTGCAATTAGTGTTGCGCCAAAAAGAGAAACAAATTAACTGCAATTGAAATGACTAACGTTTGCTATAAAAGTTTTATTAACTCTCTCTTACAGTGGCTCGTGGCTAAGGCAAAAAAAAATCGAAAGAAAATACAGCTGTGTTTCTGCTACAATGGAGAAATAGTTGGTCTGCACACAAGGCAGGTATTAAAAAGAGAACATCTGACGTATACAAATAAAAGGTAC
This sequence comes from Lutjanus argentimaculatus, assembly GCA_034769285.1. Taxonomy (NCBI): domain Eukaryota; kingdom Metazoa; phylum Chordata; class Actinopteri; order Lutjaniformes; family Lutjanidae; genus Lutjanus; species Lutjanus argentimaculatus. Next base: position 18,578,130 of record JAWZSL010000004.1, on the reverse strand, counting down.
CCTGGTTTTGTAAACATTAACAGGCTGATTTACAAACGAGGTTAGCATAACGTTAGCATATCGTTCACTAGCAGCAGGGGCAGCAATGAACGAACCACCGTTTTTTATAAATAATCCTAAACTGTAACACCACGGCTGCTACAACAAGTTAAGTTTTTAATTGCGACTACGACTGTAACCCCACATGAGTCGAAACAGTTGTTGTTTAACGTTAGTAACACGCTATCGTAATCGCGTTAGCATGTTTGCCACTCACTGTTTCGTAGGGACCGCCATCTTGCTCTGCTGCCTGTGAACGAACGCGACAGATTCGACACGATAGTTTAAATAATTCATAAATAATAAGTCCTGTTGCTATATTTCAGCCGCCTTGTGGATATATAAACCGCTCCATTGATCAATACTATTATATAAATACTATATTGGTAGTTATAGAATTAAAGTTAAATTAAATGTGGGTTTATGTTTATCAACCTGTAGCGAATGTGTGGACCTCTATTAGCAGACAGATGTGCCCGCCGGTACCAGTAGATGGCGGCATTGCCCCAAAGTGTAACTCATTGATCAATCTATCATGATGATTAATCCAGGCAACGATCGGGTCCCGTTCAAGCAAACTTCAATAATAAAAAATAACCCAGAGAAATAAAAGTCAAAACGTTTCTCCAGATTGTGAAACATCCGTTTGCTGGAGGAGGTTACACACAATGAAACAGGCGAACTAAACTTTGAAGAAATGGAGGGTAACAATTTATTTGGGCACAAATTAATAAAATTTATATAGTAAGATTTATATGGTACAAAAGCAACACTGTACCATAATGTTAAGGAATGAAAAGGGAAGTTATTGTTCAAAATACAAATTCAATTACTTTTAATTTACTTATGGAAAATATCTTGTTTCACTAGTTTAACATTTGTGTCATTTGAAATGAAAACAAACAGACAAAGAAACAAACAAAAAACATTAAAAATGAACTCATTTCATATGTATATTTGTCCAGATGCTAACCTCAGACAACACTGTGGAACAGCCGGATTGAATGTGTTGCGGAGTGTCAGCATTTTTCAGCAAACTTTACATTAACAATCTACCAAATCAAGCTATCACAGTCCCCCTCAAAACAAAACATACTGAGTCACAATTCAGTGTTTGATCATTTGTGTTAACTTTAAATGCTTGTTTTCAGTTTCCTGATGTGTGTCTTTCCTGCATACAGTATACTGCCACCATTTGTTGTGCTGCTGCCATCTTTGGCTCACTGCTTATGAGTTAAAAATAAAAAAAAAAAAAAGTTATCAATGCATTTTAAACCCTATGTTATATTGGTTGAACAGTATATAAACCTAAATACACAATACCAAAAATGCCATGATGGGAACCCATACTGGTACAGTGTTACTTCAAGGCAACATTTACAATTTAACAGTTTTCCATGACTTAATTGTCAAATAAAATACATTAAACAATTAAAATTAAATTCGACTCATCTACTAATCTGAATCAATTTTTTTTCTATATTGTAAAATGACAGTAAAAGACATTTTTTTCCATTTTCCATTTTTGTGGAGAGAAAGAAATGATGAACAATGTGAAGAAAGCTGCAAAAAGGGGATTCAACATGAGAGTCATGTGACAAATTCAAATTATAAAGCTTTTCAAATGTGTATTGTTTTATTGAGCCTGTTAATTCACACCATGTGTGTATTATAATAATAATAATTTAACTATTAACTGTAACAAGGGAATTTGTGAGATAAGTTTCTCTTTTTTTTCTTGGTTTGTGACCCCTTAAAACCAATCATGACTATTTGGTACTCCAAATTTGAACAGTCTAATTTGGATAATGTTTATAGACTCGATGAGGGAAAAACAAAACAAAAATGAAATATATACATCATTTGTGTAGCAGAATTTAGATTTTCATTCCTTTCCAGGTGATCACCTCGTGTCCCTTGAAGTTAATCTCCTGAGCCATTGAAGGGTCCTGACCTCCAGGTGGGGAACATCTATACTGTATATGTATCACCACAATGAGCAGAAACGAAAACTCACAATAGATCTATGTTTACTCTATTCCTGTGACCACACTTTATGTAGCAGCAAAGTGCTATACCAAAGATGATAGAGGATGTAATGGATGTATTATTGAGAATAATTACAACGAGCAGACAGGGGCCCATCGCTTTGCAGGAAGTCAATGACATGAGTGCTTCTCTAAAAGATAACTGTGATGAAAGGTGCAAGTGAGGCTGCTATTCTTACTAGAGAGCAAACCAAGACTGACAGTCCGTGGCTACTGTCTGTCATTTATTATGTTCGCTGCTGTCAGCTGCTCTGCTCTAAACCTGTTGCCGTAAGTCATTCTCTTAAATCAGATCAGAGAGCACATGGCTCACCTGTGATTAAAGCTGCAGCTTTGCGTTTCCACTGCTTCCTCTGAGTGACTCTAAATCCAAACACCATTATCTCTGTCGTAATCTCCATCTCATCTCATCTCTGGCCTCACTGCTGATAATCCCTCTGGTACAAACAGAGCGACCAAAGCTGCCTGATGGATGAGGATGGATGGATGCAGTGATGGACAGATATTAAAGATGGTGAAGTTGGTGAAAAATGTGAATAGACTGAACAAATACCTTTTTGGTGTCAATAACTGGGAGGTTCTTTGTGTAATGATGCAGAAATGAAACACTTTAGATGAAAACAAGCAATACTGTGAATTATTTGCATTATTGTGTACTGTTTTAGCCTGGCTCCAGACGTCTGAATCGCCACCCACATCTGTAATTTTTGTCAATTCAGTCTGATTATTAGGCTAGTATGTGTAGGAGGAAATGGGAGAGAAACCAGGTTGTACACCCGCTGTAATGATAGTGGTAGCACCAGTACTGTGCATCTGTGCATACCTGCACGCTTCAGTATCTAGGATGTGTGTTTGCATGTACTGATGACACACACTTCACATCTGAGTGTGTGGTTTATGACAGGCTATGGTTGCTGCTGCTATCCCAGATCTGTGCCCTCAGGCAGTGAAGATAACAGTGTAGCAGTACAGGTTCAGACAGGCAGACTACACCTCAAGAGTCACGAAATATCACCTGACGTTTCCCCCTGGTCAGTACTGCACTTCACTGAAACTCATGTGTGCACAAAGGAACCTATGACTCCTGGCTTGATAATCCTCAGGAGGTCAGGCCTCTACTCTTTTCTGAAGATCCAAGTTGGAGCTCTACAGGTTTAGACTAACTGTCTAAAACCAATCTATGAAAATAAAATCATGCACACTCTAAATGGATATTCTACAGTAAACCAACACTCACACCTGGGAGATTTAATCATGTGACTCAAGCCTGAATTGGTTTTATTCACTTGTGACTGGGTTGCACCAACAAAGATTAATTCAATCTATGATTAGCTCTGATCAGAGTTCAGCAAAATTAGGTTTAAAATGAATAAATTCAAATTTAAAATTAAGCAGACATCTGTTGCACAGTTCAAAACTATTCCAGTTTAGTAAATCAAAGTTTATTGGTGTAAACCAAAATTAAATAAGAGTTTAACCAATGGAGATGCTTACTTACCCAAATTAAAATAAATAAAAATAGATTTGAGTGCTGCTAAATGAAAGGAAATAGAGACACATCATAAAACTCAGTTGGGTTGAGTGTGTCCCTTAACATTCTTTGAGGAAAATGGTTATTTTGCTCAGTCCATCTCAATAAGTTTAACCTCCTCAAGTATACGTTTTAAGTTAATACTGGATAACATTTTAAATTGTTTAAATTTTAAAGTTTTGGTGCAATAGAATTAAATTTAATCTATGTTTTGAGTAAAGTGACTTGAGATTTAACTAATTCTTTAAAAAAAAGTACTTTATAAGCTTACAAAAAAACAAAAAACAAAAAAAACCCTTGAATTGATTTGACTTGAATTGATTTGTGTCACATCTCAAGATTTCCCTTGGGATAAATAAAATTCTATTTTATCAACAGTGTGCATAATAATAATTTGTAAAGATGTGCAATTTATGCAAAATCCTGTCTTTTAATAATAATAATTTAAGAATAATAATAAGGCATTATGTAAAGGGGCACTCAACCAATTTTACACATCAGTTTACTCGTCATGAAGACTACCACTCAGCTTGAAAAAAGCTGTGTAGTGTTTTCTGTCTTTTAAACCAGGTTTTGTCTTTAGAAACGCAGGGACTTCAATACCAATGAGTTGTGACTTTTGTCTTGGAAATACTTGAAAGCTTCCTCCAAGCCCCAAAGATGAAGAAGTGTGCTGTTTAAAACGTGCTAAAACAATTCATTTTTCTTAATTTCTTGAATCCACTAACAGTACATTTTTGGGAAGTTGGAACAAGTAATAAGGCTGGCCATATTGACTGGCTGTAATTTAATAGTGATACTGGTTTAATCACTGATTGGCTATAGAGTCCGACTAATTTATTGGTTGGCTGATACTGGCCTATCACAGCTTTATCGGTCAATATTGGTATTGCCATATGCGTATGTTGCCCAATATGCACCAATATGGAAACTTTTTTTTAACAGAGCATAATGCAGATTCTTTTTATTTGTTAGCTTTATAGGCAGTATTTTATGTATATTTGAATGTTTTTCTTTAACTAAGTTTAATATATACACATATTTAGTTCCATTTGTGCTTTTTTATTTATAATTATTTGTAATTACTAAAAATATCAGTGAAAGTTAACTATTTCAGTGTCCTGATGTCATGACATCCATCACCATCCCCATCCTAACATATCCGTTCACAACTGTTTGATTAGTACATTTGAGGGATCATTACAAAAAAATATGTAGTATGTATATATTCCATATTCTGTATAAAGAATATTGGTCAGTTTTTTACTCCCTAATATTGGCATCGGCCTAAAATATCCTGGCCCTTGCCAGGCCCTGACAAAAGTTTATCTTCAATCCCAAGATAAAATAAAATAAAATAAAAAAATATATTCAGAGTAGGTTCCTGAAAACAAAATCCACCCATATTGAGGGTCAGTGGTCTAATGCGCATCTATTGTGGTTGTTCTTAACATAAAAGAAAAAAGTTTGGGATCCCCTTGTATAGAGACTTTAAGGCATACATTTTACGAATGTAATTGTAGGTTGACGATGGGTGGGCATCCTTTATTATAATTCACCACTAAATCAGAACAGCATGGTTGTTGTTTGACTGACAACTAACAACTGCTTTGTTTACCTCCAGCACGCTAACGGTTAATCGGGATTGACAAGCTAAGGCTAGTTGCGCATGCGCAGGAGGCGCTGACAGAGGAAACAGCCGGGGAGCAGTCAAATAGTCTACGACCAGAGAGAGAGCGAGAGGAAAAAACGAGAGAGGGTCGACTACCCGGGGTTCAACTGGGGTTTCTCCCCCACAAAAAAACAAGTATGCTCGTCTGGTCGCTGTCGCTTCCTCTCAGGTGTCCGCTTCCCGGTCGCTGAATGGCGCTGGTTACCGTGCAGCGTTCACCGACCCCCAGCACCAGCTCCAGCCCCTGCGTTTCGGTAAGTGAGAGCCGCCTTTATTCAACACCTCTTCCACCACCGTCGCTACCACCACAACCAACAGCAGCAGCGAACCCAAAATCTCTCTGCAATCGACGGCGATTTGTGGCTTCATTTCCGCTGTCTTTTTTTGTCGGCTGCTGACTGTCATAAAGTGCCTTGCCTTTGTGCTGCTGCGCATGCGTGAAATCTAACCGCTCATCATTTTCAGTTCTAGTATCAGTCTTACTGGCTGCTGAAGTTAACCCGCTCTAAATGTTAACTCTGTTGTTTTGAACGGACACGACGGTTAGCAACGTTAGCTCGTGAGCAAAGGGACTGTTTCCCCCTTCTGTTTTTATTGTCCTCTGTTGACATGGTTCCTGTATGCACGTTTCCGCCAGTTCAAAGGTTCAACTGGGAGTTAGTCACAAACTGTCCAAGATAACACAAACTCCATCTTTCATCGATAGTGTGGAGACGTTTGTTAGCCTGTGTGTCAGAAAATTATATTACCGGCTCTGTACCGGTTTTTACTTGCAGAGTTGTTAGTTGAGCTACCTACCATAGTTCACTCACGCACTTCCGCTCGTAATAAGCGCCTCGTGACACGCATGAATGCGGGATTTACGCCTGCATTACTGTTGTGTGCTGTTTTGGTATGTAAACAAGGTTGTGGACGTGTGTCTTTGTCTCTGTCTCTGCTTGTCTGTCCTTCCTCAGTCCTGTCCGCATGTTTCTCTACCTGTCTGCCCCCCTTCTTCCTGTCTGTTTTCTATGTGTGTGTATGTATGTGTGTGTGTGCAGAACAGAAGCAGACAACCTCACCAGACAGTCAGGAATAGACTGAGGAAGTAATATACAAGTATATGCACGTAGTCTGTTTCCCATTCAAATGTTGTGTCACACCACTTCATACACTCTTTCTGATACGTGTCTTCAGAAAATCTTTTTCTCTGTCAGAGTGGATCATCTGTTACTGTGTATAATGAATTACTAGTAACATAGATGAGTCGGTATGAAAATTAAATATTGCAGTTGTGGTGACCAAAATGATCAGGGTTATCTGTGTTATTGTTATTTTGTTCAAATGTGCTCAAAATGTTGAAGACACACTGAAATCATTTTTACCAAGTTTTATATAAAAATGTCCCGACTATTTTAAATGGCATCACATCCTTTGTGATTTGTGCCTGCATTTGGGAGACTGTGCTAACTTTAGCTGATGCTGGACAGTATTTACCGTAAGTTTTTCAAAGCATGGTAGTCAAACACAGTTGTTACGACAGTTAAAATTTAAAATGGTAATACTAATTAAATAATAAGGATTTTTATTACAGTTTTTTGTGAAATCATTATTGTTTCATCCCTGACCAGGGAGCTATCAGGGATAGGCACTTATATTTGGAAGCTCTGGTGGCCAGAGTACATTTTTGGTGGCCCAAATGTAAATTTATATAAAAGCAATACAGAAAAGGTAATTAACCACAATTTAACACCGCCTTCCTGAACTGTAACACTTCTGTTGTCCGCTTTTGCCATGATTTGTAATGTGGTGTTTTTCCGTAAGGCATTCTATTTTAAAAAACAAGGTAAATGTCTTGCTAGGTGAGGAAACTGGTGGCACACACCATAGTACATCCTTTGACGTGTCATAGTCTAGCCACATAAACTTCTGCTTCCTTTCCTGCCTAAATTTTTGTTGCTGTTTTGTCGTTTCATTGTTCACCTTTTGTGTTTCTAGTTCTATAAAGATCACATTGGTAATTTGAATAGGCTTAGTAAGCTGATACGTCTGTAGCTAGCTGGCAGTGATTGCTGTTCACTGTTTTTGTAGAATGTTGATCTAAAAGATGTGAAGGAATCAGGATGTTGATGGAACTGTAATGCTGAGTTGACGAAGGCTTGCAGTATGCAGATAAAACTTGGTGGCCACAGGGGGCCACCTACATGGAATATTTGTTGGCCACAGAGTAACTTTTTATAGCCACAGGCCACCATCAGTCTCAAACCCTGGATGTGAGAGGTCCATGTGAATAAAATCCAATATCGAGGGTTAGGGTTAGGGTGACATTGATATTAATTGTGATATACTGTAATGTTTATAAATGAAATAACCAGATTGCTATCTCTGTTTTTGCTGATTGGAATTAAATATTAAATACCTGAAATATCAGGGTAAAAATACAATCAAAATCTAATGTTGTCATAAAGCAGTCTTGCTCATTGATTTACAACTTTTAGCCTAAATCACCCAAAGGATAGCTATCATGGTATAAGTGAGTGAACTAAACGCTACAGCAAAATCTTTGAGGTTTGACAAATTTATATCGCCTCACAGTATGTATCGGCATATTTCCCAACCCTACAGCAAAATCAAATTACTGGTTGGTGAAAACACACAAAGTAAATGAGGACTTCCTGGCTAGTTGGGCCCAGTAGAAGCCCAAAACACAAACGCAGTCAAGTCTTTTTTTCTTTTTCTTTTTCTTTTTTTTTTTTTTTTTTTACGAAGAATGTCAGTTACAATCTATATGTGGGTCTTGTGGCCTTGAAAGAGACCCTGTCCTTCACACCTATTGTGTTCTCAGAGCAAAACAGGTTCTGTGAGTACACATAATGATAACTGTCTTACTATGTACACACACATTTCAAGAAATTTGTTCTGACTGTCATCCAAAACCACTCAAAACACATACAAGAATAGATGAAAGAAGGTTTTTTTTTTTAAAAATCATTAACATTGAACTATAGGTATAGTTAGTTTCTATCCTTTCACTGATCATACATGTTAGAGATGTGCTAGTGAGCTGGGGAGTCTTTCATCATGACAACAGTATGAGCCGTAAAAGAAGAGGAAGCAGATATGCATATGTGTAATTTGGCAAGGTGAGGCAGGCAGGGGTGGTGAAGAAGTACGTGTCTACTGGTGGAAATATGCTTTCAAGTTGCAACCCGCACACACATGCAGTGATAACGCATTGCGCAGACACATGTCTGGTTTCCTGCGTCTTACTGTCATGTGATGTGTATATGACGTCTTATGTAAAGTCTCTCATGAGATGCCTGCTAGCTGTTTTTTTTTCTTCACCATCTCTACTTGAACCATATGTTGAATCTGTCCAGGCTCACTGTTGTGTGTCTGCTTCATAATAAGGGTGTTTGTAGGGAAAACACACATTCATTTGGCCTTTACTAGTTTTAACTTGATGACTCTAGATGCTGTAACTTGTGGCTCTCAATGCAGCACAGACTTGTCTCCATCCCTGCAGATCCCTGCCCAGCCTGCACACTCCGGCTACACATTTCCATAAGCTTTGGAAAAATCTTCTCACATTTTCATATATGCAAAATCTCTGTGTTGTCCAATCTAAACACAGGCCGGATGATATGTCAAAGTGTAGGACACAGTGGCCCAGAACAACAGCTGAAACTTTACATATACAATCAGGTGCTTTGTGTTTATTTGAAATTGGCTCATTACAATCTTAATTCACCGCAGTGTGCAGCCAAACACAGTATAACTAAGGCATTGAAATCTTATCTCCAAAAGACCTGCCAAATAAAATATTTTGCTTCACTAAGTACTTGGTGGGTTTTAATATCATGGATATACATGGACTTGGATGTGCAGCGTCACAGTAAGGTATTGAATAGGGCTGGGACATATGGCCAAAATCTTCTAGAAAGGTATATGTAATTTTATATCATGGTATATATATCACTACTCAGTAATTATTTTGTAAATTCAAGCAGCCTATGAAAATTTAAAATAACCATACTGTACATTATCACATTTGATCATGTTCCGCTTGCTTTTGGGACTTCCATAAAAACAAAAATGACTGAGTCAACACAAACAAAAAGAAGATTTAAGGTTCCAAACAATAATGTCATGAGTTACAGGTTTTAAGGTTAACTGATGTAAATAAATACCAGCCTGTTTGGGATGCTTCCTGCTCTGTATTTATAATTTCTTGTTTTCTTGTCACTCTCTTCTTCTATGGTGATTGGCAAACCAGTTTAGAGGTGCAGAAGTCCACCAACTGTCACTCTCACATCATGTGAGAATATAGAATATCATGTGATTACAGTATTGCCAAATATCTACCGGTGGACACATTTCTACTGTTGCATGGTTGTTGATTTTAAAAAAATAAAAACAGTTTATAGATAGAGTTGTTCTGATACAATGCAAGTATTAAAAATGCCTCCAGTACTGCCTAAAATGCTGGATTGTGTATTGGTGAGTATGTGAATCTATCCATCGATCAGATATCGCATAATTTATTAGCCCCAGAATGGGGTCGTGCAAGGCCAGTTTTTAAACCTGAGCCTTTCAACAATGATACCAATCATATCACATCCATACAGGGTTAGTAGTATACAACTGTTAAATATAACTAAATCAATAGATAAATGAATATATACTTTTATCTTTAAAATGAACAGGTATCTGATTGGTACTGGCTGATACTCAAAGTTCAGGATTCCTAATCGGTGTCGGGAAGGAAAAAATGGTATCAGAACATCTGTTTTTATAGACACATTGTTTCCAGTGTCACATACTTCACACGAGGTGTTCAACAATCCACAAGATCTGTTTTAAATATCTATTGTGGTGTTGAGTCCAAGAGCTTACAGTGGAGACCTGCTTTGGATAAAGGACGACCTTGTCGCATCACACATTTTACATCGAACTGGATCTGCACAAGTGTCACAGGACCTGGCAATAAATTCTGGTATCCAGACTCGTCCCTACTCTGCTTCAACAATAATTAGACCAAAACTTACCAGTTCTTTGAAATGAAATGTATGCACTGCACACACTTTGCATCAGCTCCATCAAACTGCATTCAGAGATAATAAAAAAAATACTTATATGATTTTTTTTCATCCATATCATTCAGTGTCAGTCAGAACAAACACATTGAGGCAGCCCTGCACAAGTTCATCTTTTTGTGTCATTGTTGCCTGTCATCATCCTGTAATCCACTTCTTCCTTTTATGAAGCTGTTAATGGTTTTGTAACGTTGTTAAGGCCAGTTAAGCCTACATACAGTGTAAACAAGATAAGTACCAGGCACTCCAAGATGAGTGCCAGGTGTTAATCTGCCTCTAATCCGTCAGCCTCTCATTTAGTAAAGCTTCATATTCTGCAATGTGCTGATTGGATGGGATTTTGGATTTTTCTCTTATTCCCTCTTCCTCATATCGCCGCTTGTTTTTGTGTGTGAATATGTTATTCTCTGACCAGCCACACCTTAAAAACAGACTGAGATCATTTTCCTGGAGAGTGTGCAAATTGAGTTGTAGCTCCACTCTGCTCTCCCTCCTGTCTCTCTGCAGCTGCACTGCTCAACACTGAGTTCATAGGATGCTACTTGCACTTTCATGTGTTTGTGCATGTAAATATGTAAATATATAATAATAATATAAGCTACTCTTTGTTTTACACAACATAAGACAGTGGGACATAATTCATTATTTAGTCACGCTACTTGTTCGGTTTAAGTGTAGACTTTTTTACTGTTGCTAGAACATTTTTATTTTTTTATGCTCTCTATGAATTGAAGGTGGGCTTGGCTTAATACTACGACTCTAGAAAAGTTATAGTCTTTTACAGAGCATCACAAAATGTATCAAATGCTGCAAGACCAAAATGATGCTTTATAATCGCAATTAGAAGTTTAGATAGATAGACAGATAGATAGATAGATAGTACCTTATTGATCCCAAACTGGGAAATTCTTGTGTTACAGCAGCTGTCATCAGACAGACAGAAAAACAGGTCAAAAGTAAAAAATAAAATATATAGAAAATAGCCATGTATACATAAAGATTATAAATTTAAAAAGTATTATTCAAAGATCGCAGTCTTTATCAACATTACTAATACTTTTTGCATTTCACTGTATACAATATCCACTATAGAGCTGGACAGTGAGGTTCCAGAAGTGAAAATACCGTTCATATTCTGAATATAGGATTTAGATTATTAGCCATAAAGTCTTGATTATCCAAGTTAGACTTACCACGAGCAATGAGAAGTACCCACAGTCCTAAAGTGTAACAGCGACATCTCACTTGATTGTTGGAGGTTATGGTTACAATGGAAATGTTTACTGCACCCACAAATGTGTAGTTCTGTTTATACTTCTACAATTCATGTTAGCTATAATTAGCTAACCTTAAACCTCTTTATATAAGGAAATGTCAGTGGAGTGAATGAATGGGAAATTCACTTCCGGACCCAGAGACAGAGAAAACGTGGGTGGTCACTGTTGAACCCTATATCAAAAAGGGTTAAAAAGAAGGTATAAGAGAAAAGTATTCACATTGCTCATAAGGGCTTGTCTGTTATCTTTTAACAAAATAATGTTGCATGAGGAAGAGTGCTACAGTAATTAGGTGATCTAAATGATTTATATTAAAAAAAAATTATTGTAGGCATTAACTAGAACCAGAAATAACTGCTACAAACAATATAATTGTAATTTTAAGATCATTTTGTGCCTCCGATACAGGCCTGATGATACTATAACATAATAATGCAAGCACACAGTGATGAAAGCACAGAAGCTGTGTAACCAGAAATGACAGCAAAGTCATTTTTCTGTTCATTTGGTTTAGGAACCATGAAAAATGCTTAGGTGCTGCACCCATTTCTTAAAATTAAAAACTTGACTGTAAACTCAGGTAAACAAAACAGACAATATTGTACAATCCATAGGTATTACCTCTATAATTTTTGCTGACCTTGATGAGTCGATAACTTATTACGACAGGCCTAGCATCAGCATCAAAATAATGTTACGTTGATTTTATATTATGTTTTGTCTCTAACTCCAACCTCAGTTGTTGACCGTCCAATACTGCAGTCTACTTAAACATTAGTGAATGTAATAATTTTCTCATTTTGTCTCCTTAGGAGTCCGGTAGTGGGGAGGATGATCGCCGCTCTCAGCCGAGGAGGTAAGACCATGAGATATTGACAGATGCTGTGCAGCATCATCTGCTCTATCTCAGACAAATCTTGATAGTCTTTCCATTTTGTGACTTAAACAAAAACCTTTCTTATACCTGACATCATAAACCAGGAGTGTGGCTCACAGTGGCATTATACCACAAACGTGTTGCGAAGTTGAGTGGCTAAAGAGACAACAAGAGCACAGCTACTGGAGTGTCTGAACAGAAGGCTTGTTGTGTTGCTGCCCCTGACCTCTGACCTGACATGACTCGACCTAGAGGAACTGGGAGAAAATAGATTATATGTGAAGAAGCACTTGCTGTATAATCATTAAATGTGTCTGACCCTGCAGGACTTCCTTCCTTTACTGACACAAAGAGCTGCTGTGCTATTGTTGTGCTACTGTGGTGACACAATCTTGTGCTGTCCCTTGTTGCCTCAGGCATTGAACTGGATTTGGGAATCTGGTTTATCCTGTTTCGCTCAGCCACATTCACAACTGGTTTTACTCCACCAGCGATCAGCATTTTCCTGACTGACTGCTGTGTTTATGTATTTTAGATACCAGTGAGTGAATCTGTGTTTCAGAAACACTCTTACTCTCCCTTTCATTTTATTTGGCCCTTGAGTATATAATTCAATTCTGATATCCTCTCACGCATCAGATGAATAACTGCAGTTCGCTAGCTGTCCATTAGAGGGCAGTATGCTCCCTGTGAGACAGGTTTGGGTATGTGGGTCAAAGGAGCTGCACTGCTGATACAGGGGCAGATCGGTAGCCCCTCCCAAAGTCAGTGCGCCTCTGTGTTTGTCTGGTCATTGGAGCTCTGTGCCATCCAACTGAGAGGGCTTTCTGTATTTGTGCAGCTGGGAGTGAAATCTATATTCACATACTGAGGCTGTGTGTGTGTGTGTGTGTGTGTGTGCATGTGTGCGTGTGTGCGTGTGTGCGTGTGTGTGCGTGTGTGTGCGTGTGCGTGTGTGTGTGTGTGTGTGTGTGTGTGTGTGTGTGTTGTGTGCACACACAGACATAGGTTAATGTGACATTTTTCAATGGAAATCAGATCTGCTCTGATACCGCTCCACCCAACTATGGAATCATGACCTTGTTACTTGTACAGACACTCTGTTACAATTTTTAAAGCAGAACATGCCAATATATGAATATCGAGTTCCTATTAAGGAGCTGAGCCTTGTCTTGATTTCAGATTAGCCTCAAATCTCTTTGAATAGCTTTTATAAAAGTGAAGAGTTGTGTATATATACTGGATTGTAGCAGGTTGAAGAGGCCAAAACATCAGTGTTGTTAGATGTTAAAAATAGTTCATTTACTATTTGTTGAACTGGCTGTCTGTCACGATTAGTTGGAATGATCATTTTTAACATCATATACATAAATTACAGTGATGTGACATTTGTTGAGGTCTGTGAACAAACATATTTTTCATCTGGTGAACAAGATTTGTTGACCATGGTATCGCTACAACACAGTATTTCATTACAATGCTTTATTGCCACACATTTTTCCTTTATCAAAACAATTGCAGCTTCTGTGATTTGGATATTGCACTTGGCAAGAATGTGATTTTAATAATAATTTGATTAATTGTGCAGCCCTAGTCTAGGGGCTTTGTCATGGGAGCATCACAAGAGAGGAACACATGTATCTTGTTCAATGAAATAGTCACATATTTCTTTTCTTCAATTGGCCTAATAACAAGATCACTGATTTCATATGTCATCCATTGGGATAAAGAAAGGCATTAATCAGCAGTATGAACAGAATCAGGGTCCAATGAAAATGTTTTTCCAGGAAAGTTGGTCAGAAATCTACTTGGCCAAAGTCAAATTTTATTTTCCCCTATACAAATAATTTATTAGTTATCAAAGCATTTCTTAATTGTCAAATAACGAAGATTAAAGTTAATTGTCATATTTAACCTAGAGTTGAAACATCTATAAAATGTCAGAAAATAGTTAAAAATGCCCATCTCAGTTTTTCAAAGTCCAAGTTGATGTCTTTAAATGTCTCATTTTGTCTAAAACCCAAAGATATACAGTTTAATATGATAATAAATGAAGAAAAGCAGGGAATCTCCATAGTTGAGAGGCTGAAAACAGCATTTTCTGCCATTGTGCATGAAAAGTTACTATGATTAATGCACTATCAAAATAGTTTAATTTTAGTACTTATCAATAATTCAATGACCGGTCCCTATTGTTGAGCTCTGCAGAGGACACTGTATTTGCTGAATCTATTATTATCACAAACTAACTACCATAACTGGCACAGGCTCATGTACTCCCACACATCATGACCTTTCTCACATATTAGGATAATAATCGTTGTAATTAAGTCTTGTAAAGTTACAGTGAAATGGGACTAAGATACTCTGTATTATGACGTGTTTCCTAGTGACACAGGATATGTGTGCAGAGTGGATGTGGCTTAGTAAATATAGCTTGTTATGGAGCTATGGAAAGATTCAGGGATGTGTTCACCTCCCCTGCCTTTCCCTCAGCCAAATTATTAAACCAGGAGGAGGGTGATAAGGGTTAACTTAATAAAGTAGACCTCAACTATGTAATTTGGAAATGTAAAGAAAGTTTTTGCCAGCTAAAATCTAAAAAAAACACATCTTCTATGCTATTGCTCTCCTAACTACTCCCACTAGCTAAGGGTCAAGTGCAGTTTTCTGAGATTCACAGGGTTAACTAGTTAGTTTGATTGGATACATTTATATATGCCACACCCAAGTTCAAGATTAGTCATTTGTATTTATTTTTATATTTTACAGGAAGAGAAAAAAAAGATTTTGTTATTAAAATAGTCTTAAGTGATTTTTTTTGACACGAATAAACAATGGACACAATTAGGATTACAACCTGATTTTACAAGTCCAGACTGCAGTGTAGTGTATTCACATCCCGATGGTCTCAGGTGTGTTGGCAAAGAGGCAAAAACGATTCAATGAAAGTGAGCTCAGCCCACACAGAGTCAATAGTTACAGTTACTGAATTAATGTTCAGCCCACCCTGCTGACGTCCGTGTCAGAAGCTGCAGCAGAGCTCATCTCTGTCACAGATACTTTCATTCAGGCTGGAATAAAGCTTTAGTGATGCAGGGCCTACTGCAGCGCTGCTGATTTAAGTCTGTGACGTCAGCCCAGCAGTGACATCAGCAAAAGCATTAACGTCACTGGAGGACCCACAGAGGAGAAATCAGAGGGAGACCGTGGAATTTATAATCACGCTTCAATTGAAGAGTACATCTGTCCTTTTGTAATCTACATAAATCTTTTTCAGTCACTCTGTTGTAATCTAATATATGTGGTCTGTTAGATAAGATGTCTGGCAGGTTGATTCAACTGTAAATAATCCTATTGATGTACTGTCAGTGTATAATAAGACTCAGCTGCACCTAGGATAGATGTGTGTGTGTGTGTGTGTGTGTGTATTGGTGGTGTTTTTGTGTGTGTACTTCCATAGCAAATATTGAATAGCCTTGGGTCCACTGTAATATATATGATGTTGTGATCACTAAGGAGACTGTCTGTGTTTGTATGTGGAGACGTAAGAGCAACAGAGGAGTGTCCGGTGTCTGTCTGCATGTAACAACTGTATCCTGACCTTCACTGCTTGTCATTGGACGGTGTGAATTTCAGCAGTCAAATGAGAGAACAGTAAGCTAGGTCAAACACCAAAAAAACGTGGGTTGCTGAGTCTCTGCACCACTGGGACTACCTGACCCATTAGCAGACCAAGAGCAGGATTATGGCCCATGACTGTTCTTAGCTACACCTAAATTTCTTAAACAGCAGATGTAACAAACTTGAATTGATGAGACCGATTTAAAGAAAGATGATAGGGTAGGCCTGGGGAATAAAATAGTAGTGATATAGACATGTCATTAATAGCAAGAGGAAAGTTGTTCAATAAAATGTTCAGTAATTTGACTTAAATGCATTAAATGCAAACCTCCATGAAAGCAATTAATTGAATACGCCCTGGCTCATTAACAGTCTGTCACATTCCTTGATAACTTAGCGTGCTACGAGTGGCACACAAACAGCCAATCATTTAACAGTGTGCTGTTTAGTTGCACCATCAATAATCATCATCAAGTAGTTAAATTCAGTGTTTGTTTTTTTGTCATTACAAAGTATCAATAAGGTGGCCTGGTAGCTCAGTTGGTAGAGCCCATGTACTGAGACCGTGAGTCCACTGCGGCGACTGTGGGTTCGATTCCCGCCTGGAGCCCTTTCCCGCATGTCTTCACTCCACTCTCTCTCCCCCTTGACTGCCTTCACTGCAGCTGTTGTATCCATTAAAGGCATAAAAAGCCCCGCCCCCAAAAGAAATATTTGTAAGTATTTTTCTATTAGACTGATTTACACTGAAAATAAAAATCATTGTGTTTTCGTCACCTTAGGATGAACCATTTATATCTGCAGAGGGAGCAGGTCCTCCTCCATAGAGACTGCCATGTTTCTGCCGTAGCCTACAGTGGACAAAGCAAACTCTGGCTCTAGATAGGGTCATTATAGGGCTGGGACAGTTTTCAGCGTGACTGTCCCTGACTGTTAACTGGCAAGTCGGTGTCACATGTCTGATTCTGCACCAGTCAAATTCCCACACATATTTCCTATGATGGTCACATCATGCGTGCAACGACACAGACAGTTACGCCACCGCCACAACAGCTCTGGTCGCTGCATCTCTACTGGGGTGCCAGTTAAATATGTGTTGGGATTCTTAAGTATTACAATCCTACAAGTTTTGTCCCACCCTTAGTCATTTCCATTTTTTGCAACTTCTGGGGCCACAGTAGGTTCTCCAACATGCTATGAATGGGAGGGTGTGGCAACATGTTTGCAATCTGCAAGCTCACCACTGCTAGATGCCACTCAATACTGGTCCTTTAAGTTATTAGTGTAACTGCTGTCTGCTGTAAACATTCATTTTGACCCTCAGCTGTATATCTGTCTGCTTGAACGTTTCCATTTGATGCTTTGACAGTATTGTTAGACCATCCAGAACTTTGACGTGGTAAACCACCAGTGACTCGGTGGACTAATGAATAAACAATTTTCTGCTTGTAAAGATCACTGAGAAGTGGTCAAAGCCTGAAACATCATGGACTTAATTGATTCACTTCATCATGCTGCTGACTCTCACCAGCTGATCAAGAGGACGGCATAAGTATACAAAAACACACACAGCTCATGCACATGAGCTGTATTACACAGGCCACAGATGAACCTAACAGAAAAACACCACTGCAGTTGTTGTTTATCCTGTGATATGAATTGGCGGTCAGGTGGTGACCACATATGTACCCTCAGTTTGTAATCCATCCCTGAAACCACGAGGGATCAACAAGCAGCAAGCCTAAGGTCAGGTTTCTCCTCAGTTCCTTCCTGATGTCTCCTTTTTGATTTCTCAATCCTTTTTCCGTTGTTGTGCTCTTGTTGGGTTGTTGTTGTTGTGGTGCTGCCGGAAGCAGCAACACATTAAGGTGTCAAGTGTCACTGTCTCTGGTGAGAATTTTCCCTAAAGACTACAGACAGAGTTGGTTGCACAACTTCGTAAGCCTTCCTCCAGCAGCAGGGGTCTGACAGCACAAATGTGATGAGTGTGTGACCCTCTGTCTCCAGAGGATGCCCCCTCTAGGCGTGGGGAGTAATTAATGGTTAATCAGGAGACGTGTTGTCATGGACACTAAGTTACCAAGTTTCTGATGCTGTTCTCACCATGAAGAGAAAAAGTGAGACTACGTCTTATTGACCAAAATAAATAAAAAATAAACAAAACACTAGCCTGTAACCAGAATACCATGTCCTGACAGATACTATCTGCTAAGACAGAGAAAACAATGTCCTGTGGTGTAGTTGTTGTTGAAGTTAAAGCCAAACTACTCATTTTCAGTCTAAAGTAAGGGGATCCGGGAATTGCTTTGTCAGTCTTAAAGCTGTGAGCAAAATGAATGAGGTGAATAAGTTATACAACAGTAAGTTACACAACTCTGTTGAATATAGTATTTCAGTTCAAGTGGTCAAGGTGTGATGGAAAAGGGGAACTGAAAGAGCATGTCAACAGCAGTGACTGATCATGTGACTGACATGATCAACCACAGCTTCTCCAGGCAAAGTAAAGCTAAGGTTCTGCTGGTCATAAATCAAAGGTCAAAAATAGCCTCTAAGATGTCTCTGATATTTATTTTCATTTGCTTGTATCTTCAGTACATGAGTGTGCACAAAACATAGCAAAAAACATCAGTGAATGGAAATGTGTAATGCAGGGTTTCCGATATCTGGTAATTACCGTTTTACTGGGAAAATCTGTTTAAGTTGGACATACTTGAATCTCTCCAGTGAAAATGTGTGGTGAAGGAAATTCTCTCTAAGGCTTATGCTTGTTTCAAGTTGTGAAGAGACACTTGGCACCTCTGATTTTAAGTCTGCAGGTACATGCCTCACTGCTGCAAATAAGCGAAGTAAAATGATATGAGTCAGCAGAAGTTTATGGTCATTTTTTCTGTTGCTGTCATAAAGAGTATAAATTCTATTTTATTTTATCTGAGTAAAGAGCTACAGCAAACAGAAATTGTTTGATTTCAAGTCAGCAGAATGCCATAATCAAAATGTTATTAGCCGGATAAGCCTATGTGTATTTTTTATTTGCAAATAGTTATCTGAGAATATGTAGGCCTAATGAACACACAGAAGTAAATATTTATTTATTTTTAAATTTGCATTAAATAGATTGCTTAACATTTAAAGTTTATCGACAGGACTTATTTTATATGGAATATAATGTACAGTATAAGCAAAAGCCTACTTTTCAACAAAAATATTTTTAGTATACATGCCTTGATGATTGTTTTTAAGATAATAAAATATTTGACGGAATTTCTCCCTTTGGTCTTGGACATGTTGACTGACACCATTTTTTTTTTAAACTGAAACCCTGGTACAAAGATTGTTTTTAAGTTGCATCCATATAGCAATGTATAATCTGCATGTGACACTTCCCCAGTTCTGCCTTTAAACTGTGACCTACTTAATAATGCCAAAAAACTTTACAAATGGCTACTATGCTATCATCAATGTTAATCAGTTTAAAAGATCAGTTTACAAGGGAACATTGACTGCTCTTCATTTTGTTTCCAAAGTCAGTTCCTATGTAGTCTAGACCAGAACTAGTCACATGAACTAATTCTAGGACTGCCAGCAAAATCCTCCCCTTTATTCATTTATTCGTTACTTCCCAAATTAATTAGTTGTCTTAATTACAGTGATGTTGTTGTCAGTGGATGTCATGTACCCCACCACCCCCCCTCCTCCGTGTGGCACTAATAACCCCTCATACAGCAGCTATTGTCACCGATTGGACCATGTTTGTCTCCTCCCCTCCAGCGGCAGGATTTACCGCAGCCTGCTGCAGACGAATCAAACAGACCCACTGAGCAGATGTTGTGAGGCACCTGCTCCTCCACAGCATGTGATAAATATGTCAACAGTACCGCAGTCTCTGCATATAATAACGCCGCGCTTTTCTAAACCTCTTGACGGATAATTCCTTAAATCCGCGATGTCGATTAAAAGCAAAACGTCAAAGTGAGATTTTGCACTAGAGCTTCTGCGTTTTTATAACTGACCTCCACGTAACAACAGCGACTCGTCGGTTAACTACAGCCCGCTTCTGTGCGCCCTGCCCCCCGCCATCAGAGCAGCGATGCCTCCCGGTGTTGTGACCGCGCCACGGAGCTCATCAGCCGGCTGCTTCTGCGCCTGCTGCGGGGTGAAGATGAGACCATATTTCACCGAGAACTCCGTGATCTCTCAGGGGGACGTTTATCAACTGTAAGTTTACTGAAAAGACCACACTGTACTCAGAACCCCAGGCTTCCTGTGTGAAATTATTGAACTATGACATGCAGTAACATCTCGAGGCTCCTTGGTGAGATGCTTCATGTACTCAATGGTTGGGCGTTTTTTCTCTGACTTGATTCTTACTTGCATTGACACAGTTCATATTCCCATTTGCCCTGCTTTCCAATATTTGCTAACAGTGATCTGGTGTGACACATGCATGTGGTTTTCCCATGATGATTTAATGGGAAGGATATGACAGCACAGCAGCACAGTCAGTGGCCGCAGGAAGACGTTTCCTTCCTTTTGCTCCTTGTGAAATGTCTGCCAGATGCCATACTCATCTGCTCACATGCACCCTCCTCCACCCACCTTCTTGCTTTATTTTAGATGTGCCTAAAATGCATCTCACAGGAAGGCACACAATGTACCTGAAACAGATTGTTCATGAATCAGAGGATGTGATTAATCTGTCAGCCGACTATCTTCAGATATCAAATGCCAGGAATGACACTGGCATTTATTAGCAATTTATGGGTTGTTTGATCAGCCAAGTCAACACATAGATTGTCTGCACTTACCTATTATTCATACTTGTATAAGACACCTGTCTAATGTGTATATAGGCCAATGGAGGGCGTAGAGGTTTTTTTCATTTGGAAGTTTCACTGGGAGGTACAGTAATCAGGCATACCAACATTCATTGATGATCAAGTCTGTAGATATCACAAATCTCTAATAGAGATGTTCTGATACTATTTTTTCCTTCCTGATACTAATGCAAAAAAAATTATGTATCAGCTGATACCAAGTACTGATCCAATATCAGTGTGTTATGCACTACTACTAACCCTGTATGGATGTGATATGATTGCTGTCATTGTTGTAAAGCCCGGCTCAGGTTAAACCACGTAAAACATGAACAAATTCTTACAGGGGATGAATGCCACAGAACATGGCTTTGCAGTCCAAGGGAAAAAAGTTGGACAGATTGCTGCTGGGGAGTAAAAGGTCTTGTTTTGTAGTTAATAAATTAGGTGGTATCAAATCCGTGGATAAACTTGTGTACTCACCGATATTAGGGCTGTATATTGGCAAGAATCTGGCCATACGATACAGATCACAATACATGGGTTACAATTCCATATTTTGCGATATATTGCAATACAGTAAACATGGAGATATATCGCTGTTTTATAAAATCTAATTTAAAAATCCAGTTAAACTGGATACTTTTAAAGCCCCCATTCTAATTTTCCCTGCAATAATTACTGCTGACCATCTCCCTTTGCCTCTGTCCCACTGTTTCTTTGTCTTCACAGTAGACAGTGACAAATATGGACATTCAGGGATGATTGGTGCTAGTGGTGAATCTGCATTCACTCCATCATTACAAAACACAATGAGACTTTGTTCCACTTTTTAGTCAGCTTAATCCGTCGTGTAATCGTTGCTCGCTATAATTTTCGGCTGTGATTCAAAAAACGTCAGAGCAACGTCAAAATCAAAGGAATGCATTGGGCATTTTAAGTCCATTACATAACTGTATTGTTCAGAGAGCAGTAACACCAAGTAGCTTAGCTGGAGGTGCCAGTTTCATGCCATGTAGTTGTTCAGTCGTGTGCCATAAAGTTCTGAAGTCTCAGCCGAAGCCAGTTAAGCTGTAATTGCTTGTAAAGTACAAAGATAAAGTAACAGTAGGTCTGCTGGTTTGAGACAGGGCAAAGTTCATGTGAAAAAGAAACTGAGTGTGAAGTTAAATGGTTAAATGGGTGGATAGTTTGTTTTCCTTTCTAACTCAGTATGTCTTTGTCTGTTGTGCCTTCTGTCATTTTATGAACATGTCCAGTTCAGTTAAGCCGGCACGTTATTGGAACAAGCTGCTGTTTGTTGTAAACTGTGCAGTCGGTCAAGTGTCTTGAGCTCATAAAGGCACATAAATCTTTCCATTATTGTGTTGTATATGATGTTTGTACAGGATGTCACGTGTATTTTCTAAGAAAACAGAAGATTAAATCACCATAATTGAAACACATTCAACTTTTAGACGACATGCTGCAACAAAAGCTTCTGCTTCATATAGTTGGGGAATCCCACCAACACCAGCAACAGTGATAGTTTTACAGTTGGATGAAAATGCATACTATTAGTTTAGACTATAAATTTATAGAAAATAGTGAAAAGTGCACTCACAAGTTCCCAGAGCCCATGGTGATGTCTGTTGCTTGTTTTGTCCCACTGATGGTCCTAAACCAAAATATAGGATTTAGGATCATGTAAGATAAAGAAAGGCAGGAGTCAATTGTAGTGTGTTTGACTGTTAATGGAAACTTCATTAAAAGTTAAAGCTGTAAAACCTTCTCTGCATTTTATTACAGATTATGGTTGGTTATCACTCACTTTATTTTCTCTGTCTTTCCAGCATCAGTGAAAGTTTCCTGACAGTTAAAGGAGCTGCTCTCTTCTTACCTCGAGGAAATGGCTCCTCCCCTTCTTCTGGCTCTCGCTTCTCACAGCTGCGCAGCAAACATGCAGGTGAGCTAAAAGGTCTTCCTGAAGAGGAATTCACTGTTTGACTGTAACAATTGTGCTTTTAGTAAATAACATTCTTGACACTGATCAGAGCTGTGTTTTATTCTTACCAGGGGACATCCAGCAGCATCTACAAACCATGTTCACCCTCCTCAGACCAGAGGACAATATCAAACTGGTAGGTATACACTAAACGCACACAAAATTCTATCTTAAGCTTGCCAATCAACTGTCAGGACATCAACTGTGCCTTTTATGCTGCAGGCGGTTCGTTTGGAGAGCGTCCACCCTCAGGTCACCCGCTACATGGTGGTGGTTTCAACTAATGGTCGTCAGGACACAGAGGAGAGCGTGGTGCTGGGAATGGATTTCAGCCCTGTAGATAGGTGAGACACTAACATACACATGCTTATATGTGTCGTACTGTTTTGACACTGGACATAAAGTTATAACACTCAGACTGGATTGCTTTTTCTCCCTCCCAGCTCGTGTTCTGTAGGGCTGGTTTTGCCCCTATGGAGCGACACAATGATACATCTGGATGGAGATGGGTAAGATACTTTGAGCACAGAGTTAACACACACACACACTAAACATCAGGCTGTTAAAATGGCCGACTGTCTTTTTTTATAACATTTCTCTCTTCTTGCTCTCAGGGGTTTCAGTGTGTCAACCGATAACAGAGTGCATGTATTCAAGCCCGTTTCTGTGCAGGCCATGTGGTGAGTCACACTCCATTAATCACACCACTTGGTCGAAATTGATATCTGCCCTTTTATTGTTTGCAAACTGTTCATCTCGGTATCCACTTATTTGGAAGTCTCTTTATCTGTCATGATCTCAAACTATCTCCCCTTCATCTCCCGTCTCTCGATCTCATTTTTCACTCTCGCAGGTCGGCCCTCCAGTCACTCCATAAAGCATGCGAGGTGGCTCGTTGTCACAACTACTTCCCAGGCAGCTTGTTCCTCACCTGGGTCAGCTACTATCAGAGCAGGGTCTCCTCCGACCAGGTACGCATCAACGAGTGGAACGCCATGCAGGACGTGCAGTCACACCGTGCCGATTCTCCCGTGCTCTTCTCTGATGTGTGAGTATCCAGATCCTATTGTAGGAATAGGGATTTCATTAGGGGTGGGGATATCATGGCACCTCATGATTCGGATCAATTCCAATTCAGAGGGCTATGGTGCGATTGTTAAATGATTATCGGGTTGTATCCTTCTGCAGTTGCCCCTGTTCAGCCATCCTCACCAAAATGCAAGAGGTAGCCTAGTTTAGAACGGAAACACAGCGCATGTTTGTGTCCATTATGTTCCACCAATTGTCAAATCGTCTTACAAAATTGTGACAAGCCATCATAATGTTGAGAACTGTTTTTTAAATTTCTGCTTATTGACTTTTGTATAAATCAATTAATAATCTTTCAAGAGAATCACGATGCATCTAAGATTATTCTAGATTATTTCCCCCACCCCTAGTTTTCACCTTCTTTCCCGCCACCTTTTGCAATTATTTTTCTAAACAGAATGATCATGAATATTTAATGTTTGTATTGAAAAACTGTAGAAATATCTGTATAAAATCACTAACATTTCAAATATGAGTATAATATACACATTATCATAAGATGGTTTGTAACACTTCATATATGGAAATGAACTCACACTTTTTCATGTATCGTGTTTCTGCAGACCGACAGAAAGAGAGCTTACAGAGCGTCAAATTAAAACCAGTTTGAGGGAGATCATGATGCAGAAAGACCTTGAGAATGTCACCTGCAAAGAGGTGAGTCATTGCGCCAGATGCTGGATTGTAAGATGCTCGGATTCATTCATAAGATATTCAGTCTGAGTTTTTGCAACAAATTGGGTCCCTCCCAAAGAGGAATGGGAAAAAATTACCATTTTCGTCACCAGTATTTAACTTGAAATGACTGCATTTTAGGTTTAGATTTACGATTCAAGATTTTATCTGTCTCTTTTTCCACAGATCCGAACAGAGCTGGAAATGCACATGACGTGCAACCTGCGAGAGTTCAAGGAATTTATCGACAATGAGATGATTCTCATTCTAGGCCAGATGGACAGTCCTACGGAGATCTTCGATCATGTCTTCTTGGTAGGTTGACTTGGACCACCTTTCTTAGTGTATCACTGCTGTGTTTGCCACAAGTGCCACAAGTCTTTTTTTTAATAACTAAAACATGTAAGTATAGAAAGTGTGTGTTCTTTGAAGTAAACTGTATGAACATAGGTTGTACATCGGGCTCAAAGTCTGGGAAAACCTGGCAAAATATGAGATATTCTTGTGTAATTCCTCCTTATTTTAAGGTACTTTGCTCTTGTTTGGTCTGGAGTGCAGATTGGATGTCAGGCATGCCTTACCACAGGATTTAAGCATTATGAAAAGCTCAACTGTGGGCTCTGAAACTAGTCTGAGGATTGCTTTTGTTTCCTACAGGGATCTGAGTGGAATGCATCCAATTTGGAGGAGCTGCAGAAGAGCGGGTAAAACAACAAACCCACCACACAGTACAATCTGTACTGAAGTCAATAAAACAAAGTGTTCTGTGATAAGACCCTAACCTTTTGTTAAAATAATATAAAATGTTTTTGTGTTAAAATACTTTAAAGTCTGTTATCTAAGCAGACTCCAATCATC
Source organism: Lutjanus argentimaculatus (assembly GCA_034769285.1). Taxonomy (NCBI): domain Eukaryota; kingdom Metazoa; phylum Chordata; class Actinopteri; order Lutjaniformes; family Lutjanidae; genus Lutjanus; species Lutjanus argentimaculatus. The sequence continues at coordinate 18,552,567 of JAWZSL010000004.1, read as the reverse complement.
TCTCTCATCTTCTTATCTCTCTTCTCATTCACGTCTCATTCTCACTCAGGGTTCAGTTCATTCTGAATGTAACGAGGGAGATTGATAACTTCTTCCCTGGTGTGTTTGAGTACCACAACATCCGTGTTTACGATGAGGAGGCCACTGACCTGCTTGCTTATTGGAATGACACCTACAAGTTTATATCAAGAGCTAAGTGAGTTTCAGTTTGAAAAACTCATCTCAGTCTGATCATTTGCCTTACAGAGCTGACAAGGATAAGCTGATATATATTGTTGATTCTACTACAGGAAAGCCGGATCCAAGTGCCTGGTGCACTGTAAAATGGGTATAAGTCGCTCTGCAGCCACGGTGATCGCATACGCCATGAAGGAGTACGGCTGGGATTTGAAAAAAGCCTTTGATTATGTCAAGGAGCGTCGAACTGTGACCAAACCGAACCCCTCTTTTATGAGACAGTTGGAGGAGTATCAGGGCATACTGCTGGCCAGGTACCCGCATAATCACACACGCAAATATTTTTCTTGTGGATTTATAGGTGTTAATGCAGTGATGCCAACACTGCAGTAAGTGTATGATTTCTAAGGCTAATGAAATGAAACCATCCATCAGGATGAAACAAAGGCACAGACAACTAAACCACTTTAAACTGCTTATTTACATAATTTTTTGTATAACTTTTAGGCACAATTTGTGTATCCAATCTTGAAAAAGGTTTTTAATTTTGCCCACAATTCAGCAGTACCTTTGTCTGAGTTCATAATTTTACCACTAAAGAACCAGCCTTATCAGAATTCACAGGCTTGTTTTGGTTTATCGATTTCATTGCTGTGTGATATGAAATGCATTTCAAATACTTGTTTTCTTTTTGGCAACTTGGGCTCAGCAGAACAAGCTGTGAACTAGGGCTGAACTATATGCAAAAAAATCATATCACAATTATTTTGACAGACATTGCAGTTGCAATTACAATTAATTCCCAATTTTACTGGGAAGGGTAATTTTTACTTTTTATTCTCACTGAAAGAAATCTCAAATTAATAATGTGCTTTTTGCTGGGGTCCAACAAGGAAGCACCACAGTGCTTCATGTTGGTATGCTAAACCATTTAGACAAAAAAATTGATTATTGCAACTTTAAAATGCATTTTGTATCAGCATATCAAATATCATGATATTGCAAATAAAAAACACACAAATGTCTATATAATACCATACCAAACTGTTACCTTGGTCTACCATCTATCTTTCTACTATGATATTACAAGGTTATTATTTATTTGATTTAATTATTTATATTTCATTTTATAAAAGGACTGCTAAAGACAATTCATGCCAATTTTTTGCACATGCTTAGGTCATGGCTGGCTTCTTCTGTTTCATAAAAGAATGAAAGCAGAAGCACTCTAAGTTAAAAGGAAAAACAAATTTTACGTGAAAAAGCTGTATGCATCAGATTCATTATTTATAATGTTTTATGTTTATTTAAGTCATCATTTCTTCGTTGATTGTTAATGTCATGATAAAAATATTGTGGACTTTATATTATGGTATTATTGACCTGTGATTATTTGGCATATTTACACCTCTTTTCTGCACAATAACCTTATCAAACATTAAAACATGTATGTGCATGTGTATCTGTTTACATTAAGAGGAGCGGAATGACATGAAAAGACTATAAAACATGTTATTTTTCTCTTTTGTTCCGTGTTTACTCCCACCCCTCTGTCACCCTCTCCTGCAGCAAGCAGAGGCACAACAAACTGTGGCGTTCTCACTCTGACAGCGACCTGTCTGACCACCACGAGCCACTGTCTAAATCTTACGCTCAACCGCACAGCCTGGGTCACTCTGACCCCCACAACCAGGCCAGTAGCGCGCCTGGTCCCTCTGTGAAAGAGCTGCTGGAATCACTGGGAACTCCAGCCAGCACTGGCAAACCAGCACACTCCACCAGCCAGCCCGACACTGGCATCCAGTCCAATCAGCTCAGCTCTTCACACTCTGAGGGCATTGGACCTCTTTTGCGTGATGCTCCCTCTCATTCTGCTGTAGTCCAGATGAACCAATCCCCCCGTGCTGAGTCCACAGCCGGCTCTGTGTCTCAGTTGTCTCCCCCACTGTCTAACGGCTGCTGTGACTCTGAGGAGCAGCCCTCATCGCCTCCGCTTTCCCAGCCAAGGGCCGCCACTGTGGTGCCTGAGCTCCAAAAGATGACAGACATGGTGACCGTTGCACAGAGTGTTTTAGTGGGCCAGCCTCACCCGCCTCCATCCTTTCACCACCTCCCCCTGTCCCCTGCTCCGTCCCCGACTCCAGCCTGCGTGGACGAGGTTATCAAACCACAGGCGTTGTCCTGCTCTCTGCCTGTGATCAGGCCGATGCCAGTGTCAGTGCCTGAGCCCATGACAACACAAACACCCAGCACACAACCAGCTGGCCTCCAGTGTCTGTCTGCACCAGTGCCTGTCAAAAAACCTGACTGTGACCAGCACATGTGTGACCTGTCTCTTTTGGACGGTTTAGCAGCCCATCCTCCCTCCACTAGTGTTTTTAACAGCTACCCCAGTGCCATTCCACAAGACAGTGAGGTGTTGTTCGGCCACAGCGCCGATCACATTAACTTTTTCAGTGCCAGGGAAAAGTTCAAGGGAATGAGTCAAGACGGCAGAGGCTGCCAGCTGAAGAGTTGTGGCAAAGAACAGCAACCACTGCCTCAGGAGGTCCCCATTAGTGAGGGGAAGGAGGAGGAGAAAAGAAAGGTAAGGGCTACTGCTGAACCTCTGCACACATGCTTCCACTGCAGACACCCGAATTTATGTCTACAGGCTTCGTACAAAGTCTTGAAAGTTTTAAAAATGCTTTATTGCAATTGTTATGTTTTCAAGGTTAGAAATATGCTTGAATTCAAATATACTGAAAAATGCTTGATTTCACAATAATCTGGTGTTTTATTGTAGGGCTGGGCAATATATTGATATTATATTGATATCATGATATGAGACTAAATATAGTAAAATGATGTAATTTTCCCATCGTTGTATCTGTTTGATTTCTCCCTGGTGTCTAAATTAGCAAGCATGAGCTATTCATGATGAAAACATAAAATCAAAGTAAGAACACTAACAAAATTATATGTACATTGATTTGTACATTGATTGTTGTGGCTATAAGGGGATTCTGTACACTATTTTTGCAAATGCATTTATAGTAACAATTTAGATGCGATGATAAAGGCCTTGATAGTCTGGTTATTTTTGGTTTAGGTACCTAAAAATGCCTGAGAAGTGCTTAAATTTTTCTGTCAAAGCTATAACATGTCACATTTATGCATTAAAAGGTCTAAAACCCCTAAACATGTGTTATATATAGGGCTGCAATTAACCTGTACAATGTCAGAAAATGGTGACAAATCAATTACTCAATCAGTTGTTGCAGCTCTAGTTATATAGTTTGTTGGTTTGTGTGCTTACATGACTTAAGTGTTTCCAACAGTGTTCAAAGAAGAGAAATCCATAATTAATTCAAAGTAACGGTGTGTTTTCCTGCTATCTGTTGCTAGCTATAACTTCCGGGAAAACACGGAATGCGTTGGATAAATCAGAGTGTGGAAGGAAGTGGGCGAACATAACTAAACGTAACGTGAATAAAACATTAATGTTAACCTCATCCCTGAACATGATTTGTGTGTGAGTCATGCCCATGATCCCACACCACTTCACAATGTCATCAAACTACGTCTTTTGTTATTGTTTTAATGTGAAAGAAACCCCATAGTGGCAGAATTTACATGTTCTGCCTTTAAAAAGCTGTTTGAACTCCGTGTCTAAGCTTTGGGTCACAGACTTCATTCAGAGCAGCGTGTGTTAATGTTTTGATCATTTTTTCAAGGCTGTGGTGTCTAAGAAGTCTAAAGACAATCAAAATATCAAACTTTTTCACAGCAGCCATTTTGACATGAGATAGTAGGGTAAAAACAGGCGTTACCAGTGATACTGAAAAGGTTCAATTCCATTCAGGTCAAGCAGAGTCAGGGTGCTGCTGTTGTGCATGCTGGCTCACTGGAAAGGCTCTGCTACACTGAATGTAACTGGACCTTGATTAGTATCATTGCTAACACCTTCATCCTGCTATTTAATATCAATATGGCAGCTGTGAAAATGTTCTATTCTTTGATAAAAATTCAAATTTTCAGGATATTTGAAAGTGTGTTGAACCTACAGCAGATAGATACAGATTAGTTTAGCTTTTGTTGTCTTGAGTATAAGGGTGCCATCTGGTGGTGTAAAGGTAGAACTTTCCATGCCTCTGCCACATTTGCATCAGTTTTACTTGAATGTATTCTTTACAACTTTATAGGTATACTAACACTTTTAATTTGGCATTTAATGTTTCCTTTCACATAATACTCTATAGATGACAGTACATAATCATAAACAAACTTTCTACCACCACAACCAGAACAACAACATCATAAAAAACACAATACAATACAACACAGAGCATAGATGCAGTTTGTGAAACCCAGAAACAAAAGACTTTGAGGGAGATTTAAAATGGAGTAGGGCTGCAACTAACGATTACTTACATTGTAAATTAATCCGTTGATTATTTTCTCGATTAATCGATTAGTTGTTTGGTCTATGAAGTGTCAGAAAATGGAGGAAAATGTTGATCACTGTTTCCCAAAGCCCAAGATATCATTCCCAAATGTCTTGTTTTCCCACAACCCAAGGATACTCAGTTTACTGTCATAGGACTGAAGAAACCAGAAAATAGAATTTTGACTTCAAAGAGTGAAGAAATGTTAAATTTATCCAAAAATATAATATTTCTATAAAGTTTTAGGGTGCTTTTATCGTTCTACTGCATCATCTCATTATAGTGACCCATCATCATTATAGTGACCCACACCTATATTAAATAATAAGACATAATTTCACTATTATTACTTTTATTCGTGCATGTTATATAAGACCATCTATTATGTGTATAAAGTAGAAAAATGTACAAAAAAAAAAAAGATTTATTATTTCCATTTTCTCTTTTCTTTGTAGGAAATGGCCGTCCCTGTGCAGGTCACAGGACCGAGGCCTGCAGTGCACACAGAGGCTTCACCTCTTGGCCCTCTCAGCCAACCGGAGCCTCAGGGCCCCCAGGACCAGGAAGTGAGGAAGTCAGGACAGGAAATGGAGGACAGAGATGTTTCATTGCAGAGGGAAGCTGAGAATTTTAAAGAGGAAGTGAAGAACAATGACGAGGAGGAGGCGGCTCCTGCTTGTCTCTACAGCGATTGGACAAGGGGCTCCGTGCGGCGCGTCACACGACAGCTGGAGCAAAGAATGCAACAGAAGCATGAGGCTCCGTCTCCTTCATCATCTCCGCCATCCCTGTCCGGCAGTTCCTCCTGCTCTCAGCAGCGTCCAGCCAGCATTCATTTTCCAACAGCGTCAAAGCCCCAGGATGCATCAGTTTGCTTGGAGGTGTCAGTAGTCAGCAGTGTGCAGGAGGGGCAGGAAGATGATGAAGAGAAGGTTGGAGCAGTTAAAAGGGAGAGTGGTGATGTAGTTGAGATGGAGGCACTGGGAAATAACGACAGAAGCGCAAAAGGACACAAACTCCAGCCTGCTGATACCAGATTGCTCTCTACCTCTTCTCCTTTCCACCGCTCCACCCATTCTCCCTTTGCCTCCATCAACTTCCTGTGTCTGGAGGGCGTGACAGAGCTCGAGTCAGACACAGACTGGGACTGCTCCTCAGAGGGACCCTACGGTGACATTATCATGAGGGAGACATGGGAGACTTTGTGCGAGCTGGGTGCCTTCCTGCAGCAGGTGAGTGTGGGCGGCGCTTGTAAGGCCAGATGTGCAGACCAGGATTTTGGCCTCAGGGCGAGAACCACTCAGAAGCGAGGCAGCAGTGTTCAGAAGAGGGTCAGAGAGGTGGAGGCCAGGATACGCCAGGCAGGACTGACCCCTCCGTCCCTGATGAAGCGCTCGGCCTCCCTGGCCAAACTGGGCTGTCTGGAGCTGCTCGCCAATGACCTGAGTGAGTGGGAGCTCAACCGCTCCTCCGTTGCTCCATCCTCAGCAGAACCTCCGATCCACACAGTTAACGATGAGTCCAAGAAGCAGCGGGTCCACAACTCGCCCTCCTTAGCTGGCGAGCAGCTAGAAGTCCATGGGCTTGGTGCAGAGAGGCTGTCTGAAGCTGGAGAAAAATCATCACCTCCGCTGTCTCCACCATCAAATCAGAGTCTCCCCACCTCTGACCAAGATTCTCTGCATTTCCCTGGACCGATGCTTATGATAACAAGGCAGCAATATGGAAGGACTCACCCCTTGAGACGGCTCAAAAAAAGAACTGCTAGCAACCTATACCACACCATGTAACCCTCACCGTGTGTTTGTCTGTGTGTGTGAGACAGTGGGATCATGTGCACCTGTGAGAAATAGAAATTGAAGGGATAGTTTGGATTATTTGAAGTGGGGTTGTTGTCGATAGTCACTGTATTATCTACAGTAGATGGCGGTCAACGTGCCCCCAGTTTGGAGAAGCGGAGAGTGTCACCAGCATGGAAGCTAAGCAATGTACTGCTGTGGAGGTGTCAGCAACAAAAGGTATTTTAGCCACTTTAAAAAAATCAGTTTTAGTGTACACTTTATTTAGAATATTTTCACCACTCATCTTTGCCATCAGACAGCCTTTTCTGACTGGAAACCACCATTATATAAGCCAAATATGGCTCTCTGTAAACCAACCAAACTCCACAGGTGGAATCAGTAATTTTACCTCGCAGGGCATGGAAGTTGTTGTGTACTACTGCCTCGATCTGTTATTTTGTTTTGTTTTTTTTTATTTAAAAAACACTTAAGTCCCACAATAACACAAACAAACAAAGAAACCGAGGCAGCGGTAGACTGTGTGCTTCAAGGTAAAATGACTGATTTTGCCTATGGAGTTTGATTAGTTTGGAGAGCGCAATATTTGCCTTATATAATGGTGGTTTCCTTTCATAAGAGGCTGTCTAATGGCAAGCAGTGAAAATATTCTACATATAGAGTACGCTTACACTGATTTAGATTTTTTTTAGGTGAACCTTCTTTAGGTGGCTAAAATACCTTTTGTTGCTGACCCCGTCCACAGCCGTTCATTGCTTTGCTTCTGTGCTGGTGCTATTTTCTGCTTCTCCAATCTACTATAGGTAATGCACTGACTATCAATAAGTGCAACCCCTCTTCAAATAATCCAAAGTATCCCTTTAATGAATATGTTAGATTTATTCAGCGAAACACACCAATGCCTCTTGCCTTAAAGGATATGTTTCGTACTTTCTGTACGTTTTTATCCCTGTAAACCCGCCAGGAGCCCCTGTGAAATCTGCGATATGAGATAATGGTCTCAGCGCAGGAAGAGTGACAAGGCTATGAAGGTTCTGGTCAATTGAAATTAAAACTATGAGTCAAATTGGAGAAATGCTGTGTAACTGAAGATGTTCAAAAAGCAGCAAAAACAATCATCCAAATGAATAAGTTATAAATGTCAGTATGCCTGAGCCTGCACATACTCAGTCTTCACATCGTTGCTGGTTTCTCTGTCATCAAACTTGATATTTACTTGATCACTGTTGGTTCATTTGAATAGTCTGACCTGATGTTAGGTGGAATGTAGCCTCAATTTTTGCTCTTCTCGTGCTTTCATGTCTCTTCATCAATATTTGTTGCTGGTTGGTGCTGGGTAGGTAACAAGAAAATGATACAGCTGTTCTTCTGGTGCAATCTGAAAGGTAAATAATCAATTCAACACTTGAACAGACTTCTCAAACCTGCAGATTTGTTTCAAAATACACAAAAGTCAATCCTGCTGTCTAGAGACTGATTTTAAACATGGGTCGTGCTAGCAGCAGCACAGGCTGAACCACACACTCCACAAATGAGTGTTTTCCCCCCAAAGAAAGGTGGTGATTGAATAGCTGTAAGCTGGACAGAGTTTTACTGAATCAAAATGCAAAGAGAAGCAGTGGCATGCTGTTGTTTTATGTTTGTTTTGACTACACAATACCTCAGTCAGTCTGAACCAAATCTGACCTGCACAAGCGTCAGGCTCTGGATTCCTGGAATGTCAGTCAGAAACACTTTCAGCTTCGATAAACTGAAGTCAGCTCATCTCTTTGGTGTCCTCTCACAGTTCTGATGCCACTCAAACATTTTCTGTATGTATTTCTGTGTGGGAGAAAGGGGTAGGTTAGGGGATTTGGGAGGTGAAGGCAGAGTGTATATTTGTGAGTGTTCTGCCATGTTCTCTTTGGGATGTAAAGGTCTATATTGTGAGTGTTTAGGAACTGTACATGTTTTTATATCTAGTGTGTGTCCGTGTGTGTGAGTGTGACTGCGTAGCACAACTTTACCATGTGGGTGTGTACATTTTATTTTATTTTTTAATTATCTCTTTTGTACACATTTTTAGGAGTGTGCCTGTGACTGGCAAGTGGAGCTTCTCTGCAGTCTATCAGAAATGTCTGTACAGGGAGGTCTGTCATACATGCACTTTACTCCCTTTTTCATTTTAATGTGGCTTTTTTTTTAATGTATGGTTGCTATATTTGGGGAGCATGCTTGGGTTGTAGCAGCTGTTGGGTATGTGTGTGTGTTGTCAAAAACTGACATTTGTTTTTATTTTAAACTGTCATTGTAAATAGACTTTTATATCATGTGCTTCAACTGTGACCATTAAACAATGGAAAGTAATGAGCGTATCACTGAGTCTGTGTACAGTAATACAAGGTTTCATCACTGAATAGACTTTTAAGTAATGGTTTAAACAAACAATGACAGTATGTTTTAAGCTTTTTAGATTATTTAGCGATTATTTTATGTCAAAAAATGGTAAATATCTCCATTACAGTTTCCCAGATGACCAGTGACATCTTCAAATTTCTCATTTTATTTGACTAATAGTTCAAAACCTGCAGAAATTCAGTTTACTGTCATATAAAATAGATAAATGCATAAAAAACATCCTTACATTTATATGGATGGAACCAGACAATGTTTGCAATTACTTCTTGTTTAGTTACATAATTAATGTATCTGATTGCTGAAAACTGCAGGTAAGGACTGCAGGTAAATTGTTTGTATACACTGGCATTAGGCTATAATAAAGAAAGTCATTCAGCCTGGTAAGTATAATATCATAGAAAGGTATCAGAGATTACTAGGAGACAGTCTCCCCTAACCTGCATTACAGTAGATTAGACTCCAGTTTTCTACATTCTGCCACATCTAAATATATACTTTAAAACAACAACCTCTTAGAGGAATTATTTTGGTCATGTAGGTGAAAAGTTCATGACTGCAGACCACATCAGATCAGATCAGATGTCTCTCTTGGACGTAATGAAAGCTGGATGTCTGGACAGAAGACTGCCAGGGATGGATCAAGAAGGCAAAAAGATGCTTTGCCAGGTAAAGTAAAAAGTATAAGATGGTATCTACCTTAAACACCATCGTAATGTACGCGACCGGTTTCTGGTGTTTTTAGGGCATTTTGTCACGGGTGGCAAAGTTGAAATGAAATGTGTGTGACGTATTTTGGTTACATAGGCTATGTGTTTTGGAAATTTTTGATACTGCGCTGAACTGCATGTTGGTCAAGAGAACTGTGTGAAGAGTTTTCAAAATATGTACAACCAGCAAAAGTAAAAAGGTTCTGGTAATTCAACAGTTTGAAATCAGTTATTTATTGTCTTTTTTTTTTTTTTTAACTCAGACACATTTGTATTTACATCCTTCTGCTCCCTGCAAACCAGCAAACTTACTGCATCCTGAGCTGATCTTATTTAAGTGTAGTTTTTTAAAGCTCTGATCATCATCTTGTGGTCACAAAAAAAAAAAAACTTTGGTTGCTGTAACCAAATTGGAGCACTTGAAGGCAGCATGTGAGATCACCTCTGTGTGTTTATTTACCTGTTAAAACTCCAGCAGTCCGTCTAAATTAGTGCTCACCAGTTGGGACAGTGACCCCCGGGGACGCGCCGGCCCTGTGCACCCGGCGCGCGTCACGTTTCCCTGTACTGACAGAGCCTGTTCCAAAATAGACGGCACCCACCCACCCACACCCTCCTCTCCTCTCCCTGCAGCTCTGCCCGGGTACTCTCCCCTCTCTCTTTCCCTGCCGAGGAGCGTCACGCAGTTGTCCAGTGCGTCTCCTCAGCAAGTCCGCACCGACTCCAGGAAACCGGAGTATCACTCAGAGGAATAGGAGCAGCAGGAAGAGGAGGAAGAGGAGGAGGAGGAGGCGAAGGCTTTACAACAGAAACCCAGAGAGTTGTCCAGGGAAGAGGGGTCCCCCCAAAACCTGAGGTGAGCTGTCCTGTGGACTGTCTGTCCTAATATGTGTGTGTGAGAGAGGGTGAGTGGGTGCTGCAGTGCGCGAGAGGTGCGTCAACCCCTTTACTGCACTGCTGGAGAGAGAAGGAGCGCGTCCTCACCTTTACAAAAAAGAGTCGCTCCACTGTGATTGTGCACTTTCCCCTCCTGTGGACGGACGGAGCAGAATCTTGAGTCGTGCATGGCAGCTGTTGGCTACTTTAAAGAGCACGTTAGACATTTCTAACCTCCCCCTCCCTCCCTCACACCTCCGGCGCCCCTGACACACAGCCTATGTTCCTCCTGTGTTTATGTGTGTGTTTAAATTTACGGCCCGTTCATTAACGATAAACGTTGCCTGAATTCATTCTGGGACTATTTAGGACCGGGCTGGGGGGGTGGGGTGCAGGGGTGGGAGGAGCGGCTGGCCCGGGTGGGACAGTGCAGTTTGTCATGTCTATATTAGGAAAGTGGCAGTGTCATTCTTTCACTCTGTCTCCACTCTCCAGAGCTGGGCCATGCGCAGCACAGAGACAGGAGGGCTGTCTCATTAACCTGAGGCAGAATTAAAGGGGCATGCCGGAGGTTTTCCACGTTTAAGTTTGGTTATTTCAAATCACATGAATTTCTACCACCGCTTTGCCAAAGTATACAAGTTTTTCAATAGCTAGATGATTTTCTCTGCTAAAATCTTTCTGAAATCATGTCAGTTAGTCACTTTTCTTGAAATAGCAGTTATGTCCTATGAACTTTAAAGGAATAGTTTAGGTTTTTTGAAATGGGATTATTTGAGCTTCTTATCGATAGTCAATGTACATGGTGATTGGAGTACCAGCTCAGAAGCTAAGCAATGTACTGCTGTGGACAGAGTCAGCAAAACATATTTTAGCCACTTAAAAAAAGGTCTACCTAAAAAAATCAGTATCACTTTAGTGTACACTGTACATAAAGCATTTTCACCACTTTACTTTGCCATCAGACAGCCTTTTCCAGTGCCGTTAGATAAGCCAAATATCGCTCTCTCCCAACCAACCAAACCCGATGGGTGAAATTAGTAACTTTCCTTCGCAGAACACGGGAATTGCTGGTCTGCCAGTGCCTTGACCTGAAGTTTGTTTGTGCAATTGTGTGACTTAGGTAAATCCAAACTATCCTTTTAAAACACCAAAGTTACACAATAAAATAAACAAGCAAACAGATCAAGGCAGTGGTAGACTAGCGGCTCCCATGTTGTGTGAGGTAAAATGACTGATTTCACCTGTGTTGGTTTGGAGAGCGCACTATCTGGCTTATATAAAAGCGGTTTTGCTGTCGGAAAATGCTGTCTGACTGCAAAGTAAAGCAGTGAAAATATTCTAGATATAGCATTCACTTAAACTGATATTGAAGTGGCTAAAAGTCATTTTGTTGCTGACCCTGTCCACAGCAGTACTTTGCTTAGCATCCACGCTGGTGCCCCTCTCTGCCTCTCCAAAATGGGCACACGCCAACCGGCATCTATTGTAGATAACACACTGACTATTTATAAGTACCTCAAACAACCCTACATCAACTAATTCGACTATCCCTCTAACGGAACAAGTCATCCAAAAATCAAAAATACATAATTTTCCTCTGGCAAGTTGTCAGGTTTTGAGATATCAGCCATAGAGATGTCTACTATCTCTCGAATTTAATCAGAGGTGGCAAAAGTACACGTAATCTTTACTTAAGTAGAAGTACAGACACTTCTGTAAGAAAAATAGACTGGTAAAAGCAGAAGTACTGATTCAACTTCTTCACTCAAGTATGAGTGAAAACGTGCAGTCTCTGAAATGTACTTAAGTATAAAGTTTCATGTAAGAACTATTTTCTTTCTATGGCACATAAAGAAATTCACATTAAAACAAATTACACTGATAAATAGCACTGATTTGTCCCTTTAAGATATCTTCATTTTATTCTCTTTCAGATTTTTTAAAGCCTTTTCTTAAGGGCAAACCACAAGAATAATAATAATATTGAGCTTTTTGTCAAATGCTTGAAAAAAATAAGATAAGAAAAGTAAAATGGGGTACTTTTAGGGGTCATAACAGGCAGGCAGCAGGAGAGCTTTCTCTTCTTCTTCTCCTTGTTCTGTAGCCTACATTATCTTGACAGCCATGAAAGAAAACACAGAATTAAGATACTATTCCTACAGTACACAAGTCTCTGACACAGTATCAATAAATATATATATGGGCCCAGGTTATGTGACCATGGTTGATGTAGCATTTGCCCTGAAATGCCCCACAGCTGGCCTGCCTGAAGTGGTCGCTGGAATGTAAATCTCTTGATAACAGAGAGCTTCCAGGAAAGACGCGGGACCTCCTGTCCTCTCATCAGCCTGGTGGTTGAGTCATGTATCCAATACGGGTGTAAGAAAATATCGATACACTTCAGTTTCATGATATTATGTTTTGTCATAGTGTCTCGATTCTCAACACACAATTTTTAATCAATAGTTTACATGCAAAGATTTGTGGCAGAGTTGTCGACCTAATCTATCTTCAGCTATTTGACTCTTCCACTTTAACCGAACACCGTAAACTGAGACAGGAAGAAGTAAGCACGTATCTCTCCTCTGTTCAGACTGCACAAAAACTAGTGCTATGATGCTGGATGTTAATGGGACTGTGATTAATACAAATGCAGATCACACTGTTCTGATTGTTTTAAAAACCCACACATTTTATGCATATGGTGGTGTGTTGTTTATACACTGCAAAAACAAAGCAGTGGAGAAAACTCAATATATCAAGATAACTTAATTCAATAGATTTTTGAGTTTTGAGCCCAACTCAAACTCTTTAGTTTTGACAGAGTTTCACCAACTAATGTTTTGTTGAGATGATTTGCTTTTATTCTTTAGATAAACTTGAATCTTTGAGTTTTAGAAACTCCCAAAATTTGTATTTCAAAGATTGTTGAGTAAACTCATTGAAGCAAAAGTGAATAATTGTTTATGATTTAATATGTTCAGTTGCGACCTTTTAATTTTCAAGCACCCAAATAATGACAAATCAGACTGACAGCTCAAGAATGTTTGAAATGCAACTCTTTGGCGGGGTTTCTAAAACTCAAAGATCCAGGTTTATCAAAAAAGGAAAAATGAATTATCTCAACAAAAGATTGTAGATTTAAGTTTGATTCAAAACTCAACAATCTAGTGAAGGCAGTTGACATGAAATTCTGAGTTTTCTCAACTTTTATTTTTTTTTTACAGTGTTCTATGATAGTTTTCCTAAAATTACCTTGTTTACAGTATTGCAATATGTCACAATGTATTTAATTGTAACTCTTGTATACTGTAAAAATAATCTGGGCTGCCTTAGAAATCTAAGTTGACTGAATTTGAAAAGACTGATTCAAAAGAAATAAACTTTTGTAGTCAAACTAACTTGATATTAATTCACTTGTGCATAAGAAAATATGTTCCATAAACTGACAATATCAGGTTGAACCAACAACTCTTCAGTCACACTGACAAACATTTATAACATTTAACATTTAATATAATATATTAACTTTTAATTTACTAATTCAATACTAATCATGGTTCACAGTGTTTTCGTAATTGAAAATTAGCAACCATGACTTATCTTAAAGTGTATTGAAGACACACTGTTTCCTTCAAACTATAAAAAAAAAAGGTTCCCAGGAGAGTTTATCTCTCAAACAAAGCATGCTGGGAAGTCTGCTAATCATGCTTCTTTAGAAACTTAATTTAACGAGTTGATTGAACTCTGTACAGTACATTCATTCAACTCATTATTTCAAGTCGAACGACTTTAAGTTATCAGACTTTAAGTTATAAGTCAAGTTCCTGAATGACTTTTTATGTTGTAGCGTGATACATATTGTATCTCCAGATTCTTGCCAATACACAACTCTAGTATCCAACAGTCTTGTTGAAATGTAGAAATGTAGGATATTCCTGTGTGAAAGTCAGGCATCATCACTTTAAGCTGTGCTGACAGCAGGATTTGGGTCACTTTATGTTCACTTCGTCACAAGTTAACAAATTTCCACAGAGAAAGAACCAGACCCTGCCCTCAGCTAGTGCCCTTTTCTGGTTTTATTTTACGTGTGAAGAGCTAGCAGACAGTTTGAGTTTAAGATCATCCACCAAACAAGAGGAAGAACTCTGCTGCATTTATCAGACGTCTTCAGGGACTGATGCAGGCCTACTTCTAGATTTGGGTCTTTAGTTTTGTCCTTATGTAAGCCAGAGCAGTCAGGGAGTGTATGTGAGATAAGTTTTAAACCACATGTTCTCGGAGGGATTGTATCACATGGTTGTGACTCAATGTAACTCACACTGGCATTGTATCAGTCATATATTAAGTTCCCTCCTGGCCTTTTATCTGTTCTCTGTGTCTTAGTGTTTGTCTTTGATGTTTGCCCGTCACATAGTGTTTGGTGGGACAATCAACTATTAATATCTGCACTGATGGCAGGCACTGTTATAGAATATCTCCTGTGTTTCGGAGGATTACTGTCCCCCTGGCCTGGTGCCTGGGACAGCCGCAGAACAGCAAAATGTCAGTCAACAAACAGCCTAAAAACACATTACAGAGCTCATTAATCAGAGAAAAGCAGACAGTTATTTAAAGATTTGAAAAACTTGGCTTCAATTCAAAGTATTTCTTTACAACATTGAATAGCCATGACTATATAAGCAACATTCAAGTAAATAAAGCATCTTTAGGTATTATTTTGAAAGAGTTTAATATTGCTTTCATATGCCCCTCGGATGGTTGACCAGTTGTTCTTCTGACTTTGGTGTATTCATGGGGTTTTAAGTCTTAATGTTGAAACAACATGGACACTGCAAAGGGTAGGGTTGTTGTTGTACTTGTTGAAGTGTCTGGGTGATGGGATGTCTGAAACTAGCTTCCCAGTGAAAATTCATGTTAATATTGAAGTATGCAGTGAAAGTTTTTATTACAAAGTGATTTTGTCTCAGACTTGTTGCTCCAACAGCAAGGGCATAGATTTGGGTAGGGACAGTGGGGACATGGAGGGATTACTGAATTGTCCCTGGCAATATTTTGATCAAATAATTAAAGTATAACCACCGTTGTCTGTCAGTCAAGTTGATGTACCTGCGTCAGTTATAGAAGCAAATGTGTTTTCAAGTTTTGAAAGATTGTGTAGTCCCCCTCACTATACCTCGCAGTGGTTTGGTCCTCTTTTTATTGCCAAAAATATATAGAAATCTATTAGTTTGTGATTGATTCTCATGCATGCTGCAATCTTAGTCAGCACTCCTCTGACAGCAGCACAGCGTCTCTCGTTCCTGACCCTCTATCTCCTCTTGCACCACGCCCCTGGCAGGAGAGTGAACTTTTACTATACTTATGGGGACAGGAGAGCAGAGAGAAAGACATCTTAAAAGTTTTAAAGGTGTTCAGCTCTCACTACTTTTGTAGTTTCTAACTGAATCTCTGTGCTTTGACGCTTACTGCTGCTTGTAAGCTATTTTCAGGTATTTGCTTTATTTAACTTTTCATGTTCACTTTCACCAAAGTCATGTTAAGGTACTGCTGATGAAAACCAAACATTTCCTGATCTTGCAGCTTCATAGTAAAAGCTTTTAACTTGCAAAAAAAACAAAAAACAGGGAACTTTTAAAGGGAATTAAACATAGTTATCTGTTTTACCTGTTTTATTAACCTGACATACCAGATTGTTTGTTACACAGAACCATTTGGAAAGTCTTCCTTAGAATCAGTTTAGAAAGGGGCAGGCACTTTCAAAAATCACTTGGCAGGTGTTTGGATGTACAAACCTAACTTCAACCATTCAGATCAAACTTTTGCCTATTACTCTATCAACGCTAAACTCTTCAGGAGCTGCCATTGTTTGTTTGAGACAATGGATGCTTCTTGCTGTTGTCACACCTAAAACCACACTCGTAGATGGCAGTGGTCCCTCCGAGGACGCAGATTGGCTGCACATAAATGGATAACTTGAAGCCTGGCAAGATGGATTCTCATGTGATCTCCAACTGCCTTGCAAGGTGACTGTTTAATAGCCACATGACTCAAGTCAAGCGAATATCAAGACATGTATGGAAAAGGCACTTCTGTGTCTCTTGCTCTGAAACTTTGTGTCAACAGGTAACAAGGGTGGTAGAGAACATAGTGTAGTTGCAGTAGACTTGTGATTATGCTGCCTCTTGTTGCTCTGCACGACTTGTGTTTTGTCTTAAGAATTATTCTTTTGTAGCTGTTGGCTTGTTTATGGTGTCTTGTTCTCTTTGTTGTGTGAGTTTTATCATTTTATAGGCCTCAAAACATCTTGCAGTTGAAAATTAGCCAGCTGGCTAACACTAGCACATTTACAGAAATGTTGATTAATGTGTGTTGGCCTTATAAGTAACATATATAACATGAAAATGATTGGTGCATGAAACTGTGTGACGTCACATTTTACTTAGACCCTCGCACTTCAAACCAGTAGGAAGAAGACAGAGAAAAAAAAAAGAAATAGAGAAGTCTCTTGAATTAATAAACTAAAACTGTTGCATTTTTGACAGAAAATAGTGGGTTCATGTCGGATCCATCACTCACAGTAAGAAGCTGATTGAGAAAAAAGGTTTTCACAGCCTTTAAAATGTATTGATCGATATACATAAAGTATGAAGGGACTGTATCCTTGTGTCAGCCTTATTATGAGTGAAGCATAAAACAAAATGATGAATTCAGTCCTTGCTTGCACGACATAGAATCTTTTATCTGCTTTATGTCACTTTTAATCTGAATAAAGCAAATACCAAAGGTAACAAAAAGCCCTGTCAAAATAAAAGCTTGAGAGCACCCTAGTTACTGAGTCATCTTCAACCCTGAAGACAAATGGCAGCAAAAAAACGCAGAAAGCTGGTAATAATAACACATGACATTATAGTTATTGTTCAACAAGACAATATTTATTCACACTATTTAACGACCTGTGTCAGTGCAGGAAAGACAGTCATAGACTGTACAGTGTAGAAGGAGATATAAAGAACAGATTGCAGAGAATGCAATATAGTGATAACTAGCTCATCTGTAAGCTTTAATCAGTTCTGTGGTCTCGGAAAAAAATGAATTGGTGTCTTTTTCTGGGATTTCTTCTCCACTGTAGGCGTGAGAATTAAATAAAACTATTTTTTTGGTAGTGTTAGATAGATCCCCATTTTCTAGAGAAATGTTTGTGTGTTGTTTTTACCACATCTCATCCGATTTCTTTAGTCAGATCTCCTTGTTTTTGACTTTATTTTAACACCTTTCTCCCATCTCTTGTGTCTTCATCTTTACATCCTCCTCCCTTCCTCTCCTCACCTCAGCCATGAGTCGCAGCATCGTGCGGCAGAGCAAGTTTCGCCACGTCTTTGGCCAGACGGTCAAGGCTGAGCAGGCTTATGACGACATTCGTGTTTCCAAAGTGACGTGGGACAGCTCCTTCTGCGCCGTCAACCCAAAGTTCTTGGCGGTCATCATCGAATCCAGCGGAGGAGGAGCGTTCCTGGTCCTGCCCCTCTCTAAGGTTGGTAAAGTCGACCGGGGGAAACATTTCTGGGCTGCAGAGGGTGGAAACACACCATTGAGTCCATAAGTTCAGTGCTTGTGTCAATCTATTTGCACTGAAGATGGCACCAAATGCTGATTGTCTAAAAACTGTGCAAAAAACTGGATAAAATCTGCAAGAAACACAGAAACACCTATGTTTTTTAGGCTTCTACACGCTTGAATTGGGAGCACAGGGGCCTCCAAAATCAACACAATATCAAAGTTCCTTGTAGTAGCTTTAAATGTGAGAGAGAGAGAGAGAGAGAGGGGAGAGAGAGAGAGAGAGAGAGAGAGAGAGAGAGAGAGAGAGAGATTAGTTCATGTGCAAGGTGAACATCATAACATCATATAATTAAAAAAATCTCAACTAATGTGAATATAGATGAGATTGTAATTGAAACCTTGAGCTGTGTTTCGGTGACTATTACTCATTTTTAGCCACACTAGCAGCATGGCTCTATGGATGTTTGTCAGTCTTCCCACAGTTGAAATATTTCAGCTAATAATTAATGGATTGGAATGGTTAATTAGTGGAATCCTATAATCTTTGGTGTTCCCCCGACTGTTCCTCTAGTGACACAAATTAAATGAAATGAATAGAAACAAATGTCTGTCATGTGTAACTGTTAGAGATGCCCACTCCACCTTTTCATACAAGGAATACAAATATCCAATTTTCTGTCATTACTTGCTGAGAAGTGTGTGGGTGTGAAATTTAAATGTTACATTTTTTTAATCAGCCAGATGCCAGGATATTTATATTCTGAGACCCCCTCAATACTATGTCCATTTAAGAGTTACTGGATGGATTTGGGTACTGACATTCAGGGGTGTCATGATGTACCGGTATTGGCAATAACCGTGCTGTTTAAAACATGAAGTATTCATATCATTTTAACAATACATCAATAGTGTAAATAGCACAGCCTGTCATAAACATACTGTCTATTTCTGTCTCCCTCCCCCAGTGCAGTTACTTTCTCAGTATTGTTGATGCACACTGCCCAGAGGTGGCTTCAGATTTCTTGACTAAGCATTAATCCTGTTTGGAGGCTCGTCCCAGTAACTGGATGTTCTGCAGTGTTGGATCGATGTTGCGTGACATAATCAGCAAGCTGTAACGGGGAGGTTGAAGAAAATGACTCTCAAAGCCTTTGGCAGGCAGCACTGTGCCGGGGGCAAATCATTCCTGTGACCCCAAATATTTGAAATACGCAGAAAAGTCTGATCCTCTGATGCAGGGCCTATAAGGTAAAAATAAACCAGAAACAAGCCGCTTCTCGAAGCTGATCAGTGCAAAGTCATGGTATCAGCAGTGTGGTGGTTACAGTACTTGTACAGTTTTAAGGCTGTTAAGAGCAATTATTACCTTAAGAAATAGCTCATTTATTAACTATTCAACTATATTTTCAACTACTTTAAAACTTTTGTTAACCAAACTACTGGCTACTTCACAATGAAAAGTAGATAAACTACAACTTACCTAAAAATATCTTGTCAGAATAAAATTGCTTTCAAAAGTAGCTTCAGCTTACATCCAAACTACATCACAGGGACTTCGGAGTCTGAAATCTCATTATGTCACATGGAGATAAAACTGAACTGACACTGAGTAAAGTGTAGGTGTGTTTGATTTAGGTATTAGGGCAGGCCAGTCCTCACTTAGGCAGCCTGAGGATGTGTTGTAAGGAGAGCACAGGGAGCAGTTGTTGAGGTGGAATCAGGAAAACGACAAATTTCTCAGTGAAACAATAGTATTCAATCGACATCTTGTTTGCAAACCACAGGGGATTTTAATCAAATAGCAGGTGATTATAATTTAATGATAACTGCGGCCAACAAGATGTGGTGTTATTGTTTGTCAAAACACATCAAAAGAATAATGTTCATTTGTAGTTTTTAATTTCTTAAACTATATGACTCAATGTAGTTAACTACTAAAAAAGCTACTGAGATTTGAATGTAGTTAAACTACCACCTGATTACTGCAAATTGTAGTTAAACTGATAGTCAAAATACATGTAGATAGCTACGCCCTAACACTGTATATTTTAGTATAATTATTTGATTTTGGAATATTTTCCCTTCTACTAGCAGAGGATATAATATTTGCTTCCTGCTGTCGTGTTCAGGCATGACCCCATAATTGCTAAAACAGAAATACAGCGACAGGAAAAGCAACAGGTCGAGACAGATCAGACGTTTAAAGCTGTGATGCTTCAGTGTGGTGCAGAGCCTCGTGATGATAACAACATTGCCTTAAAATAAACGACAGCCATCAGGAAGACAAAACTAAACTTGTGTCTGCTAATCCACTGTTCCTATCTGTGTCAAATACATAGATTTTATGCACGTTAAAGGCTAAAATAGCTAAATAGATGTGAGCTTTTATTTTATACGATTAAAAACAGCTATTTAAAAATCTGTTTTTAACTGCTGAAGTTGATTTAATAATACTGCAGTGAAGGTTTTAGTTGTTGTCCATCCAGTGAGCTGCAGCTCCAAATAACTACAGATGCTGCTGTAATCAGCCAAGTCTGCAACAATTTAGTTGACCTGTGAGATGCCTCCACTTAGCGGGTTTCATTTGAGCCGGGTTGCTAACACCAACTGTCAATCACGGTCCAGCATTATGAGAAATGACTTCAACCATAAAGTTTTGTTTGTTTTTTTCTGTAAAAGATGATAAAATATTGGTAATTCTGAAGCCTGTTAATAATATTAATGTTTTCAACAATACATTAGATTTGTGACAGTGCTATAATTGGACTATATAGAGTGTAATGAAGACTTTTTCCACTTTTTATGATACATAATTTAAAAATTTAATGGGTGTAACAAGATCATCACTCTTGCAATTCATCAGCATGTCTGCAGTGTTAATAATTAGTGACAAAGAGCAAGAAGACAGAGTGGTACACATTATTTTAGAGACACAGGGAAATGGATGTGGTTATATACTGGAGTCATGGTGAACAGACTATTGCTATTAATACACTCCAACGTGCTCTCCATCCTCCCTCCCACCCCCCCTCCAAGTCCCCAACAGGCCACAAGAAAAACTCCCCTTTCAACGCCTCGTCGCCCAGCTATAAATACACCTCTCTTGGGGTGTGTGTTGTGTGTGTGTGTGTGTGTGTGTGTGTGTGTGTGTGTGTGTGGAGGGAGAGATATCTCAAAAGCTGATACACATGTTCACACGATAGGAACAGGGGAACATGGAATAACACTGGAAGTGACATGGTGATTTTAGTCTGTGTCAGAGTAGAAAGTCTCTTTTTGTCCATTTTTTGGAAGTCTGCCATGGAGCTGGAAGTTTTTCTTGGAAAGGTTTTGGTTGCATGCTGAAGTTTTGGGCCAACAGATTTGGGATTTGGTCTTGTTTACGACATTTATCGTCAGTTTTCACAAAATCAGACCTGTAACACTGGCTGACCTGTTTTATTTACAACTTCCCAAACTGTGAGGAAATTACTCTGCTTTGAAGTGAGCAGCCTCTTCTAGACCAAACTGAACTGAAAATGTATCTGAGGCTGGATTACCAAAGTGGGCAACTTTTCTCCAGGGTCCCACCTACTAAGTTGCATCCTGCATTATTACCTAATCTTGTGGCTTCTCTTATAGACGGACCCTGTGCTTTTTTTTTTATTGAGTTCATACAGTGTTTGCACACAGGGCAAGTCAGTAGGGGCCCAAAAGCAATTTATATTTTGCCCCATGACACACTAACAAGATAAATCCATGGTTGTTTCAACAGCATTTACAGACTCTATTTCAGTTCAGTTTGGTTCAATATTCTCATACTTGCCAACCTTGAGACCTCAAAAATAGGGAGGATTTTGAAACCAAAGCTGGGGCGTAATATGGGGGGTCTTTCTGTCCACCTCTTTGGTGTGAAATTGACATGGAAAATTTTGCTAAATGCATGCCCCTGTCCTTTAAAATTTTATGTAAGAAAAAGGGAATTATTCTAGGTCTGAAATTTGCTTAAGTATCTCAGTCTCTTGTAACACCCCATTTCTGTCTCTGTCTCTCACTCACTGAGGAGGATTAGGAGTAGCTGTATTGTCGTACAAGTGCAAACAGAAAATTTTTAGTCACGTGGCTTATACACGCTATACAGAGCCAGAAACAGATTCTGGTAACAAGAAGGATTTAAAAAAGTGTGAAAGCTGCCAGATATGAGAGAATATACTGACCTTGGGAGGAAACTGGAAAATGAGGAGGGTGGAAAAGCATGAATAATCTCATCAGATTTTCTGATCATTTCACATGATTTTCATGAGCAGATGGAGTTTGCCCTGTTGTTCAAGGTATAAACACCCAGGCCACACTGGCTGCGTGAGCAGCACGTGTACATCGCAGAATCTCTTGGTTTTCATTTTGGCACATACATGAACAGTTAAGAGCAGCCACACAGCTCGCATGAGCAGTGCAGCTGCAGCCCTGCTTCATCTAGAGACGCCTGTTTTTTTTGTGTGTGTGTGTGATGTGCAGTTCTCTGCAAAAATACAAAATGATCGACATCTTCAGGTGCTCTCTCTCTCTCTCTTTCTCTTTATGAACGAGGGGAAAAAAAATCACAGTTTCCTGGTTACAACTCTTCTCTTGTCTTAATAACTCACTGTAGAAAGATCGGGCTGGCAGTAGCGGTGCTGCAGCAGCAATACTGTCTGTGTGGTCACAGCAAGCATGTGAGCTACATCAGTTTAGCGAGTTAGCGGTCACGCACAGGTACAAGCAGTCTGGGCATAATATGCAACATTTCCTCATTAAAATGTTGGAAAACAACCAGACCTATGTTGTATATTTTGTTGAGCTGTGTACTTATATTAATCCAAATACTTCTTCAAACCCAGAGAAAATAATTTTGTTCATTGTTTTTACTGAGAGATCCCTAGTAGCAGAAATTACATTTTATGCATTTAAGATGTTGCAGCTGTTAAGATTTTTACTTTTTCTGAAGACTTCTCATCCATGGTTGCTAAAAAAGTGAGACTGAAAGTTAATTCTTGATCTCAGAAATAGTAGTTGAAAAAAAAAAAAAAAAACTCACCGCAAAGGTCCATTACAAATCGAATCCTTAAAATACTCAAAAAATAGACATTAGGAACAGCTACTAAACAGACCTTAGAACTTCTATCTGGACTTATTTCACATTGAAGTAAAGGAATTGAAATGCTGATGAAACAACAGTTACATGTAACTTTAGATGTCAAAATAACCCTTCACTGGTTTAAACCTACATTACTTGCTGTTTTTTGATCTGCAAATCAAAGCTTATTATTACTGGGGGTTTTTTACTTCCTTTTCTGTGTCCTAACTGTGTGTCACTGCTGTTGTGTGTTGCAGACAGGCCGTGTGGATAAGAACTACCCGCTGGTGATTGGACACTCTGGACCTGTCCTCGATATCGACTGGTGCCCTCATGACGACAACATCCTGGCCAGCTGCTCAGAGGACTGTACCG
Organism: Lutjanus argentimaculatus; assembly: GCA_034769285.1. Lineage (NCBI taxonomy): Eukaryota > Metazoa > Chordata > Actinopteri > Lutjaniformes > Lutjanidae > Lutjanus > Lutjanus argentimaculatus. The sequence goes on along the minus strand of JAWZSL010000004.1, from coordinate 18,529,154 downwards.
CAATGGTAATGTCAGTGTGTGTTTGTGTATGTGTGTGTGAGTGTGTGTGTAGAAAAAAAAGTTCTGAGTGGTAGAGAGAAGAGTTGCAAATGCATGTGGAGGAGTTTGTTGTTTGGTGACTCAGATAACAGTCATGGAGGTCATCTGGGCCTGAGTTTGTGACGTCTGCAAGCCCATTAAATGAGTGTACGGGTGAATCAGCATCGGTGCGTCTACCTGTCTGCCTGCCTCGCTGTCCGCCCACCTGCTCTGTCTCATCACTGTGTCCTCATCAGTCTGCTCGGTCAGAATCTATTGTCTGTCTGCAACCAACCTTGTCATTGTAACGCAGCTGCTGATCCTGCTGCTCCAACCTGTTCCTGCGTGTGTGTGTGTGTGGTTATATATAAAAGTCAGGCAGAGGATAAAAGCAGTGATAATTTGTCAGTGTATGTGTGGGATTTTTGGCACAGTTGGATGTTCTTTACAGTATAACATCTTCTCCAGACTCTCTGCTCAATGATACTTAGCTGTGCCTACGTTAAGAGTGATAATGAAATGCATTCAGTGTCCTTTTATCAAAGCAGAAAACATCTGAGGAGGCTGAGCCTGTAGGATGTGGGGAATAGTTTAAATAAGTCTGTGGCGATTATGTTCTGTTCTACCTGCTGTCGATCACCTCACACCTACCGGAAATAGTCTGTTAATTTCATCAGCAGTGCCTTTAACTTGAACAAAAGCAATTTACAAGTTAGGTATGATGGCGAAATCAGAATTTAAATATGGTGGGAAATGAATATTTAAAATTGTAATAGGTGCACATGTTACAGAATTGGCAGGATAATTGTAAACTCACTTCGTAGTTGTTCTGTCTTAAACATACATTGTTGTTATTGAGACCTGGACTGCAGATAGATATTTGTGGTCCTGAGGCTCATGAGTGAGTTCAGTCAGCAGGGGTCACTGTGAGGGAACACTGAGATATACTGTACGTGTACGTGTGGCAAAGGATGAAAATACTATAACTGTGTATTATTATCTATAATTAACACATAATGTATACCACTGGTTTCCAACCTGGGGGTCGCCAAAGCTTCATGGCTGATCGTGAGGCCCTCTTAATTTTTTTATTTTTTAAATATCTCAGCATGACATTATGTACTGTTTCTCAAGTCCATTTAGTTTTCTACTAGATGCAAATGTTATTTTTAAAAGAAAAAAAGAATAGAGAGTGCTGTACTGAGGCAAAAAAAGCAAATGTTGGTCGTGAAAAAATTAAAAAATCAGGTACTGTCCGTGGATTGGGCCAATAATTAGATGATTATAAAACAAACAATTTTTAAAAAGTGTATTATTCTTAAAGTTTAGAATATTATTTAACATATAAACTTCTAAAAATCTCACAGTATAAAGGCACAGTAAAGACCTGAAGACATGCTATATTCACTGAGCCTTCACTCTCTGATGAACGACCTCGTCCTTTATTAGAAAAATACACAATTAAAATAACCAATCTTTAATATAATTATTATAATAGTGGCCAGGCATCAGGGAGAAGAAAACCCTGATTTGTCAAATAAATGCCCATTAAGTGTGTATGATTGTTAAAAATAATAATAATTCTTTAAAAAAAGACAGAACATTGTATAAAATTCCTACAAATATCAAGAAAACTCATCTATGAAAACAATTGCTCAAAACTCATCCAAATTGCTAATTTTAAACATACAAACGTGCAGTTATTGTGCCAGTATTTGTGTTAATTGTACAGTTTACAAATAGTTTTTTACTGTTGTTATTATACAATGAATATAATATGAAGTATCCATAAAATATATCACTTATTCAGGGTTTGTCAATTTACTCAGTGATAGAAAAGTGGTCTCTTATGGAAAAAGGTTAGAAAACAGTGATGTAAATTACTGTATAGTCTGTGAAACTGAATGAGAAGTTAACTGATTGTAAAATCCCTTTATGACATGTAGGACTTTCCATCTTTAATTTCCAGTTTTTATACAGTATCTTCTCCCATCCTGTCATTATAAACCGTTGATTTTACAGTAAATGACTGGAGAAATTGTTAGTAAAAAATGTCTCAGACAGTTACGACATGAAGCAGGAAACGAGAACCAGGTTTAGTGTCCTGAATGTAATTGAGTGATGAGCTGCTCCACTGACACAAATAAAGACACATGCGTCACATAACTGTGACGACTCCTCAGTGATCTAGATCAGAGCTGCGACTAACAGTTATTTTCCTTGTGTTTTGAACTTCCAGTGTGCACAATTTAGTGGCATCTAGATTCTTATTTTCAGGTGATTACACAATAATGAAAATTTTTACCAAATTATGCCAATACATACTCGTTAATCCTTAACATTACATTTCAAATGTCTTGTTTTATCTGATCAACAGTCCAAAACACAAAGATGTTTAGTTTGCAGTGATAGGAAACAGAGAAAACAAACAAAAAAAAATCATCAAATTTGATGAGCAGGAACAAACAAATTAAATAAACAAATACCTTTTTAGTCTGGCTTTAAATTTAATTTTATTTATATATACATTTTAGTCCACTTTATTGGTTGTATATCCTTTTATTTTATATCAATTTATCATTCTTAACTTATATTATTATTAATATAATGTGATCAATATTTGTCTTCTATCTTCTTGATTGTTTTCCTTCCAACACACTACCTTTTATCTTTTGTTTTATTAATTAATGTGCATATCTGCTCTTTTAGCTTTTCATTATTTTATCATTGTTCTTAGCTTTTCACTTACTCTTTCTCTACTGTTTGGAGGTTTTATTGATTGATTGATTGATTTTAATGTAGTTGTTCTATTTTTAGTTTTTATCTTGCCTCTGGTGTTTCCTCACTTATGATAGTGTTTCCTCATTTCCTATTTTTAATGGGTACTATTTTTATTTTAGTGCTTTATCATTTACAAAGTCATTTCTTTGGTTGTTTGTGTGGTGGTATTGTTTAATTGAGTTAAGCACTTTTTGCTACATTTTGTTTTCATTAAAAGTGCGATATAAGTAAAATCTGATTGAGTGGTTGATGAATTTGCTTCAAAAATGACTCAATTTGATGAATTCAGTATCAGAATAGTTCTTGATTAATTTTTCTGTTGATAGATGTTATAGTAAGTGGTCCACTTACTATAATTAACATGCATCAGGAGTGTGTGTCTTCATGGACACAAATGTGCAGTATGTCGAGTGTGTCAGCATGTGTCAATGATAACATTTTTTTGTTAGTATGATGACAACATGTGTGTTGACTCAGCATGTATCGGTGCTTCAGTACAGTTGTCACATTTGCCCACACTTGTTCACAGCGACGTTACAGGAATTTTTGTGCAATCGAAGGATTGAATCGCTACGTCTCTGATGGCAGCAGCTGCTGGGACGCTGTTTGAGCGCTGTGTGTTTGCCTTTGTGTGTGTGTGTGTGTGTTGTGTGTGTGTGTGTGTGGTGTGTGGTTCTTTGTTATGTCCAGCACACAGACAGACAGTTGCAGCTGTCCAGTTTTGGCAGTGTTGCTGCTGTGGAGCAGAAAGGCCATAACTGTGATGTCATTCTCTTCAGTTCACAGAGACGGATCATTGTGTCATCTGAAAAGGCTCATTAGAGAGTGTGTGTCTGTATGTGTGTGTGTGTCTGTGTGTTTGTGTGTGTGTATTTGTGTGTCTTCTCGGGTATGTGTGGATCACCTAATCACCTGCTGAGTGCTGCAACTGAAAAGGCCACATTTCGACAAAGTGACTGACTGACATTAAAGGGATAGTTCAGATTATTTGAAGTGGGGTTGTGTGAGGTAAACCAGCAACTCCCATGTTCTGTGAGGTAAAATTACTGTTTGTGGAAAAGGAGCTTGGTCGGTTTGGAGAGAGTGAGAGAATTTGGTTTATATAACAGCAGTTTCACACTCAATCTTGACTTACTTGGGTATTTACCATAATACACCCACCAAGTGTGAAGCTGACCGGATGAACTCTCTCTCTGAATATGGGAAGGACAACCATACACACAGACAGACACTTATTTGGAGTGGGGTTGCGTGAGGTACTTCTACATAGTCAGTGTATAACCTACAGTAGATGGCGATCTGCATGCTCCCAGTTGGAGAAGCAGAGAGACCAGTGTAGGAAGCTAAGCAAATTGCTGCGGATGTGGTCGGCAGCGAAACATATTTTAGCCACTTAAAAAAATCAAGATCAGTTTAAATGTATGCTATATTTAGAATATTTTCAGGTGGTCTTTTCTGATGAGAAACTGAAGTTAAATTGCTCATTATACTTCTATATCACTACCACCAAACTCCTTTGACAAAAACAGTAATTTTACCTCGCAGAACACACCAGTTGCTGGTCTACCGCTGTCTCGATTAGTTATTTCTTGGTGTTATTGTGTGACTTTGATGATTCAAGCTAAAAATGTAAAACACCAAAGTCACACAATAACGCAACTAACCGATTGAGGCAGCAGAAGAACAGCAACTCCTGTGTACTGCAAGGTAAAATTACTGTTTTTATCATAGCAGTCTGGTTGACTTAGAGCAATATATGACTTATACAACATCTGTTTCTGTTGTACGCTAATGTTGCATACACTTATACTGATCTTGATTATTTTAGGTGGCCAAAATACTTTTTGTTGCTGATCCTGTCCACAGCAGCACATTGCTTAGCTTAGCTGCCACTGAGGACGCCGAAGTCATGTTCTTCTAATTGCTGTTTAAACAACCAAGAGGAGCTGTTTGCTTTTTGCAGTTACAGAGAAATTACACATACTGTCTTTTCAAAGGGTGATTATAGTATTTCTTAGACCCAATATCTTTAAATTACAGACATAAATTATCATAAGTAAAATTTAAAAAAAGACTTAAAGGATAAGTTCGGTTTTTTGACACCTGGACCTTATTGTTATGATTAAATACGCTCGTAGACTCACCCAGACAATTTTGGTGGAGCTCGGAGCCGTTTTTCGAGCAATTTAGATCCAGCCGACGGCGTTTTTTCTCATGCCATAGTAGCGGACGGGGCCAGAAATCGAAGCCCCTAAATTAGACATTATCTGCTGCGAAACTCGCTCATTTCACCTACATTTTATAAATGAATGGCCAGTGTTATCACCATGTCAGCTCAACTTCGTTGTTATGGTCATCCGGGACTTTACAAGGATGGGTAACTTTTGGTGGCGTCATAGACGTTTCGCCGCAGGACCGCAGCTGAGTAGAGACGCTGTTGTTGCTAGGCTACACGGCAACACGGCTATTTTTTGTGCAGCATGGCGGAGTATTTATCCGATGTTAGAAGTGTCTGACGATGACTTTGAGTATAATGGATGCCCGTATCGTTTTGAGCCAGAATACACGACGAGGAGCTATTTGAAAGGAGGATGCAGAGGAAAGAGCCGAACAGCTGGCCAGAGAACAAGCAACCACTGCACGTCACGAATGGGGGCTAACTGGTGGTGTTGTTGTGGACATTGCATGAGTTTCGCAGCAGATAATGTCTAATTTAGGGGCTTTGATTTCTGGCCCTGTCCGCTACTATGGCATGAGAAAAAAACGCCGTCGGCTGGATCTAAATTGCTCGAAAACGGCTCCGAGCTCCACCAAAATTGTCTGGGTGAGTCTACGAGCGTATTTAATCTTAACATAAGGTCCAGGTGTCAAAAAACCGAACTTATCCTTTAATCCAGTGGGGGGAAAGGCTTCGAAACAGTATTTAGACAAAATTTCAGAAGCCCTGAGAGGCCAGCAAGAAAAAAGAATTCTTGTGATCCATTTTTTCAGTCTGGTCTAAATTGTTTTCTCTTTTGTATTTATAACTTGAGAGCAGGTGAAAACAAAAAGAAGTTTAAGCTTGTGATTTTTTTTTGTCAGGATCATTTTTTGTTGTAATACTAATTTTGGCCACAAGAGGCTGAAGTGCACCGCTACGCCGTGTTCTAAATTGGACTAAAAGCGTTCTAGTTTTCTTCTATGTGAGTTTTAATAGTGGTGCATTTCAGCCTCTTGTGGCTGAAATGAGTATTACGGCAGCAAGCACTCTGGAAAATACCCCTTGACAACAAAAAATTAATCCTGTAAATCTTTTTTGTCTTTTACGTGTTCTTAAGTCATAAATACATGAAAGAAATCAGTTTAGATTAGATTTTAGATTAAACTGATGACCAGAATTTTTTTTCTCACTTGCCTCTCACGGCTTCCATACACAATAATAATTGACCTGCTGTGTTAAGTGTCTGACTCATACAGTGTTTGCTAGAACAAACTCCTATATCCCAAAAGCCCCAAATGAACTAGAAAATCAAGGGATTTATGAATGAAAATCTGTTTTAATATTAGGAATATAAACACACCATTGCATTTTAGACATACACACTGAATGTGCTATCATGAATGAAAACTGATTGTAGTTTTAAGAGCAGAAGTTTCTCCTGTTATTGAACAAGTTCAGTAGGCAGCCTGCTGGAGCTGCACACAGGTGTGAACAGTAGTGGGTGGATGTTACTGACAATGAAGCATCAAAATGTCTCACTGTAATAAAACTTACAGCCAGTAAATTTATGAACCAATTAAAATGACCAAGCTGCACAGTAAATCTGAGGCAGCGTGCTGAGTTTAATGGAAAAATGTAAAGACATGAGCCTGTAGTTCTCAGTACAGTCACCTTCATCTGTTTTTTCTCCAATAGTGCACACAGCATCTTCTATGTCATCTTGATATATAGTAAAACATATGCCGAGATGAGTGCCGTTTTCACAAACACCTCAAGAAATGTTTTAGAGGGATACAAAACAAGGCAGAATTGCAGCCCTGCTTCTCACCAGGAGGGTAAAGTTAGTGTAACATAAATAAATTTTTTTTTTCTTCATATTTGCTGAAACTGTCACTGTATATCCCAACAGTATAACATGAGACAGATCATGTGTGAAAGAATCGGGTTCTTCTGGCTCTTCCTATTGCTCCTAATAGCATTTGCAAGAATCCACCATGCTTGAACAAAAACAACCAATCAGAGCCAGCTTCCAAATCAAAATGTTGGTTCTGACAACCTGGGAGTGGGCCTGTAACCTGGTAAAGGACACGAGAGAGAGGGCGTGACAATAAACAAGAGCAAAATGCAGGCTCATGCACAGAAATTAGTTAAATAACAAAGATAAAAATAAAATATTTCCCTCTTTCAGGAGGAACAGGGGGTCTCATTGGGAAGACATTTTGGATTGGAAGCTGACTCTGATTGGTGGTACTTGTTCAGGCACTCTGGGTTCCTGCAAATGCCGTTAGGAGCACTAGGAGGAGCCAGAGGAACTATTTTTCACATTCATCTGTCTTATGTACTTCTGTCAGGATATAGTGACAGTTTCAGCAAACATAACAAAAAGTTATTTTTTATGGAGGTTACCAACTATCGTTTACAATGCCACTGTTTACTGGACAGACAACATGTTTTGTGTAACATCAGACACAGAGTTGCATGGAGGCTGTTCTGATTTTCCTTCATCCTTCCTCTCCAGGTGTGGCAGATCCCAGATCACGCACTGACCCCCCCCTCACCGATCCCGTTGTGGTCCTGGAGGGACACTCCAAACGTGTCGGCATTGTCACCTGGCACCCCACCGCACGCAACATACTCCTCACTGCGGGTAGGACACACACTCACACTCTCTCTCTCACACACCACACGCTAGTTTCTTTGAAAGTATAAGTAACAGTGGTGATGTTGCTCTTATTTTCCAGGCAGTGATAACCTGGTTATAATCTGGAATGTGGGGACAGGTGAGCCCCTGATCTCCATGGACGACCACCCAGACCTCATCTACAGCATCAGCTGGAACCGGAACGGCAGCTTGTTTTGCACCACCTGTAAGGACCGACGTCTGCGTGTCTGCGACCCCCGCAAGAGGGAGGTGGTTGCGGTGGTGAGTAGAAAATACCAGTAAATATAGAATGCCTCAAAGTATATACCACTATCCAGCACTTTTAGAATTTTAGAAGCAAATTTTAGAAATATATAATTATATTATTGTTAAACTATTTCTTTAAAGGTATAAACTGTATGTAACATCTTCTCATTAAAATGTCTAAAAATACTGAGCCTATAATATGTATTCTGTTGAGCTGTGTACTGAAATTATCTAAAGTGTTTCTAACAATGGTTAAACCCAGAGAAATCTATAATTTATTCATGGTGTCAGTTGTTTCCTACTAGCTGTTATTTGCTATATCTTCCAGGAAAACATGGGATATGTCAGATATATCAGGGACTGAGGAAAGAAGTTGGCAAGTGTGACTAAATCAAAAGTGATTAAAACTTTAATGCATCACCTCATGGTTGATTATGATTTCTGCCTGAGTCATGCCAGATATATTTTCATCAAACTCTGCCCTTTGTTATTGTTTTAATATGAGAGAGAATCCTAGCAGCAGAACTTAAAAAGACGTTTAACAGAAAACACAGCATTTATATTATAGATCATCAGATAAACTACTGGGCATTTTTGTGCAAGCTTGTTGATCTGCAGCACAAAATTAAACTAATCAGTTATATTGCAGGAGTGCCACAGACACAAAAAGTCTGGAAGCAGAAAAGTGTAGTAATAAGTGGAGATATATTGGTTGAAGGACAGGATTTTAGGACGCTGTAAGACACAAAACTGCTTAACATCTGTAAATCTTATTTTCCCTGTAAACATAAATAAAGAAATCTATGCTGTCAGCTGACACACATTAAAAAAAAAAGGTTTAAAAAGATGAAGAAGGATTCGCTCTTGTAGTGAAGTCTGTCCCTCTGCTGATCAACAGGAACGTCTGGCTCCACATGAGGGGATCCGACCAATGAGAGCCATCTTCACCAGAGACGGAAACATCTTCACCACAGGGTTCACCAGGATGAGCCAGAGAGAGCTCGGACTCTGGGACCCGGTAACAAACATTCAGATTTCACATGCTGTCATACATAGGCTATTAAAACCTGCAGAAAAATGTATGCACACAACAAATGATGGGCTTTCTTTCTACATTGTTTTTACTCTCTACAGACAAACTTTGAGGAGCCTATTGCACTGTTGGAGCTGGACACAAGTAATGGAGTGTTGTTACCATATTATGATGCAGATGCAAACATGGTCTACCTCTGTGGAAAGGTACAGACATGTTCGTTTACTGATTCAAATCATGTTTGTGAATATGCTGTATAATATGTACGTAAATGTGTCTAGATCCATTATACTTCCAGCTTTAATAATGACAGTGTCAGACTTGTTTTGTATGTTTTATATGTGTGTTTTCTGTGTTTGCGTGTGTGTGTAGGGGGACAGCAGTATTCGTTACTTTGAGATCACGGAGGAGCCGCCATACGTCCACTACCTCAACACCTTCAGCAGTAAGGAGCCCCAGAGAGGGATGGGCTTCATGCCCAAGAGAGGTGTGGACGTCACCAAATGTGAGATCGCCAGGTGAGATACTGATCATGCAGTAAATTACCCAAGATTACAGCTTTACAGCGATGTTTCACAGAGTGTAAAGGCTACAGTTGTTGCTCGAGAATGACTATGAAGGTCTAAGGTCTAATATCATGCTTGATGGTGATAACTACAGTTTTCAGATGTTTAGGTTTAGTTCTGACCTCCCAACAGCCATTACTTGTCTTTTTCATGTTTTAGATATGCCATTGATTTGACGTACTTGTCATTATATCACCTTCCAGGGTAAAATTAAATGCATTTACGAAGATGTACCAGTTATTCTAGTGTCCATCACTGAAGATATCATCCATTAATTAAGTGGTTTCCAGCCTTTTTCTTTAAGGGACCCCTTTTCTATCATTGGCAACTATAAAACTGAAGATCTCTGACTCAGTGATATAAATCATGGACATTTCATATTATATTCAAGCATACAATACAGTACAGAACAACTGATACACTGCACAGTTAAGCCAAATAGTGAGATATTAACTGCACGGAAGTTTAGTTAAACAAGATTTTTGGTTAATTTTGAGTTGATTATTTCTGTGAATATCTTATAGTGCATTAGACACTTATTACTTTATGCTCACAAAGGTATAAATATAACCGTGCTTAGATATGTAGTGACAGCAGAATGATGATTTCTCTCTCTGTTCATCCCTTCATTGTCCTTCAGGTTATTAGCTCCTTGACAAGAACGTGCAGAGCCTCACAAGACAGTGCAGAAAAGTAAGTCACTACTCATTGATCCCTACCTACTTTTGACTTTCATAGTGTGAAAACTGTAAGTGTTTCATTTCTCCATTTTACTACATTCCATTACCACTTCACAATCTATTCTTTCAATCTTATTTATTTTCCTTTGAATCTTTGTGTTTTGTTTGGTTCTCATTCATCTTCTCTTCCACACATCCTCTTAGAGAGACAAATGGAAAGAAAGAATTTAGATTAACCCTTCGAAAGCAACCACTTTACAAAAACAAAACTTAACAAAATCTATCTTTTTCTCACCTTATCGACCCTCTTGCACAGTCGGACCTCTTCCAGGACGACCTGTACCCAGACACAGCAGGGCCCGAGCCCTGCCATGGAGCCTGAGGAGTGGCTGGATGGCCGTGACGAAGATCCAATCCTGGTGTCCATGAGGGAGGGATACGTGCCGCCAAAGAGTCGAGAGCTCAAAGTGGCAAAGAAGAACGTACTGGACTCCAGACCCACCACCAGACGCAGCATGTCCACTGTGGACACCAACAGTCTACCGGTAAGTTGTGGCATGCGTTTTATTACCTGTTTTTACATAATTACATATTTATACTACATTCTATATATAATATGTCTCATCTAGTTTTATGTTGCACATTTTCAATAAGAAATAATGACTTTCTTTGGCTTTTTAGCCTGTAATCTGAATACATCGTTACTCCTGAGAACATCTGTCTCTCTATTTAACATCTTTCTGTTTATCTCTCTTCTATTTGTACCTGCCCACAACTTGTTTTTCCCATAGCTCCCTTCTTTGTTTTGGTTTATTTTTCCTAGTTGCTCACTGTCCTTGACCTATTTTTCCTCTTTTTCTTTACCCTTAATTTCCCCCTCCCTGTCACTGTCTTTTTTTCCTTTCTTCTTCTTCTGTTTCTTTTTCTTCCTCTCCACTCTTCTCCTGTCCAGCCTCAGTTGCTTGAGAGGTTGTTGGAGGAGATTCAGAATCTGAAGGCCACAGTTTTGTCTCAGGAGAAGAGAATCTGTGACTTGGAGAATAAGCTTTCCCAGTACACCAATGGCACTGACTGATGTGCATGAAACACACCCTCTAAAGAACTGGTCTGAATATTATTATAAAAACACATTTCCCTGACAGTCACACGGAACCACTCTCCTAAATACTCTCAGAGTGTTGCCCATTTAATGGTACCATTGCGTAAGAATATGAATGTGGACGATGTAAATGCAAATTGAGGTAAAACAAATTTCAAAAAATTACATTGATAACCAGTATAATTGCTTTGTTGCTGAGTCTGCATAATCCATATTCCTGTTTAACCATTGTGTATCTTTAAAGGGATACTGTGGATTAATTGAAGTGGTGTTGTATGAGGTACTTAATCATAGTCACTGTATTACCTGCAGTAGATGGCGGCCAATACGCCCCCAGTTTGGAGAAGCAGCACTAGTACTGGTGTGCGAAGCTAAGCAACGTGCTGCAGGGGATGGGGTCAGCAGCCTAAACAAAGGCCCACCTAAAAAAGTCAATATCAGTTTAAGTGTACACTCTATTTAGAATATTTCCACTGCTTTACTTTGCTGTCAGACAGCCTTTTCTGGTGGGAAACTGCTATTAGATAAGCCAAATGTCACTCTCTTCAAACCAATCAAATTCCATTGACAGAACACAGGGATTGTAGGTCCACCACTGCCTTGTTCTGTTAGTTTGTTTGTGTTATTGTGTGACTTTGGTGAATCCAAACTAACCTTTTGACACACCAAAGTCTCACAATAAGACAAATAAACTAACAGATCAAGGCAGCAGTAAACCAGCAACTCCAGTGTTTGGTGGGTAAAAATGATTTTACCAATGGAGTCTGGTTAGTGTGGAGAGAGCAATATTTGGCTTATGTAACAGCAGTATCCCATCAGAAAAGGCTGCTTGATGGCAGAGTAAAGCAGTGAAAATATTCTAAATATAGCGTACACTTAAACTTTATATTGATTTTTTTTAGGGGCTAAAATACATTTTGCTGCTGAAACTGTCCACAGCAGCACATCATGTAGCTTCCTACACCAGTGCTCCTGCTACTTCTCCAAACTGTGAGTGTGCTGACCTCCATCTACTGTAAGTAGTAATATGTAATAATACACAACCTTACTTCAAAAAATCCCAACTCTCCCTTTAATGCTATGGCAAACATTTTTTAAAATATATTTCCACCTTTGCAGTGGTTAGTAAAGAATGAGAAGAGTGCAGAAGTGGAGTGAGGGGGCTGTAGGTTAGAGGGACATGTGTAAGTTGGGTTAAAGGTCTGAGGAAGGTCACCCTGTTATCACTTTCTAAATAACCATGTGAGAAAAAGAAAAGTGTTCAAAAAATTAGCAAAAATGAAATGCCCCTCAAAAAATCTGCCTAGAGTGCAGTTTTTTTGGTTTTGGTAAATTGCATCTACAAACTCCCCAAACTACATGATAATAAACATACTTGCACCACCACTAAAAACACACACACACACACCACAAAAGAGCTACATCTAAACACACACAGCCCTCCATATCAGACAGTCACTGACCAGTTTATTTAAATAAGTCTCTCTGAAAACTTTTCAAAATGTAAATAGTGATAAAGGAAACAGGAGAAAAAAATGTTGAACTTGTAGCAAAATGTGCAAAGCAAAACGTTTTGTGTTCTGTAAAGGATTATACATTAGACACATTATGACAACAATAAAAACAGTGTTTTTTAAAGATGTCTGCCTCTTCCATCTGTTATTACAACATGTCGGATTTTATTCCCTGAGCACCTGGAGGTGCTGGACACCCCTCACATGTGAGAAGCTACACAGTGGCCAGCTTATCTTTGTCAATCCCAATCTGCATGTGTCCATGGATCTGTGTGGAAACCTCTGAGCAGGATTTGTCTGTTTAATTTGGCTCACGACAGAAATAAATACGTTCACTGAACAGAAGGCAGAGCACAAAAGGCATCAGGCTCTAAAATAAATAACAAAAAAAACCTTTATAGCAGCAGTAATAAGCTTCATAATAGCTAAGCAACCAGTGATACATGCACATACCCAGAAAATCAATTTAAGATGTAAAGCTGCATTAATCGGTTTTGGCCACAAGTAGGGGTGCAACGGATCAAAAAACTCACGGTCGGGATCGTATCACGGTTTTGAGTCATGGATCGGATCATTTTTCGGATCAGCAAAAAAGAAAAAAGTGGTGGGATTAGGGTTAAATTATTTTAAAAATGGACTTGGCTTTGATCTCTGTCTGTCTGTAATTATCACCATAGTTTAAGTGTAATGTAATAATAATGATAATAGTAATGATAAAGGTGATAATATTAAAAACTTCAAACTTATACAGTACTGTAATATGTATATACTAGGGCTGTTCCTAGCGACTAATTTCCCTGTCGATTAAATCGATCCGTACAGGACACGGGTCAACTGCGATCCGTGCACCCCTAGCCACAAGAGGGCAGATGAAATCCACTACAGTCTGAGAGACACAAAGCCCTTATAAAGTTTATATGATAATAAATCAGCAAACAATGGCCTACTGAAGCCCAGTTTATACCTCTCTTGTCATGAAGTTTAAATCCAGAGCAAAACTTTGTATAAGCACAAATGCGATATTCCTCACCAGTGGAAGTTGTGGAGGAAAACTGGAGGTTTTTGTTTGTTGTTACAACAAGGTCATAATGTTTACATATCCAAATGGTTTTGCCTGAATCACTTCAGATTTTTTGAGGCTTCCCTTCTCCAAATTTTTGCTTTAATTTAGCCATTACTAGCTTCTAGCTTGCAAGGCGGTTCCTGGTGGGCACTGCATATCTACTTGCAATGTGCATGAGCGCAGACTATCAGCAGAATCAGAGAGAAAAGAGAGGGATGAGAAGATTGTCTATACATCATCAATCCAATGTCAATTAAAGATTTAGGCAGCTTTAACTATTAGAAACTGTAAATGGTGTCACTGGATGCCCATTTCTGTCAGCATACAGAGCCCTAACACCACTATACTCAGGCAAAGAAGGGGCAATGGCGTGACTTTGTTGGAGAAAGAGACGGCAGCCTGTGAGCCTTCCCGGAAAGAGTAGGAACAGGTGCCAGCATTACCAACCCGATCCACAACCTGCAGCTGCATCTCAGGCGAACAACAGGACGCACTGTAGGACACCAGTGTTATGTTCTCGTTGCCAGCGTCCAGGCTGGTGTTCAGGGTCCCGTTGCCCTTTGTGAGGGTAACATTTGTGACACCCGTCCCGTCAGCCCCATCAGTCACCCGGACAGAGAGATCCCATGAGGACAAGCTGCAGTTTTCAGAGCAGTTGGACTGCAGGTTGAGCAGCTCACATGCCGGCTCAGTGAAATCGGTCAACTATCAGGAGAAGAAAGAGTGGATAAAGTCAGTCACATCTGTGAGTTAACCAACAAACATGAAGGTAAAGCAGTGTAGAGAGAAAGACATTAATGCTTTATTTTATGGGTCTATAATTTCACAATAGTTTCCAATAAGTTTTCTGAAAAGAACTATGGGAATTGTTACTAATTATTGGGACAGACAAGGTATAGTGCTAACATTTTTCTTGTTATTTGTAAGGTTAATTTGGTATTAAAGGCCTTGTGCCATTAATTTTTATTTTAACTATCAAGGGAGCCCTGGAAATATTGGTGCAGTAAAATGTATGATATATGTGTGCTGACCAACAGAGGGAGCTATTATTGAACCCTCAAAGGCTACAGTCTATTAGGCCACAGAAATAATAGTCGAATAAAATCAATTTAAATAAATGTCTTAGAAGTAGTGATGTCAACTTCCCAGATTTGTGAAATAGCGTGGAGACCTAGAAAACTCCTAAAACTCAAGCTCCAGGAGGAGCTCCATAAAGTACAGAAGATGACTCCTGAACAGTCTCTCTTCAGTGTGCTGATGTCCAGACCAGCCCTCAGTTTAAGAGTTTTTGAACAGTATTCAAAAGCTTACACCTTCAATTAATTGTAAGCATAACTGACCTAATTGACTATTCCTTAGTAACGCCCCTTTTTGCAGAACCTCCATCAACTGTCTCCTTCCCTGTGTCCTGTACTTAGATATCCTCTGTTAGGCTCAACTATGTAGAAAAATAAACCAAACTTTTAAGATGATTAAAATATGCTGGGGGACCTGTAAAAGCGACATGTGGTCACACCTTGAGTTACCTATCTACATTAATCATTAGCTAGGTAGTTACATCAGATAGCTAATGTTAGCAAAATGCTAGCTAAAATACATAATTCTATCTATTTAGCTGTGTTTTTCCAAACATTAGCTAACTTAAGATGTGATTGTATACAGCATGTTGCTTTTAGAGGTCCCCAAGCATCTTTTAATCATCTTCAAAATGTGTTGGGGTTTTTTTTTCAACATAGAGGAGCCTAGCACATATATCTAACATATCTAAGTTAGTGTGACCAAGCGTTCATGTTTTCTGGGGCGTGTCCCCGGCTGGACCTAACCACAGAAATATCCCCGGTTTTTAACTGTGCATTAAAAACAGGCCGATGTGAAATAATATTTAACGTGAGCAGCAGAGCTACTTGTCGCTTCTCACTTGCATTGTGCGCTCAACACACAGGGCTGCTCACTATAGCATCTTACTAACGCTAATCTTCTTCTATCTATCTATTTGCTCGCACTAGTTTTAGAGAAAACTAGAAACAAAAATGTAAAAGATACTTTATCTTATAGTGTACTATTTGTAGTTAAAGATAGGAGAGGAAGGAGAGGAAGTTATGAAGGAAAATAAAAGAGGATGATGAATTATAAAAGAGTGAATGATGAATGAATCCTTGGGATCAATAAAATTCGTATTCGATCGTGAGGAGAGAGTAGAAGAATGAGGTGGAAAGATAAAGAGAAGGGAAGGAAGACAAGCGAAGAGGAGGTGTACCATATAGTTTGACCATTTCCACAGTCAACCGTACCTTCACTCACGCAAGAATGATCATTTCAACCCAAACCATGATCTTTCCCTAACCCTAATAAGTTGTTTTCTGTCCCTAAACCTAACCACATCTTAACCACAAGTTTGTACAACATACACAATGAAGAAACAATGCAATCAAATCTCATGAGAGTTTTGCAAATCTGGGGTTCAAATCTAGACACAAACATTACATTGTTCTTTCCATTTCCTTAAAGTTACAGACCCGTAAAACAAGAGTGAGAATTTTAATTAATAAATGTGCTTCTTCAGTGGGAGTATTACCGTGTTAATGACGGAGATTCGCAGCACGACGTAGTTTGTATCTTCACCCCCTGGAGCCTCAGCTTCAATCGTCAGAGTGATGTCAGTACCCGATGGGGTGTTAAGAGGAGCTGAGAGGGTCACTGTACCATTAGCACTCTTTCCAGCCTCCAGAAATAAACTGGTTGGAAATGTTGAGTCATAACGTCGATTGTTGATGGCTCGGATGGTGAAGTTTCCCCCTTGTCCATTGGTCATCACAGAGAAGGGCACAGTGAATGGTGTTCCTGGTGACAAGATGCTGTTTGAGTCAGCCTAAATATAGAGGGCAGATAGAAAGAGAGAAGCTCTTTTACCCTCTTTTATAAAGTGAACATTTAAACCTTTAGTTGCAGCATATCATCTCATGCTTGATGTTCCTGTGACACTGTGATGGTGTAAGATTAGTACTCACAGTAATAGTCAGATTGGAGGTCCTGAAGCTGGTGGATGTCTGCCTTTGGAAGTCTATTAAGCTCTGGAGTTTACATCCTCTCCCTTCACTCGGACCACAAACGCTGACGATGGTATCCTGTTAACATGAACTAAGAAGTTCCCGCTCCCCTGTGGCTCCACGACTCCTTTAATCTCCTCTGACCCCGATGATTCAACCAGAGTGACTTCTGTCACATTGGCAGTGTCACTCCCCGCTAAAGACACCAACAAGCTAACGTTGACACCTTCAAAGACAAAGAAAATTTATTAAGTCTGACTTGATAATGTTTTGTTATGTCATATCTAAAAGTCACATCATGACAGATTCCTTTTACCATCTTTGGGACGTGTGTCAAGAGCATCAAATCCCCCAAACGGGCCCTGCGATGCCTCCACAAAGTCAAACAGGAAGTCAATAGGGCTCTGACCTGAAAAAAAATAAAAAAGGAAAAAAGGCTTAATAAATAGCCATAGGTTCTTCTACTTCTTCCTACCTACAGTGGCCTCTATTTTTTCACCACCTTAAAGCCCAGTCACACAGAGTGCAGTTTTGACAGTGAGAGGCATCTTTTTCCAGTTGTTTTCTATGGGCAGTGGGCGTTTTGCGTGATGCCAATGCGCCCCAGGTGCCTTGCCTTCCAGATGCTCGGTGACCCTCATGTTTTTGAGGAGAGAAAAAGTAACTCAAAGCAGAGAGGTGCCAAACATCATTTGCTTTTTTTTTTTTTTTTTCATTTTTACCATGCTCACAAACATTGTTTAGCTAGCCTAACATGCTAGCATTTGTTGAGTAGCACTGAAAACAAAATACAGGCTGATGGGAATGTTTAGTTTTACAGGTATTTGGTTATAAAGCAAAAATGTTGGTGTTGAACAATTTTTAAATTTTGACTCTCTGATGCTGGATAAAAAGGTAAGAGATCACCAATGTTATTACAGTTCATCCCAAGAGGAATATGAATATCATGACATTATCAAAATTTCATGGATGGATTAGATTTAGGCAAAATTCATGTAATGGCATTAATAATTGTCAAAGTATCTCTTTGGACTTTTTTTGGGACCAAAGCGGACAGACCGACACTGACATCCTTAGAGCCATGCCGATAACGTGGTTAAGAAGAACAAAAATTAAACTCAACAATGAAAGCTAGAGGAACAGAGGCTAAACCAGATGTGAGCTGGTGTTTTGAAGGTCATTTCAGCTCAAGGTTTCCAACACATCAGATACTATAAGTCAAGCCACACGGGAAAAATTTACCTTCCCGCACATGAGGTACATACGGGTGCATGAGGGGAACACACTCTCTGAGTTTCAAACCAAAACAATTATGTTTTGGACACAAAAAGAGGACTGTTCACTTGTAACTGATAAGACGAACATGCTCTCTAATAAAATCATAAATATCCATATAGTGATCAAAATAAATAAACCATGGAGTTCTTCTCACCTATGACCTTCAGAGTGTAGGGATTAGCTGACTCCATTTTTATTTGCCATCGTCCAACTTGTTGTTTTATCCGCAGAGTTATGAAGTTTCCCACTGACTGGGACGAGGTAATCAATGATCCTGTTGTGCTGGTGCTCTGCTGAGATTCACCTTCAAACAAAAAACAATAAGCACGCTGGCAGGAAAGACATGATAGTAATGTTACATAACTTTGGCTAAAGCACATTACAGAGTATATACCTTGTGCTTAGAGTGCACAGACGAATTAAATAGAAAATGGATCACCAGATTTTCTCCTCTTGCCTCTCAGGGCTTCTGTACAGCAATTTAAATTAAATAAGTTGATTTTAGTCCTACATTTAGGTGTAGGCAGTAGGTTGGCAGAAAAATTTGCAGATGTGTAAAATGTGGTGTAGAGGACAGTAGGGACTGCGTATGTTCTGCAATTATATTTTGAAAATGA
Organism: Lutjanus argentimaculatus; assembly: GCA_034769285.1. Lineage (NCBI taxonomy): Eukaryota > Metazoa > Chordata > Actinopteri > Lutjaniformes > Lutjanidae > Lutjanus > Lutjanus argentimaculatus. The sequence continues at coordinate 18,510,350 of JAWZSL010000004.1, read as the reverse complement.
ATGCATACTGATCATAAAGTAAAACACACAAGCTTTAAAGGGACAGTTCATCACAAAACCAAAAATAAATATTTCCCCCATGGCCTGTAGTGCTATTTAATCCATTACTCAAGATAATCCACAGATCTTCTTTTTCTTTTTTCTTTCTGCCGTAGAATCAACCAGAACTACTTTCTTTATACTAGAAAGAAGTAGTTCCTATATGAAACTGCCCACAACAGGTTCTGTGAATTATCTTGAGTCACCAGGTCATGATTTTTGGAAAGAGACACTGGTTTTGAATTTTACATATGTATTTTTTGGGGGCTTTGAGCACCACAAGCCACGTGCCATTTAGTTCCATTATACTGGAGAGAAGGCAGACATCTCTACACCCGATATCTCCAGAACTCTGCAACTCACACCAAAACAATCTAGATGGATAAATAGCACTACAGGCCAAGGGAAAATACATATTTTTAATTTTGGGGTGACTGTCCATTTAACTAGCATTCATAAAGACAAAAGACATTGTTTTTACCTGTGGGGCTGGTGAGAGTGTAGGTGACGGAGCGTCCAGTGATGTAAACTGTAGGGTTTGTTATGGTTTCATCGACTATAAAAGAGAAAGTATCTGTTTTTCCCGGGCTCCTGCCTGCCTGCAGAAGGGTCACCTGTCGATCACATTAAACAGATGACACAGCTGAAATCTTTGAATTGACAGAATTAACTTGCAGTGAGATCTGTGTGACATTACCAGAGAGGAGGTGGAGGACTCTGTTATGACGCTGACGGCCACAGGGAGCTCGCTCTTTTCGACTTCAATAACCTGACCTCCTGAAGCCAGAGCCAAGTCTCTGTACAGCTGAGCATCAGATTCCCCTATCCTACCATGTCTCTGCTGTTTGTCATCACTCCGTCTTCTACGATTGACCACAGTTGAGCCGCTAATGATGAAGGTCACCTGGAAAGAGAAAAAGGGAATGAAAAGCGGGTTAACCAAATCAGAAAGGCCTATACTAACAAATAAAGTTAGTAAAAAGTATAAATAAAAGATATATGTGTGGTAAAATCACAAACTGAACATTTCCTACTGCAGCTGCAGCTTCACAAGCGTTGACTTTCACAGTAGTCACAGCAAAAACACTGTTTATTACAATTAGTCAGTGAGCTTAGCTTTGCAGCATTCATCAAAATTGTCTACAAAAAGGGACCGTTTTCAGCATGTTTTGTCAGTGGACCAGTTTGAAATATTGCAGGGAATAATGGGAAGCAGCCACAGTGAGCTGTGATACTGTGAGCATAATGATAGAAGCTAATAAAACATAAAATATTAAACAATAATAGGCTTATTAGGCCTAAATATTTTTTAAAATTATTTGAAAGTCAGACTGCCTGGGGCTGGGTGCCAGAAAATTTCCCTTATATTTTAATCCCAATGTTGACAGACATGAACCAGACATATTTGGCATTTTGCCTTAAAAAATACAGAAAAGATGAATAGATTCTCAAAATTATATCTGATTAATTTTCTATTGATCATCAACTAATGTACTAGAGATGATGGGTAGAGATGCATGCACAAAAGAAAAACACACCTACTTTTAACCATCAAAAATAAAACATTATGAAAGACTAGCATAGGGCCTGTTGACAGGTTTTTGGATATTACATAGGACGTATGCATTACGTTAAAGCTACAACAAATTTGGGGGCCCCTGTGAACAAAAGCAGTGGTATTTCCCCCGCAATAACCGCAGAATATAACGTAATATAACAAATGTAAACACAGGCTCGTTTCATCTGATTTCAAGGAGAATCCGACCCGGTGGCAGGCATTAAGAATAACTATACAGAAATAGCCAGTCTCCTCATCAATGCTAGTAGCTTCATGTACGGCTGCATGGATTACTAGTGGAATATTCATTTTCATTAGTCATGTAAACACCTTAACAGGAATATTGTCTTTTTTGGAATAAGGGCAAATACTGAATATTTTGTACACATAGTCAGTGTTGCAGCTCTACAATGTTTGCAGCCCAAAGTGGCTCTTTGTCAGGATCAGAGTAAGCAAAAAGACTCAGGTGTGTGTCACTGAAATAGTCTCTTCCAAAGGTGTGGCTACAGCAATAGATTGTGCACAAAGGTCATCATAAACTGGCATTGTACACACTAAAAAAATCATCAATAAGCATTACAAAAGCAAAAAATATAGTGAACAGTTTAACATTTATCAAGAAATAAGGTTAAGAAAATGCAATTCTACACTGATCATAAGTTTGTCCATATTGGCACATAGAACAGATACTCACCACTGATTGGGTGCGCTCTATGAGGGCGATCACTGTGCTTTTCAGGTCTTTGTCTTTAGCAGGTGCATCCGTGAAGAGGAAGATCTCAGAATTTGAAGGAGCGTCACTTAAAGCCAGCTATGAGGAAGAGAGTACGGAATAACAAGGATAATTTTAGTTGTTCACACACCAGCAGGATTTTTGTGGCAGATTTTGAAACAGTAAAAACCAGACTTCACAGCACCTGAAGCCCTGAAAGACTCAGTTCCGCTTCATCTCCTCCTCCGGATGCTGACAGTGTGTCAAGAACATTCTTGAAGACCTTTGGGTCTGTGGTCTTCATCACCGGCCCAACATCTTAATGGTTCAGGTGGAGACAGGAAAAGAAATGTGTTTTCATTCTTCTTCTTATCTTTCTTATCATATCACAACACTTTGGGAACATTTCACAAGATGGTACTTGTTTTTACAACCAGAAACACTACATGAAATTGTTAATTGCTATAATTGTTAATTTTATAGCATCCTGAAGAGCCTACCTGGATCATTGAAAGGTACAAGAATGTAAGATGCAGGTTCATCCTCTGTTCCGACTTCACTGTTGATTATGAGGAATGCGACGTCCCTCACTGCCGCGATGTCATCACTCATACTTTTCGTGGTGTCGACCACGAAACAAAGAGCTTTACTGGATCCTTTGGAAATTCCAATCATCCTAAAGGATAGAGAACAACAAATAAAGCAAGGAGATGGAAAAAAAAAATCTCTTTTCCTCTATACGGCACATAACTGAAACAAGCAGAATGGGTTTCATACTCTAGGAATGGTCTGCCACCAGCTGCCCCTTGAATGTCCTCTAGTAGCTCACTGGTTGCAGCTATCGCCATATTTGCTGCGTCGGTGTGGAGATGTCCGTGGCTGGCGGTGAAAGAGTCTTTGTTGATCCCACCTTTAGGCTCGATGGTACTTGTTTGATCAACTGCTCCTCCATGACTGCATTTTCCTTTTCAACAGTATGAAATAAAGATGATAAATGCACAAGTCTGTTTTGTTTTGATTTTCTGAGGAGTTTTTTTTTTTACTGGTTAAATGTTTGCTTTTACTTCTGCAGCTCATTGTGTGCAACATTTTTTTAACTTTAAATATTTTGTAGCAATTAAAAATCTTCAAGTCTGCCACTGCCCTCCCTGGCGCCCCTGTGAAAAAAAATGCTACAAAAGTGCTTCCTTCTTCCTTCTTCCTTCCTTCTTGGATGCCTTTGTGGTAGATAAAACAGGCCCTCCAGGGTGCCCTTCAAGCAGAGAAAGCATCTAGAGTGCTCTTCGAGTGGAAAAAAACATGGTAAACTGCCCCTTGGGTGTCCTTCCAGTGGAGAAAATGTGATTCATTGCCATATAGGCTGTCCGATATGCTAGAAAATTAGTTGGTCTCTACGTGCCTCTCAGTGGTTTAATAGTTAATAGGCCTAATTAATAGTGTGTTTTTAACACAGAGGTGAAGCAGTTGTTGCACTTTAAGTCACATAATAAAACTATTTTAATGTAAACCAGTGATTGGAACTGTTTCACCAGAAATGCATCCACGACCACATACAACTGGTTCCCTATTTACTTTTTTCACCTCTGCCCCTCAGACAGCCGAAGTCTGCTACTGGTCTACACAACTAACTCAGTATAATAACCAGGGTGGGAAATTAAGTTTTTAAAATGTGAACATCTGACAGATAAATGTTCAGATTTACCAACCACTTAATAGCAAACCATCATTTTGTGTCTAAAATATACCTCTTTCATATTTTACCAGCATTTGGCAAGTGGATGAAGCTATTTTCCCGCAATGATAATAACTGCACTTAAAACAAGGAAGGTCAAGGATTAGCCCTTTTGTCTGTAAGAGGAGGGCGTAGAAAATATCTCTAGGGCAGAAAACACAACGGGGAAAAAGGGAACTCAAGTGTGCACAACAATAGAAAAGTGGAATCAAAGCTTTGACAGACAAGTTCAAAACGCAAAGATGAGTTCAGTTTTTCAAAGCAACAGTGTGAATGAAGAGAAACTAAATCTTTATCCATTATGCACAGACCCAGGAACTTGACTGCTGTAGTGTTTACTGGCCCCACAAAGCCAGTGTATGTGTATCCTGACTGTATCAGTAGGCTACATGAAGCACAGATTCCATCATTATCACCACACACCACTGTCATCACTTTTCTGGACCTTTGAAAGTCACTTTAAAGCAAAAATTAAAACATTGGAAACAGCTTTACAGGAAATCTAAAACTGAATTGAAAAATAATCAAATTAAAAGTCCAGAAAAAAGCACCTTAGCGGACTTTGAGTTGATTTTTTTTTTTTTTTTTTTGTCTGTTTCTGAATGTCACTTCATGCTGTAACTAAAGGCATCTGCTGTAACTTTCCACACAACGTGACAGAAAATGTGACACTGAAACATGAGAAACACTGCGTGGAAGGAAGCTATTGATTACAATCAGCTTTTATAAAACTATCAGAACATCTGGGTGTGTACTGTTGATTTTGTTATGATAAAACTGGTTTTAAAGACGGTGCATGTTTAGGTTTGTTTAATAACATACAGTATTCATATTGTAGTTAGGAATGGAGGAAGTATTCAGATCATTTACTTGAGTAAAAATACCAACACGGTGATGTAAAAATGATTGTAACAAGTAAAAGTCTTGGGAAATCCTTCCTTACTAAATGCACAGAAGTATTTGCAGCAAAATATTGTAAAATATTAAAGTACTTGTTTCATCCCTGTGACTGATATATTGTATTATATGATGTTATTCAACTTTTAATCCTGATGCATCTCTGCAAGTAACATGGTAAGTGTTGCAGCTGCTTGAGGTGGAGTTACGTCATTTACAGCTAAGAAGTTTAGGTCCTCTCAAAAGGGTCACAAAGTAAACCTGGGGGTCATAATATTATTAAGAGAAGAGGAAAGAAGAGAAAACAAAGTTCTGATCTCAGGAACATATCTGTATGTTTATGTGAACTCTCTTCTATATGTTTAGTTATAATGCTGAAAGTATAATTCTGTGGGCATTAGTGGTTTAATGAATCATTTACCTTTTGGTTTGGTTGAGACTATAGGCACAATACCAAAATATCCAGAGGTCAGTATGCCCTCCCTTATGATGTCCTCCAAGATGTTGTTCCTGCAGTCGTCTCCATCACAGTTGCGGCATGTCGCCCTGCTTTCCTCTGTGGAAGCATGCATCAGCATTTTTATTATGTTTTCTTCTGTGAAATAGTTTCTCTGCAGTCATGTCCAAACTGCATTCCTCATCAGTGTTGGCATCTCTTTGTCAGCACAGCCAAACAAACAGAGACAGACAGACAGACAGACAGACAGACAGACAGACACATGGTTATGCCATCTATTTACCTGCTATGTTACCAATGCTGGTGTCTGATCTGATCAGATTGGCGTTTGGCTGTTTGTTTCCAGCTCCACCCAGTTACTATGACTGTAGAAGTCCTTCAATTAAACAAAAGTAGATGAAGGTCAATAATCCGTCTTTATAAAAGTTATAAACAGCATTTGTATTACTTTTAAAAACAATGATAATTACCTGTAAAGGATGGCAAATCTCTCCCAGTTTCTGCCTCGCTGCCTCATAATTTTCCTGGTTGATGCTTGCTTTGACAGCCAGAATTCCCTCAGTGATGATTTTCCTTCCTTGAACAAACATTTCTTCATCAAAGTGGAAGCTTGCATTAAGGGCATGACGGATGTCCACCCGTATATTCATCAGTGTGATGAATGTAATGGCTCGGCGGAAACTCTTGGACGACTTTGGTGCACCGCAGGCTGTAGCGACAGCTCCTGCAGTGTAAGGCTGTGGCTGCACACGCACGCACACACACACACACACACACAAACACACACACACACAGCACACACAGACACACACAGACAAAGTCAAATCAAACTAATATTACTAAAAGAGATGTATTCATTATTTTTAAAGTAAGTAAAAGTGAAGTGAATTCTTACAGGAGGACTGAAGTTTGTTCCCTCAGCTAGGGCCAGAGCACGGCACACCTGCACAGCGGTGTTTAAAATTGCTCTCTCAGTGATTTCCAGGTGATTCAGAGACTCTCCTGGTAATATCCCAAAGCCCTGAGCTCCAGTGTGCAGGAGCAGGAAGCACAACACAGCCAATCCTGAAGACATCACTCCTCAACCTGTCAAACAGTCTGTGGACAATAGAAAAACATTTATTTAACTCTACAGCACAACAGTATGGCTGCTATTGTTTTTTGCTATTGATTGTTCACACTGTCTGTCTCTGTGTGAGTCATCATAGCAAAATGTAGCTGAACTGGCACATAAGTACTTGGCCAGAGGCAGTCCTGGCTAGTTTTGCGCCCTGGGCGAACCACCCATGGACATGTTGTGTGGCCTGGGATCATAAGAAATCAGTCTGTCCCTCGCCCCCCTCCTTGCTTTTCCTCTGAGAGTGAGACTCAACCTGCTCACAACCTCTGCAGTTGCGAGTTGATCCCCCTCCCGTCTCCCCCCTGCCTTTTCTTCTGACACACACAACCTGTATACATGACTCTCAGCAGCAAGTTGATAGATAGTAGGGGCGCCCCAGCGCCTACTCCACTAACTTGACGTGGAAAGGAGCAGTATTAGTCTAGAAAACTGGCGATTTTTTTTTTTTTTTTGAGGGCGCTTCGTGCGCCCCCAAATAGATTGTGCCCTGGGCGGACGCCCACATTGCCCATAGCAAAAACGTCCCTGTACTTGGCTATGTGTTTGTAATTCTGTGGAAAGATGTTATCAACGTGTTGGTGTCACAACTGTGGAAGTGTCAGTTACGAAACTTAACAGGTGTGTAGTTGAGATCAAAATGAAGTTTGAAGTTGTTAGGCTTGAGCAAGGGCTCAATAATTAAAGAGGTTTGAAACCAGGGCTGATATTCAGTTCCATTGTTGGGGGGATTCCTGAAGCGAAACTGAAAGCGCTGCCCAAAGTGCTGATGTATTAATGTATATAGCGGAAACCCTTATTACTGCTATATACTAAATAGTTGTAAGGGTTGTAGCAGCATGTTTAAATGTTTTAAATAATTATATTAATCGAAAAATAATAATAATATAGCACTATAAGGTGCTTCCATACACAGTTCAACACAACAACAAGGCATCTGTTTGTTTGTTTTTTACCAGTCTAGACACGTGCACTCACATGCTTCTACTAAACAATTGCACGAGGAGACATAAACTCTTCTCAGCAGCAGAGTGAACAGGTGAGGGAGGGAAGGAGGGTGCAGCGAGTCCACATATATATATATAAGGGCAGATCGTCAACTAATTGATCATGGACAGCGTCGCTCTCTCGGACAGATGAAAAAATTAAAAATGCCAAAATGGGTCACAAAATATACTTAATAAAGTCTATTTACAGGAAACATGATAGTGGAGGTCAGCCACCACACACCTTCAGAGTTTAACTACCAGATACTCGTTTCATAGCAACAGCCAATGTGTGAGGGGATAGCAGGCAGTGGACTAAACCACTGTGTGGCATAAAAGGTGGGATACAACCTTTCTAACCTTTGGGGCTTGTCTGGACTTCCCTTGTCCCACCTTGGTTGGAGGAAGGGAATGGAAGGAGGCACAACAGGTGAACTTTCACTTTGTGTGTGTTTGTGTGTGTGTGTGTGTGTGACATGATGGCAAAATGTGATCCTGGAGTCACCCACATTGCGAGTTGTTTATCCGTCTGTGGACAGATTTTATTAACATAATAGTGTCATGACCATGCAAGATGCAGTCATGAAACTTTGCAGGTGTGCAGACAACAGGGTTTATAGCAAGATTTAGTTGTACTGTACTTCCTCCTTGCCACTCCTAGGAAATATGTAAAATTATATACAGATTGGCTATAGAGATAAAAAATAAAATAAAATTATATGACATGGAGCAGTGCTGAGGATGAATTAAGTAGTCTCAGAGCCTGAGGGAAGAAGCTGCTTTGTAGTCTGGTGGTACGGCAGCAGATACTTCTGTATCTCCTGTCTGATGGCAGCAAGATGAACAGGCTGTGGCTGGGATGGGTATTGTGCTCAAGTATCCTTTGGGTTCTGTGCAGACACCTCACCTCACCAATATCACTGATGCTCTGCTGATGGGTACCAATGCAGTAATGACCATGATGTATTATGTAATTATGACCGGTGAGTAACTCATGGTTGGAACGTCAGCACATTGATGGGTCGTCGCAGCATTCTGAAATTAGTCTCAACTAAAGGTGCACTGATTTTTGTTTGTAATTGACAGTTGTCTTTAAAAGGGCTTTTGTCAGCAATAAGACAGATGATGTTTAATCGATATGACTCTGTAACATCATAAAATCACTTGTCAGCATTTACTGATAAACAATAATTCCAGCAGTGCTGCCGACCTCAAAGTCTAAAAAACAGAATTTTGATGTCGTGGAACGCCACAAACACTCAAAGACAGCCGTTCCCAAACTTAAGACTTCCACGGCCCGCTTTCTGAAAATCTTCTGCGGCCCACCAAAACTCTAATTCTGATCACGACTCTAATCAACACACGACACTAATCATACCAGTGGCAAAATGTAAGATCATGTGACAGGTCACCAAATGCAAACTAGGTCATAAATAAAGAATTACATGTAATTAAAATCTCATGGCTTTGTTATCTTTGTCTTATTACTTTTTAAAGAATTAATCATAAATATTTTATGGTAATTTCAAGCTGATAAAATTGAAACTTAAACTTAAAAATTTATTTTTCATGACCTCTCAAGGCCTACCTGCAAAGCCTTCATGGCCCACCAGTGGGCAACGATTAACACTTTCACTTTCACTCTGAGAACCAGCTCACACCTCATTATTAGTGCTGTCAATTGGTTAAAAAATTCTATTGAGTTTATCACAATATTAGGCTGTAATTAATCACAGTTAATCACAAATTCAAAGCACTTTGTATATTAACTTGTTTTTAGGGCTGCAACTAACTATTATTTTCATTGCTGATTAACTCTGTGTTCTAAAATGTCTTGTTCTGTCATAAAGGAGTCAAGGAACCAGAAAATATTCACATTTAGAAGCTAGAATCAGAGAATATTGAGGGTTTTTTCTTAAAATCTCAATCAAAATGATTAATAAGTTATCAAAATTGTTGTTGATTAATTTAATAACAAATTAATCATTGATTAATCAATTACTGTGAACGTTGCAGCTCTACTCAATACAGCAACCTGCCTTATGTAACAAATGTAGTTATGATGAATGATTACACACATCCTGCCTATAAAACCCATATAACACTCAGTCTTCTCTCAAATTCACAATAGGATAAATCTCAGATTAAAGCATGAACATTTTAGAAAACTGGTCATTTAATTCAGCAGAAAGATGTAAAATTCATGATAACTCTTTAAACTTGCAGTTAATTTCTTGTGTACAGTATGGCAGCTGACTAAAAGTCCTACAATAAATAATAAAAAACTTAAAAACACAATTTTTCTTAAAGATTTTCCTCTTGTGTTACAACACATGGTACTTCTAGACCATGGTCTGCATAGTATTAAAATATGATGCCTTTCTTTCAGGCATTACTTAGAAATATGAGTTAAAAGAGCACCTTACCTTACTGTAGCTGTTGATGCCGTGCTGTACACTTTATCATTATTGTCTAAACAGCCACGTTACAGTGGTTCACGGTCAGGGCGGGAACATGCAGGACTTGTTCAGCCTGTTGCTTTGGTATGATTCAGCTGATGAGAAACATGATCATCAGTGGCATTTTACTGTCGGTTTGGTAATGAAACCACTGCCAGACTGATGTGTGAGCGTGTTCGTTTCTGCAAGAAGTCCAGGAGATGTTCTAGTTCTAGTTAAAGAGCTTATTTGACATTGGCAGAATAGAAATACATGTACATGGATCTTTCTTTGATCAGAAACCACAGTCCACAAGCAGGTAACTGCAAGTAGTTAGCTGTAGCCACTTCCTAAAGAAAGAGTACCTGACTTAATGTTACACAGTATTTTAAATGGAAATATGCTATTATCTAATTGGTCTAAACTGATGGGAGGAACTGTGGTTTAGACTTAGCCTCCCTTCGTTGGTGCACGGGCTGGTCCCAACCCCTCAGCACACGTCCCATCCAATCCAGGATGACAGCGCCCTGAAATGTAAAACAGCTAAGCGCTCTTTTATGTTTTTACCTAAAATGGTGTTTCGATAAGTTATTGTGTACTTGTCAACCTTTAAAGTTGATCAAATGGCCTAATGTGGTACATGAGATGACCTATTGCTAAATGTTCGTTTTTCTTTAGAAAAAGAGGAAGTTGCTCTAGGTGTCTTCCTGTCTGCTTCTTGCCAGATAATTAATCGGCTGTCTTTATCTTTGATTTTGCATCATCTGCCAACGGTCATTAACTGTGTTAAGTGAAAGGTTCAGCGCTGTGTTGTAACTATGTGTTGTAGCTTACGTGTATGCATGAAACAAGGCATAAAATATATAATCCTGACAGATGCCACAGAAACACCAGAGATCCTTCTCTTTAAGGTTTAGATTATTTTATTTTATGCTAATGTGTAAAAATCAGTATAACTTTTTTTTCAGAATCACTCACTAAACAGTAGTCATACAGTCTGTTGTGTTTCAGTTAAATGTTTACTCTATGTAGATCTGGCAAATACTGGTTACTGAATAAATCAAAGACATCTGAAAGAAAAAACACAATGAATCACAATTGTAGTGACAATTAGACCTTTATAATGTGTCTGTGACAGTTTGGTTTGTATCAGACACAGGCACAGGTACACTCCTCATTTTTTGTGTGGGAGTGACTGAACCAAACCTATCCACCTGTTTGCCTGTCTTTTGGATGCCATCTTGCATTCTTATTAACAAAACCAACAAATAAATCAGACTGGCAAGAGCTGAAAGAAAAAGAAAAACACGAAGTAACACTAATCAAGACAACCACTGCAAATTGTAGTTCCTTTGAGGTTACTGTTGCATCTGGGTTATCCTTCATGAAAGAGAACGTGACAGTGCATTATATTTGAGATAGATACAGTAGAAACTGAGAGGATGTACAGAAAACAGTGCTTTCTTTCTACAGATTCTCAGCTATCATGCAGTGCAGCTCACCTGTCTGTGAGTTTTTAGCTACAACATTCCTGTGGTATAACATGTGTCATCTGCAAATACCACAGAGCCTGATGTTCAGGTGGGATTTGGAGGGAAATTAAAATTCAGTTTTTTAAAGAGCAGCATAGTGTGAAAAAAAATAACTGGACTTTATACAATGATTTCCACAGACTGCAACAAAAACATGATGCATGAATTCATTCTGATCAAACATTGATTAATGGTTGGTGCAGGTGTCTTTGTTCAACAAAACACTGCAGGGATGCACTCAAAGTTTGTGTTGGAGTTTGTCCATATAAGATATCACTTTTTTTAATCGGTCTGTAGGTTGCTCGTCTCAGAATGGACCACATTTTTGCTTGGTCTTCGTCACAGGCAAAGGGGACTCAAGATTTCATTTCACGACCATAGCTGTAGAAGTATCACTATAAATTGCCAAATCTAATTAAAAAAATTTTGTTGCTGTGACCGCCTGTCACCCCTCCCCACCCCTCTTCACGCACCAAGGAAGTGAATGTGGCCGTAGAGGAAGTCGTGGCTGTCTGTGAAGACATGTCAGACAAATATTGTGTATAAAATTTGACTACTTAAACTACAAATAGTTCATCTGCAAAACAGTGTCCAAAAGAAAACACAGCAGTGTGTAAAGACTGCAATGCATGGCTAGGACCATGGTGGACAGTACAGGCACTGTCCTAGTGGACCATTGCGTCTTTGGGCCAGTATCTAGGCCCATGTTTGTCTGTTATTTGGTAATGTCTTGGTCAACCAACTGGCCCATACAGTAGGTAGATGTAAGTCTGTGCATTGGCGCAGCCATTACCATTTGTTTTTTTCACACAACCAACACTGGACTGGACCAGTTACATCCTACTATGGTCCAAAAAGAAGAAGCAAGCAGGTAGAAGCAGAAGCCAGAAACACATCCAGGTGGTGCAGAGAAGGTGTGGCATGAAAAAGCTGAAGTCTCCTGATGTGGAGGCCACTTAATGTTCCAAACCGACTGATTTATTTGGTGCTTTCAGTGCAAGTACAAGTGCAGCATCAGTGCAAGAACATGGGTCGTGAGGGAGAGCAAGAGGGACAGCTGGATGAGTGACAACTTTTCCCTGCTAGTGGTGCTCGGGAAAAACTGAGGGGATAACCGAAGACGGTAGGAATCATCCTCTGGGGACCATGAGAGTCTGTAAAAAGTGAATAGCTGTAGAGATATTTCAGCCAGGACTAAAGCAGTGGACAGACCATCTGACAGATCAACATAACTATCCCAAGAGCCTCGCTACAAGCATGGATAAGAAGTGTGATAAGTGACGAGTGAAGGACACCAAGATGCTCCACAACGATTCAACTTTTAAATGATGTGTGATGTGTAACATGAAATGTGATACTATGATACTGTTTCCTGAGATATGGGTTGTGTTTTTTACATACTTTTTTAAAGTTTTGTTTTACATGTATTATTTTTACATTAGTTCATTTTTTTTTGTTTCATTTCATATTTATCCTATTTTTATTACAGTTTTTTTTTCAAAGTCATTGATTGATTATATTGACTATTACTTATAATAATGTCCTCTTGGAAAATCTGTCAGTGTGTTAATTATACTACTCTTGTGGGAGCAGGTCTTTGATATATTGTCTTCTGTATCTTGTCTGACTTGTGCATCTTTTGTTATTTGTTGCTGTGTGTGAGTGACTAAACTGGTTTAACTGTTATAAGTGTTATGTAACGTTGTGTGTTTTAACCCAAACCATGTGCCAGTATGTCCTGTGTTCTTGCTTTTTTTTTTCTTTTTCTTTTTTTTTCTACAGGTACAAGGATGATTTATGGTGATGTGCAGAAGTATTTCAGTGACAACTTGTTGGAGAGGGACCCATCTGCAGTCAAGATGGTGGACAAGGGCGCCGCCATATCCAATCCATGCCGGAAGTCACAACCAGAAGTTGGTCTTCCCTAAAACACCCTAACCCGATCTACTAATGTATGTCATTGTTCTTGTAATGTGACATGTTAAATAAAGTTTAAAAAGTTTAAAGTTTTTTAAAAAATACACGAAGGAAGACCAACTTCCGGTTGTGACTTCCGGCATGGATTGGATATATGGCGGCGCCCTTGTCTGCCATCTTGACTGCAGGAAGGTACTGTTGGGACTTTTTGAGGGATGGTCATTCTCCCTCCACTAGGGGGAGCTCTACTGATTTTAGACCTGTTTCATTCTAGAAGGACTCATTTTTGTTCTCTGCTGCTCCCATATGCAACACTGGAACAGTTTATGTGGATTAGTTTTGTTTCCTTTATCTGTATGTGCTTTTTTATTTTAATGTCACGACAACAACCTCTGATATTTAGTTTATATGTGCATATCAATCTGTGGGGTGAATTGTTTGGAGCTGCAACTAAAACAAAGCACAAACATAAATCAGTTTAAAAAGATGTACAGAAAACTTTGGAATTTGGATATTTGGTATGAATTGAATTGGGTTTGGTTTAATTATTTTTGTTTATATTTATACTGTATTGGGTTGCATATAGAATTGGGATAGCTACAAGAGTTAACTTCTTCCCACTCCTTTTCAAAGAAGTAGGATTTAATTTGTGTTGCTTGAGTATTTGACTATTGAGTTTATTGTATGGGTTTATTATTTATTGAACTTATTGGTATTCTTGTTTGTTCTCTGTTTTTCGTCTATTTCAAATTGTTTTATTTGTTTAAGTTCAAATAATTTTCATTCATTTTCATTCATTCATTGATGCTGAATCTACAGTATGCAATACTACACAAAAATTTTATTGAATGGTATTGACTTGTTACCAATATGCAGAAAATATATATAAATTGTTTCTTTTTAAACTAATCTGGCACCACAAGGTCACCTTTCTTTTCCTCAACACCTCACACACCTTTCTCCCAAAAGGACCACAGTGGAAATAATGTTTTTAACTTTATTGTGTCACACTTCATGGATTTTTAATCATCTGTGTAAGAAGCAAGCTTCAATTGTATATCTTCATTTTAAATGATTAAATAAATCAATCAACAATACCAATCCACAACTTAAAATATCAACAAAAGTACCCAAAATATGAACGAATGATCCCTGTTTGAAGAATCTAAATCAAATCACATGTTCACTTGACCTATGTCTTAAATAACATATTCACAAACTCATTAAACCTTTAAAGAAAGTTTTACAGTGACATCAAGCACCCCATAATACCTAAGTAAATGTAGATAATATTGCATAGTTGAAAGATTTTATCATTGGTTTTACAGTAGTATTAATCACCCAATTGTACCTAACCAGGTTTACACAAAAATCCATTAACATCAACAAAGGTAGACCAAAAATTAGAAACACCTCCCAGTATAACACAACACAGTTCAACAACACAACACACAACAACCTCCTAAATGTCTATAAAGTTTAATTATACCTCCCTAAAATGGTTTCAACATAATGAGCTGGTATAATATACATGTTATAATGATGTTAATGGAGGAAATATTTAGTTTTTATGATGTAATGCACCATGTATTGGCCAGTACCATGAAACAAACTTGTAAAACATTTCCTGTTTCTAGCCTCTCATATTCACATCTACAGGTACTTTGACAATGTCACCCTGAGCTCCAGAAAATTAATTCACAGGATTTATAGGCCACTAAATTCCTGGGAAAAAAGCTGTCAAAATAGTTGTTGTTTTTTAAAAAAGCTGTTAAGATTGTTTTAAAAGCTTTTTGTTCTACTAAAGCATTTTAACTGTATACCAATCTTAATTTGAGGCTCATTTAAATTACTGTAATGTTAAATAGTGGGAATACTTTTGCAAGTCATCTTGTGAAACAACAGATTTTATTGAAGAAAGCTGCTTCGTGGTCTGAGGTAAATGCTTCCACTGACCCTGTTTTCAACTGTATATGCTCAATGACAGACTTTAGCCCTGTTCAGACTTGGTATTACCATGCATCCTGGTAACCTGATAATAATGTGTTTGGATTCAGGTGCTCCCTGGCCCCTGGACACCTATTTTTCAAGTCCAGATAGCCTATCAGGCTGTCCCACTTCATGTCTTCAGTATGTCATATATGATTGTATTTGAATTTTAAACTGTTTTGTGTATAAACCTTAACTGAACAGAATTGCAGTTGGGATAAGACTGCATTAGTTTTAGCTTCAAGTAAACTGGCAACTGAGTATTTAGTTGATTTTCCAAAGTCAAGAGAGCATTTTAAAACTCTTCCCCACACTAGTATGTCAACCTCAATTGATCCCCATTGCGAATGGTAAATTGAACCCTAGGATAGTGATGCTAAGGCAAAGAAGAAAAGACGGAACAGCCTTGGAAGACAATGACACAACAGCTACTGGTGTTGGAGCCTGTGGGGTGTTGGTGGTTGTAGTTTCGTTCACAGCTTGTGTGCTGTTGGTGGTGGTTTTCCGGACGGTGTAGAAACAGGTGTCTACATTACCCACCGATCCACAACCACCAGCTCCACATCAGGTGAACAGCAGGATGCATTGTAGGACACCAGTGTTATACTCTCATTGCCAGCGGCCAGGCTGGTGTTCATGGTCCCGTCGCCCTGTCTGAGGCTAACACGGTCAATACCCGTCCCTTCAGCACCATCAGTCACCTGAACAGAGAGCTCCCACATCGACGAGTTGCAGTTTTCAGAGCAGTTGGACTGCAGACTGAGCAGCTTGCACACTGGCTTAGTGAAATCGGTCACCTATGAGGAGAGGAAAAAGAGGATAAAGTTTTATATCAGCAATTAAACTGGTAAACAAAAATGATGAGGGATTAAATAGCTAACAGAGTCTTAAAGGTGCAATGTACAACATTTATTCTCCCTAAACGTCAGCAAACACCTATTTGTTATGTAAAGATATAGTGGAGCTCCTGTGTTTATCTCAGATGGCCACACTTGCATGTTTGTATATGTCAGTCCCTCTCCAATATTTGATTAACACTGCCAAGTTTGACAGTTTCATCTGAGTTTCTGGAGGCTCAGTTTGAAAAGCAGCCAAAATGGCGGCTGCCAGGTCACAATACATCTCACATTACAGCTATAGAGCACACTCAAATATGTTTCTGAAAACACTTGAAGCAAGAAATAGGCAATGTAGCAGCAGAATCTTGATCCATATTTGTTCAGCACTGCTTAGTTTGACTGTTTCATCATCTGTTTTATGAGTATTGTGTGTTTAAATACTACTTTCTCCTTTTTTTCTCACCTTCATTGAATAAACAATGAGTGCATTTGTTTTTGGTCTGAGATGCTGGTGGTCTACTGCGATGTCTAGTAGCAGTGAATGTCATATGCAGCACCTGTAACATTTCTTGAAATGTGTTTTTTCCTCAAATGGAAAGTTACCGTTGTAAGGACGGTGAAACGCATGACGACATAGTTGGTATCTGTGCCTCCTGGAGCCTCTGCCTGAATGGTGAGGGTGACGTCAGTCCCAGATGTGGTGTTAACAGGTGCTGTGACGTTCACTGTACCGTTAGCACTACCTCCAGTTTCCAGGCTTAAACTGGATGGGAAAGTTAAAGCAAAACCTTGATCATTGGTAGCTTGAATACTGAAGGTTCCTCCAACACCGTTGGTCACGACAGAGAAGGGAACTGAAAGTGGTGTTCCTGGTGCTAAGACGCTATTTGAATCACCCTAAAAATGGAAGGAAAGTAGAAAATGGTCAGTATCAGTCATATAATTGAAAGACTGTGACAGTACAATGTATCTTAAAAGTCATGTCAGGTTTTAAGATGGATTTGTTTTACTTACAACAGTAACAGTGAGAGTGGACGCTGTGATGCTGGTGCCTGACTGCCTTTGAAAGATCGCTGGAGACGATCTGGAGGAACCAGTGCTGTTCTGCCCCTTTATGAGCACCACAAACTCCTCTGAGGGTATCCTGTCAAACTGAACTAAGACATCTCCTCCACCCTGAGCTACCACGCTGCCATTAACCTCTCCTGACCCTGATGATTTAACCAGAATCACTTCTGTCACCGTGATGGAGTCACTCCCGGTCACCGTCACCAACAGGCTACCATTAACACCTTCAGAAAAAGAGAAAATCCACTGAAATATGCTGAACTAAATCGGATTACTTGGGCATGTCACAAATTCTGTTTCTTTTACCAGCTCTGGGACGATTGTCTACAACATCCAAACCTCCAAGTGGGCTCTGTGAGTCTTCCAAGAAGTCAAACAAGAAGTCGACGGGACTATCACCTGCAAATGAAATCAACATAGGAGGCCACATGCAGAACACAGAAGAGCATTTCAATACAATCACTAATAATTTTTGTTACTTTTACCATTATTTTGAAGCATATTTATCACCATCATTTTGTTTAAAAGGGACCTATTATGCTTTTCCTTGTTGACTGTCATATATATAATGTTACAATGTTGGATGTTCATATTAAAAGTGGCCAAAGTTTTGAAGAGTCAGGAGCTAAAACAGACAGGGTGAACTGAAGGGCTGCATACAGGCTGGTATAAGATAAATAAGGATGTTTTCTAACTGTAAATGTAAAGCTACTCTAGTGGAATCCCAGAATAAAATTATAGAGCTTGAAATTGGCATAAAGGTCCACTTTAAAGATTAAAATTACAAAACTAAGCACAATCCTCCACAAAAACCGCAGATCTAATACTATTCTTTCTGCAGGAAGTAGTTCCAGTGGAAACTGCTGAAAGCATGGTCTATACCTGTAACATTATCTCTGTAAATACATATTATTGTTGATTATTTCAAATGATATATTCAGTGCTTTGAGCAGCATAGACCAAATTTCATTGACCTTCTCTGTGGTGGATATCTCAAAATCTCAGAAAACAACACCAAACCTATATGGATGGATACATATTGATTTGGATGAACCAGCCCTTCTCAGGAAGGGATAGTCATGCTTAAAATAATAAGTATTCATCATGCGATTCAACCACAAAGTTCTCACTACGACCTTCAGAGTGTAGGGATTTGTTGATGCCATTTTAATTTCCCACAGTCCCACTTCAGGTTTTAGGTTCAGAGTCTTAAAATTTCCCACTGACTGTGATGCGGTGATCAATGATCCCGTCGAGTTGGTGCTCTGAGGCACACCTAAAAGCAAGCCATGACAAGAAATGAAGCACACTGATTTAAAGGACAAGAATTTAACAAACTTTTTGCATTAATTTTTAATAACTTGAAGCGTGCACATAGAAGAATGAAATATCTTCTTGATAACAGGTGGTGATGCAAGTTTTGAATAAAGTTTTTAATATAATATTATGTTTTCTTATGTACATGTATGCACAGTTTTTAATAACGTGTTTATATGTAATATAATCTCCACTTCCTTTAAGACGCTAGAATAGTGTAATGGTATTGTAAGCGAGCATTCTGGGTTCACCTAACTGGATGAATTTAAAAGGAAACAATAAATGGGATGATGAATCCAAACGTCTCAATTAAAACATTTTTATATAATTAGAGCATTATAATCAACCAGGCGCCTGGCGGAGATAATGAAACATTGAAATTTTTTAGATCTGTAGTAGCATGTCTATCTACTATGTCAATGTAATTTGTAAATCAAAGCTTATCAACTGCTACAATAATACAAACACCTTTAAAAGATTTACTCTGTGCAGAAGTTTCACCTGAGGGACTGATGAGGGTGAAGGTGACAGAGCTGCCGGTGATGTAAATTGTGAGGTTTCTCACTGACTCGTCAACTGTGAAGGTAAAATTTTCGGCCTTTCCGGACTCCTGGCAGCCTGCAGAAGGGTCACCTAGGAGGTTAAATGAAACTGGTGACACAACTGGATTTTTTGAATTTAGAAAAGTCATTGGTAATGGCCAGTGAGAGCATCTTGTTAATACCAGAGAGGAGCTGGAGGACTCTATTATGATGCTGGTGGCTGCAGGGAGCTCGCTCTTTGTGACTTCAATAGCCTGACCTCCTGAGGCATCAGCCAGGGTTTTGTACAGCTGGAAATCTGATGTTACCCTCTGACTGGGTTGTTGTGTTGTTGTTGTGTTGTTGTTGTTGCTCTTGATTGTTACCACTCTGTCTCCGACGACGAAACCCAGAAAAACCAGTAATCATGAAGTTCACCTGAAAAGAAAATAGCTGGATGAGAATTTGAGGTGGAAATCCCACTCACAGGGGCTTTAAGTTAACCAAATCAGAAAGGTGCAATAATTATTAAATGATTTAAACTCTCAAAACTATCTTTATCTTTACACAGTGGAAACTATTCATAATCTAATGACTGTATACAATCTACTTTAAAAATGCATTAAATGTTCAATTAGCTGCATTGTGATTAAGATAAATGCTAATGTTGGCAATTTAGCAAATCAAAATTATGACTTAGAGTTTCCTGCTTTCAGCTTTATGTATCAAAGTATGCTAAAAGCTGTGATATTGTATTTTTTTATTTCCACATATGTACAATCAGGGAAGAGTCACTTTAAAATTACTAAGCTACCATTAATCACTACAGTCCCCAAATATATTTCAGTAGTAGCAGTAGTAGTATTGACTGACATGTTAGCTAGCTAACTGGATTTCTTTGTAGCTCATGTTAGTGGTTGTTCTGTGCAGCCAGTGTTAGCTGTCAGTCTGTCCAGATAACATTAGAGGTTGGTCTGTGTAGCTACACGTGTAATGGTTGGTCCTAACCCTTATTATTTCAATTGAATGTGGAGGTCTTGTGATGACAGCATTTTTTCACAGCTTGATTAGAGTACTCACTCACCTCTGACTTGGTGCGCTCTATGAGTGCAATCACTGTGCTTTGTAGGTGTTGATCCTTAGCAGGTGCATCCGTGAAGAGGAAGATCTCAGAATTACGAGGAGCACCAGTTAAAGCCAGCTTTAAGACCAAGAGACAGAAATCAAGAGAGGACAGCAATGATGCAATAGTTTGACTTAATGTTTTTTATGTTATCAAGTTTTGCAGAGGCAGATTTTGATGTAGTCTCAAAGACATCACAGCACCTGAAGCCCTGAAAGACTCATTTCTGGAGCATCTCCTCCACCAGTTGCTGATAGTGAATTAATAGCAGCTTTGAAGACCTCTGGGTCTGTAGTCCTTATCAGTGGTCCAAAATCTGGGGTTCAGGTGGAGACAGTAGAAGATAATGATTTACAGCAACTGTTATTTTTCTTATTGTAGTACTGATATCTTATTTAAGCAATCATAATACTCCAAATGGTATACAGCACATCGCACCACATAAAATTCTGACAGTTTATTTAATTCACTTCATTGCATTCAGCAGGCAAGTAGATGAAGAGCTAATTCATAAACTTGGTAGCACAAACATCCTTTTACTTCACTTCAAAGGAAAAAGCTTTGTAAAGTCTAGTCTGGGGCATTAGATCTTACCTGGATCATTGAAAGGTACAAGAATGTACTCTGAGGGCGCATTTTCAGTTCCCACTTTGCTGTTGATTATAGAGGATGTGACAGTCCTCACTGCTGCAATGTCATCACTCATGCTTCCTGTCGTGTCGATCACGAAACAAAGAGCTTTACTGGATCCTTTGGAGATTCCAATCATCCTGAGGGTTGGAAGGAGACAAACAAAATTAACAGGAGAAAACCTTTTACCTTTGTTATGGCAACAACTGTTCATGTACATGCTGTGGCCAGCAGCACCTTCAAATGTCACTACTTTTCTAATTGAATCTGCTCTTTTTTTGGCTTTATTGCTGAAACATGTATCACCTATGATAGAAGTGCACTCATAAGCGCTGGAATCAGAAGAGTAGACTTTTGTTTTGCAAGTCACTTAAGTGCTGTCACATGATGTACATAATATAGTTATTGTAACCCTCAAACACAGTCTGATCCTAAATCTAACTAAGTAGTTTTTGTGCCAATACCAGCCCAAACTGTGACTGTCTTACAGTGTTAATCATGTTCCCGAAAACTGCTTTCTGGCCATCAGATACAGCTGCTACAGAATGCTGTATCAGACCCTGGGGGGCGGTGACAAATTGTCGTACGATGAGTTGGAATGAGAATGTCTTTATATATGTAACTGTATTTCACTGCTAGGTGATTTTTCCTGTACTGTAAAAATACACCAAATATAAATAGAATTACAAAAATACACTGTGAATTTATATGTCTAATGTAAAATAACATCAAAAACCTAAAACTGTGAAAAATGTTTTTTAAAAGAAATTTGAGTTTTTTCACATGAAAAGACAGTTAAAATACATTTTCAAATTCATCATAATTTCACAAATGTTTCTTTTTTATTTAATAGATAAAACTATTAAATTGAATTTCAAATAATTTAATACTGTAAAGACCTTTCTAAAATGACATAAAACAGGTGACAATTAACAGTAAAATAAATAATGTTTCTTTTTTTTTTTTTTTACCTAGATTTAATTGGTAATTGACAGATATCTTGTTAAATTATGGAAATTTTCACAAATAAGTTGAATAAATATGTTTTAGGATTGTGTAATATCTATGTTGAAATATATATTTTATTGTTTTTATGGTCCAAGTGTGCAAGTGTTTTGTTATTGTTTGTAATGTGTCTGTTCAGAACATGCTGGTTTATGTTGGTACTGTTTATTTGTTTATTTGTTTATTTGTTTGTGGATCCCCATTAGCTGACACCTAGACGAGCAGCCTGTCTTCCACTCACAACATAATACAAAAAGTATACAAACAAGAATACATAATTAAAAAAATATATTAAAACAAGAAAAAATGAAAGCAGAGAAAATAAATGACAGAGTTACAACAAATGAATTAACTCAAATTATCGCCAAGTGTGCTCTCACTTTTCTCTTGAAACAATTCCTGTCCCTGGCTTCGTGAATATATCTTGGGAGTAGATTCCATAAACTTGTGGCTCTATACAAGACTGATTTCTTCAAAAAATTGGATTTAGGACATGGCAGAATTATATGCTCATTGCTGGCAGCTCTTGTGGAGTATGAATGAATTTCATTGGTGTAAATTATATTTTGAGCAAGAAAATGTGGAGATCGTTTTTTCACAACACTATAAAAATTGACCAATAAATTAATTAAAATTCTTTTCTCAACATAGAGCCAACCCAATTTGCTATGCATATCAATTTTACCCGTCAAAGGGGGACAGTTGAGAATAAGTCTGGCGGCTTTGTTTTGTGCCACTTGTAATTTTCTTATTAACTGTATAGACGCGGATGACCAGATAACTGAGCAATAATCCAGATGACACAAAACCAGAGAACGAACTGTTTGACAGAGCAGTGATGAAGGAATAAGAGGTGCACATTTCCTGATAATAGCAACTGCTCTTCCCATCTTCAGAACAATCTTTTTTACATGTTCAGACCAAGACAAAGTGTTATCAAGCCAGAGACCCAGTAGCTTTGCTTTTCTTACATGTTGAATCAACTGACCATCTATTTGTAAATTCAGAATTGGATTCTTTGCCATATAATAATTAGATCCAAATATTATTGAGACCATCTTTGATATATTTAATTTGAGTTTGTTTGTTTCTATCCAATTGAAAATGACATTAAGTTCTGATGATAGGGTATTATTCAATTCATCACAAGAAGGTGAAGCATAGTACATGGTGCAATCATCTGCATACATAGTCAAATCACACTTATTTAAAACAAATGGGAGATCATTGGTGAATATCGAGAAGAGGAGTGGCCCAAGGCAACTACCTTGTGGAAGTCCACATTCAAGCTGTCTACTGTCTGAGAAAGTGCCATTAAAAAATACTTTTTGTGTTCTATTAAACAAGTAACTACTAACCCACATAAGAGTGGATGCTTTAAAACCATAGTAATCAAGCTTTTTCATTAACAGATCATGATCCACCAGATCAAAAGCGGCACTAAAATCAATTAATACTGCGCCAACAAGCCTTGAATTATCCATGGCTGTTAGCCAAGTGTCATTCATTTGTGTCAGTGCTGTGCAGGTAGAATAACCGACCCTTTATGCATGTTGGTGATTTGAAATTAAATTATTGTCCAAAAAGTAGCTCTGGATCTGCTTAATAAACTATCTTTTCTAACAATTTACTAAGAACAGGCAAGATGGTAATAGGCCTGCTGCTGGGACCACTAAATGTACATTTACTATCTTTGATCAGAGGAATTATTTTGCCATTTTCCACAATTTGGGACATGTGCCACTGATTAAGCATCTATTGAAGATATGACAAATTGCTGAAGAAATGTGCGAAGCAGAGATCCTCAGCAATTTACCATCCAAAAAGTCAGTGCCGGCTGATTTATTTTCCGGTAAGGATTTTAACATTTTTTCAACAGTACCAACATCAACCTGCTGGAATTCAAAAGTGCAGTTTTTACATTCATGATATGTTTTCTGATGAGCTCCTCAGAAACAGAGATTCCCGTAGAACCCATTTTATCTCTGATTCTAGACACCTTGTTAATGAAATAGTCATTAAAATAATTTGCAATCTGCAAAGGTTTTGTTAAATAAACACCTTCAGATTCAATAAAAGAACTAACAGACTTTTTCCTACCCATGATTTCATTTCAGAACATTGCATAATTTCTTACTATCTTGACCACTATCAGCAAGTATCCTCTGATAATAAGCTCTTTTACTAACTCTATTTATCTTAGTGACCTTATTTCTCAACTTGCAGTAGTGCCTCCAGTCATCAATGGAACCAGTTAGGATAGCAATCTTCTTAGCTTTATCTCTTTGCACCATTAGTTCTTTTAATGATTTATTAATCCAAGGGGCATTAATTGTTTTTGTTGTAAATTTCACCACTGGTGCATGTTTGTTAGCAATCGCCATAAAATAATTCATGAAACTATTCAGAGAAAGCTCTGCATCATCAATAGTGCATACATTAGTCAACGATGTATTTTCAAGGTCAGCAAGAAAAGCGTTTTTATTAAAATGTTTAAAATTTCTAGTAAGAACAACTTTAGCGCCTGCCTTAGGCAATTTGGTTTTCCTGGAGAATGCAACAAAGTTATGGTCGCTGAAACCCACTGGCACTGAAACAGGTCTGGAGCACAGCTCAGAGTTGTTACTGTATACATGATCTATGCAAGTTGAGGAGATAACACCATTTAGATTCACAGATACTCTAGTAGCTTGAGATATTAGCTGTGTTAATCCACAGGTATCAGCCATTGACCTAAGTTTACTTTTCAGGGAACAATTCTCAGAAAGCCAGTCAATGTTAAAATCTCCAAGCAAGTATATTTCTCTATTTTCTTCTGTAATATGGTCCATCATTTCACACAAAGTATTGAGGTATTCCACATTAGAGTTAGGAGCTCTATAACAACAGCCTACTAGAAGAGGTTTTAAATGTGGCAGATGGATTTGAATCCATATAGCTTCAATGCTACCCTTAATAAGATCATACCTGACTTTACAAGGAAAATGACTTCGAATGTAAATTGCTACTCCACCTCCAAATTTATTGATCCTTTCTGTATAGGAATAACCATTAATAATCAACTCTGAGTCTTGAAAATCACTGTCTAGATGTGTTTCTGACACAGCAAGGATGTCAACTTTGTTTAGTTGCAGAAATACAGAGAGTTCATGAATTTTATTCCTAAGACTACAAATATTAATATGTGTGAAAGTCAAACCCTTAGGTAGATTGTTAATTGACATGTGTATGTGAAACAGAAAGGATGGGCATTAGCAGGTATACCTGTTAGATGTTCATGTTTTCAGGTGGCTTTGGGGTACTGTTGCGTGGCCGAATTATTAGTTTGTCATGTCTCAAATAGGCAATTTCGCCTCTATCACGTGCTTCTCTCATTTTGGGGAGCAGTTCTTTTCTTTTGAGACGGACTGTTTCAGTGAAATCTTCATTAATGTAGATCCTAGATCCTTTCAAGTTCTTGGCTCTTCCCAAAACGTCATCTTTATCCTTATATCTCAGAAATTTTACCACAATGGATCTGGGTCTGTTGCTACCAGCTACTGGTTTCCCAGTGCGGTGGGCTCTTTCAATTTCTATCTCCTTCTTTAGAAGAAGCTTATCCACGAGGACATTTTTAATCATTCCCTCTGTATCAACCCAGGTCTCCCCAGGCTGCTCTGGAATACCGTCAAATACCAGATTGCTCCTGCGAGAGTGACCTTCTAGGTACTCCATTTTATCTGAAACAACTAGCAGGCTGTCACAAATCTTCACTACTGTAATAGTAGTTGTTGTTTGGTTTATAGTTTATACAGTTTATAATATAGTTCACAGTGCATGACGAGTGAGGAGGCTGTTAGATTTCTTACCTGTACTGACAGGGTGGCAGGAAATTAATATTATCAATGTCACCTCCAAATAGAAGCATTAGTGATGATAAAGGGACTGAAATTGAGTATACATGTATGAGCAACTTTTTAAAATGGTTTTCAACTGAGAAAATTCGCTTTTGTTAGGACAGAAAAAAATCACATACTGTAGGAATTGTCTGTCACCAGCTGCCCCTCGGACGTCCTCCAGTAGCTCACTGGTTGCAGCTATCGCCACATTTGCTGCTTTCATGTGAAGATGTCCATGTTTGGAGCTGAGCTTGTCTTTATTGATCCCACCGTCAGGTGCAATCAAACTGGTCACATCAGGGAATTTCCATGGCTGCATTTTCCTGTTGAGCATTAAAAACAGAGAGAATAACATACTTCATACAGTCCATATATCCCTGTTCTTTAGAGAATAGGCCTACCTTGCTGCTTTTCATGGAAAAGACAATCTTCTGAACACTCTCCTACTTAATAACAATTTTGAGGTACTTGTACTTTACTTGAGTTTTCTGTTATTTTATCCCAGTACATTTTGGCGGCAAAGGCTGGATTTTTTAAATTTTTTTTTACTACACCACATTTATTTGATCATTTGAGTCACTATAGTTACTTTGCAGATTCATATTAATACAAAATATAATTAATGCATTACCAAGTATAATCCAATTATAATACACATTATTCTGACATGGGCCATTCTGTATAATGAATGGTACTTTAACAGTTTTTACATTTCAGTGAGAGGAAGGTGGCAGAGAGAAAATTGTTCTTATCATGACAGTAGGGGTAAGTAGCAGCTACCCATGTGAACGCTCAGCAGATTTTGCTCTGCTGCTCAAGGTTTGTTGTGCTGAACGTCTGACAGTAACCACCTGGCTTTGGCGAATAAGGTAATGGGAGTGGACATCACGGAAATAGCAGGCATTGCGGGTAAGAAAGAAGTGATCATGGAGGAGCTGATAATGCTGGTGTCTGAATACCTGGAGCCTATATTTTTTTCTTCCAACTTTATTGTTTGTGATGTTAATATATAGAGATTAGTGAGACAGCAGATGCAGCTGCTTTTAAAAACTTTGTTTTTTGGGGAAGCAGTCTCCCAGGTAAGTGGTTGTACCATTGGTTACCACACAGTGGTATGAACATGCATATTTTTTGCTCTGCTGCTGCCCAAAGTTCATTTGGCCAGTCCAGTAGAAGGGGGTAGTCATCGCCTTCTTCTACTGAATAATACAGTACTGTGTGTACTATAATTAATTGTATGTCAGTATTAAATAATTTTGATTTCATTGCATTAGCCCAAGTTAACACAGCTTCTGGTACAAACCACATCCACTTCTGGAGACTGTTGCTTGAACAGATACGATACAGATGAAGACATCTCTGTGCACCTCTAATAGGTAGGCCCTTTACCTTTTGGTTTTCGAGGCAAAAAACCAAAATATCCAGAGGTCAGTATTTTTTCCTGTAGGATATCCTCCAAAATGTTGTTTCTGCAGTCGTCTCCATCACAGTTGCGACAGGTTGCTCTGCTTTCAGCTGAGGGAAAGAAAATCCACAAGGCATATTGCATCGTTTTGTTTTGTAAAATGGTCTGTCTATCATTATACATTTCCTCATCTCTGTTCATCTTCATCTTTTGTTTTGGTAACACAACCAAACACACAGAGACATGACATGATCTCTTTACCTGCTATGTTACCAATGCTGGTGTCTGATCTGATCAGATTGGAGTTTGGCAGATTGTTTTCCAATTCCACCCAGTTACTATGACTGTAGAAATCCTATATTTAAAAAAGATGACAGATTAAATATTTACAACATGATAAAACCACCATCTATTGTACCAGGGCAGTAAAGAAATGTGCCTGTTCAGAGCAGGCTGATTGTTTGGCCTCTGGTGCTGCTGCTCAAGATTTCTTTAGAACCGCTCACTTCACACGTGGCTCTGATTGTGTAGGGTTATCAGAACGTCACCATCAAAACTCAAATTAGTTATCATTAGGTATAACCACGCCACTGAGAGTGGGTCCAGCAATGTCACAATTAATTTACCCCAAATAAATATCTAACACATAGCGTATCACAGTTTGTGAATCTGGGTTTTAATTCACATTTTTACTGAACTCTACACCAAGCCAAAGATGTTCTCTTTAAAAGGTTATTTATTTAATATTTAATGCTGTTAAAGGCATAACATGCAACATTATTTTTTACTAACACAAAATGTCAGAATTTGATGTCCTGGTAATGAGATTCTACATTTTAATTTAATAAACTGCAGTGCATATGTAACCCTCTTTTCTTGATTTTTGGGGTTCCCCAGTTCTTCTGGGCTGTGGGTAATAAGCGGTCTTTCTTTCGCTCGTTTAATGTTCACCAAAACGGCAAGTCACCACTAACACGCTTCAACTTAGGGGTACAGCAGCTTCTCTTCGGCGGGTACTCCCTGTGTGTGTATCACTCATACCTGTCCCCACAAAAACAAGGGCAGGTAGGAACCAATTAGCTCATAATCAAGGGAATACAATGACTCCACTTAAACACTGCACATGAACATACAAATGAAACAATACACAAAGTACTATAAATGATAATGAAAGAATATTATTTCTTAATATAAATAATATACCCACTGTACTGCTTAATAAAAAAAACACAAAATTAACACACAACTTAAGCAATAAAATAACCCAAAAATGTAATGTGTGCAGTAATTACAGTTACACGTGTAACAATTTTGACATACATTTTCCCATGAAAATACAAGGTTATGCAGCGTGCTCAACTAGAGTGATTTCAGTTATGAAGTGTAACATTTGTATAAGAAACTGTTTTAACTTTAATGGAAATCAAATGAATAATAAAAATTAGACCTACCTGTAAAGTGTGTAAGATTTGTCCCAGTTTTTCTCTTGCCGACTCAAAGTTCTCTTGTTTAATGCTGGCCTTCACAACTGGCAACCCGTTTGTGATGATTCTCCTTCCCTCTGCAAACTTCTCATCGTCAAAGTGATACTCTCCATCCAAGACATGCCAATAGTCAATTCGCCGGTTCTTTTTTCTAATTAATTTGATGGTTTGGCGGAAGGTCTTGGATGACTTTGATGCTTGACAGGCAACAGCAACAGACTCAGCAGTGAAAGGCTGTGGCTCACACACACACAACACACACACACACACACACACACACACACACACACACACACACACACACACACACACACAATTATTGATAACACAGGCACTGGTCATTTGAAATAAAAAGTAATTTTGATTTGGGTGAATTTAACTCTTACAGGAAAAGTGAAGTCTTTGCCCTCAGCCAGGACCACAGCGCGGCACACCTGCATGGTGGTATTTAAGATCGCTCTCTCAGTGATCTTTTCATGACTGAAAGAGTCTCCTTCAAATAGGTCAAATGGTTGTATACCAAACCCGAAAGCTCCAGACAGCAGGAGCAGGAGACACAATACAACCAACCCTGAAGACATCACTGCACAACCTGTCTGACAGACAGCGCAGGAAAAAATAAAAAACACAACTTCTTGAGGCAAACTAAAATAAAATAATTTGGCCTTTTTATAAATATAAACATTCAAAACATTTATCATTATGGTATGCAGTCTTACATCCTCAAAACAGTGACTAAATTGTTTCACTACTAAATAACTAATAAATAATAATAAAAATAATTTAAAAAATACAACCTGTCACATTGTAATTCATTAGTTATTTTACCTTTTTTGTTCCTCACACCTTGATGTCGTCCCGTAGCAACAGATTGTTGAGACAACTTGATTTACAATGTTCCATATCAAAGGTGGAGTCACTATTGTGCTTTACATGTTTGACCTGTTGCATGTCTGAATGAACATCTTGTTGTCTGATTAAATTCTTTCATTTTCATTTCTAATAGGGGCAGATTGTGGGAGAAACCTGTATTTACAGTTGAAGTAACTGACATCAGCAGCTGATGCACAGTATGTAGTCATTAGTAATAATTATGTGCTACAGTACCATTTATTAACTGACAGAGGACAGTCCTCACACTACAGGAAACTCAACTGAATACACTTTACAAAACTTAGAATTAGTGACACATTATTTTAAATCAATCTGATACAAACTTGTCAAGTTGTGAATCACTGCTGTTCAGTCCTAAAAACTGCTCAGGGTGACGGGACTTTTTGAAAATGATGACAGCCTCCCACCACTCAAAAATCTGTTTTTTGTTTGTATTGTTATGCCTCCTGGATGTTTGAGCTTCGCTGTACAGAACTATGTACATGTAGAGTTTGACACAACGAGACTGTTTCTGCATTCATCTGCTGAAGGTAGAAAGTTTCTCTGTCCTCTTCTTAAATCTGAGTTTAACATGTATGTGCAGTTGTGATTCAATACCCAACTTACACAAGTTTAATTTGGAAACTTAACTCCTCCAGTGAAATTAACAATATTATTAGATTCTGGATTTTTAAATGAAAGTGAAAGAGTGGATATAATTTTAGGAATTTTTAACAAGGTAATTTTAAAAGTTTAACCTTTCTTGGGGGAAAGCAATTATCAGGACACGGGCACTTTCAGACTCTTTTGACTGGGGTGGCCCAAGTGGGGCACTGACAGAGGTGGCATGAAGTATATGCGTGTGTATGCATATACGCATGTGCACACACACACATGCCCACATTAATGCACCATTTCTTATATCTTCTTTAATTACTAACATTACAGTATCTTACATTCCTGTGTTATTTTTTGTTTTATTTCTAACATAAATAGACCTATCAATTACAACACAACATACAAATATAATATAAAGCTTCAATACTTTATTCTTTAAGCCCTCAAAAAGAAATTATGCCTCCGCTGTAAGTCTGTCCTCAGGCTGTAAGACTCCTAAATTCATCCTCCACACTCATCATGAAATTTTGTGATTCTGTCTCTCCCTGGACAGATAGCCAATCATACTTGAGGATTATTAGAAAGCTCCAGACAGCAGGAGCAGGAGACACAATACAACCAACCCTGAAGACATCACTGCACAACCTGTCTGACAGACAGTGCAGGAAAGAATAAAAAACACAACTTCTTGAGGCAAACTAAAATAAAATAATTTGGCCTTTTTATAAATATAAACATTCAAAACATTTATCATTATGGTATGCATTCTTACATCCTCAAAACAGTGACTAAATTGTTTCACTACTAAATAACTAATAAATAATAATAAAAATAATTTAAAAAATACAACCTGTCACATTGTAATTCATTAGTTATTTTACCTTTATTGTTCCTCACACCTTGATGTCGTCCCGTAGCAACAGATTGTTGAGACAACTTGATTTACAATGTTCCATATCAAAGGTGGAGTCACTATTGTGCTTTACATGTTTGACCTGTTGCATATCTGAACGAACATCTTGTTGTCTGATGAAATTCTTTCATTTTCATTTCTAATAGGGGCAGATTGTGGGAGAAACCTGTATTTACAGTTGAAGTAACTGACATCAGCAGCTGATGCACAGTATGTAGTCATTAGTAATAATTATGTGCTACAGTACCATTTATTAACTGACAGAGGACAGTCCTCACACTACAGGAAACTCAACTGAAAACACTTTACAAAACTTAGAATTAGTGACACATTATTTTAAATCAATCTGATACAAACTTGTCAAGGTGTGAATGCTGTATCAAATCAAAAATCAAATCAAATTTTATTTATATAGCGCCAATTCACAACAAAGTTGTCTCAAGACACTTTACAAATAGAGTAGGTCTAGACCACACTCAATAATTTTGTTTACATCCGACAGTTGAAACAACTCCCCCATAAGCAAGCACTTTGGCGACAGCGGCGAGGAAAAACTTCCTTTTAACAGGCAGAAACCTCGGACAGATCCATGACTCATGGTGGGCGGTGATCTGACGGCACCGGTCGGGTTGAGAGGGAAAGAGGAAAAGGGGAAGAAAGAGGGGAGGTGGGAGGGGTGGAAGAGAGAGAGAAAAGAACAGAGACAGAGAGAACAGTAGTAGCAGAACATCAATAGTAAAACTACAGTATGTGTAGGGAAAAGTAGTACATATAAATATGTAAGCTGTATGTAAATAATAATACTAATACTAGATGTTACAATAATGATAATAAAATAATGATAATAATAGTAACAACAACAATGTGATGAATGTTTGATTGATTAGGTGAGTTATAATAATCCACAGTGGGAGGTTCAGCTGTGATCAGCGATCCATGCGCAGCCACAGTCCATAGGAATCTGCAGGATGACAAAGCAGAAAGACTCCGGGGAAGGAATCAAGTCAGTAACAGGCATTAATGGGACATAAACATAAACATCTGGGGAAAGAGATGAAGAAAGAGAGGAGCTCAGTGTGCCTTGGAGTCCCCCAGCAGCCTAAACCTATAGCAGCATAACTAGGGGCTGGTCAGGGCAAACCTGAGCCAGCCCTAACTATAAGCTTTATCAAAAAGGAAGGTTTTAAGTCTACTCTTAAATGTGGAGATGGTGTCTGCCTCCCGAACAGAAATTTCTCGTTGTCCATCAGTCCTAAAAACTGCTCAGGGTGACGGGACTTTTTGAAAATGA
Source organism: Lutjanus argentimaculatus (assembly GCA_034769285.1). Taxonomy (NCBI): domain Eukaryota; kingdom Metazoa; phylum Chordata; class Actinopteri; order Lutjaniformes; family Lutjanidae; genus Lutjanus; species Lutjanus argentimaculatus. The sequence continues at coordinate 18,478,011 of JAWZSL010000004.1, read as the reverse complement.
TGACAGCCTCCCACCACTCAAAAATCTGTTTTTTGTTTGTATTGTTATGCCTCCTGGATGTTTGAGCTTCGCTGTACAGAACTATGTACATGTAGAGTTTGACACAACGAGACTGTTTCTGCATTCATCTGCTGAAGGTAGAAAGTTTCTCTGTCCTCTTCTTAAATCTGAGTTTAACATGTATGTGCAGTTGTGATTCAATACCCAACTTACACAAGTTTAATTTGGAAACTTAACTCCTCCAGGTAATTTTAAAAGTTTAACCTTTCTTGGGGGGAAAGCAATTATCAGGACATGGGCACTTTCAGACTCTTTTGACTGGGGTGGCCCAAGTGGGGCACTGACAGAGGTGGCATGAAGTATATGCGTGTGTATGCATATACGCATGTGCACACACACACATGCCCACATTAATGCACCATTTCTTATATCTTCTTTAATTACTAACATTACAGTATCTTACATTCCTGTTATTTTTTGTTTTATTTCTAACATAAATAGACCTATCAATTACAACACAACATACAAATATAATATAAAGCTTCAATACTTTATTCTTTAAGCCCTCAAAAAGAAATTATGCCTCCGCTGTAAGTCTGTCCTCAGGCTGTAAGACTCCTAAATTCATCCTCCACACTCATCATGAAATTTTGTGATTCTGTCTCTCCCTGGACAGATAGCCAATCATACTTGAGGATTATTAGAAAGCTCCAGACAGCAGGAGCAGGAGACACAATACAACCAACCCTGAAGACATCACTGCACACCTGTCTGACAGACGGTGCAGGAAAGAATAAAAAACACAACTTCTTGAGGCAAACTAAAATAAAATAATTTGGCCTTTTATATATATATGTAAACATTCAAAACATTTATCATTATGGTATGCATTCTTACATCCTCAAAAATAAAAAAAACATGCATTCGAGCCACTGACCACTCCATCAGTACAATTTCAAGAAGCGAGTTGGCCCAACTGCCGCCAAGGTAAGGCATGTGGTGGTTGCCACCTCAAAGCTAACATTTTCTTGGCTGCAGTGAGGCCAGCCCGCAGGAGGCGTCTCTGTTGCAAAGACAGATTTAGAGAAGAGTCATCATTAAGCAGAGGCACTTTTGGTGACAGTGGGATCTTAGTTTTCAGCATGTCACTTAAAATGAGAGATATTTGTTTCCAAAATCTAACAACATCGGACAATCCCAATATACATGCTTATATGTCCCCTGGACATTGAGGGGGCATAGGTCACAATTAGGAGATTCAATGATCTTCATGAAATGATGCCTCCTAGGGGTGAGGTACATTCTACCTCACCCCTAGATGAGCAAACTTGTAATGTATCAGTTGGTGATCCTAAATTCATCCTTGATGAACTGATTAAATTTCAGTGTTCAAAGGTCACTGTGACCTCCCATCCACACATCTTTGGCCATACCTCTACAATCCATACACTAAATATGCAGGAGGGAATCTCTTCACATTTGTTCAAATTCACAACGCATGTTCTTGGCCATAACTGTCACATAAATATGACAAAATTTTACACAATAGTCTGATAGAGTACTAGCAATAACATGTAATTACATTGCAAAATAAATGTAATTATAATCTGTTACAGTTACTCAGAAAAAATTATGAAATTAAATCAGAGTTGCTACTCATTTTGGTGAGTTCTTGCTTTAACTCTTTACATAGTTAACGCAAGAATAATAAAGCAACGGTTCTCAGGTAAACTGGGGGCAGAACGCAAGAGAAATAACGGCACACATGGAACAAGGTCAAAGACTATAATCATGTTAACATTAAAGGGACAGATTTATGTGGCCTGTGTTTGCTCACAGTAAATGATTTATGGGAGGAGGAAAAAAAGGCAGGGGGAGGACCAAAAGCAGAAGTTAAGAGACGAGAATTTACAAGAAGTCTTTTTACCTGTTGTTTTTTGTCTTTACTTGTTTTAAAACGTCGAGGCAGGACTTTGTCAAACATGGGGGTCAGATGTGACTGAGGAAATCACAGCAACACATGTCAGAGGAAACATTTAATTGTATGTAACTACATTCTTCTCAATGGCATATTTTTTATGGGACTGTTTGTTCTGTTTGTTCCCATCACTGGTGCTCCTGCTGCTGGCTCTGGCTCTCTGCCACCCCAGGACACATTACTGGACAAGGCCGGCTGTCAGAGCTGCAGCCTGGAGACTCTGGGTCATCATCTGTCTGGTCCTTGAGCTGCCACTGGACAGGAATACAAGAACATGGACGGATGAGGACGGATCACCAGGGACAGATGGTTTGTCCGGGTCAGGTCAGGCCTCAGAGGGTCCCAGACTCATCTGCAAACCCACTGCGCTGGCCAAATATCTGCTCCGCCACTGTGGCTCTCTGGCCAGGCCGAGACTGGCCTCCTGGCCCAGAGGAGACCCCCACCTCCAGACTCTGTCCAGCTTGCTGTGGGGACAACATGGAGACACGCTACAGTTCACTAGAGACCATCTTTTATTGAGAGACGGGGGTGTTGTGGCTCTGGACTGGGCTGTGGGGACGAGACTGGGTGAGAGGAGGAGGTGGGACGGGAGAAGGGAGCATCAGTCAGGGGGAAAGACGCTCGGCTGCTTCACCGCAACGCCTCCCGTCCTCCTTGTCATCCCTCAGTCCTGGGGGGGAATGACCCCCCACCTAAAGGTGCTGTGCCATCAGGCCGCGCGTCAGGGCTTTTATGTGGTGGTGTTTCATGCTCGAGGCACAGCGGGGTGTCCGCTGACCACCTGCACGGCTCACTGAATTTGGAGACCCAGCTGATCTGGAGCAGGTACAGAAAGATGGCAGGTGTACACTTGTTTTCTATGTTGTTGTACTATTTATTATTGTTGCTGTTGTTGTTGTTGTTGTTGTAGTAATGATTTAATGGGACCATGTAAATTTGTTCTGAAACATTTAGTCGATTTGATAGACAGAAAATGAATGGCCAAAAATTTTAATTAATTATTGTCGGTCATCTATTATGTAAAATGCATGCTGCATTTTTCTGTTTTATATTATTGTAAATTAAACACATTGGGGTAGTGGACTGGAAAATGCCACTTTGCTCTGTGGGGATTGAGGACTTTCACTATTTTTTTATGTTTCAGCAAATTATCAAAAAACAAAAAATGAATTGATAGAATATTAAAATTATTTTTAGTTGCATGTTTTAGCTCAAGAACAAGACTAAGAGTCTAGAATATGGCCATGCTAGCAGCTGAATTTAGGAAAAGTAGCGCTGAGCTAAATGCTAGTATCAGCATGCTAACATGCTCACAATGACGAGTACATTTATCACATTCACCATCTTATTTTAGCATATTACCAAGCTAATATTAGCTGATTATCACTTAACATAAGTACAGCTGAGGCTTCCAAGCATGTAGGGGAGCAAACAGTGGTTGTGAAACTCATGAAAGTGCCAGTGTTGTCATGTAATGACAATGTTATGTAATACAATAAACAGGGGCCCAAAATGATTTTGCCCATAAACCTACACAGTGAAAAAAGCAGCTGTAAAAGAACAAATCTTGTAAAAATCTGAATTTGATAAATCCGGTCCCATAAGATTTGGAAAGTCTAGAAGAGTTAGCGGAGGGCTAAACCAGAAGTTAGCCAGCAGAAGTCTCTGGTGCTCCTGCTCTACAGGTCACATGATGTGGGATCCAGGTAATTGAAACCCCGGAAATCTAACTTTTTTGGCTTCATGTGCCACTGAGCAGCTTCCAGTATTCCAATATTCCAGTGATTGGCTGTTAGCAAAACCATACAAATAGTCATGGCTTTCTAGATCTGAGTACAAAAAGGATAGAAGGCAGGTATTGTTTAATGTAGAGGTTTCTATACTATCTGGTATTGGGTTATTTTGGTCGATACCCAGCCCTACTTGTAAGTAATCATGGATATGCAAGTGTTCTATGCATAAACAGAACTACATATCAGACTGATATCGAAACATAAATATTACAGGAAAAACAAAGACCTTTAAGGGGGTCACCAAAGTTACTAGGATTCTTCCTCTGGGGACCATGAATGTCACTGCTGACATTATCATCCACAGAGCCATGGTGCTAGCTGCTATCAGATGCTGTTAGCATGACTAAAATTGGCATTTTGTTCATTCTGTTTTGTTTTTTTTACCTGATGATGATGATGATATCTTTGATGCCTTCCATTTCCAGGCAGTTGTTTACATCCACAGCCGTCACCCGTCCTCTGCACTGGTTGCAGTGAGCGAGGGTTCAGGCTCGGGGATCCTTCTGTCCTACTTGGGGGAGTTTGGATCAAGTTCATACCTGACGGCGGCTGCAGCCATTTCACCTGTGCTCCTGGGCCAGCTGTGGTTTGAAACAGCCATGCCTTCCATCTATCGCTGGGGGGTTTTTGTTTCAGCGGAAAATGCAGCTCAGTAGGTGAGAAAAATGAAAGCAAAATGAAAAAAAAAAAGTGGTTAGGACATGAATGCAACATGGACAGGATCATAAAATTATCTGTTTTTCTTCATCATAAGATACGCCAGCTCATTCAGAGGAGTTCTGGATGTCGATCGGGCCCTCAGCTGCTCCTCCCTCAAAGACTTTGAGGTAACTCTTCACTGTTCTTCAGTCCCAAAACCTTCACTGAGCTCAGGATCTGCTTCCCCGCGGGGCCTGGCACCCTCCGTGGCCTGGGCACTAGGCGAGAGGGCATACCCAGCCGAGGACTGGGACAACTACTGGGAGAGGAACGAACCACTGAGAGACGCAGACGAGGTTGCGGTCCCTGTGCTCTGTATCTGCAGCCGTGATGACCCTCTCCTCCCACCGGCCTCCACTTTACCCTTTCCCCTCTTTCAGAGCAACCCTTACTTCCTGCTGGCGCTGACGGACAGAGGAGGGCACTGTGGCTTCTCTCTGGAGGGAGGAAGGACTCAAGATGAAGAGGTGGACGAGGATAACTGGAGTCATATCGTAATTCTGGAGTTTTCAGAGTCGTGGCTGATTTCCTGAAAGAGGAAGAGAGGGACGGGTGGAGCCGGGGGAGTCCGCTAGGAGAATACAGTCAGGCTGGGCAGAGGAGCAGGAGCAGCAACATGGCTCCCTCTCGCAGGAGGAGATCCACCATGATGAGGAGGCCAAGACTGCAGACACCTGAGCAGAGCAGCATGGACGTAGAGGAGGGGAACTTCACCTGGAAGAGGTCCTACACCCGCTGACGGGGACGAGATCTGTGGACAGAAATGTAACTGACTTTGGATAGTAATTGGGTTTTTCCTTGTTATTCTCAGTCACATCTGTAGTTGGAGTTTGGAGATGATGGACGGACAATCCCTCAAGTAACTGTGAAAGAAAATCAGCAAAATAAAGGCAGTGGACATCTGTTGAACAGTTTTGTTTTTTAAATCAGAAAAAAAAAATCTATTCTTTACAGAAGCCCAGAGAGGCAAATGAGGGGGAAAAAAATTGTGATCCATTTTCTCAGTCTGGTTGAAATTATTTTATGACAAATGAACAGGTGAAAAAAGATTTTTACCAGGTTAATTTTTTACCAAGTTACTTTCTAAAATCTGTAACAGGTAAAGAAAAGTTTTGGCCAGGATAAATTTTTGTGTTTGTTGCAATACCCATTTTGGCCACAAGAGGCTGAAGTGCAGCACCCCATGTTCTAAATAGGACTAAAAGCATCCAGTGCTGATTAAAATAAATTTCCAGCCAAAACACAACAGTAATGTTACATAACTTGCTAACACACAATAAATAATCTGTACCTTTGTGTTTAGAGTGAGTGGAGAAATTAAAACTGGAAGAAAACATGAGGAGAAAACAGAGAGAAAAGATTTTTTGTCTCTTGTTTCTCAGAGCTTCTGTTACTTTTCTTTCTGAAGCCAAATCAGCATCGATCTAAATGTGTTACTTACTAATGCAAGCAAAGTTTTTCAGGCAAATGTAGCTGCTGTCTGCTTTAAGAAAATCCCCTGCAAATCTACTAGAGAGACGTTAAGGAAAGTCAACAAGCAGTTTTAAGTAAAATACATGTGTTTTTGTGCCTGGTCTTAAAACAAAGGTGTAGGATTCTATCAGTCATCTCAAGCATTCATGACAAAAAGTGTTAAGTACTCGAGTATTTAGGCTAAAGTTAACATGTTTTTTAAGCTTTAAAAAGGGACAGGTCACATATTTCCCCTCTGGCCTGTAGTGCTATTTATCCCTCTAGACTGTTGGTGTGAGTTGCTGCACTTTGGATGTTGGTAGTAGAGATAAAAAAAAAAAAAAACAAAACAGAGGAAAAACTCAACATCAAAGTCTATTACCAGAAATCATGACCTGGTTACTCAAGATAATCCACAGACCTTGTTGTGAGCAGTTTCATGTAGGACCTATTTTCTTTCTACCAAACTACATCTGCTGACCAGATCACTGTGCAGAAGGAGGCGTGCATCTACTCATGAAAGAGAGCAGCAAGGAGGACACCATTAATGTTTACATCCTGTGCTGTCACGAGCACAAGCCATTATATTTCAGAAAAGGCAGACTCTGTAGCTGATATCTCTACAGCAGATATCTCCAAAACTCAGCAACTCACACCAAACTCTAAACAGAAAATAGCACTAAAGGTAAGAAGAAAAACATGTTCTTTTGTGGTGAACTGTCCCTTTAAATACTTGAATTCGGTCATGCACCTCGCACACATAAACACCATGGGACAAAGAAATATTAAAATTACTTTATTACAGATGATTCTTTATCCAGTAGCCCTCTTCCAACAAAAAATAGTAATTACAAACAAAATATTACATTTATCCCCTAAACTTTGTTTCTGAATTTCTTTTATACATTTTAAATCACTTTGTCATCTGTAAGGAATAGCTTTTCTCTTCTGCTATGCGACATTCAGCTTTTTGCACAATCTATACAATTTAATACAGTTTAATACAGGTCTCTGGACTACGGAGAATAAAACAGCAAGATCCACCAAATGACAGGAGAGATAAAGGGAATACTGATAAACAGACTGTACAGAGACGTAACCCTGCCTCCCGCCTACTTTCAGCCAACGGCAGCCGTGGGATCACAGTAGACTCTTTAATCTGGTCAATCACTTGTGCAATCAGTGCAACTGATCCAGTTCAGAGTGACCAAGGTCTAAAGCTAGACTCTGCTCTCCCGACTGCCTCACAAAAACACCTGGGAGTTCTAGTAAACACAAGAGAAGGTCTAAAAATCTGTCACTCGTTTGGCCCTCTGCAGACATCATCTGGAAAATAAAATAACCCTTTCTGGCATAAAAAGGAAATAAAACACTACAGAACTTGGAAAAAAGGTTGATAAAAAGATGTTGGGTACAATGGCATACTGGCTGAAGAAAGAAGTGGAACCACCACATTCTGGTTTTTTTTTTCCTGTTTTCAGAACTGAGCCAAGAAAAACAACAGGATTATAAGTTCTGAGTGCAGGGTGGTAAGATTTTTTAAAAAGGCAAATATTTAAGTGCAGTGTGAAGATGTTTTGTGTAGAACCACAACAGAATAGGGTGTGTGTTTCATGAATCAGAAATAAAAGTCCAAATAATATCCCCACAACACCTAAGAGTAACCCTTTGTAGATATCAAACAACAGATATTTTCACTGTCTTGTGCAAGAATTTTGAAAAAAAAAAAAAAAATCAGGTTGTGGAGTGCATTGAATGTTGTTTATGCAGCCAAATATTTTAGAATTCAGCAGTTTTTCAGATTTTATAGATAGTTCAAAGACAATTCTTTCTTTTTCTCTTATTATAACCTAGAGTTTAGGCCCTAAAGGGATAGTTTAGACTTTTTGAAGTGAGGTTGTGTAAAATACTTAATCCATAATCAGTGTATTACCTACAGTAGATGGTGCTTAAAACTGATATTGATTTTTCTTTTAGGTGGCCTTTTTTAGGCGTCTAAAATAAATTTTGTTGCTGACCCTGTCCACAGCAGTTCATTGCTTAGCTTCCATGCTGGTGTCCCTCTCCGCTTCAAGCTGGGGGCATCCTGACCACCTTCTACTGTAGATAATGACTATGACTGCCCCATGCATCCCCACATCAAATAATCGGAATTATCCCTTTAAAGTCTTCTAAAAACCATGAAACCCTAAATAGACAGGTTGATCTTCTATATCGGGTATCATAATGTGAGTAAAATATAGCCATTGCTAAAGCAAAGGCTACACCTAAGTACATCTCAAATTATGTGCAAAATCATCCTCATTCAGCATTAAACAAAATGTTGCCATGGTTACTCGAGGCAATCTGACCTAGAGTTGTGTTATTATTCACAACAAAATATCTGTAACACATTTCGGAACTCGCAGCTGCAAGTAAAGACAAAACTCAGCGGCTGTAATCTGAATACCGCTGGTTTTAAAACCACGTCACTGCGTCCGCATCACAAGTTAATTTGTCTTTGATTTGTCAATTAGATTTCTATATTTTCAAATTCAAAATATACAATATTAACAGGTTTCCTGTACATTCCACCTCTGTATCATAATGCATAATCTCTGCATTTCACAATAAGACTGCCACCTTTATCTCTATCTCTCTATAATCCTTCTTTTTATAGATTTATATAATAATACATATATATATGTATATTTTCTTCTTTTCTTTATTTGAAGAACTCTTCCCAAATAGATCAGGGAGGAGGTGAAGACCACACCAGGCTCAGGAGGGGAGGAAACGGAAGTGGAGGGATGCGGGAGGAGATCGGTGGTCAGAACATGACAATCGGGGGTTACCAGGGGTGAGACAAGAGCGGGGTGTCAGACCAGGGGAAGGTTGCAGGGGCATGGCAGCGGAGATCACAGCATCACCGCCCGTCCATCCACCCACTGAGACATTCAGCAGTCACCAACCAGCCAGCAGAGGGCAGGTGAAGCTCCCTGCTCATTCACTATATCTCTTTCCCCTTCAAAAAATCAGCTTTTTAAAAATCAAAAACAACACACGGGGAGATTTTTAGGCAACCGAGATGGATTTTGTTGCCCTGACACAAATTTACTGTCAGCTGACAGCTATTTTTTTTTACACTTTTATGTCCCGAATCCCAATTTCACAGAATTTGCCCCTGTACATGCATTCATCGGCCAAGTGTGCAAAGGGACATACTGTCAAATCAACTTTTGCATGTATGTGTGCGTGTGTGTCAATATGTTTGATAGTGTGCGGTAGAAGGCCTGTGCCAAAGTGCAAGTCACTGTCAAGTCACGACACCCTGTGGTGAAGTTCTACTTGAGTTTTTCTTGAGGTAGGCTAACAGGCATGGTTCAATTTGTCTGAGAAAGGTTGCTTTTTACAGCGTAGTGCATCACTTTCACCGACTGACCGATTACTGCAAACAATCGAAAAGTGAACACCAGTTTAGAAACTGTTAAAGGAGGAGGTTAGGCGCTGCTGAAAACCCATCCCTGTCACTACTAGGGCCATCCACTGGGCAGATGTGAGTGAAGTGCAGACGTCTGTGGAAACCCAAGAGCTGAACCAATGAGGCTGAACGTGCACGAGAAACAACTCCAGTAACACATGCACCTGCTTGTCCACACATGTATTATACTAGACTTCCACTAATGTCTCTGGCACAATCTCATTAAATACATTAACAGTATGTTGGCATGAATAATCATAGTCACAAATCTGGCTCCCTTAGCACCCTAACTTTTGGCATCTTTGCAGCCCTGCTTACAGCACACATTAGCTTCTAACTCCAGGGACGATGAACCTGTGTGGCATTGAGGACCGAGAGTAAACATTTCTTTGTTTGGTCCAATTCATAAACACTGCATCTGGTGATTCACTGGTTAGACCAGAGCTGCCCGTTCGAGACAAACAATGAGCTGTGCAGTGTATTTCTGGGGACATTTTGGTCCTCAGATGTAGCAGCAGAGTGAGCGCTCCTTGCTTTCATGATGCTCTCCAAGGTGAAATCATTCCACTATGTCAAGTCGACCTGCCTGCTTAACGAACAGGAACCAGGGTGGGGCTGACACCCCATTTACACCTGATATTAAAATGAAATCTGTACCTGGATAAGTTGTCCAGATAAGGAAAAATGCATATTAATGCAAAGTGTAAACACTATATGATCAGAATGTGATCAGATATGCCAGACAACATTTGGAAATAGTCTGGCTTGCGTTGTGTTTGGCTCTTATTAAGTTGTCAATGCAATCTGTACATCAATTCTGGATAACTTATATGGATACAGATCACATTTTAATACCAGGTGTAAATGGGGTGTCAGTGAAGCCTAAATTATACTCCAATGAGTACAAAGTAGGGGTCTCTCAATATCAATATTAAACTGAAAATTGATCAAAATGAGCACTCAATTATTGAAATCAAAGTCAGAATTAGCGATTCTCCCAGTATTTTTTTTCTCTCCAGCCAAGCCTACTTACTGCATCCAGCACATAGTTACCAACTGTTATATCACATTTGATACCATATAGACTCTTTTTAAAGAAGAATTTTAAAACAAAAAACAGCAATCGCACACTCACAACACTGTGCAATCATCAATTTATTTCTGCAAGCTTTCGGTCTATGACCTTCTTCAGTTAAGAAGGTCATAGACCGACCTTCTTCAGTTAAGAAGGTCATAGACCGAAAGCTTGCAGAAATAAATTGATGATTGCACAGTGTTGTGAGTGTGCGGTTGCTGTTTTTTGTTTCAAGTGTCTTAGTTCAGCTCCAGCACCTCTAAGAAGAATCTTGCTCACGGATGAGCGGTGGCTTTTTTTCACTAAAGAAGAATTTTAAAATATAAATGACAGACAGTCCAACAATGTCATAGCTGTCAGCATTAAAAAAAAAGTTGAAATCAAGAAATCCTACCATGACCCTAAAACCAAGAGTCAAATTGAATCATGGACTTGAAGGGTCGTAACACCCCTCGTACAAAGACAGCTGCAGAGACCACAGATGCATTGTAGTTCTGAGATGGTGGCAGGTGCCTGGAGGAAGAGGCCCCTTGCCTCTGCGATAATATTATCTTCTACCTTTGCTTTATAAATGGTGAATTTACAGCTCATAGCAACTGAATACAGTGTAGTTTCTTGCTTTTGTTTGATATCTAGCATCAGCAAAAAATGATGCATATTTCTGATCAATCGATCCATCGCACACATTAGCTCAGAGGGCTAACTTGGTTTGTTGACTATAGATCATGAATGTCCCTCTCGATCTGAGTGTCCTGCCGAACCCTATTAGTTACTGACAAAATTCTGAGTCAGAGACAAAGCTTCTCACTTGGGCTGGACTGACAGATTGAATACTCCCATTTCATCATCATCATCTCATCCACGATTAAGTCAGAGATACCCACTGGTGCTCACTTACAACAACCTTCCATCTCTTTTCCTTTTCCATCTACATCTGTCAAACATGTTCTGAACCTGCCTGCTCTTCAGTCAGACCCCTACATCACCTCCTGCCTTCACTTGTAACTGCACACAAACAATAATCTCATTAAACTTTCACAAACTCAGTAAGTCTGTGCTTAAATCTTGAGCTGCAAGTTGTTTGAAAGAGTTTCCACGTTTCTAAAAATTGCACGTTATTGTGCTACCACAACATCTGAAAGCATCAGATTAATCCCATAAGCAGTGTGTATAAAACAACATACTGCAAACAGATAATAAACTCTGTGGTAGATCATATGAACAAACTACTTTGAATCTATGGCAACAGAGACTAACATGGCAAATATAAACACATAAAATAATGCTGTAGGCTACAGTAAAAATGACACTATTGCACTGCGGCAAACTGAATATGGCCGTCAGCCATCTTGGATTGGGTTTCCACAGACGGCTGATGTTGGAGAGCAATGATGATGGGACCAGTCTCAATACTGTTCAGTGTGTGTGTCAGTCTTACTGTGGGAAATACAACAAGTGCGTGTGAGGTGTGTGTGTGTGGTGCATGCATGGTGTGTGTATGTGTGTACAGTGTTATCTCTGTGCACAAGAATTTTACTTTAAGACAGTTATTGTGTTGCTTGTGTGTTCGTGTGTGTGTGTGTGTGTGCGTGGGTGGGTGGGTGTGTTCTAGGTGTACGACAGGTGGGATCCATTGGATATCTGAGAGGTGATGCTGGCGCTCCTGCTCATGCCCTGTTCATTCCTCCCCCCTGATGACGTCCTCCTCATAGCCTGTGGGCTGTTCCTCACCCCTCCCGCACCTCCTCCGCTCCCCCTCTGGCTCCCTCCACCAGGGTGGTGGAGGCTCCAGGGAGGTGGGCCCCCAGCCAGCATGGGGTGACCCCAAGGCTGCTGTGAGCTGGAGCCCCCCTGGTGATGATGACTGTGGTGGCCGCCTCCTCCTCCACCTCCTCCGGGCCAGTGGCCTCCCCCCTGAGCCCCCTGGCCTCCTCCACCGCCTCCTCCCCCCCAGCCTCCCTGGGAGTCAGGAGCCAGGTTAGTGAGCACCATGTTGCTGAAGCCCAGCCGCATGGACTCCGAGTCAAAAGCCTCGATCTCTCGGGCCTGACGCTCCAGCAGCGAGCGGATTCGCTCCAGACGCTCATTCTGCAGGGCAAGCATCTCCTCCTCGATCTGTGGAGAAAAGCACAGCGAAGAAATGATTTCAAAACAAATTAAAATGCACATTAGTCTGTCTTGAAAGGACAACTGATTCTTGGGTTCTTCGCTGAAAAAACAATAAGTAATCACTCAATTAGATTCTTCATATTATTGACAATAAGAAGGATCAATGTTTTTCCCCAGAACAATTAACATGTAATAATTAGAAAAACAAGTTTAATTTTTTAAAAAGAACATCAACAAAAACACATACAACTAACAGAATGAAATACTATGTACAACAAATCAGCCTAAACCGCCAATTCAAGGCTTACCATCGCATTGGTTTTGAAACAGTCTGAAGTCAAAATCACTGTAACTGCTATAGGCATTGAGTCATAGAAGTGTGAAGTAGAAGGTTTTTATTTCAATGTGAATATTTGTTTGCAAAAACATGCCTGCAGATGACCTATAACTGTTTCTTACTAGCTGGAAAGCACAATGCACAGCATTTAGCATCACCTCGTAGTCCAAAGTTCAGATGTGACAACAATATCACAGAAAATTATTATCTGCACATTTTTCTAAGCATATATCAAGGCATGGATATTTATGATGGAAATAGTGTGTTTTGGACTAAATATGTTACTGGATTTGATCAGCGGGACCTTTCACTATGTAAAGGGACTGGACTGTTTTTGCTGAAATATTACTGATTGGTGGATTTTGTAATTAATCAGAAACAATTTTGTAACTGTTTGTGGCACTGATTGTACCTGCTGTTGTGATTGCATCTTGAAATGGTCTGCATCGATAAAAACATACGAATTTCAGCTTTCCAAACTACATAGCATGATTCAAATTGGCCCAAGTTTTCAGTGGTGATCCAGAATGAAAATCTGCAGAACGTTTTGCTTGCTTGTAATGTGAAAGACAATATTCATTTAAGATTAAAAAAAAAAAAAAGATAGCTTTTTTTGCAAAAATAAGTGCAAAATACATTAAAACAACCTAAAATTATCCCAAGTAAGGCTGAAATAAATATTTAAATTTTAGTAGCACCTTTAAATTTGAGATTTTATTTCACCAGCAACAGTTCAAAACAAGACAGAAAAGTCAACCAGCATAAGATATAGGACACTATTATGTTATAGGCTCCTAAAATGGAAGGTTCAGTGTGGAGCAGAGAGAGCAAAAATTTATTTGCCAAGCCATTAACCATTAATCTCCCAACAATAACCTCTTCAACATATATAAACAAATACATTAACAAATAACTGGCAAGCTGCTCAATAATATTCCAAGTTTTCCAAGCAGCATCTCTTGCTGTTTAAAATCTGCATAAGTGTCATCAACATTCTGCGTGTGTAGATTCTGTGGGCCTGCTCATGAGTATACACGCTAACATAGCAGTTGTATACTTTAACCCCCTACCTCACTTAACTTAAAGTACGTGAATGTCAACAAAAGGCCAGTCCCCTGACCAACATTCAAGACACAGCTTTAGTCTCTACTGTCAGTCCCAAATTAATTGCCACAAATCCTGACAACAGACAACATGAAGACAAAGTCTCTTACCTTCTGCTCCAGCAGAGCCCTTCGCAGAGACACCCTCTGCTCCAGCTCCCTCCTCTCTTTGTCGTGCTGAGCATCCGTTTGCATCTTGATCTTGCTCTGGTATGCATTGAGCAGCTCCAGCTCCTGCTGCAGCTGCATCCTCAGAACCTGACACTCACCCTCCTGAGCCTCGTCTAACCGCAGCTGAGAGAGAAGAGGAGGAAGAAAGACATTACGAGAGAAAGATACCAAGTGTGCCTTTGTAAGCACAATGATTAGAGTTGGCTATCGGTGCTCAGTTCCTTTAAGGTATTGACTGAAATAACCCAGCAGCAAGCAGTATCAATATTGCTCCAGTCAAACAATAGCTGCATTCAATCCTTTTGGTACCCAGATCTAGAAAAAATACTGTTTATATAGTTTTACTTGCAGCCAATCACTGTGTGTGTTCTTCATAAAGAAGAACCTTTGCTAAAAGGTATCAAATGAAGAACTCTATTTGGACTTTAAGGGTATTAGTACTGGTATTGTAATTTTTTTTAAATGATACCCAGCCCCAACCATGGTGTTTTTTTTTTGGCCCACTGTCAGTGACATACAGTATAGTTTTTAATCGAGGGAAAGAGATTTCAGGAAGCCATGAATATACAGAATAACTAATTTTCATCTGTCATGAGTGTCCAATTATTGCCTTACATCGTGTAACAGCAAATACTTTGTCACGAGTCTTTGTCTTGTTTAGATGTTCTTAAATGAAAAATTTCCAGATTTAAATATTAATTTTGATAATGATATTTTATAACTGCTTTCTATTTGAGAAGCTTAGCTTATTTTGGTATAGAAGATTTTGTAACAAAATATTTTTTAAGTTTCTTAATGTGAGATAATCACAATGTCTGTTTTGGTATTGGGTATCATATTGGCACTGGTATTGAGAATTTTCATGCAACGCCCCGGCCAAAGTTTAAAAGTACCTGACAAAATTAGGACATTTTTGTATTTATGTGTCATAAATTTATCTTCAGGTACTCACAGCCTGCGTCGAGAGCATCTCGTTGATGGAATGGTCATACTGCTCGGCCAGGATGGCCAGCTTCCTGGTCTGTTCCTCCTTCAGCCTCTTAAGCACGGCCTTGTGGTCAGACTTGGGTGTGGTCTCAAGCAGGTGGTTCCTGAGGGCCTTGTACTGCCTGGTCTGAGTTTTACATGTCTCCTGGAACTGTTTCTTAATCTGAAGCTCCTTAGACTGAAGAACAAAGAAGAAAAAACAAATGAAGATGCTGATTGACTGAATATGTGGTTTGTAGTAGGGTGAGTTCCAGCACTGCATCTTTGAGTCTTTGCACCTTGAGGCTCTTGGGCTGCTGCCGGACCTCCATAACATGCTTTCGCCTTAGCTCCCTCTCCCTCCTCTTGTTGTATTCCAGCTGGTTAGTGAGCTCTGTCTGGTGCTGGGTCCGGATCAGCTCCGCCCGTGCCTTCTGGATCGTCCCCAGGTGCCTGAACTCCAGCTCCTGCATCGACTCATGATGCCTGAGCAGCATGGCGTGCTCCAAGTCCTTCTGTGTCTGCCGCTTGTTCAGCTCCTGAAAAACGATGTGAAAATGCTGACTGGAGCGGCCTGAAGCTTTCAAATAAACAAAATCAAGCACAAACACAAGAGTGACGAAGTACCTCTCTGGCCAGGTCCTGCTCCACATTGTGTCTGGCGATGAGGATCCTGCGTTTGAAACGGCGACACTCCAGCTCCAGGTACTGCCGCTGCCTCCTCAGCAAGTTGGCCTCCTCCTCTGCCTGAGAATTGAAACCATGGGGCATTTCAATGATTTACTGTTATGTACACTTCAAACTTCAAACTGAAAACAGAGACTTGGGAAATGAAGTTGGTTAGTAATTGGCTGGGCAGTTTTGTTAATGTCACAGATTTTACTGATTGTGTAATATCATCATTTGGTATTGGCAAGTGTGCATAGTGTGTTAGAGATCCTGACCTGGAAGTGCTGGATGTTCTCTTTCTGCTTGGACAGCCACTCCTGCTTCTCTTTCTTAGGAGTTGACTGGTTCTCACTCAGTTCCTGTAACAGGAGTCATTTAATTTTATTTTAGTTTGTGAGAGCATTGCCATTACTGGGCTTTATATTAGTTTGTCATTATCTAGGATATTGGCATTTATAAATACAAAAACACCCGTTTTTGGTGATCACTTCTTCTACTTTTACTTTTTTTTCTGTTTCAATTAACAGCAACACTTCAATTAAAGGGTGGCTCCATTTTATTTTAAGGTTTTCATGTCATTGTGTAGCTTTCCAGTAATGTTCCTTATGAATTCAAACACTCACAATCAAATTTTGGTTGAAGTATCTATTTTTTAGGATCAAAATTAAATTTTCCAGAGCCTTCCTAAAAATGTTTTCCCACATGACCTTTGTTTTTACATGATGATATAAACACATACAACCCCCCCCCTAGGTTGAGGGCAGGGAGGGCATCAGCACTCACCACTTTTTGTTAACAGCTGAGTGGGACTTTAACCCAGAAAAAAACACAGATGGAGTCAATTTCAATGTTCTATATAAATTACAGACCAAAAGATTAGTCAATTACTCAAAAAAATAATAAATTAAAATGAGCTGTACTGAATAGATCAAAGCTTTGAATTCCAAATCAATGTTCGATTGCTGCATAGCTTCTTTTTTCCTTTTTGCAATTCCATTTATTCTGTTTAAACCCAGTACTTCTGCACAGTTGCAGGTAAAGATTAGGGCACGCTAAAATAATTAGTAGCTGTTGAGTTCAATGATTGTTGCGTAAGATTGGTTCTGACTTTTGTGATCCAAACATTTGGGGGGTGATGTCATAAAATAAGATGACAAAACCTCAAAGCTTCATTTGAAAACCTCAAAGACAGCCTGAATTAAAAGTGACCCCCATCACTATCTTTACCAAATAAATAAATAAAAAAATAAAAATACCATTAAGATAAAGGACAAATTATTCAGGTGTATGTCTGTATATTAAGTGTTTATCTCAACTACACCATAAGAAATCCAAGAATATACTTCATTATGAATGTTCAGTTGATTTTTTTGGTCATGGACAAAATCATCAGAGGCTGTGGTGAAGATGTGTGCGGTTCAGGTGTGTTACCTCTTTGAGCTGCTCCTTGCGTAGTTTATACTCCCGTTTCTGTGACTCAAGGAAGCTGCTGAGCTCCTTCTTCTGCTGCACCTGGATGTGCTGCTGGAACTTCTTCTCATCGTTGGTAAACGTCTTCAGCTAAAACAAACACCAATATCGAGTTGAAAACAGGAATACTTGAATATTTCAGTACAGACATAAATTATCTACAGTATGTTTCCTCTGAATTAATATTCTGTGAGTATTTTTCTAAAACCGTCTCTCAACATACGTCTTTGTCCAGGGCTGCCTGGTGTTTTTTGAGCAGCTTCTCCATCTCCTGGGTGAAGTTGTTCCTCTGACTCTCCAGCTCTTTGTCCAGCCTCAGCCTGTGCTCATCCATCTCGCCCTTCAGCTTGTTCTCCAGGGCCATCAGGTGCTTCTGATGTTGCCGCCTCATGCGTTTGTATCCCGACATCTGCTCCCGCAGCTCAGAGTCCTGCTCATGTTCTTGCATCTCACGGGTCACCTGCAAGATGGGGCCGCAGGAAGAAATCAGCACAGTGCATTTAGACTCAGATTACTTGAAAAGTTTGATAAAATATACATCTTTGACTTGGTGTTTGCAGGGTTGGATATAGACACCTCAAGTGTGTGTTTGTGACAGCAATGTTGAAGAAGTTGGTTAAATGTAAAACTCTTTGTGTTACACAGTCACTAAAAGAAGGCGAGTAAGTAAGTTGCATGGACGAGTAGGCAAATATGTCCTCACGAGTGACGCTGTGCGGATGGTAGCGAAGTGCTCTCTGTTGCGGTAGTGCTTCCTCGGGGCCTGAGCTGGTGTTGGCTGTGGGTCAGAGGGTTGACTGGTGGCTGCCTGCTCCCCTGAGAAACTCTCCTCTTCTTCCTGGAGACATAAGGCAGAGGAATTAACATGTTATTTTCTTACAGTATTTAATAGTACAAGTACAAAAAAGAAAGCATTAGGGTCATGGGAAAGTTTGGGATAAAGCAACAGAGAGATCGAGACAGAAGAAAATCAGAAACAGAACATAAACACCAACACAAGTGCAAAGAGTTTGCATTGATGATTTTTAGTAATTGAGTTAATCGAGTTTAGAGATGGCATGCGTGTATCCATCTATATATCCAACATTACTTCTAAATATTTCTAATTCTGAAATGATTAGTTGAGACAATTGACAACTTATTCTGCGTAGTTCTGACAACCTTTAAGACTAAAATAATCTGACAAAAAAAAAGTAAAGGGAAACTTAAGCAATTTAGCACTTTCATAAAATTAGGGAATATGCAAAAGACAGATAAAAAAAAAAAAAAAGAAAAGGTCAAAAGTGATGCAGCAGTAATGCAACTCAATAGCATATTTCATTAGACTTTCCCTGAATGGCCTACTTATCTCAAACTTCTGTTCTAAATTGATGCCACTTCAGCAGTTTTCTAAACTAGACCACCAGAGCCACAGAAGACATCATTATAAACTGATGTTAATGTATAAAATTGTTAGAGTCCCTTTAATCAGTAATGACAATAATCTCAAATACTTCCTTTAAATATGTCTGAGTCTGTGCCACTTTACCCACCGGTTTGAGATGTATGACGGAGCTGTTGGACATGACTGTGTGGTCTCCCTCCATCAGGTCCAGCTCACTGCGGCTGTCCTGGGCTGCTTCGTTCAGACTGTTGACAGAGCTGCTCTGGGAGCTGGCGCTGATGGACATGCTGGGGATGGACTGATTACTGCCGACGCTGTTCACTGTTCCCGTCCGACCTCCGCCCGGCTCCAGCTCCTGCAGGCAGAGCGGACAGAACCCAGAGAGAGACAGCAAGGGAGAGAGAAAGAGCCAGAGAAAGAAACACGAGAAAGAAACAAGAGACACAGAGGACACACACAGAGACAGACATGCATACAAATCGATGCATGCTTGGTTATTTCTTTTATATCTCTGCACAATGGAATGCCATGAAAGTGGCAAATGTATTTCTGTGCTAAACCCTCACAAATCTTATTCTAGCACCGTTGCTTTAGTTTGAGTTGAACATACAAACATCCACACACCTCGTCTCCATCCTGGACCTCTGCCGTGGGTCCATTGTGGGCCTCCTGCAGAAGGATCTTCTTCATCTTGCGGTACTGCAGGTTGTCCAGCTCTCGCACTGCATCCTTGGTCCTCTGGATGAGATCCATCAGCACGGAGTCTGGACGTTCACGCTGCAGAAACGCATGCTGGAGGGGAGAGTGGCAAGAAAGACAAGACAGGACATCGTGAAGAGAAAATCAACGAATAAGAAGAGAGGCTGACAGAGAGGGACTCGAAGAAAATCAAATTGATCTCAACTGTAACATAAATGTTCATTTTTAATAGACAGGTTTCTGACTGGTGAACATGTGAAGGTATTCTTGTGCCATAAACTGCACAAGTCACAACTGTAATGGATGGTGGTAGAAAACGTTCAGTATCTCAAGAAGGAACCCTCCCAGTTAGCTCAGAGTGCTGAATTAGCTATTAGCTTCAACAATCAGGTGAGGTCAGTGAATCTGATGGGCGGGTTGATGGTACGTATTAAGGTAAGACATCTCACACTGGTATTTCATCTTTATAGCTACTGATTAAATATTGTGGGATATCTCCTGGAGTGTTATTTTAATGTTTATGCTTGTTTATGATGCTCATGTACTGTGCCGTTTGATGACAACGAGTTAGCATGCCAGAATATTTTGTTTGTAGTTAATGTGTCTGGATAATCCCATACGGGGTGGGTCATGAGAATGACCAGACACAAAAATAAAATATTCATTCATTCATTAAATAATGCTAACATACGTCAGGTTCAATGATGAATTATTTGGTGATCAGTTTGTTGTGTGTATAGAGTTTTGGTGTGGGACTTGGTGACAAACAAGGTATTTTTTCATGATCCTGTTTGGCAGATTAATAACACGATTACCCTGTTTTGACATGATTTCTTGTTAGTCAAGCTTTGCCTGTTCACACTGCTGGTATTTACTGTATGTAGTTCCTGGTATGTTTGGTTTGGTCCATGGCGATGTTACTGATAATGTGGAATGAGGGCGTCTCTGTGCTCACATGCAAATGCTGATTATGTGAGGGAGGCTTTTAAGGCTTTTAACCTGTACCGCCATGCTCTTAGGCCATGCCTCCCTTCTTGAAAAAGCTAACTTAGCCTGGGTTAGCATGATTACTGCAACTGTACCTGCCACTTCTCACTGAAATATGTCATATTAACTAGCCAGAGCCAGATGAAAGGTACAGATAAACATGGTGTCTGGTAAAAAAGTGTTGAAAATGTCAAGATGAGTGCCACACACAAATGTACCTCCCAATTCTAATTATGCTGTTTTCCAGCTTGTTGTTTTATTTTAAGGGTGCTTGTGGTGCATTCAAGTGCAGCTCATAAGTAATCTTCACTTGAATGGTCACACAGCTTGTTTAAAACAGGAAAGTCTACATTTTTAACATATTTTCCCTTGTTGAAATACACAGGCCTACATCTGTCATTACTTTCTTGTTCTTTCTCTAGATCATTTTTAATAATTAAATGTAAAATCATAACAATATCTGATTCATTCCTACATAGTCAGATTTTTAACAATTCTAATAAAAAGGTATCAAACTGTTAACAGCAAACTCAACCATATCCTTGTGCAACAGGTCTCCAAGCACCTCATTCATGATTTTCAAGTTGTTTTATACTATACAACAACATTGTTAAGATTAGTTAAAAAAATAATGATGCTACACCATAAATAGAAGACTTCAAATAGACCCTGTGCTTGGGATCAGCTGATACTGCTTCCAGCGATCTGTGATTGATTCCAAAAATCCTGATTGGAGCACCCTTACTTTACTTCTGAATAATAATATCATATATAAATGGAAATGGAGTGTTCTACCCCCTACTCCTGCTGTGCACACATCCTTGCTTGTTTGGAAAATTGGGAATCGGACACCTGTCTACAAGGGAAATTCCTATTTTTGTCAACCTGGATCTAAATCCCATATTTTTCCTCATTATGACTACTGATCATGATCAGTGATTACTACTGTCACAGCTGTCAACGTGTTCTCCTACAAAGACATCCACTGTAGTATAAACAAAATTGCATGCATGTCCACTGTTTAAAGTACATTGGAACATAAAATACCCAACTAGAAATTCCTCTAGAACTGAGCAGAACTGGATGGCCAATTTTCAAAACTGACTAAGATGACAAAAATATGACAATAAAACCCAGGCTGACAAATTCTCTCGTGCACTTTACTAAAAGGTAACATTGGGTCAGAACTCCATTTGAAGAAGATCACACTGAGAAGCACACTTAAATTTTGTTTAAGAACGAGAACTGTTTTGAAAGTTGACATTTAAAAAAGAAAGACACAGTGTGCAGTGCTTCCATACCCTGAGGACAACTTCCATTAGCAACAGTGAGTCCATTAGTGGGCTAAGTGACAGCTGCTCAGTTACTTAACGATGGAAACAGAAGTCACATCTCTACAGTAATTACATCTGTGTTCTTTCTACAAAACCGCACAGTGTGTCTGTCCCTACATGTTCTGATTGTGTGTGCGTGTGTGCGTGTGAATCCGGAAGTCGGGGATTAGTGAATCAAAATAGAAGCTTATGGGGGCCAGAACAGAGCACAAACATCAGAGAGAGATTTATCACCACAGGACTTTGTCAATCTCCCATCTTAACACACTGACCCTGCTCTGTTCCCATGTAGTAGTGTACAGTATGCACTTACGCCCAGCATGTCGTCAGAGTGTGGTCTGTCCTGGGGGATTTTCTGAAGGCATGAATCAATAAAGTTTCTAAAGTAATCCGACCTGGAACAAAGATGACAAGACAGAGAGTCAAAACAAAACAGACACCAACACAGATAACCTTTAACAAAAGTAAACATGGTGCGAAACATACAACATGATGGAGGCAAAGCTTTTCACACCAGGGGGTTGCAATAACCAATTTATTTTCCTTCATTGACTGAAATATTTTAACAATTGCAGAAAAAGCTGAAGGCCGCCCATCATGTTGACAAATTAAACACTGAGAACGATCTAGAACATTACACATACAACACTGTCAAGAGCACATCGCAGAGGTAACTGGATGTATAAAAAAAGAGAAAGATTCCCATTGGAGGTCATCATCCACTGACCTCGACATTGTACTCAACGCGTCTCGCTATCCAGTGCTGACAGTGCACTGAAGAGCTACGGACTCTGTCTCTGACCACTGTGGGCCAGACGGGGATGCAGCCATGCCCCTGATGCACAAGGAGCACATGCTGCATGATTTCCACCAAGTGAAGTGACTGCTTGGTAGATTGGGTTATTCCACGTTCAGAGAGCCGTTCGTATTTCTCTGGCTGTGGTGTTTTAGTGCCCTCCACTGTCACTCTGGGAAAAGGTGACAGTGGGTATAATGACAAGTGCATCACACAGTCATTGCCTCCGTTCATTCTTTCCATGCACTTATAAACACATAATCTGTTTGTTCTGTTTATATATATATTTTTTTTTGAAAACTAAATGCCATTTAAAAGACTATGTCTCATATTGTGATAGGCAATATGATTCATAGGAATTATCATTTTTGCATTACAATTTTCATTTTTAAATAAAAAAAATAAAATTTGTATTATGTGAAATTTTCTTCTCTGTTTTCTATGCAGCACTACAGTACTTCAGTACTACTACAGTATTAGTATTATAGTAGTAGTACTAGTAGTAGTATTATAGTAGTACTACAGTATTTATAAAGAAAATGGTCAAAATGTCGATCATAGTTTCCCAAAGCCAAAGATCATGTCCTCATGTGTCTCGTTTTGCCCACAACCCAAAAATATTCAGTTTACTGACAAAAAGGAGTAAAGAAACCAGAAAATGTGTCTGAGAATTTTGACTTTTTTTCCTTAAGAAATGACGATTCATAATCAGTGAACTGCTGCAGCAGTAGTATACTCTGTGTGAGTGTGTGCATGTGTGGTGTAGCACCTCACCATTCACTGGATTGCAGTGTGGGGCTCTCATTCTGCGCTATGTGGTATAAGGCACTCATTGCATTCATGTTAAACAAGGGAGGCTTCCTCTCCGCTGGAACAGAAAGAACAAAAGTCAGTCAGCATGGATTCCTTCTTATTAAATTACATGTTTATTCACACAGGTAACTGAGGGTCTAAAGTCTCAGATTATTTTTTTATTGTCTTTCTCAACTGATCAGAATTAAAAGCATAGGGCTTTTTTTTACTTCAGAGACATGACCGATTTAACTGAACCTCACATCAAATTAAATGTTGTTACTAGCATTAGTCCTTGTATTTGACCTGTCAATCAATTTGGCACCGATTGCAAATCCTGTGTTTAGAACAGATGGTAGGGTCATGATTTGGTAACATTTGGATAATAGATTGTGTTTTAAGTTGGTAATTTTTTATAGAAAGATATTCCTTTTGCTGCAGTTACATTTTAATAGACACAATACACACACACTGTCAACCTACCTAATTCTATACAGGTGATCCCTAAGGACCAGACATCCACCTTCCCGTCATACTGGCCCTCGTCCATAGCTAGAATCACCTCGGGGGCCATCCTGGACAAAGTGGATGAGAAAGATAAAGTGAGGGTAGGAAATAGAGAAGGATATATAAAAGGGAGGTTAAAAGTAATTTTAAAATAAGAGAGATAACTTTAATGGACACTCAGTCGCTCTCACCTCTTAATTGGGGAAAAAAAAAAGAAAAGAGGACCTTTGTTTCAATATAAATCTCCAAACTGAAAGGCACTGTCATTTTATTCTTTGGAATTAAATAACAGTGTTTTACAGGACTCATCTAAGTAGTTTCTTCAGAGCATAAATAACCCCAAAAGAGGAAAGTATATCATCCTGAGGATGATGTCTGCATCCTGATTATTAATTGACCCCAACAATCACAGCAGCATAACATTTGAATACATCAGCAGGCAGCTTTTTACTTGTGTGTAAATATGCAAAACATTTTTTACAGTCAAATCCGTGTCATGAATCAGTGCTTCTTTAAACTCAATTAGAGACTAGTGTTATTATAATACTAGAAATTCTAATGTCTACACAATTAAAAATAAAAAAATGACAATATTCCATCTTAGAAATGATGAAAAGTTAATAGTACTGTGTCTTAAGCTCAACATCTAAATTAGTTTATTATTGACAATAGTCAAAGTGCAGTGTTTGCCAGTCAACTGTTGTCTGATTCTTCAGGCCTGAGCCTCTGAGGAGGATCAGCTTAACTACAGATGGCTGTTGGGACAACAATGAGACAACATACTCCTACAACAGTTTATTGGACCATCTTGTTTAATGCTTCAGTGATGTTGAAGCAGGAGCTGTTACATATCTCTCAAAATTCTTTATCAAGTTTGGTGTCTTGACCTTAAGGTGCTTCGCTAAATTTGTTGTGTTAGCACTGCTCTGCAGCATTGCTTGCACATGAGCTCACTTCTATCTTTTGACTTTCCTTGTTCATTTTGCTTCAAATGTGACGAATTTCAAATCAGCACTCCTGCTGTTTTCTTTGTCAATCAAAACTGGTCAGGGAGGCTCGCATTTGCTAACTTTGATGAGTTAACAGCGTAACAAAACCCGAAATATATATCACGGCCTGTTGTGAGCTATTGTTTAAAATACTTATATTCAATCTGACCAAATGAGACAAGTGACAAGAAAAGACAGCACTGTGAGTAAGTGACCCCCTGTGTGCGATTTTCACTCACATGTCTCCTGCAACAGAAACACTTTCATTTTCATCAGTTTATTTAGACTATTTTCTAGACAATACACATGCCCAGTAAAAAGCATAGAAAATGTATTTTATCCGCATTATATAACCTAGGTGAAGCAGAGTGTGGTCTAGTTTAAATCCCACAGACTAACAAGACATGGGGATTTTTTCTGTTTTCATGGGCAAACTGTACATTTGCTGCCACTAGACAACTTCACTGCTAAACTTTAATCCCTCTGCTCTGAGCAGACACACCACACACACACTGCAGTGCTTATGGATCATGTCGATGAAGAACAGATGCAGAATATTCAAATATATCAAAGAAAAACTGCATATTGCATAGGTTTGGCTGCTCATTTGCTGCTGATACTTTAAAATGCATAAACAAAGTGGAGTGAGTGAGAGACACTTCAGTGTGGCGTGAATGCTCTTGTCAGGCAAGCGTGATGCTGACGTGACATCTGCAGTCTAGACAAGGAGTAAGAGGAGGTGTGGCTATGTGGGCAATGCAGAAGTGTGTTTTAACTCACTGTCGGATAGAAGGGAGAGCGAGAAAGATCAAGGTCTCAATTGTGTGGAAAATGATATGCTTTTCCAAAATCAATATTTTTGACAGCAATATTAGAGATGTTTCATCTCAAAATTTGACACACACATAAGTAATTATTTCAGTTGTCACTTACCAATATGGCGTTCCCACAAAGGAGTTGGCAGGTGAGGCAATGGAGGCAGAGCCAAAATCAGCCAGTTTAACCTGTCCAGGCTCAGTCAGCAGAATGTTACCTGCCTTCACATCCCTAACACCGAGAAGAACGTATACTGTATGTGAACAATGTGTGAAATATAGTGTTGCTTCTTCAAAAAAAAAAAAAAAGAAAAAAAATATGACTCACCTGTGGATCATATTGTGGGAATGAAGATAGGCCAGCCCCTGCAGAGCACCATGTGTAATGGCAGCGATCTCTACTTCTTGTAAAGGTTTTTTATGAACTGAAGGAGGGAAAAACAGTGAGGAGGAATCAACATCAGCTGATAAAAACACACTGATGTTTGTCTGTGAGCTCAGACATCCAGTCCTATATCTAACTGACAAAAAAAAAATTTGAAAAACCTGCTCACCTTCAAGCAGATCGGAAGCTGAGCCCAGACAGTATTCCATCACAAGCTAGAAACAAGAGATAAAGTCAAGATTAACAAGGTATGGACACATAATATAATAATAATCTTTCAATTCTGTGCATGTAAACAGGTTGACTCACCCATGCTGTGTGCTCACGGAGGTAACAACCTTTGTACTCTATACTGTTGGGGTGCCGGATCCTTTGCAGAAACTTCACTTCCTTTATAATGTCCTGCCATTTCTGTCAGAGAAAGAGGGGAATAAAAAATAAATAATGCAATGCGTTGCTTAGTTTTCTGCACTATAGGTGATTTTATGTATGTGTGTGTGTGTGTTTGTTTGTTTGTGTGTGTGTAGAAGGTTGTCTTTCAGTTCAAACAGGAGTGAGTGTTTCTCTTCACAGATTATGTGTAATCTGATTATAGCTAATCTGAAATTATGAGCAGAGTGAAGTGCATCTGGGAAGACAACAGTGAAAGTAAGCACATGGCAGTGACCTTGTTGAGACCGTCAGGTTCAGTGATTTTAAATCAGGCCCGCCATGACAGAACATTAATACTGTAGCCCAGCAGCTCTTTATCTGGCCTTGGACTACCTGAAATTACTTCAAGAGACTGATACAAGATTACTTCAATGAATTACACTTCTGAGGCTCCTCTGTAGCTCAGGTGATAGAGTGTGCACCCCATATACTGAGGCTGTCAGTCCTCTACAGCGGTCGTTGGTTTGACACCCTGCTGTGGACTATTTGCTGTGTGTCATCCCCTCTCTCTCTACCCCCTTTCCTGTCATATCTTCAGCTGTCCCTATCAAAATAAAGGCAAAAATGCCCCCCATCACACACCACACACACACACACACACACACACACACACACACATATACATGTTTAACACAAAGAGCAGCTACACTGATGTGAGGTGTATTAAAGTGCACAGAAGTCATGGTTTGATACATTTACAAACCAAAATACAAGTACTATGGTGATATTTCATTTTTAAAAGGTCACTTTTAATTGAAGAATTTACAAGCTACTAAATTCATGTCAAAGCATGTTGAGAGCAAGCATCCATTCAACAGAAATTATGGCTTCCTTTTAAGCACAGTAGTCTGCTGAAGTGCTGCTGAGTAAACTCTTGTTGGTTCTCTAAATAGCCAAGCTCAAGGTCTGTTCCTTTATTCTCTATATTCTCTCTCTACATTGATCAAACCAGGCTGAACTACTGTTAAGCAACCAATGACTCACAGTGTGATGTCACCATGAACACAAGCATATAAAGTTAACAGTGAGTGAATGCTGTAAACATGTTGATGGTCATAGTCTGAACCAAAGTATAATATAAATGAAATCCATCTTGTCTCACCTCATTAGACTGTTTGCCACTGTAGGACATCTTTTTAATTGCCACCACCTCATTTGTGCGCACATCGCGTGCCTGGGAAACACAGATTATCAGTAACATACATGGTCAGTTATCACATCTGAGCCAG
This sequence comes from Lutjanus argentimaculatus, assembly GCA_034769285.1. Lineage (NCBI taxonomy): Eukaryota > Metazoa > Chordata > Actinopteri > Lutjaniformes > Lutjanidae > Lutjanus > Lutjanus argentimaculatus. The sequence goes on along the minus strand of JAWZSL010000004.1, from coordinate 18,450,377 downwards.
AAAAACAGTGCATTAATTCTCTCTACATTGTTTCTCATGAAGGATGTGGTTTTTCAAGACCTTTTTTAACCACACTGTGCGCAGTGTTCAAGAACAAAAGTCAGATCAGACAGCAAGGGTGAGTCACATCATTGCACTGTACCTTAGTGCTATTAAACCCTGTCATGGGCTGATAAAAATAACTTTGTTCTAATTGTTCCTGTTCTTTACTGAAGATCAAATAGCTTCACTTTTAGCATGACTGTGAAACAAACTTTGGCACATTGCAAGGTCACTCACGAAATGTAAGTTTGATTCAGTTGTTCAATTTCGATTTGCCTTGAGTTACTGCATTATTCAGAGAAAGGAATAGAGCAGCTAATCAAATATGGAGACAAATTTAGATCACAAAATTGATCGCTTCAACTACACCATGTGTCTGTCAGTTCTGAGTCTGTAAATACACATTCCACACAGTGTTGGGAGTATTTAACTGATCGTGTCCCTGATTAACATTCAGAATTTCTGTCGACAGTTAAGTTCGAGAGCAATTTTTTTGTGTGAGTCAGTGTAAGGATGTAGTTGCCGTACAAAGTAGACAGCGCCAAAGCTGCCATGGCCAATCTCTCGAAGGTCAGAGAAAAGCTTCTCCGGGTCTTCTTTGAAGAAAAGCTCAGCCACCTCTGGATCCTTCAGGCTCCCTGCCCTGACAGAGGAGGGCATCCTGGTTTATGTAGTCCCTTATCACCCACACAAAGGGGATGGGACTATCTGGGTGCTGAGCTACGCCAAAGCAGCTGAAGATTCATCTGCGGAAATGGCTGGGCCTGAGGAACCAGCACATGGGCGCCTAGATGGACAGAAGGGGTGAGGGGGAGACAAAGAGAGAAAGACAGAAGTGTTAGCAAGGACAAGATGAGACACCCTGATTTGGCACAGCATGAAATTGCTTGGCTGACTCGATGGCCAGTGTTTGAAAGGACAGGAGGAAATCTCAGCACAACTTTAATCTTGTGACACAAATCCAAATCTAAAACATGATGGACTGAAGTCACATTTTATCAAAATCTGCTCTTAATAAATTCCAACCACAATGCAAACCAAAAATTAGGTCTGTACCAGACAATATTTTTTCAGTCCATTTGATTTTGCCAATCATAAATAAAATTTGGCCCTTCAATACAAATATTCGATAATTTATTCTTTTATTCCATTTAGTTTGCCACACTGAATTCCTATATCAGCCTGCATTAGTATGTTTTGCCAGTAGCAGTGAGCGTCAAAGTGTTCATCCTCCAGATGGTTCAGTTACAAAATCCCAACACACAGTGAAGCTTCTCTCCGCATGCTACAGCAGCACTGCAGCCGCTGTCTGGCCTCACCTGACCTGCACACTCTGCGCTCCTTCGCACCGTGGAGTAAGGGTTTATTTCGACCAAACCAGAGTTGATTATTTTTGAAACAGTGGGAAGATGAACCAAAGAGTTTTTACTGAGTTTTATTTTGTTTTTGTCAATTTTGTTTGAATGAAACTGACCATGATGATGTTAAAATACGGTTTTGCAAAGGGAGTCTGGTGAGAACGGCGAGAGCAATAAAACTGTTATTCCTGGTTTAACCAAATGTATCTTACTCTTTAAAAGAAGCTCTCTCACTGCAGTGATCCTTTCCATAATGTCATCAGACACTTACAATAATAATCTGTCTGTGGCAAAAACAAGGAAGCAAACAAGCTGCAATGTGTGCTCTGATGTGCACTCTGGTGTTAAGTGACTGACAGTATGTCAACTGTGCTTTGTTTCTACAGCTAATATAAAAATATAGGCTGTTTATAATTTCTCATTCAATTGATTGAATTATTTTGAAAACTTGTATCAATTTTACCCTCTTATAGTAATGTACACAATTACTGACAAAGGAAAAAAAGGCTGCTCAACTTGAAGAACCTCACTTAACTGAGGGGTCTCTGACTGATGATTTGAATCTTCAACTTTGGGGGGGGGGGGGGGGGGGGGGGGGGGGGGGGCAGGGGGGCATACCAAAGATACACTACAAACGTATGCAAAAACAGAATGCTGTGATACACAGGCTGGAAAAAAAGCATTGCAGGAATGGACGCTGAGGCTCCAGGGCTCGAGAAGAACTCTCTCTCACTCTCTTATTTTTCACTTCAATGATTTCATGTGTTCATGCACTCCATTTGCCACATCCAACATTTAAAAACGGTATTTGGCTGTATAATGTTGTGTTTTAATTTTAAAATTGTGTGCATGAGGATTTTATTTTAAGAAGAGGAAACATAATCTATGTTAGTTTAAGGGTGACCCCAGTCCTGTAACAATACCCTGTGTTTCTTGTTCATTATACAATCACGCCTATTGAACAGTCCACCAAATGACTTACATATAAGTACCTCTATCCCACTGACATGTTTAAAAATTTGTAAAAGACGTGGTCAGAGAACTTCAGACAACTGATGCCTCACTTGGTGGCATTCACCACCACACTGGCTAAAGAAATCACATACTAAGTGTCTTCAGAAAGGTCGGGGGCTCCTGAAGTACTTTAAACACAGTGATTTTAGCCAGTGGTCACATCTTCAAGTGCTGACCCTAATATAATCAACTAACTGCAGAGTCATCAGTTCAGATTGCTTCAGCTACTGGAATGACTGGGCAATGCAAATATCCCAGCTCAGGGATCGATTTCATGTCCACAGCTATGAGGAGGCCTACAGTAATGAGGGGGTGAGCAGCATCAAATGATCAATTAGAGGACCTGAGGTCAATTTTTACTGTGTACTCCAAACAAGATGCATCAATTTTGCTCTAATTAATTCATGTAACATGCATGCAAGATAAATGCTGTGTGTATGTGAGATTGTGTGTTTTTAACTTGTTTTGTCACATCACCTTTTAAAGTTAGAATAAATTGTGAAATAATTTCAAGGTTTATTTAAGGTTTACCATTTCACATGACTTACAGTTAGAAAATTAAGCTTGCAAACCCACATCATCCTCTGTTCCCTAAGTATATACTTATACCTTTTGGGCACACATCATGCCCAGCATGAGATTAAAAAAAAAGTCATTCATCCTTTGCCTCACAGCAATTTGTCTTTTGTAGGACTGTACCAAATACATATATTTTTTACATTTGAAGATTCTATTGAGCTTTTTAAATGAAGCTCCAAATTTCTGTCATGTCATCACAGTAAAAAAATCGTTGAACAAAATACTCACTTTGAATAAAATGATTCAACAGATTAAATGAGTTTGGCAAGATATGTTCATTAAACAAAAAAAAAAAAGACAGTCTGTCAACATGAATGTAACTTATGGTGTTGTTAGACCGCCAAATTGATACAGGTGCTTGCCTTGCCAGTTGTTTGTTGTTTTTGAAAGCAAAAATGTCAACAAATATGGATTAAAGCAGAATATTCTGTTGGATAAAAACATACAATGAATTTTGGAAATGATTTTGTCTTGCCTATGTTTTTTTCAATAAATTTCGGGACTTAACAACACTGTGGAGTTGTTGGAAAGGTTTGGATCAAACAAATCATGAACAATCCTCTACAACCACCACTGGAATCAAATTCTACAAATAGTATAATCCTAATAATAAATCAGAGTACCCTTATTTTAATCTGCAACTGTGCAGAAATACTGTGTTTAAACATGATGAACAGACATGCCAAAAAAAAAAAAAAAAAAATTTGCACAACATTCAAAACCAGATTTAGAATTTCAATGTCCAAGTTGTAATCAAAGCTTCAAACTGTTCTGTACAGCCCTAGTCTTACATGAAATTATGGCTAGATGTCATGTTGTGAAGTCTCTATGCACATACACAACCGGAAGCTGCACAGTGTAACCAGTCTGATCTGTTGGTTCCTGAGCAGCTCCACTTCATCAGTTAAGGGATGAGGGCCTTGGGCATAATATGGCCACTCTATACAAAATCACACATAAAGTAATTTAATCAAAGACACATTTTGTTATATGTCATGACAATACAATTCCACTGGTCACCACACATGTCTAAAGAGTGGAAAGAAAATGTGTAAAGCACTCTCCTCTAATTAGGAAAAGTACAGCCAAAAGACAACCAGCAACATGCAGCCTTAAAGAATTTCTCCACCTTTTTCAACCTCATGTCCCTGTCTTGTTTTCAGGCAATCTGAAATTGGCAGCTATCCCCTCAATATCCAAACACCACTCGTATATCATTAGAGAAACGCTCAGTGGGAAAACTGCTAGTTTCCTCTCTCGGGTCGGCAGCACCACTAACCTAGCCGGCTACAGTTATCAGTACGGTCTGCTGTACCAAAACCGCACTGCTGGCTGAATGTCACAAGGTTTGTCCTGCTGAAAAAAAACGATCCAGCTGACTGAGGAAAAAAAACAAGAGTGAAACTCGTACAAAGACACACTGCCTTCAAGGACAACAAACATCTTAGTAGAGAGAAGCTAAAAACTGCTGCTGGGAACAAACATTAGTAACACGAACAGTGATCAAGTCTTTTTTACTCTTTTTTTAAATTCTATTCTGATGAACAGAGAGTTTTCCACAAATATTTCCAGCACTTTTAGATAAGCACTGTAATACATAATGTTTGGCTTCTAAATGTGTCCCAACAACACCAAATTGTGACTGAAAGAAGCTCTGTAAAATCAAAGTTTATGCTTTCAGAAAGCAGGGTGGGTTAATGCAACTGTACATGAAAAACTGAGTATTCAGAATGTTTCTCTTATCTTGAGTTGGTGCACAGTGACTTACAGCAAGCACTACCTTATTCTGTATAGACATGACATTCAATCTGACTTTGTGAGAAAATGACTGATTTTCTAGCAGCACAATGCTCTTGCATATGCATTGTTAATATAGCAGACCCATAGAAAGTTGAAGACGAGGCAAGGAGTGCTGTCTCGTGTGGTTTTTGCACGGTTTCCCAACCACATTCAAAAGAAAAAGTGAAAGAAGGCAAATGTACTATGTGCAAAAATCACACAGAAAATAATCAAACTGGTGCTCAAGGCGCAAGGAACTGTGTTCCAGTGTTAAGCATTAGGCCTACATGAGAGAAATTCTTATTATGTGTTGCAACCTGACACAATACCACACGTTTTTTACAGTTTACTAAACCATGCAGAGGGAATGTAAGAACGATACAATAATTTTGCGAGAGCCCTGTAGCACTTCATGCTGTTTAAATACAGGATAATGTACAGTGAACAAGTCATTATTGAAAAAAAAAAAACAAAAAACAAAAAAAAAAAAAAAACAGGGTGATGCAGGCCAGGGTTGACAGGTCTATCAACATTCTGCTATACAGAAACAAGAAGCCTTAAATTCTGTAATTGACTAATCGAATCAGGTATTTAACAAAGCCATGTAGTAAAATAAAATTAAGTGTTTACTATGAGATATGTTCAAAGAGTGTGTATATATAAATTTCCATCACCGTATACAATCCGTGTGTGTGTGTGTGTGTGTGTGGGAGAAGCTTGATTGAGGTTTTTGGTCATTTTTGTGTGAAAGGCAGAAATACTTTGAAGTACTGTTGACAGTAAAATCACTGTTGTATTCTAAATGACTAATTTTCTAATATAAACAATATTGACTGTCTCAGCCCCACAAAACAGCAAGACATACTGACAAAGCATAAACATCAGCAGCAACAACACAAACAATGTTATTAATACTTTGCTGTCAAAGCTTTCTGTACTTTTTTAAAGAACTGCTGAAAGACTTTTCCCACCATGTGATTGTACTTCCTCATAAATACTTTGCTTAATTCAGCACTGATTTCAGTCATGGCTACAATGTGAGACCATAAAATCACAAGCTAGGTTGCTAACAGGCATAGTATTATTTATTAGCATTTACTGATTATTCACTGTAGGCAATATTAGGACCACCATACAAAGAATCATGTAATCAAACAAAATGTGATGCCGAAGTGCCATTAATGGACAGATGAAACCTAGTCACCCTATTTGTATATTTAATTTCTCTCAATGAAAGCAATATTCAGTTAGGTTTTGTCCTTTGTCTCATACAGATTTTGATAATTAGTGTAAGGACACAGTCTCATTTCCCCAGAGTTAGTTGCTAGACTATTCTCTAATAGTCATTCATTTTAAAAGTAATGCTATTCTGATGCAAAATCAGTGTGTAGTATGGTGGCCTAGTAAATCTGACATTACAACAGTGGTTACCACATTTCTGGATGTGTAAGGATATTAGATTTTATCAATAATACAGGGGAAACTAGAAATAGAGAGGCATCAAGTTTAATATAATGGAAATAACATTGTGGGGAAACAAACAGCTTTTTTTTTTTCTTTTTTTTTTTTCAAGAATGGCCTTGAGAGCAAGATATGTCGTTATTCTTTTTATTATCTGTCCAAAGTCTTTCATCTTGTATTTTACACACTGTTTTGTTTTCTTATTAAATCTTTGTCAGCATTGAAGCTTGTTTCTTTAGCGTTCCCAAATAATTCTATTCTTTATAGACATTTTTACCTGTTATAGTAGAGAAAACAAAGGAGGAACTAATAACATAAATTATCACTCACTTCCAACACTTGGGTTTGGAACAGGTCTAAGCTTTGGTTTCACTCCAAATCATTCCCCTGGTCATTTTGCCCCTGTAATGCCTCTGCAACCACTGCATTATGAAAGAATCAAAAATGAACCACTGTTGACGTTTACGATGATTCGGTTATCAGACCTTCATAAATTACAATTCAAACAGACATAACAGACAGATGTTGTAAGAGGTGGCCATGCTAACTAATGCAAAAGAAACTGTATTTAAGAGCATTTTGATTCTTTAATTTTATTTCTTGTTGAAGGTGGATAATTCAATGGCACAAAGACAGGGAGGTGGAATAACTCAAACGCATAACCAAATGAAAACAATCATTTGAAGAACGAACAACAGTTTTTCCTGTTGACAGGACATGAAGGGTAGAGCAGTTCAAAATTTAGGACGGTTTTATTCACTAGATGTTTTTTTTATAGCCCAGCATGAGGTTAAAAAAAACAAAACAGTCAAATACTACTATGAAGTAAATTAATATATATATATTTTTTCTACAGTGTGTGTACAGTACAGTGTGTACAGTGTCCAGTGTGTACATTTCTAACAGACTGAGTGTGTAGGAAGAAAAATAAAAATACAATCTCTCTCTCACACAAAATGAAACAGAGCACTGACTACTGAAGTCACAAGACTGAATCTGGAGGAGATGGACTGGACTGCAAGACGTGCATGCACACACACACAACACACACACACACACACACATATTATCACAAAGAACAGTGTGTTCAAGAAATGCACCGAAAGTTGTTTTGCTTTGCTGCTTGAGAAAATGGATTCTCTCTTGCTGTATTATGTGAATTGATTTCCCCTGCACTGTAAAATAACAGAGAAGCCTAATGAAGAGGCAACCAATACACAAAGCTGAGTAGCAAGTGGTGTCACAGAGAGGAACGAGCGAAAGCACGAGATGGAGAGGGATAATAAATAATCAAATACTTTATTGATCTTCATAGTGAAATTCTCTTAGCCACACGGGGTCAGCAACAGAGGAGCAACCCTGCAGCAATCCTGCTGTCTGCTGGTTTATCAAAATACAGAGAATGCATGTACAAGATAAGAAAGACAGAATTTCAGGAAAAGATTATTAAAGCCCAGCCTGAAGATCCATCCATCCAAGTTAAAATCCCTAACGGCTATATAATATCTAATGCATTCTAATATAGGGGTGCAACGGATCACAAAAGTCACAGTTTCGATTGTATCACAGTTTTTAAATGACAGACTGGATTATTTTTCCGATCGGTAAAAAAAAAGTGGGATTTGGGTTATTTTCAAAATGCACTTGGCTTTCACGTAGCAGCCTCTTTCTGTCTATAGTCACCATCATAGAAAATAAAAATAAATGAAATACTACTACTACTACTAACAATAAAATAATAATAATAAATAATAATAATAATAATAATAATAATAATAATAATGCTGATACCTACTGTATTACAGTATACTATAGTACTTTTAATTGATAATTACACACAGTGTAATACACCATTACACTCTGTAATCTGGCTCAATGTCCCACCAACAGCACTATCTGACTGGTTAGAAGTGTAACAAGCAATAGCCAATCAACACTGAAGGCTCTTGGCACAGTCAGGCAGACACAGAGCTGCACTGGAGAGCTGAGCAGAGCTGTGTGCAGAGGTTAAGACAGCAGATATTGCCAAAGTCACATTAAATATCACAATCTTATGATCAATTTCTATGACGATAAGCATGCCAAGTTGCCCAGTTACACTGAGGAAAATGCCTGAAGTCATGGTTGGGATTTCACTCAATGAAGGTGAAGATGACAGCTTTTAAATCACAATTTCAATCACTTCAAAGTTAAACACAGCATGCATCTGTCTCATCTTTTCAACTCTGCATCAAGATTTAGAGAATTATTACTTTATTGTATTATATCATATTATTTATTATTTTTACAATGACTTTAAAAAGTAACAGCAATAGTATTTCACACTATGATGGTTGCATTAAGTCCGCAGATCACATGCGGGCCGAACTATGGAGTGATCCACACAGACCACAGAATGTCCCTGGTTTTATTTTGACTAGCTACATTGCACTATAAATGGTTTCCAAGACACTCATAATACTGGATTAAAAGCCATCTTGAAAAGTATTAGGAAAGTTATAATGCAAATGTACTGAACTCTGCAGCAACCACTGTAGACATATTAAATTACTTTAGAACTCCTACACATCCATCCATAGATTACACCTCTTCTGTGCATACTATACTTGACTGACATCGCCCTGGCTCTCCTGGCTTTGTTGCACCTGCTAAGATGGGACAACTTACACCACTGTTCAGATACTTTTAGATATATGGAGCTGACCTCAGCAAACTTCAACCTTAAATGTCAACATGAAAAGAAATTTCATCAAGCAGAATATCTGAAGTCACCTGTGTGGGTGTGCAGGGCTTTTAAACTGTTTTTTTTTTTTTTTACAGAACTGTTCAGTTGTCATTTTGATTTGCTTCATTTCACACAAACACACACACCTCAACAGAAAATAGATGCTATACACTTTTATACATATACTTTCAAAATGTTCTTCTGCAAGGTGCTAAATACTGTATTGTAGAGGTGTAACACAAACTTCATTGTTCACTTTATAGGCTATCTCAGTATTGGGGTCACGGCATTTTTGTCATTTATTTAGAAAAATTTACACATTATACAGTGGCCGCTTGGCCACATTGCAAAAAACACAAATGTCACCTGTTGATAATTCCTGAACAACTACAGCTTACACTTGTTTATACAGAGCCGCACAACAGACAAAATATTTTTATAGCATTTTTACATTTATATAACCAGAACGCCGCTGTCAGTTCTATGTTGTGTTACACTCAGGCTGCTAATGTACAAATTTGTAGATCAAAATAAAACTCTTCTTCTTAGTCACAGTGCATCTCTTAGAAGCAAAATATGAATAAAACTGTCGGCTACCAAAACTTTTTACCCAAATAACACAACAGAGCACTGTTTTCACTTTCACACTGATACGATGACTGCTGTACAGCATTGATGTTATGGATGTATTACTCTGATACTCTGGACATCAGCCGCAATGTCCAGGAAATTTTGCACAGGCTGCCAGAGCAGGGTGGCTGGCTGGTAGTTTAGGAAGCGCTCGATTTGATATGCAGCAGAGTTTTTTTTACGAGTAGAGCATGCATTTTAAACATCAATATTGTCGTCAATCGTGCACATTTAATTGTGGGAAGCCAAAATCTTGATTGAGATTAATATTCTACCAACTATGCATCCTGACAACCAAGTACTGTATGGTTGAATATTGGCAGTGATTAACACTCTTACAGCATTAGTTATCGCTTGGGCATAGTCTGAATCTAAAATGAGAAGCTGCCTGAACACTGTGGGGAGAAGGATTTGCCACTTAATCAATTATTAAATTAATCTGCACCTATTTTGATAATCGATTAATCAGATTCAGAATTTTTTTTTTTTTTTTTTTTTTTTTTTTTTGGAAAAACAAAAGTCAAAATTCTCAGACTCCTGCCTCTTAAATGTGAATCTTTTCTGGTTTCTTTGCCCTTTTGTGACAGTAAACTGAATATCTTTGGGTTGTGGGCAAAACAAAACATTTGAGGATATCACCTTGGGCTTTGGGAAACACAAATCACTATTTTCTGACATTTTCTGAACATAACAACTAATCGATTAATCAAAAAAAAAAAAAAAAAAAATCAACAGAATAGTTGACAATGAAAATAATTGTTGTACACCGATATAACCAAACTGACATATCCAACTACAGGAGGTCGGCTACCTGGGCTAAGCTGGCAAGCAAGCTACTGGTGATAGACAACAACCGGTGCACTGCCAAAACTTTTGCGTGTATAGGCAGAAGACAAATATAGACTATTTTGACAATTATTGTTTGGGTCACAGGGTGCACCAAACCGTGGAAGTTGGATACCAAACCGAACATCCTGTACCAAATGGCTCAGAACTAATACATGTACTGTCACAGCCCTACTGTAATACTAAATAATTCAAATGTAGGGGCACTGCACTAAGATGAGACATCTTATTAAATGATTATCTATTAGCCAAATGTAATTAGTCCACATGAAATAATTCTTAGTCTCTCTCTATAAAGTTGTAACAATGCAGCTTTCCAACAATATGATTAAAATAGTCAAAAGCCTAAAAAGAACATTTCCATTCACAAGTCAGAAATTGCGTGTGCCCTTATACATAGATGAATGACCCTAATCAGCTCCTGTGAGGTGCACAGTTTTTAAAAATCTGGGTGTATCTGATCTGTGCTTGAATCGATGAATACAATTAGTCCAGGAATTGGATTTGATATTGGGGGAGAAAGGATTGGTTAGGCGCATCCCTGCTTCAAAGATTATCACCCAAATGCCCAATCCAATAAAAACAACACTGCAACATCACAGCTGTTTGTTCACAGACAATGTTAATTTCATGACCTACATGTGCGCTGTTCTTCAAATGGCTTGCACACTACATTTCTATCCCCCAAGATGGAGGGTGGGGTGTCCATACTCCTGCTTCCCAGACTGATTACAGATTGTGGCTTTCACTGAGTGGAGGAAGTGAAAGCTCTCTAACTAACAAACGTCAACAACAACAACACATCCCGGTTTGTGGTGTTATAGAGATGATGGTGACAGAAGAGAGGAATAAAGTGACCAAACACTAAGAGGATTTGACCCCTCTCATTGCACTCACAGAGCTCCATTTACACTCTTCCTGTTGGGATGAATGTCACAGACATCATACAACACACTAAGTTTCCTCTGAAGAAGACACACTTATGAAGAAAAAGAACACAGTATTCATGTGGCACCTTCAACAATAAGATATACAGACATCCAAACACCCAGGAAAAATAATCACAGTGGATGTGGTTTGTCTTATCATATGGAACCACTTCTGGATGTAGGAGTAACATGGACTTGAGACAGAATGATTTAAACTTTTAAAGCTCAGATGAATCTCCCAAAACATCTGAAATCTGTGACTGACCCTGATCAAGAGATTCAAATGTTATGTGCATCCCATGCTTTTTTTTAAAAAAAATGGCAGACCCTCACTGTTTTGAATATTTTTTATTGTTTGGACAGAAGGTGTTCTCTGTCGATCACCTGAAATATATTTGGATGTGCCTATCCTTCCCCTTTTTCTTCTTGCTCTCAGTCTGACTCATCAAATATGCAATTGGTTTCCAACTGTTCAGCAGCCAGTCTCAATCAAAGACCTTAAGCACATGCCTTTTATGGGAAAGGATGATATCTTCATTGCCTCACTTTCAAAAAAAAACAAAAAACTTCCATGTCACTAAATATGCCACTGTCAGCTGTGTTAGTCAACACCATTTCCTGTTAGTAAGATCATTTAGAAAGTTTGCTCTTACAAGGGCTACCCCCTAATAGTTGATTAAACAACTAGTTGGTGACTCTTAGTTGACCAAGTTTCATTAATACATTTGTTGCAGGGGAAAAAAAACCTCTAAAACTCCATTCAGGAGCTAGTTAGGCCTAGACGAAAGTATCGGGATTGTTGCAAGTCACCTGCACCCTGCTGCTAACTAAGGCGAGGTTAAGCTCATTGCCGTCAGCACAGCAAATTTTATTCATCTTATGTTGAGATCAGCGCATGGATCTATTAATACATCTATGGATCAGTACTGTCACACACAAGTCAGGAACACAGCCTCTGATTAGTGTCCAGACTAAACCCAAGACATCTTGGGACTGCCAGTCAGCTAGCAACATATTATCAAATGTTTAAGACAAAAAAATGGATAAATGATTACAGAAGACATTCATGCTGTGAGGCGCTCAATATGGCACCAAAGGAAGAGGCTCAATTGTATAAAATCCCATTCATGGCTTTGGGCATTTTCAGCAGTGTAATTGGGAAACTGGGCATGCTGCTGTCATAGATTGGGACACAGCCTTTGAGACGAACGGAGGCCAGTTTGATGACCAAGAATACAATGCCAAGGTGATTTACAGTGACTCTAACCAGGACTCTGATGCCAGGGAGGATGTAGACACAGGAGAGGCAACAAGTGGTTGAGGAGCGAGTTTGTAGTGAGATTATTCATAATCCATCATATTGACCTGTCTGTGAATATTTATTTTTGTGAAGTTGGAAGTTATTAATTCCTGTGTTTTGTACAACAAGACTTTGCATGATGTTATACTGCGTTGAAATAAATTAACAAAACGCTAAACATGCAACAACTAGTCAACTAATGGCTTGGACTAACAACTACTATTCAACGAGGAAACTCTTAAATCAGGGACAGCTCTAACCTTTAGATTAGTCATTTGTTTTGCCAATTAAAAAAATGAGAATCTTATGATAAAATCACAGTAGCATTACAATCAGCAAGCTAAATAAGGCCATTCATAAGTACCTTACATAATTTAAATCACTTACAAATAAAGTTGTGGTGGCAGCACTGCAGTGGATCATATTTGTGGAACCAGTCTTGTTCTGCAGCGGCTGACTGTCACTGACTGACTTGGATCTAGACTTTAGCAAGCAGGGCAGGCTTTGCTCCAGTGTCTAATCCATTTTTCCTGGGAGACACTTAAATCCATTATGCAGTGTGCCCATATTCAGCACCCCCTGATATAACACTGACACATAAGAAAACACAACTTTGCGAAGGCTTCTCCTGCACCGAGATGTTCACAGTCAATACCAGCTGCGTAACTCTCATCATCAGCTAGCAGCAAGTCCTTGAAAGTAAAGAAGGGGAGCTGTTCCAGCCTGTGAATGCCACGCACTATTGTTCTGACAAGCATGCAGAGACATAAATGAACAATTGACAGGTGTGCAGATCAGTACAGGTTACAGAGAACAGTAGAAAGCAAGGACAGGCAGCCGAGCAGAAATCTGTGATACCAGAGTAAGAGGACAAGTTGTACCTGCCTTCCAGATCCAGCCCATAAGCTGCATTTATAACATGGACAGTCTGTTCATCCCAGTCTAAAGGCACCAACAATGATAGGTGGACTGCTCATACTGCAGTGCTTATTTGACAATCAGAGGCAGTATACATGGCACATAAAGCATAAAGCATGTGTAGGTGTTGGGTGTATCATCCATCAAACCATGGGCATCAGATTTGACAAATCGATCCAACAGATACATGGTAAGGTGAATTGTAAACACTGACGTTGTGCGATATTTAATCACACCCTTAGTGTTGTGTTAAATCCTTGTGTAGCTGATCCACGTGTCATGCATAAGTTAAGCGGCGAAGTCACAGATAAGCCAAGCAGAAGAGTAGCTCGCCGAGTGATGGCCAGTGTTACGCAACATCAACACAGAAAACTGAGGAATGCGACTCACGTCAGTGCACAAAAAACAGCCATCAGCGGCAGATGGATGCGAGCTCCGCATGTCGCTGCTTACACAATGACCATCTCAATGATCTGTCAGACCCTCCTGAAGCCAATGCTGCTTGTAAACACAATGTCAGGACATAAATACATGCGACAGACACTGAATCAGGCTTGACCAATGTCACCTACCGTCACACTGCTAGCTCTTCAGACACTATGCGACTCATGACTGTCTCTTCCAGATAACCAAACTTCCAAAACAGACTCGTCCACAGCCGAGTTTCACTTAACGTACAGCCATAGTGGACAAAAACACAAACGAGGGAGTGGCACTGCTTGCAACGATAGTTGCATAAAGCGGATTAGCAAGCTAACGCAGCTAGCTAGGATAAAGCAATCTATTACCAGTATTTACAACAAACCAAACCACTGACAATTTAGCTCGCCAGCCCCGCTGCTCCCCCATACATTGACATTATTTGTTAATGTACTGCAATGGCGTTCAAAACAAACACGCCCGTGCTAACGAGGAATCAGTGAAGTTGCCCAATAAGGCAGCCTAAAATCTCTATATGCGACAGACCTTACAAGTTGTCACGGCAACTTTTGGTTAGCATGCTAGCTCCGGAGCTACCTAACGCTACGTTGAAATCAAGCTCCGCTGCAGCATGTAGCGCCGGGGAACAAATCTAGCGTTACCAACGTTAGTTAGTTAGTTAGTTAGTTAGCACGGAGCTTAACTCACCTGGTCAAGATGAATCCACGCGGGTTGAGAAGCGGCTGGTTAATCCCGTCACCCTGAACACGGCGGCTGCTGCTGCTGACGCTAAATCACGGACGAGGCAATGCAGTCCAGAGAAATCAAAGTGTGAATTCGCCTGCTAATAAGTTAGCAATGCTAATTCGCTAATCTAACCGCACAGTTGCCCTGCCCAGTACACAGACGGCAAACGCTGGCTTCAAGTCTAAATTGTTAACGTTGTTTTTTTGTCATGTAACTCTACTGGCCGGCCGCACGAATAATTTATACCAGCGTGAGGCGAGCTGACCTGGCTAACGGCTGTCAGGCGTTAACTGTCACAACGAGCTGCTACACAGGCAGGCTAACTAGCTAGCTGCTAACGTTAGAGCAGAAGCTAGCAAAGTTTCTCTCTGCGATAGGCAGTTCCCTAAAAATGGCGGCGAGGAGAATCACCTCCCTTCCATCGTGCGGGAATCAAGGAGCAAATGAATCGGAAAAAGCACAGTGTCTGAGCGATACGGTCAGCTTTTTATCAGAGGCGAGAGTACACGTGTGACAGGTTTGGAGAGTCCAGCTGTGCCCCTACAGGGTAAATGTTGCCCCTGGGTGCTGCTGCTGCTGCTGCTGCTGCTGTGCCTCCCAACAGCTGCATGCATAGGTGTGTGATGTGGATGGAGAGAGCAATACACATACTGACTGTCAGCACAACATGAGCCTGTAGCAGAGAATAACAGATATTTCTTTCTATCTTGCGCGTGTGTGTGTGTGTGTGTGTGTGTGTGTGTTTAGCATTATGCACTTTCAGTCACTGAGCTCCTAACCTGATTAAAGTTTGAGTCTTAAGCTGGCCTCAACTATAAATAGCCTGTCGTTAACTGACTGACGATGCAAAAAAAAATGTTTACTATACCCCAGAACAATAACGGATCAATATCTGGCTGTATAGCTACCAATCCATCAGTCATTGTACCTACAAGGACTGGGCAATAATCAATATTATATCAATATCATGATATGAGACTATATTGTCTTCGACTTTGTATATTGTATTGTGATATGGCATACACTGTCTGTTCCTGGTTTTAAAGGCTTTATTATGGTATATTATTACATGGTTTTGTTAAATACTCGATTCTGATCGGTCAGTTACAGCACTCTGAGGTCTGTTATTTCTGCATAACAGACTGTTCTAAAACAGACTTACTATGAAAAACTGACTATTGCTATGGATCCATTTCCAAAAACTGTGGAGCAATAAAATCATTTGTAAATGAATGAGATCATTTAAAATTTGATATTTTGTGTTAAACTATTTACATTCTTTCTTAAGTAATCATGTAATAATTGGGATAATGTACAGTGAGCAGGTCATTATTGAGAAATAAACCTCTTCAGGATGATTCAACACCCTGACACGAATAATGACCTGCTCACTGTGCATTATCCCTTACTCAGTGTAATTTTCTGAACTTACCAGATTGCTCTAGCTGTTATATTATTTGTCTTTACCCACTTTGTGTGTTTTATTGTTTTTTATTGTGTGAAGCACTATGTGTTGCACTCGTTTGTATGAAAAGTGCTATATTAATAAAGTCTGATTGATTTACATTCATTGTTCATTTTTAGTTGGTCTGATATATATCTCAGATTCTATGCATATGGTGGTGTGTTCTTTATACTATGACAGTTTTACCAAAATTAAATTTAAAAGATCACAATTTATCACTTTGCATAGAATGTCTCAATATATTGAAACATAACTCTAGTATCATGATACATAATGTCTGGTCAGATTCTTGCCAATACACAGCCCTAATCCTGATATTTGATTTTGTCTTATGTGTCGCCCAGCCTTACTCCCTAGTAATTAGATTTATTTTAGTAAACAGTAATAGTAAATACTAAACAATACAATCTAGGTGTTAATTTAATTCAGAATGGAATAGGATTGAAATTATAAAACAAAATAAATACATACATATTCATAAACACTTTATATAATATCACATGCTTATATAATATGATGTATGATTTAACTGTAGAGTGGATAGGTGCAGGTCCCATATGCTATATGTGCTAGAGATGCTCTGACACTGTCACTTTTTCATCATGTTATGTTTACACCAGAAAAGCATACAAGAGTGTATCTGAGGCATATGTTTATTCTACATTCACAGAGATACTTTTCATTAACATGTTCTACTTCTAGCATGAAAAACAACTTATGATCACGTGACGTCAGAGCAAACGTGACACCACATCTCAAAGGATTACACACATGTAGGTGTAATCTGCATGGAGAAAATATAGGATGTATGCAATGTGCATGGCAGCAGAGAGGTTAAAGATGGGCATTCCACAACAGGCTGCAGGCTGGGAAACCAATCAGCTCGCAGAGTGGGGCTCAGAAGGCTGTGATTGGTTGCTCGGTAGCCCTGTTGTCATGATGATGGGAATCAGGTCCTGCCTGTGTGGTCTGTATCCAGGCGCAGAAGTATACTGAAGCAAATGATATGGATGGATAGGCTGCAGAACTTTCTGTTCCTGACACACACACAGACACACACAGACACACACAGAATGACAGACACACAGTATATACACACTAGCATAATGTAAACATGTATCCACCCTGAATATAACTATAGATGTTTGTTCAAAGTAGAACTGAACATATTTGTGATGATGGTGCTTGTGTACAGAATATCTTACAATAGCTGCTTGTTACGGTAGAGTGAGTTATATCATGTAACACTGGCCTTAAGTCTTTGTTACTGACTGACTCTGTGGGCCTGGCTCTTCATTAACACTGTTAGTTTGACATATTACCATACATCAGCTCTAAGAATAGAATATCAGGACTGAGGCAGAACAATTCAGTCTTTTGACGTATGTCAGCATAATGATCATGGTCATTAAACTTGTTTTTTCACAGATGTCTTGAGAGATGCTCTGATCCACTGTCTTTCAGTCCTGATCCAATTCCGACATCTGAATTTGGAAATCTGCTCATAACGATGCTATGCTGAAACCAGAGCGTTTTTTTCTTAAGTATAATGATTATTATTATTATTAAACGAGAATATGTAATATATTTATTGTGATGAATCATAACATGACCATGACATGTCATCAGAAATGAAGAAAACTGCTAATGTTTATAAGTCTGAATAAATCATTAATAATCTTGTAGGAGGAGTAGATGTTTATAAGTTAAACTAAGCAATATGATAATGGAGTCTGGCAGGCAGAAGTGATTGAAGTCATCCTCCAGAGTGTGTATTTTCACAGCAGTGGGCTTTTCTTTTCAAGATGACAAACTAACTATAATTAACTTTACATTTACAAACAATTATAAACAGCTGATCAACTTAGTGTAGGACTTGTCCTTGCTTGTTATTGTAAAATTACAATGGATTACATCATTATTGGCCCGGTACCCTCACTGGATTGGTTCAGTCCCATCTCTAGATGTCTCCTTTGTCATTACATTATGGTTAACCTATATGTTTCCCTATGTTTGCCGACTTCATCAGTTTATCAAGACATTCCCTGTATTGAAGTGCAACACCCAAAACTCAACACAGCAGCTATATTGACATGACATAGCAATGTAAACACAGGTGTTACCAATGAAGGACAGAGTCAGGGTGCTGCTGTTGTGTATGTTGGCTCACTGGAAAGGCTCTGCTACACTAAAAGGAAGCGATCCTTAACCAGTATCATTTGTAACACCTTTGTTTACCTGAGTATTTCATTTCAATAAGACTGCTGTTAAAAGGGAATATGCTGGCTCCTCGATTCCATAGCTCCCACTTGTGTCATCTTCGACTACCACATGAGGGCACACATGTAAAGATTTTGGCATGTCAGGGATTTGGTTGTGTAGTATGCATTTTTTGTTTTGTTGTTTCTTGTAATAATTTGGATTATCTGGGTTTAAGATGCATTCAATTAAATTTTATTGTGTCAACATTTGCATCTGCTTAATTAACCTCAGTGATCAGTAACTTATTTGGTTACTGAAATGTACTCAAAAACAGACGACCTTCATATATCAAGTGTAGAGCTGGGCAATATCCATCAAAACTGAATTTCACAATATTTCTGACCAAATACTTCATTATTGATATTTTAAGAGTCTGCATCCACTCAAGGTTTCTGCCTGTTAAAAGGAAGTTTTTCCTCGCCACTGCCGCCTTAGTGCTTGCTCTTGGTGGGAACTATTGGGTGTCTGTAAATAATATTATAAAGAGTACAATCAAGACCTTCACCACATGAAAAAGTGCCGTGAGATAACTTCTGTTATCATTTGGCACTATACAAATAAAACACTTGATTTATTGTTGTTGCAACAATACTGAAGGGAGGACTAGAGCGTTACTTTCACAACAAACTAACACAACGATATCTAGTCTCATATCACAATATTTATATAATATTGATGTCTTGTCCAGACCTATTCCACTGATTCCAACAAGTAGCAAAAATTGGAAGTTCTGATGATCTGCCTCTGTATGTTTCTAAGATAAAGTGAATATATTAAGAATATCCTTTTGTGTGCAACATCACTATAGACCATTTACACAGCAGACATTTGACAGATCACAGAAGAAAGCACAGGTGTAAATAATAATAACTGAATCATGGCTGAATTACATTTAGCTGCTTCAGGTTTGGGGTGCTGGTATTGTGAATACTCGCTCACTGGAACACTTCAGGCATCGTTACATTACATTACATTCGTAAATTATTGGTAACAACTGTGCCTTTCCTGTTATGACATCAATGAGATTAAAAAAAAACAATGGCTTCAAAACATTTTTAATGATGGAAGATGAAAAATTTGTGTTAAAGTGATTATGTATTTATACTTTTGTTCCAACACTACAACACTGCAGCAGTGCCACGAAACACGGTTGGTTGTACTAAACACAACAGTTGCACCAGAAAAGAGGAGCTGAAAAAATGATTAAACCTGTCAGACTGTTCACATAAATACAAAACACCAAATGCTGATGGAAGCTGTATAAGCTTAGCCGTAAAGCTACAGGACAAATACAAAGGAAGTTAGCCACTTACACATACAGTATTATTTTAAATCCATATCACAAACTGAGATGAGTGACTGATGAATTATGTATGATGTAATATAACAGAGGACACAGGTGTAGATTACATCTATTTTGAGCATCCAGACAGTCTCGAGAGCACACGGACAAACACTGACATAACTCTGAATCTCCTGAAGCAACGCAGAGCAAGCAAGAAACGCAAACACAAATTCTTCCTTTGTGTTCAATGTTTGTTGATGATGTGTCAGTGAGGTGTTGTTTTTACAGGCTGTAATATATGGTGGTACACCTCATGCATTTCGTTTCAGCTGAGTAGATAACTGAAGTGAACATGTGACTTTGGAAAAAAAAAAAAATCGCACTCTGAAGAGGAAATGGCCATTGGTGATTAAAAACATTTTAAGAAAAAGTAAACTGCAGTGGCGGTATGAATGAAAATCACAAAAAGACTGATATGAAATTGTGGAAAATATGTAAAGATTAATAGAAAATGAGGTGAAATAGTCAGCAATGGTACTTGATAATAAACTATCTGCAAAGTCACTGTAAACGACCAAACAATGTTAACCTCGTGGTAGCACTTAAACACTATTTGAAGAAGTCTGTTTCATATTTAAAGAGATAAATGGGTGAAATTTCACTCAAAGGAAAAAAAAATCCAGCTTTATTGCAGAAGTGGAACTGAAAAAAACTCACCACAAACCAAGTGAGTAGTCTTGTTATATTAAATCTCACACTGCTCCAAAACAGAGATTAATAGTTTGCTCCCACATCTGATTTTAAAAAAACATAAATGTATGGTTGTATGGTGCGCTTTTTTATTTTTGCTGCTGTTGTTGGGGGGTGGGGCTTTGCAGGTGCCTATTATCAGTCAACAAAATGGAGAAATGGCCTCAAAGAAGGAAACAAAACTTTTTACAAATGAGCTGAAAAACAAGTAAAAACAACAAAAACATAAATAATAATTAATGTTTTTTTTGTTGTTGTTGTTGACTTTAAAAACATTTTCTTACAATAATCTCAATGTTAGCATCAAGCTGGAGGAACAACCTAAGTTACCAAACAGGCATCAGGCACTTCCTGGGTTGGCAGGAAATACCGGACCTGCATGAAGGTGTTGAGGTTGCATTAATTAACCGTCACTACAATCAGCCACTTTTCACCGTTCTGACAAAGACCCTCCAGCTGTGCTTGTCTCCGGCGCCTAGCTTCCACTCAGCTTTGCTGTCGAGGCCAAAGCAGTCTAAATATGACTGGGCCTTCAGACAAGTGTGGAAGTGCCAGTTATGGCCTTCATTACCGCTGTCTTTAATCAATTAAACGACCATTAACACTCTCCCTCCCTCTGCCTCATTCTATCATTAGCCTCAAATTTTAATACTGCTTGCAGAGTACACTCACTAACTAGGAGCAGAGGCTTGAGGCCGGACCAGACGACTTCCAAATCAAATCACTCCTTAGTTACTCCCTTCCACTCCAGCCTTCCTGAGACTTATTAAGTCTCCCTCGTCTGTCTGGGGAAGCTCGCTGATCTTAACACATACATACACACACACACTTCATCACAAGGGGGAAAAAGCTCATTGAAACCACCCTGCTCTCACTACATTTGCTTGTATTTCATAAGAAGTGGTTTTTCGCTTTCTCAATCATTTCCTCTCCCCTGTTATCTCCTATTCTTCTTCCTCTGCTTTAAGTGTGTCTTCTCTCCTTGGCTGAGTGGCAAGCAGGCTTCAGCAGTTGGGTTCCTTTTGATTCCAGCTTAGCCTGGTTCTCAGCCCACTTTGGCCCAGCTGAGGAAAGCGGGGATGTCTCGGACCGGGACATTGCGGGTCAAAGCTTTGACGCGCAGGTTGCGGTCGTCTGTAAGGAGTACCACCTCCCTTTGGAGCCTCACTGTCCCATCTGTGTGCATGGGGGAAAAACCAAAGAGTAGTAAGACTTTTTAAGTGTTTCCATGTGTATGAGGACATATCGAACGCCAACAGTCAATGTTACATACTTCTCTGATCAGGCATGAAATCTTTTGCCTTGTCTTTGCAGTAGTGGAGACAGCAGGACAAGATCACATCATCATTGTTACCCTGTGAAAGAATAGAAAACTAAGTCACTGAAAAACAGTACAAACATCAGATGTAAGTACATCTCCAATTCCAAAAAAGTTGGGACATGGCGTAAAAACAAATAAAAACAGGAAGCAATGATTTGCAAATACTTTTCGTCCTATATTCAATTGAATACGGAAAATACGAAAAAATCTGAAATGTGGACTCAAACCAGAAAACACTTTTCTACTTTACATCAGACAATCTAAGATGAGCTCAGGCCCAGAGAAGTTGGCAGTGTTTCTGGATGTTTTTGATGTCTTTCCCTTTGCATGGCAGAATCGTAACTTGCATTAGTAGATGCAGCAACAAAGCCCATCACGAGCCCTTCTAATAATGTTCTTTATGCAATTATGTCAAGTTTTAATGCAGTGCAGCCTGAGGGGTCACAGGTCACAGGAATGCAATGCCGGTTTTTGACCTTGCCTGCTATGTGCAGAGATTTCTCTGGATGCTTTGTATCTTTTAATGATATTATGGATTGTAGATGGTGAAATCCCCAAATTCATTCCAACTGTATGTTAGGTTTAGTATTCACTGCCTTGAATAATGTGCCTATACACGTCACCAATTAACCTGGTTACCCGTGATTTTTTTTTTTTTTTGCTGCTGTCCTCGCTTCTTTGGAAT
This sequence comes from Lutjanus argentimaculatus, assembly GCA_034769285.1. Lineage (NCBI taxonomy): Eukaryota > Metazoa > Chordata > Actinopteri > Lutjaniformes > Lutjanidae > Lutjanus > Lutjanus argentimaculatus. Next base: position 18,427,861 of record JAWZSL010000004.1, on the reverse strand, counting down.
GTGTTGCAGGAATCAAAATTCAGAATTGGTGTATATTTAGATAAAACTGTAAAGTTTGAACAGTTTGAATATCAAATAGCTATCTTTGAACTGCATTCAACTGAATACCAGTCAAAAAGGATTTGCAAATCCTTCCATTCTGTTTTTCATTAATATTTTACACAATGTCCCAACTTTTTTGGAATATGGGGTTTGTAGTAATGTTTCATCAGCAGTAAACCACTGCTTTACTTTTTACTTTTACACTCAGTAAAATTACCAAAAGGTAATGAAACAAAATAATATTAAACATCACACCTGCTGTCCAGAGGTGTCTTCACTGCGGAAGGCAATAGACTCAAGCTGATTTCCTCTGCTTGTCAGGGCTCTGAGGCATGGTTCCCTGGCTTCAAAACCTTTCTCTAGGAAAGCCACTGCCAACCGAGCCTTCTCCTGCACAGCCCGCACATGAGCCGCACTAACATTGTAGTTGCCACGATTGCCAGCGCTGCGCCCTCCAGAGCCCACTCCTCCACCAAGGTTGTCCTGGCCTTTAGCCAAGCCATCTAACTCTGTAATCACTGAGAGAAGAACACATATGCATCAATTTAAATAAACATGTATACATAACGGAGATTCCCTGTTTCTTTACTACACAGCAGACACATGGGGCTTTCTTCTCATTTTTCTCACTGCTTAATAAACTCATGACAACACCAGTGTTACTGATTGCACCAGACATTTTCCAAGAAAAGTTATTCGTCTATGACACTGTATAGACCTCTGTAGAGCATTAACTTTGATCTTTATTATTAGATCTTTAGATCTTCCCCTTACTTTGATCAAAACGAATGCTTGGAAGGCTGGTTCATTAAGTTTCGAGTTTGCCAGATCTATCAAACATCCCCCCACACTGACCCCAAACAACTGTAGCTGAAATCCACGGAGTTGTAAAGTAATGCTAACATTAAGTACACACCAGTTGAAATGTTAGCTCCTATCCTTATTTTTGAGCACAAGCTAATGGCTTCATGGTAACTGTACTGAACAACAGAAAACTGAGGGCTGAGCAATAAATCGATATTATATTGAGATCATGAGAATGGATGAGATATCGTCTTAGATTCTGGATGCTATTATTTTCTAATATGGCATAAGTGTTGTCTTTCCAGGTTTTGAAGGCTGAATTTGAGTAAAGTGATGTAATCTTCTGAACTTACCAGACTCTCAAATCTCATTGTGCTAATATTTTGTTAAAGCACCAATGGTGATCCCTACCATATTGAGAATATTTGGCCAAAAATATTGTGATATTTCATTTTGTCTATGTCATACCAGCCTAATGGTATATAATTTAGAGAAAAGGTGTATATCTAGCTAGATATTGTGTATTGTGGAATAGCCAAAGAATATCGATATAGTTTATAAATGTAGCGTGACGTCCATCATCCAACTAAGTATTGATAATGCTTAGAGAGTGGGGACAGTGGGCAAGTAATGTAATCGTGTATGCTTGAACACCGGTGACAGCTACTACCGCAGCAAGCCTAGTCACAACACCACAACTTAATCCTCCTTCATTCCTCTTATTAGAGAGTGTACTCATCCTTTAATTTCTTTCCTATTTTCTTGTTTGGCTTCTAGTCTTACCAATGAGTGGCACAACTATTATGTATGTTCCACACTGAAGGAGTTTCTTCAGCCCTCCCAAGTGATCAATGAATCCATTAGTATCTGGAACCAAAAAGAGAGGCCTCACTTCCAGCTCCAACTGCCCGCCTGTCTGCAGCACCGCCTGGAATACAAACGCAGTTTTTAGGAACTTTTAAAGACCATTATGAATACAATTTAAGACCTATTTCACATCCATACTGGCAAAACAGTACAAGCACAGTTTGCATTAGTGGTTATAGGGTCAATGTTGGCTTTGTTTTGTAGTTGTCACAGTGTGATGAATACAATTTTTCCCCAAAATCTAATTAAACTTTATAAAAGTAAGGTGAACTTCATAATTCAAGTGATTTTTAAACCTCTCAAAATCTTATTAAGGACATTTTAAGGGCTAAAATACAGATTACTGGTTTTTACACTTTTTAAAGTCATGCAGAAACCCTAGTATAACTGTATACACCTACACAACTGATACTTACTATGACACAAGCATAACCAGAAAAAAAAAACAATTTAAATTCTTTCAACATCATCTGAAATGCTTTTGCCATTCATACAATGCAGGATCTGAACATTTCAACACTAGCCCATAGGGATTTTCCTAAGAATGGAAGGTGCAACTGTTGGTTAATGCAATTTTATAACAACACCTTGGTGTTATTATAAAATTGACATTCAGTAAAAATCCATTAGCAACTGAACAGACCATTTTAGTTGTCTGTATGTCTGACATTTAATAGTTCCAGCCTTAAACAACAAATGCCCATGACAATTTATTTCCCAATCTGAATACTTATTGTTAATATGCCAGTTTTACCTGTATTTTATCCCTGCGCTTCTGTTGCTGTGCCAGTTTGTTGGCGAGGACGTGGCGCCGTGCTTTCAGCTGTCTGATGTCATTTTCACTGTCTCCCTCTTCCTCGCCATCCTCCTCTCCTTCTGATGCAGAGAAAGAGGACTCTGCCTCAACTATGACATCATCAGCCTGCCAAACATACACAGACATGGATAAGACACATTTTCAGCAATACGGCTTTCACTGTTTTCTTTAATTTTAGCATTTACATACATTTGTGTAGGTCAAATTTTGAAAGAAAGGAGCGCAAAAAGAGAAAAAAGGGTTACCTAAGTAAAGAGGAAAGGTTATTAGAGGGAAAATAGGCAAAAGACAATCACCTCTTTCTCTGTTAGAGAATCCTGCCTGCTCCTTGTATCCATCGAGTGGTTAGAAGGAGCAGAAGTTGCCACAGACACATATTTGCCTCCCTTGAAGGCCAACAGAGGCTCCTCCTGTCCGCACAAAGCCTCCAGAAAGTACTTAAGCACCGTAACTCTCTTACAATCTGCAGCTATTGCCTAAGGAGAGAGGATGAAAATATGTGAGCATGTGAACAGGACGGTTAGGATTACATGAAAATCCATGCCCCCCCCCCCAAAATAAGTCATATTTTGGTGTACCAGAATCTACATTTCTGACATAAGACAAAACTGCATAAAAGTGTACTAGAAATCATTTGATTTAATTTTTCTCACACATGTAGAAACTGTTAGTAACTATTTTCGTTCCTTGAAAATCATTGGCTCTTCTCATGTTTTGCAGATAGAACCTCATACTTTCAAGCAGGTTCTGTCTGCATTTAAGCCCATTTACACATTTGATAGGATTCTGATATTGTACATATCATATTGTACATGTATTGTACTTCTGATACTGGAATGCAAAAATGTTTAAGTTTAATATCTCAAAGCCACTCAGAACACAGATAGAACCTCATAATTCCATGACATATATTAATCAGTAGAGTATTCAGTAATGAAGTATGTACTACGGATGCAGTGTCACAATATCATGAAATAGTTCCCTTTGCACTCACCATGTCAGTGTGTCTGTCCGTGTAGCAGGGCTCTTGAGGTGCAGCCAGCAGTGGTACAAAGCCAGCAAGTAGCCTGTCCTCCTTCAACTGCAGCACAGTCAACTCCTCATCTCCCTCACTTTCTTCAGTGTCAACTTTGTACAGTGGCACTTCCCCATGGTCAACACGGGCAAGCACGTTACACAGGTCAGCCAAGCACTGCCAAACATCAGGGCAGCCACTTGACAGAGAGAAAAAAACACAAGTGATAGTGAGGAATGAGTATCTTAAAGAACTACTAGTATAGTGTGTTTCGTTTTGTAGTAGTACTAATAGTAGTAGTAGCACTACTACCAGTAAAGTACTAGTATTGATTACCCTGAGGTAATAACTAAAGTTTATATAACCAATATTTTATTTTTATCAAAGCATCGATACGTAATATGTTGTTCACTTGTTTCCACTGCCCCAAACTGGACAAAAACACCAATTATTACGGGTTTGAAGTACTCACTCTATACTGCATGGTGGTGGGTTCCACTGGTCTGGGTGTCCCAACATCCAGTCAGACCAGACTTTGATGCTTGGTAGTAGTTCTCTGAGGTCCAACGGGAAGGCAGAGACCCTCACCATACCCTCCAGATCCTCCCCTTTACCCTCCTCCTCCTCCTCCTCTCCATCTGCCATGGGGACTGGATCTGAAAGAGAGAAGTTTTTAAAAACACAGCACTTAATAGTTATCAAACTAAAACATTTCAATTATTATGTGGAAAATAGGATGATGTCCTAAATCAGATCATTATGAGGATGTGGGCTGATTTTTCTGCTGTCCTTTGGGTGTTTGGGTTAATTAATTTGAGTGTGATTGATATTGTGATCCTTTTTGAAATATGAAAATATTGCCATTCACAATTGTTTGCTTATTGCAGGTGTACACATTGTTCCCATTCTTTGTGAATACTGCCTATTTAGAATATAGAGCTGCCCAGCCATAGAAAAGTTATAATGGCCAGCAATCTGATGTTATTCTTATGTAATTTGAAGTTCTCATCCATATGTTTATATAATTTTTAACAGGTATGTGAATGTAATATTATGCGTTGTTATCTGTGGGTATTATGTTATATTGGCATCATCATGTGACCAGAGCATGTGTATTTAAAGATTCCATCTTTGCACATACAACCAAGGCTGCTTTCAAAATTCCATACCAACATGCTATTTAGTAAACTAAAACAGTATGTGAAATTTTCTAGTATGTCCAAAACCTGAGTATGAAACAGTAGTATGCAAGTTGCATACCATTTCTGGGAAAATATCACAGTATGCAAACCCTGGACACTATGGCAGCACAAATATGGCACAATGCAATTACAACAACAATAACATAATAGAAAAAGGCAGACAGCGACCAAGGCAGTTCTGGTGTAATGATCAAAATGCTTCAGTTTCAATGGAAGTGAAGTTTTACTTTACTTTACTAGGTGTGATATATCAGTTATCAGATAGATCAGTTTGTCGTTGGCATGGATTACCACAGTTACACATCTTCAACCGGCAATGAGACTCTCAGGAGGTGACATGATACGTGCTGAGCAGTGCATCCAAAAACATGCCACTGTTAATGTATACAAACATATATTGAACAATAGTACACACTTTGACTATGTAGGGTGTAGTATGTGATTTCAGATGCAGCATAAGTCTGAAGAGGAGCATTAGCTACAATGTGCAGACCTTCTTTTATGTTTTTGGTCTATCGGCCCAACACCTGTATTAAATGGTATTTCAATGTGCCGATTACTATGCTTTGTTTAATGTTTAGAATCCAACATGGAATGAACAAGATGTTAAATATTTTTGGCAGTATTTTGCTGCTGGGAAAAAAAGAGACATTTGTCACTATTGTTCAGCCACATAGCTGAAAAATCATTCATTTTCTAATGAAAAGCAGTAGATGATACCAGGAAGACACTATTTGCTAATTAGCTCCATTAGGCTTGGGAGGTATAAAGGTGTTACGGTATACCAGGGTATTAAGAAATCCCAACGGTGTGATTTTCAATACTGTCATGAATGCAGACGCTCATCTTTCTATTAAGCTGATACTGAGGTGCTGTATTGTAGTGTGCAGCTTACACCACTAGGGATCAGGCTCTGTGCGGCAGCGAAGCTGAGCAGACAAACATGACTTTCATAAAAAAGGAAACATGGCATCCTGGGGATAAAATTAGAGGACTAATTAGTTAAAAAGAAAGAAAATATTCTGCCCCTGTTTTGGATTATTTTGGATTCCATCCAGATGATGAAAGTAAGCTAACGAACACTACAGACTACTGACTGGTCAGAGAGCGTTTTGTCGCAAGCATGTAACTTTAGTGAGCATCACAGAAGGTGAGAGGTGGACTAATTACTGGCTACAGTGACAGCTACCCGTGAATACGCGCTGAGCAGAGGGAAAGGTGAGCAGTGAAGTTTTCATTCGGGCAGAATATGTACAGAGACCACACTGTAAATTTATAGTTTAGTTTTGAGTTTGTCAGTGAATAAAGGCTGCATCTTCTCAAGACTGAAGTGGAGCTACTGTGTGGTCGTGTGTTGTTTCCCATCTGTGGGAATAGTGCCGCTATGACCATCAGCTCCACTACATTGTGGAGTATTAAGTACAATGGAGTCCACTATAATTGAGCCATTTTACACAAATTTTACACAAATACCACCTAATACCGTGTACCCCAGTAAAATGTGAGGAGGGTATGAACCTCCATTCACTGATGTGCTGTGGACCTGTAGTTTAATTCTTATCTTTTAACTGTTGATTTGATATGCCTGAATTGATCTGAAAACACCCAAACTGCAATGTTGATTAATGCTGTTAATTTCAAGTACTTGAATTGGATATGACTGTAGAGCTTGATAATGTGCTGATCCAAGACTTCAACCGAATGACTACTTGTGGAGCTAACTGTGTATGTGTGTGCAAGTACCTGCAGGAGTCTCTCTGAGCAGCTCTGTGCAGCGCTGCACCAGTAGTGCAAACATGCCGAGACCCAGGGCAGTGCTTTGCTCATGTAAAACTGACCGGACATCTCCTTCTTCACCTGAGAGACAGAGACAAGAAGCTGAAACGGTACTTCCTAAACATTCTTTATATCAATATTACTAATGACTTGTGTGCAGCTGAAGCTCAAATATGAAGAAATCGCCTGTAAGAAGATTTGAAGTGGGTCAAAGAGCCAATATCAACTCTGCAGAGGCCAAACTTAACATGTTTTTCTTAAATGGTGTTACACAACAAACACAATACATGTTAATCACCTGCATAAAATAAATAAGATAAGTTGTTTATTTTACAAAATACAATGCGTTTTAGTGTGTATGAGATTACCTCTGCTGTGGGCATTGTGTATGGTGAACATGTTGATGGTGATGATCTGCAGCATGTGCGTGCTGCCCAGTAGGGAAGGGCCATGCTGCAGCAGTGTCCTGAACTCCTGCAGAACACGGCTCGCCACTCCAGGAAAGGACTCCATGCTGTATAGGCAAGATACGCACATTCATAAAAATAAAGAAAATCAGACACAAAGGCACATATAGAGGCTGCCTTTCATTAGTAGTTCAACATGCCCTTGAAAGAATCCCTGCCACCATCATAAGTGTTGTTCCATTTGTGCGAAAAACCGAAGTGAACTTGGTGAAATGGACCATCAGAGGGCTGAGGGAGCAAGTCAACGATGGTCACTCCTGAGGTGTGTATCACCCACAATGAATTGCAGTCATGCATTTGGTGTAAAAAAAATTATGCATATTCATGATTTACCAGGGACAATCAATCAACATTTCACGCATGAAAAAGTGCTGTTTTACAAAAATGCTGTTTTTCAAGATATCATAAACCTGTGGCAATATTAGTTATGATAATCATGATGCTGATCACAGACATTTCAAATCAGAAACTGATGCAGCTCATGAAGAAATGCATGTTTTCGCCTCACTCACATGAATCTTCAGATATTTCTGATGATTCGTCAAAAGAAGTGTAACGCTAACTGGCGTTTGATCCATGATAGTTTGAGCTGAGAGTGCACAAGTGTTAAGTGCATTCCATTCAAAGCCTCCACTCCTTCCCCCGCCTACTTTCCCTCCACTCTCCAAGTGGCGTCTTCGTGATGTATATGTTATGACACACCAAGGGCTGAGGGTAAGTGAACGAGGGGAAGTGGAACTACTAATGAAACACGGGCAGAATTTTTTCATAAATGAATGAATGAATTTAATGAATTTAAGAATACATGAGACATCACTCACCCCACTTTAGTGAAGAGCTTTCCATGTGCGTGCAGGAAACTCAGAATGAATCTCTTGTTAAGCTGTAGAAAAAAAGAGAAGGCCAAATGAAGAAAAGTATTACTAATCTTTGGGGAACAGGTTTATTTAGCCAAAAAAACCCTTAAGTATAGACAAGAAAACACATGTCTTCATCCAGTGACAAAGCACAAGAAGAGGTTTGGAACTGATGTTACTATTTAAATGCACCCGCGGATGTGAACAATAAGGCTAAGAGGAAATGGACTGAAAGGCTACTGACATTTGAAAGAGCAAAGAGGATATGCATGCAGATTCTTCTATCAAAGCAGTTAAAATTGAGCAGAATTTATTAATTTATAATGATAAACACTGTCGGGAAAAAACTGCGCATATTAAGAGCCATTTGAAGCCGTTAATCACAGTCTACAATCGCCAAATTGTACTTTAAATGCTGCTGAAATGCGCGCTACTTTGCATTGAGCAATACAAACATTACATATTAACGTACAAAACATGACAACAACTCACTAAATGCTTCAACTTTTCAGACCACAGAGGATCACAGTGTCGGCAGGTAAACAACCCAGAGCTGACGTTAGCTGCCAGCCTGACAAACAGTGTGGCTAACAGTAGCGGTACTAGCAGCAGCTGCTGCTCTGCCTGCAGGTTAATGTCCATGTCTGTGCTTAATGTGGCCGCATGTTGCTCCAGTCAAGTGACTATACCAGTTTATTCTGTCTCAGTCCACATTCAATGTTATTTCCATTTTCTAGATTAAAACACAGCCAAACCGCACTGGTTTTACAAGCTGTCATCTGTCTGACTTTACTGATATAAACATCCAGGGTTGCTTGGGCCATCAGGGCATATGCGCTTACGGCATACGCCGAGAAGGGCTGCTGTCTGATGGGGCCGCAGCCCCGACTAGTGGCGCGTGGCTGCATAACATCTTAGAGGCAACAGATAACTGGCATTGTACATGAGTGAAATATTGATGAGTAGTTTAAACGACTAGTATTTCCGGTGCTGACGTTTAATCATCAACTAATCGCACACATCACTACGCCAGACACATCTAAAACCTGCTGGAGAAAGTACATCTTCCAGCTATCTGCTGATCTGCCTTAATGTCACTGAGGTACTGACACAAGTTGCCCAGGAAAACATATCTAATCAATCCTGTTTTCTCAAATGCCATTGTGACCACTGACAGAATACGCAGCAAACAAACTGATGGATGGATGTCCAATTATATTTGTAATTGAGAAAACAGCCCATTTCACCTTAAAATGGTGAGTGATTACAAGCAGAAACAGACCAAAAAGAAGTTGAAATTGACCTTTTGGACATAAATGTCATCACTTCATAGTTTTATCCTATTAGATATTTATGTGAAATTTTGTCATAACTTGCATATGTATTCTTGAGTTATGGTCAAGAACATGTTTAGTAAGGTCACAATGACCTTTGACCTTGAAATTGAGATATTAAATTCATGAGAATGGGACAGATGTTGGGTCATGGTAACTTTTCACCGCCAAAATCTAATCAGTTCAAGTAGACAGTTGTGCCAATTTGAAGAAACTGCATTAAAGGCAGTCTTGAGATATCACGTTCACAAGAATTGGACAGACATGTGGTCACAGTGACCTTTGAACACCAAAAAATAATCAGTTCAGCCTTGAGTCCAAGTGGACATTTGTGCAAAGTGAACAAATTCTGTCGAGGCATTCTTGATATATTGCATTCACAAGACAGAGACAGACATACATGCAGGAGACAAGAGACAAGAATAAAAATGAATGTATAACAGAAGGAAAAAATGAGAGTAAAAAGACATTAACACAGATGACACACTGAATGAGAGGCAAAGATGAGAGCAAAGGAAATTAATAACATTGCAAAGAAGAGAGGAAAAATTAAACAGTGTGGGTCGTCTGTGATGTCTGCAGGCACTAGTGTCTCTCAAGCGTTTTTGAAAAAACAAGCATCAAAATATACCAGTTAAAAATATGTACATACAGACCAGTGTCCTCAAGTGGACACATGCAAAGACATATGACACATGAGACTACATGTATGAGAGAAAGGGATCTTACATCACTAGCGCTGAGACTGCCCAGCTCTCCATCCTGTTCAGAGTCTCTGCTGGATTCACTGCCTCCTCTTTGTGAAGATGGGGTTGCTGCTTGTCCACTGGGCCGAATCCAAATCTCTACACGTGCTCCATCTTCCCCTCTTCCTCTTCCTCTTACTGCTGGACCCCTGGAGCCTCCCTCATTCTCCTGCCGCCTCCTTCGCTCAAGCTGCTCAGCCTACAAAAGCAAACTCTGTAAACAAAAAGTTCTAGTGCTACCTGAAGTCTTGGTGTAATAACCAGATAATATTAAATTTGACTAGCTACTACGGATGGGTATTGAGACCTTGGTCCATTTTAGAACCAGTTCCAAACTTACTATTACATCATACGCTATCGATTCCTGAGTAATCAAATTAACACATACAGTCATGTGAAAAAATTAGGACACCCCATTAAATATTCAGTTCTTTATTAAGAAATGTTCACTGACTATTGACTACATGACTAGGTGAAATGTTTTATGTAATATATACATTAGTAAAACTGTCACAGTGTAGAACTTACACTGTTTAGTGTTCAGAGACTCATAATAAATTTGTGCTGTTGACACTTAAAACTTGTATAGGCCTACTTTTTTCACACAGAAAATCCAGAGGAATCTATAAGGAAATCAATAAAGAATTGGATCGATAAGCAGAAACAATAATGGCATTGTATCAACAAAATCTTACCAATTCCCATCCCTGCCAGCTACTGTATGCCAATAATGTAATTAATTAAGGAAATTATTCAATTAACACACAAAGAGATCAAGTAATTTTATTTGGCTTTATATAATACATGTTAATATTTATATCAACTCAAGGACTTTTTGTTCTAAAATCAGTAAGTCTGCTTTGGGAAGGCATAAATAATCTATGAGGTATCGACTGAAGTCACAATAGTAATATAATTATTCATGCTGCCCTACTACACTGACAGTTCTGTTCTAAATAACCTTCTGAGATTATAATTCTGTCAAACCACTTCTGTTCCAACCAATAATTAGTGTCCATAATGGTTCCTTTCCATAGTTCTAACTTTGAAAGGATAGTTAGGATTGTCCGTAGTGGGCTCGTATGCGGAACTTATCCATAGTCAGTGTATTACCCACAGTAGATAGATGTCGGCACATCCCCTGTTCGAAGAAGCAGAGAGGCGCACAAACACAGAAGCTAAGCAATTAACTGCCGTTGACAGGCTCAGCAGCAAAGTGTATTTTAGCCCCTTCTGACAAGAAACCTTCATCACATGAGCCAAATATCTCTCTCTCCAAACCAACCAAACTCCAGAAGCAAAATCAGTCATTTTACCTTGAGGAACACAGGAGTTGCTGGTCTACCATGTTCTTGATTTGTTCATTTGTGTTCTTGTGTGACTTTGGTGAATCTATAATATACTTTTAAAAACCTGTAAGTTTCACAATAGTGTGAATACTGTGAGGTAAAATTACTGGTATCGCCTGTGGAATTTAGTTGATTTGGAGAGCCATGTTTGGCCAATACGACTGCGGTTTTCTGCCAGAAAAGGCTGTCTGAAGGCAAAATAAATAGGTGAAAATTTTCTAAATATAGTGTACACTGAAAGAGATATAAATTTTCTTTTGGTGGACTTTTTTTTAAGTGGCTAAAATGTTTTGTTGCTTAGCTCCATTTTGGTACTCCTCTGCTTCTCCAAACTGGGGACGTGTTGACTGGTATCTACTGTAGGTAATATATTGACTATGAATAAAAACCTCATACACCCTCACTCCACGTAATCTGAACTATCCATTTCAGTCATTCTTTATGAGTGTATCTTAATCAAGGCTGTGTCACTTTAGGTCAGAACTGATGTGAACTTCAGAAGTTACAGCTTCAAGAAAAAATAAAACAAATGATCTGACACAAGTCTGTGAAGGTTCTCAGTCATCCAGGTCATGGTAATCATAGCAAGGTTTGTTGTAGGCAACTGGACTTGATAGAGTTCCTCTCATCCAAGAAGCTTCTTCAGTTCTGACTGACTGGTTTGGGAGTTCAGGTATTAAACCTCTGTGTGGTCGTTAACACGTAGAGGGGCATGTGGCTCATGCGCCCACCCTTCCATTGTGTGGACCTTGGGTGTCACCTGGGGGGAGGTGTGAATGCCAGTCGTTAAGGTCCCTGCCATCATGTGACATGTTGGAGTCACATGATTTCAGGTGCTTATCCAACTGCCTAGGGAGTGATCTTAAGACTGCACTGTATGTGGCAGATAAATTGTGTCTTAGTTCTAAGACAAACCAGTCAGTCAGAACTGAAGAAGCTTCTTGGGCGAGAGGCGAAACGTCTTCAAGAACTCTATCAAGTCCAGTTGCCTACAACAAACCTTGCAACGATCTGACACAAAGTAACAACAGAAGTGTGTCTCACCTTACGCTTCGCTTCCTCAAACAGACTCATCAAGCTTTCCTTTGCAGTCAGGATGGGGTTGGAAGCTGCCAAGCTGCGCATGTAATAATACACAGCATCCAGTTTCCGCTTCTATAAGTGAGAGAGGTGGGAAGAGAGTAAGATGGAGGGATTCTACAAAACACTGGGTCAATTCCAACAGACCATTACTCAAAATTGTTTTTGTTTTTTTCAATCATTGCTGGAACATGCCAGGAGAAATTTAATCAATCACAAAAAACAGTTGCTAAACTTAAATGCTCAAATTATGCCTTCACATAACTTTTTAGCTAAATGTCCAACTCTCAACTTTCCATCAGTACTTAAGCTATGTATTGCTTACTGTATAGACAGCGAGCAGGGCCAGCTGGTTATATGGTCGTCCATTTTTGGGGGCAATCTGCTGGGCTTTCAGGTACCAGCTAAGAAAAATGGAAATGTGCAGTCAAGAGATACCATCAGAAAAACGGACGATTTGTCTGTTTCTACCTTATAATTATCAAGTTCTCATCTAGTCAGTCATATGCAGCTAGGAATTAACTTTCTCCATTATGGCATGAAGTTTCTTGTCTTTAGCAGGTAGCATCTTAGGAAAAAGACTGACAAATGTACAAGAACTTTCAAAAATAATCAGGACTAATACCTGAGACAATCTGTTGTCTGGGAGAAATTAAACTGGTGTTAAAATTGTCCCACAGCAAAGAGCTAGTCCTGACCACTCATTCTTGGACTTAAGTTTCCAGATTTTGACACTGTAGCCTTCTGGCATAGATAAAAAATTTAATGCCAAAACGCATCCTGTACTCTCCAATGTGTGTAAGAAATCTGATAATACTGAGAGAATACCTTCGAGCCTTGCCGTAGTTGGCTGAGTCACTAGCTTGTTCCCGGTATCGTGCTATATCTCCCTGACAAATCATGCAGCGCTGAGCACTGATGAGTGCATATTTTACCTGAAAAGGACAGAAACACAGGAAAAACATTTAACAATTTACCACGTATAAAATTCAGTTAAGGCATTGAAAACTGAATTCAATTTAAAATTGAATTGAAAAACAAACTTAATAAGTAGCACACAACCACATTGGTGTCAGCAACTATATTGCTCGTAATATGGTAATCTCACTATTGACTCAGTAAATTTAACAAGGTATAAGTTGTATGACTGCTGTTATATTACCTTGATAAAACATTTTCAAAGCTTCAAGTAGTATTTTTATTGCCCACATGCATATATACAATCAGGTTTTAAGATTTATTATTCAATAAATCTTTGAACACATGTTAAGTGCACACACAAACACACACACTACGATTATTGCTGTACCGTTTTGCGTAATGGTCGAGCCCTGATAGCCATGCCATCCATGTAATCCTCTAACTTAAACTGGTAGACTGTCTGCAGCTTCTGAAGCAGCGCATCAAAGAATAGTGCTCCCTGTAAAACACAGAGAATACACAGGTGAAGTTACAGTCAAGAACAAAATTACTTATTCTTTGTTTCAGAATTAGTCATCTTTGTATGTATACACACATGCAAAATTAACAGGCTTTCCTCATATTCAAAATCCTTTAAAAGAGTGACAAAAATGCTGAATTTATTGTCGTTTTTCACAACTGTAACAACTAAAGATCACAGATGTATAACCAGTAATGTGCCCAAAGAGATTGTTTTTGATTGATTTCATCTTAAACACTAGACACACACTTCCAATCTGCCACCTTTCCAAAAGCATTAAAAACATATTCTGTCATACGTTGCCTTGTCTGAATTCCCTACACATTCCTCACCTCATCAAGCAGCGTGAGCAGCATGTTCCTGATATGAGGGGTGTTGTCATAGTTGGGGTCTTTGAGTAGCTGCCGGAAACGCTCTATGACCTGGTAAAAGACGTTCTTCCACAAAGCTTGATCCACATTCTGAGCATCTGACAACTCAATGTCTGACAGGATGACCTGCTCATACACCCCCAAAAGGTCAGCTCTAGAAAGCATAAGGGCATAAAAGGACAGTTCTTTTTCAATATGCCAACTCACTTACTTCTGCTGAGTTTATTATTAATTAGTCCCAAAGGGAAATTGACAGCCAAACAAGTAGTCTAAGACAAAAGAGTAAAAGTAAACAGGGTTTCTGCAGGTTGCAACAAGTTAAATTTAACATTTTTCAAGACCATGATGAGTAAGGGTGTCAGAATTCTCCAAATCTACTATTCGATTTTAAGGTCACAACTCGATTCAATTTTCAATTTCAAATTTCAAATTTCAATTTCAATTTTTCTAGCACTAACAGCTAAGCAATAGTTGCTGATATAATGCTGAGACGTAATCATACTTAAGATATTTTAAGGCCTAAAAGTCATATTATTGGATTTTAAACTTTTTAAGAGGTTGAAAGGCTCTGCAGAAACCCTGATAAAACACATGCACACACACACACACAGAAATGCCACTAACACACATCTTTTTCCCTGAAACCTCACCTAAGCTGGGCCATACGATCCAGTCCATCAGCGCTCACTCTGTCCCTGGACAGCAAGTTACTGAGCTGGAGCTCCTGTGCATCCGCAGCCCTCAGCAGCCTCCCCAGCTCTCCTCTGGCTTGTTGCTCCACCTCTTCAAGTGTCAAAGCACCTCCTGCACCTGGCTGAGGATAACCTGTTCCCCTGTAACTCCCACAGAACTGACCCACACCAGGGCTTGGGTACATACCGTTAGTGGGAGCCATTTGATAGGGACCCATATGATATGGGTATGGATAGCGCTGGCTCGGGGCCGTGCTAGAATTATGTGGGTTGTTGGTGGCCATGGGATAGCAGTAGGGGTTGTCAGAGTTTTGGAATTTGTAGTAGGCCATAGCAGCAGCCTGCTTAGATCGAAAGTGCTCGCCCTGCTGGACCGGAGGACTGCCTGCTACCTCATCATCAGTGTCCAGAAAGTGAAGCTGTCCATATCCAGTCCCTGTCTGAAGATATACAGGCTGTTGGAGAGATGAATGCTGTGAGGATTGGGTGCTGGTAAGAGCCGGTTTCTGGTCAGGGTTATTTGGATCCCAGAGTCGTCTCACTCCTCCTCTGCCTCCTCTACTCCTGGAAGCTGCTCCTCCCCTAATTCCACCGAAAAGAAGCCTTTGTCCGACTTCAGGTGAATTAGAGATGTCTGTGCGGGCTGGAAGCACCAGGATACCTCCACCCCTGCCACGAGGAGCCATGCCTTGCTTGCGATGTTGTGCAGCCCCACTATGTGATGAGGTACTTGACTGCTTTTCTAGAGAAACCCTTAGGATTCCTCGACCTCCACCTCTGTTTCCCTTTGGCCTGTTCCTTTCTTCCCTCCGCCTCTCTGCACTTAGCTCTTCCTCCCCACCCCTTCTTCTCCTCCTTCTATCATCTGCTATGTCACTCATCTCACTCCCTTCCAGTGACTCTGTAGATGATTCCCCATTGGTTGTCCAGCTTTGTAAATGACTCCTTCGTCCCTCCCCACTATTGGCGACTCCCTCTTTGTTATTGTGCCTTGGCTCAAAGCGTGGCCACTTGGTACCCTCCATATCCATCCCTCGTCCAGGACCATCCAGGCTGGTCACACTGCTGGCTGAACTACTGCTGTAAGTTCGATTCCGTGCACGCCGAATATCTGATTTGGAGTAGCGTTTTGAGGTTGGTGTTGAGATGTTTGCATTGGGTTGCTTTCTATCAGCTCTTTCTACAGCCCTGTCGATATTTCTTTGTGTCTTTATATCTTTCTCAGCATCTCTGGACCGGTTGTTATTGTTGTCTCCTCTTCTGCTTTCTCTGCGATTCTCTCTTCCTTTGCTTTGGTGGGTCTCTCCTGTCTTACCTGGTTTGTTATCCCTATCTGCTTCTGCTGCTCTCTTGTCTCTTTCCTGCTCAGCTTTCCCCATTCGCTCTTTCCTTCACCCAATTCATCTTCTCCTCCTCTTCTGGTATCCTGATTCCTTTCTTTTTCCTTCTCACCTCCTCTTCTCCTGCGGTTTCCCCTTTCCCTCTTCTTCTCCACCTTTTCTTCCTCCTCTTTTTTTCCTACCCCTTGGCCTCTCCTATCCTTATCAATGGTTTCCCCTTTCCTGGATCTTAACTCATCTTCACATCCTGCTTTACCCTTTTCTTTGAAACTGAACTTTTCTACTTTGCTAGTAATTTTCTCCACTGAAGCATCAGAAGATAGTGGAGGTTTTTCCACATCTCTGCTTCCTTGCTTTCTGTTCGTCTCCCTGGATTTAGACAGTTTTATGTCTTCCTGTATACCTTTTGCTTCTTTGTCTTTCCCTCCCTGCTTCTGTATAGATGTTTTATTGTTCCCCTCCCTTTCCCCTGTACTCGACTGGGATTCTTGCTCAGTTTTCTGCTCCTGCTTTCTAGGGGGAGGCTTATCCTGCTCTCTTCCAACTCCACAGTCCTTTCCCTGGATGTTCCTCCGGCTTCCAGGTTGATAAAATTCTCGGTCTGGTTTGCGGGCTTTCTTTGTCGGCTTGGCAGCTCCAGCAGGTTCCTGATGTTCTCTGTCATTTTCAGCAAAGCTTTTTGCTTGATTTGCTTCTGCTTTAGCCTGTGACTGGCTGCCCCTTCTACAGTTGCTGCTATGGTCACTTCTCATCCTGTCCTCTTCCCTTTTGTCTGTAGCTATTCCTCCATCTGTGCATCCATGTCTCTCTAATACTTTTTCAGAAACATCCTTTTTCTCACTCTGTGATGGTTGATCGTGCTCATATGAATCAGCAACCAGGGGATCACTTTGTCCAGTGTCTCCGTCCTCACTGTCACGTTGACGCCTTCCATGTCCAGCTGCTGACTGATAGCGCTGCAGATCAGGGCGCTTTCCCTCACGTCTTCTTTGCTGTTTGTGTACACGAGGCTCATGTTGCTCCTCTGTGGAAAAAAAACATGCAGAAAGAATAAATGAAGGTGCTGAAAGCCAAAGTGTGCCACCAACACAATAAAGACATGGTCATATTCTGTTCTTGTCTACAGATCCCATGAAAAGCAAAATTCAACAAAACCTTATACGTTATCTTAGTAATTTCTGACTTCCTTACCCTGACTAGGGATGTCATGAGACCTGATTCTGGTGTCAAGTCACTGCCAAAGTTCTGAATGTGGGAGGGTACTCATTCTTCTCCAGTGTACAATTCTTCCAGATCTTTCAGTTGTTTTTACCATTTGAAAACTTTGTTTGTTTGGGAGATTCTGCAACACTGTTTTCCTATGAAACTTCCTAAAAACTAAACCTGACCTGCAATTGGTACGAGGGTGAGTAGGTAATGACATTTTGGGTGACAGACCCTTTAAAGATAAAAAAAGAAATTAAGCACGGCTTGTAGGACCAAGTCGTGAAAGTGTCAAGATTTTTAAGTTCAGAATCAGAGCCAAAAAGAGAAAAGTATTCAATAAAGAATATATATATACACACATAAGCGAGGGGAAATGTTTAAAAATGGTGAGTATGTGGTCTACTGCCAAATTTTCATATTTTCGGCTCATATTTTCCACAGCACGAGAAACGAAAATGACATCACCGTTTCCCACCGAAAAGAACAACATAAAAAGTAGTGGAGAGGAAACTGCGGCGGTTAGTTAACGTCAGCTGATTCTCTAACGTTAATGAACGTTTCTGGATGTCAAGAGTTCAACGTTAGCGTTACGTTCAAAGACTATGAACCAGTTCTTTCTACAAATGTGCCTACAGTATGGTGAGAAAAAAACAACAACAAATGCTGCAAAGAACAATAAAAATTAATTCGTGCCAACAGTCGCATATAAATTATCTGGTGTCTTTATGGTTGAAAGGGGGGCGTTTTAAACGGACCGCGCGGGACCAAAGAATGGACTGGCAGTTAGCTAGCTAGCTAACAACATTAGCTGGTTACAAACTTAGCAACTCCGCGAGGGGTACTTTCGGCTCGCTCGGGATTCTTCTTCGTTTGAATTTATCGACTTTTTTCCACGAACGTGCTCATTCCAAGTATCGAGTTAAACTCCCTCTCACCTTTCTGACAGTCCGCAACGTTGACTGAATTCGACGCTTCAGCTCGGAGTTCCGCAGCTGAGATTCGCACTCTGTCCAGTTCGTTCGCCATCTTTGCTTTCACTAAAACAAACACAACAAGTACGGTGGCTCAACCGGACCAAACATAAGCAGCGGGTTACGTTTCAGCGAAAGCGGTCGGGTAATGTAGTGTTTTATCCTTTCCCATTTCTTTAGTCTTATAAAGTTACACTTTAAATGTTGAGTTTAGTTTGTTTTGCTTTTTCCTTGCTTCTGTATATGTGTGATAATTCTGACACCATTTCTGCACTGACAGCTTGAAACAAATATTTTTGGTATTTTTTAAATATGGTCCCCGTTCATTTGACCTGTTGAAATAATATACTTTTAAATCCATAATTTGGGTAAGCAACATCAGAATTTAGAATTTATCGATTTGATTTTGATTTATTTATTTCAAACGTTTTAAAAATAAAATACATGTGTAAAAAAAGAACAGAAAAAACAATGAATAACTAACTTTGACTTTCAATGAGCAACAAAAATGAACATGTCATGTCTGAAAAGGATTCTATACTAATCCAACAATAATCAATCAGTCACATGAACCCACTCTACTACCTAGCATACATCCCCAAAAAGAGCCCAAAATATTGTTTTGTTGTACAGTCAAGATTTTGCTATTTTACTATTATTACCATGACTACTACTAATACAATTACTACTAAAGACACAAAATATTTTTTGTTAATTTTTTATATTTAGATATGTATATTTATTTGTTGATTGATTGTTTGCTCCTTTGAATCCTCATTTTATTTTAGGTTATTTGACTGTTTGTTCCTCTGTTGTAATTCCTGGTTATCTGCTGTAAAGCTCTTTTTATCCTTTATTCAATATTATTCTAACATTTTTAAATAATGAAATGAATTTTGTGCTGCTTAGAGAGCAGAAACAAAGGGCATCTTACCACCAAATCTCTTTATGCCTACATGGATATATTATTTGACAATGTTTTAATTGTAACACCCCTTTCTGATTAGTCTTGTGGTTAATTTTAATTAGCATATTCTTCATATCTAAAATTTCATTCTTAAACATGTAGTTATGTAATTCTTACATAGGCCTTGACCTACATGAGGCTTGGGGGAAGGGGGCTTAAAGGTCTGCACATTATATAAAGAAACAGACAGACAGATATCCTACATGCATGCACACCCTCAGTTGCACATAATGTCCACTAGATGTCAGGATTTATCACTTATTCTCATTTTTAACTCAGCCGTACTGTCCAACCCTTTGAATTGGCCCAACAACGAACTTTCTCCCATCTACTTTTGCTTTTCATCAAAGTGATTTATCTTAATGTTGTGGAACATCTCCCCTTCCTCAGATCTTTTATCCTCTTCTGTCTTCCACTCATGACTTTGATGTGAACTGACAAATTGCATGAGGAGGTGTGGAGGAGAGTTGCTTACACAAACAAATGACAGAAACATACACAGAAAGACTGGGTAGTGCTTGTGTGTGTGCGTGTGTGTGCATATATGAGGGGGGATAAGTGGAGAGTTCATGCAGACATCATCGGTGTGGCTGATGCTAGAGTAAACAGCTTCATTTCCCTAGCAACACCAAATTAAAGGGCCAGAGTCTCTTGTCCTTCCCACAAATCTCCCACACGATTCTTCATCTAGAGCCAAACCTTCTCTTTTTCCACACACACGTTCCTTCATCATGTCACTAAATTATTCATCCAAGGTGCTTGGCTCACTTCTTTGGCATAGTAATCAGGTCTACACATACTTACTGTATGTGTGTGTCGATTACAATCTTACAGTAATAGAGGTTACTTACAGTTAGGGCTGCAACTAACAATTATTTTCATTGTCAATTAATCTGTTGATTATTTTCTCAATTAATAGATTAGCTGAAATGTCAGAAAATGGAGGAAAATGTCGATCAGTGTTTCCCAAAGCCCATGATGACATCCTCAAATGTCTTGTTTTGACCACAGCCTGAAGATATTCAGTTTACTCCCATCGAGGACTAAAGAAACCAGGAAATATTCACATTTAAAGCTACTACGAGGAGTTTTTAACTGATTAGGAAACAGTGTCAATTTATAGTGATACCTCTATATGACCTATATAACTTAACTAGCTCATCAGTGAGAAGATTGGTGATTTCAGTATAGTTACTCTTAATTCCTGCCACCGGGTCTGATTCTCCTTGAAATCAGATAAAACAAGCCTATATTTACATTTTCCCAGTCAAAGTTACAGTGAGTTGTATGTTAAAAAGCAGCAGGAGAGATTTTTTATTTATTTTATTTTTATTTTTGATGTTAGATTTTATGGTTTTGTTGGTGGAAACACTATAGCTTTTGCCCACAGGGGACTCCAAAATCAACAAAATATGAAAGTTCCCTGTAGTAGCTTTAAGAGAACGGAATTTTTTTTCTTAAAAAGTTACTCAAACCAGTTAATGTATCATAACAGTTGCAGATTAATTTAATAGTTAACAACTAATTAGATATAATTGATATTAGCCCACACAGCAATATTGGTCTAAGTAAGTACCAGCATATGTTGGCTGATATACACCTATATAAGAACTATTTTTTTAACAGATTTATTGTTTACAATTTTTAAATTATGGGGAAAGTTACTGTTTTAGTGCCGTTTATGAACAATAAAGTTTTTTTTCATTAACAGTAAAATATCCTGCATCCATTACATATATTTGTCTCAAGTGATCATTCACACACACAAAAAATGTGCCATTATGTATATACATTCTATATTCTGTATACTATATGCTGTATGAATTATATTGGCTGATGTATCAATAGTTTTATCCATAGTCAGTGGATTACCTACAGTAGATGGCAGATGGCACACCCCTAGTTAGGAGAAGCAGCCGGAGTACAGGAGTACCCCTAAAGATGGTCTTTATCAGTTCAATTTCAGCTTAAGTGCATGCTATATTTAGATTTTTTTTTTCAGCTCTTTAGTTTTCTGTCAGACAGACTTTTCTGGCTGGAAACCACAATTATATAAACCAAATATTGCTCTCCTCCAAACTAACCGCACTCCATAGGTGACACTGGTAATTTTACCTTGCAGAACATGGGAGTTGCTGGTCTGCCGCTGCCTCAATCTGTTAGTGTGTTTGTGTTGTTGTGTAACTTTGGTGAATCCAAACTATCCTTTAAAACACCGGAATACAAACACACTAACCCACTGAGGCAGCCATAGACCATCGACTCCCCTGTTCTGTGAAGTCAAATGACTGATTTCGCACATGCAGTTTGGTTGGTTTGGAGAGAGCAGTATTTGAATCATATAACAGTGGTTTCCTGTCAGAAAAAGCTGGCTGACCACAAAGTAAAGTGATGGAAATCTTCTGAATATAGCGTACTCCTAAACTGACAGATTTTTTTTAGGGTGACCTTTTTTTTAAGTGGCTAAAATGACCTGTGACCCTGTGCACAGCAGTTCATTGCTTAGCTTTCATGGTGGCACTCCTCTCTTCTTCAAACTGGGAGCATGCTGACCGCCATCTACTGTAGGTAATACACTGACTATCGATAAGTGTCTCATGCAACCCTACATCAAATAATCCAAATTATCACTTTAAATCAAAATGACATCATGATTTTCATTATTTATCACTATCATTATCATTATTATCCTCTCTTCTTATCAATAAGTCTTTCTCTGTTTTCCACTTAGTTATTACAGTTATTTCTATCTAGTTTTAAACAATATGCCTCATTTTGTGTGAATGCAGAATACTGTTGTGATGTAGTGCGAGCAGAGTCTCTTGATGAAGCGCTGGCACACCAGGGGTTGTAGAATGTTTCGTGTCTGCAGTGGAGAGGTGTGAGAGAGGGAGGGGGGCTGCCGGAAGTGGTGGGCGTGTGTCTCCCCGTGTGTGTGTGTGTGAGTGTGAGAGAGAGAGAGAGTCTGTAAGAGTGTGTGTGCTTGTGTGCCTCCGTACGTATGTGTGTATGTGTGCAGAGTTCTGATTGTCAGTTCTGCACCACAGTGCAGGTGGAGCAATGCAGGATGATAAGAGACACAGAAGGACAGAGAGGGGGAGGCAGGGAGGGAGAGAAGGAGGGAGAGACGGAGAGAAAAGAGGAAGCGAGGGAGAGAGGTGAGGAGGCATGATGCAGGAGGAGGAGAGGAGAGACTGTGAATACAGATGAGAAAAAGCGGGGGAAGCAGGGAGTTTTTGCAGGTGAATTTCTGACACCAGGGGGTTCCTCCAGCCCAATCATATCTCGATCTCTCCTGCCCCCATCTCATTTTCTCCATTTCTGTCCATCCCTCTCTGTCTCCCCCCACTGGGACACTGGGAGGTGGGAGGAGATGACTTTTAGAGATGACTGGAGTGGAGGAGGAGGAGGACAGATGGGGGAATACAGTCAGCAGAGAAAGGATGGAGACGAGAGCGGGACATTGTGGTATGAGGATGGAGCAGAATGAAAACGCTGGGGTTGAAAAACGGGTAACAAAAAAATAAAAGAGAAAGAAAATGGCAGGGAGATGAAAGTGAGACGACTGAAATGGGATTTCAAGTAGTGAGAGTGAGGCGTGTGTGTGTGTGTAGGAGAGACAGACAGAAAGACACAGAGACAGAGAGTCTGAGGCCAGAGGCTTGTGTGACGCATATTTGCTGGCACTAAATTGTTTGGAATACATCCATTTCAACTGGTTTTAATGTATAATTCACAAAAAAGAGAGATAGAGAGAGTGACAGGGAAGGAATGAGCGAAAAGACAATATGAGATGTAATACATGGAGTGACGTGTCAATGCTGAGAGACAAACAGAAAATAGAGAATTTTTAAGTCCAGACGGGAAGAATGTAACACAAATTGCAGCAGTGGAAGCTACTAACTGCATTTCAATGCCCCATTCGATGAAAATTTTATTGAAGACGTTAATCAAAGACCAAAACTATATTATGCACAAACAACAGCACCTCTTTAACTTGTTACATACATTTTTATCCTCATTTCCCTTTAAGTAACATCATGACTGTTAAAATCATCTTATTCCACACTGTTTGACAGTATCCTGTACAGTTTATAGCAGAGGTGTGGACTGGTGGAGTCACATAACTTGGACTTGAGTCAGACACAGGTCACAAATTTGATGACTTTAGACTCGACTTGACAAAATCAAAAAACATTTGCAACTCGACTTTGGCCTTAACACAAATGACTTGTGAATTCACTTGAGCCTTTTTACTTTAAAGTACTTGATACCTCCCCCCAGGCCCAAATATTAAGAAGTATGTCACTTAAAGGAGCAATATATAAGACCCTAGCATTCCAAAATGAGTCCAGATAGTGAGTTGGAGTTGGAGCCATAGATGGTATATTAAGTAGGTGGAATCCCCATCTAATATAAGATCTATGGTTAAATTGAGCTGTTTCCCCCTGCCCACTTCTCCCCAAACTCAATACTCAGACAGATTACCTGCAGGGACACAACCTACATGAGTGCTAGACAAGTGCAAGGTTATATTTTGAAAATGACAAGCAACCACAAGTCCTACACTTTAGGTTAATGTAAATCCCATTATTCCGAATATAAAAGCCCACTGCTCCAAAAATGCACACTCTGAAGTTGGAGTCCAGTGACTGTTTGCCTTACTACCTGCCAGACTCTATTAACATATTGCTCAATTTAACCGTTATAAACATCTACTCCTTCTAAAAGATAATTGGCTATTCATTTCAAGCAAGCCGACACCTCATTCCCCAGATCCACTTTGTTAGAACCAATCCGACAAAAACTAATTGCAGTATGCAAAACACACAGGTTGAAAATTACAGGCAGAGAACAGCAACTTCCAACTTCATTTTACATTTAAAGTTGCACAAGAATGGTAAGTCGAAGCTCTGTTGTTAAAATGGAATTACATTTAGAGAAGAGCAGATGACTCAATGTTTAGGACTTGAAACTTGAAGTTTAGGACTTGAGACTTGTAAGTCTTGATTTGGGACTTGGGTAACACTTAAGACTTACTTGTGACTTGTAAAACAGTAACTTCCCACCAATGGTATATAGTCCGTATTAACTCGCTCCAGCTCTTCATTGAAGCGGAGTAAAACATTCAAACCTGGAGTGTTTTTAATGGCTGTACCTTTCCATCATTATCTCTTGTGCTGACGTATTTGATTTTTTTCAATGTTTGGCTACATCAAAGAATGCTGTGTATAAGAAAAGTCTCCAGTATTTTGGTGCCTCTGGAGCCAGTTAGACAGGCCTATATGGGAACTCATATATCACTTTCATTTTTGAACCGACTGTTTTCCATGTATATATCAAGGATGCCCAAGAAAGCAGCTTTTATAGTGAATTACAGTACAAGTTTGTAATGAGTGGTCTACTGGTCAGTCAGTGTGTTTTAGGGTGGGTTCACACCAGTCTTGGGTAGTCTGGTTGAAATGAAGCCAGGAGCATTTACCCCATTTGTGCAGCTCATTTGGGTTGGTGAGAATGCCGGACTTGAACTCTTGTGGTGTGAACACTTTTTAAATCAATCACAGAGGTGTACCACTGTATAGTATATGTACCAGCATAAATGAACGAACCCTCACCCATCATGGTTTTAAATTTGTAAAGGCACAGGTTAACTACCCTAGCTCTGGTATTATGATTATAGACTTCCTCCAACTTCTGAAAGTAGCTATTAAGGTAGGGGCTCTGCCATTTAGGATTGTATGGACCATATTAAATTGTATCTGGTGTGCTCTGTCCTCAACTGGAAGCCATTGGAGCTTAAAGAACTCAGACCTGCCCACATGACTCCTATGATCTAGCCCCAGTACTACTCTCACCAGTTTGCTCTGTGTACGTGAAGTTTGTCTCAAGCCTTTGTTGAGGACCCCAGGACCAAGTGACACTGGACTAGGCAGGAGGCCAACAGACTGAGGGACTCCCTGTTCAGCAGATGAGCCCTCCTGGCTAGGCATCTGATTCTGGCATTTAGCTTGCCTGAAACCTTTAAGGTCATGGAAACTCCCCTTAAGTTCTAGGATGCAATCCTGGAAACCGACAGCAGACTTTGATGTAATAGATTCTCCTTCAATCATAATATCCAGAGTTGATTCCTTGTTTTGAACCAAACAAGGTAGATTCAGTCTGCCCCAGGTGTAGTAGAAGCCTATTATCTGATAGCCAGGTCTTTACTCTCCCAAGCTCCTCAACAAGCATGTCCTGTGTTCTTACTTTATCTTAATGCAAAACAAGTAAGGCTAAGTCACCTGTATATAAAAATAAAATGCTCGTGCAGGCTGCTTTCATGTCATTTATATAGAGCAAAAAGGGCAGGGAGTCTAACACATTGCCCTGGGGCACCTCACGGGTGACTGGCATGGCCTCCAATGACTGCCCAGCCATGTCGACATGGTGGTCCTTTCCTGACAAATAAGAAACCATCCAGCTTAGGACTGTGCCAGCCATACCGAGAGCCTTTAACTTTGTTAAAAGGATCTTGTGATTGACTGTGTTGAAAGCCCTTTGACCTTTTGCAGGTCCAGAAGAACTAGACCATGGTAGACATGTTGCCAACATCAAACTGCTAATAGCTAATTTGGCTACTTTTTGTGGTGCTAATTGCTAATATATAAACAAATATTAGGGTATTATCTTGTTTTTTTGTGTATACTACTACTACACTGTATACTATTACTGCCCATGTCAAATGTGCCCCTCCGACAAAACAAGCGGCCCCAGTAAAATTTGTCCAGAACTGCCACTGGCACTGAAAATTCCAATGGTCCTCATGCTGAACTCATGCAAACAGATGCACTCACTCACTCTAACACTGACACCCCCCTCCAAATGGCTGCCCACACTTGCACACACACGCAGCTGGCATTGCACGTTAATTACATTCAGCATATGACTTTGGCATAATGTTGTGAAGTTTGGTGTGAGTCACTGTTGGAGTTACAGCAGATGAGAAGAGACGGCATATGACTTTGTGAAAAGGACAGCCCGTCTCAGCATCCTTCCTTCGCCACAGATGCTCTGTAAATGTAATGAAATCATGGTAATAACCTTGTCATGCCATCTCAGGTATAAGTCAATTTAGCTGGAGCCATTTAATTGGCTCCACTGGCTGAGGAACACATGTCACTGAGGGAGTACATGCGCCATTACATGTTTCCTCCTCCCCTCTCCATCACACGACATTAAAAAGACGCATATTCAAAGTTTCTGAGGAGGTTCACAGTATCTGTCTCTGCTTAGGCGTGTGTGTGCGTGGGTGGATGTGGAGTTGCTGCTGTGTGTGAGTGTGGGTTTCACAAATCTTGTAGGGGAGAGGAGCACAGAGACAGTGGAGGGAATGACGTGGGGGCGAGAGGGGTTTCACTAATATACACCCACTCTTTCCAAACCTCCATCTCACTCTGACACACACCCCCACCACCTTCACACACACTCAGCTTCTCCTTTGACAGAATCCTCATTACGGGCACGTTTTGGCAGCACAGAGTCTTCCTCCTCCTCCTCCTCCTCCTCCTCCTCCTCCTCCCTGTCTCCATCCCTCTGCTCCTCTCCTCTCCCTCTCGATCTTTTTCATTTGCTCATTCTCTCTCTGTCGCCCTGCTCATTGCGTTCGAGCCAGCTTGGCAATCAAAGGAAGAGAAAACACAAATGAGAGCGGAGGGGTGGAGGGGTGTGTGGAGGGGGGAGAGAGGAGAGGAGGCTCACTGGGATTTCAGTATGAGTCAGAATGGGAGAAGGGGAGGTGGGAAGGCAAAGGTAGGCGGTTGTGAGGAGAGAGAAGAGTGTATGGGAGGGTTTTTTTTCTTTCTTTCTCTCTTATCTGACTGCATTCTCTGTTTGGAATACAGATGAGGAGATAAAAAAGAGGAAGCCAACGACTGGGCATGACAGACAGATGAGAGATTTGAACAGGAAATAATCTGCATCCTGATTCACAATCAAGCTTCGAGAGATATAAGTTGAATTCTGAATATTGAGCTGAAGGCGGACGGCCTGTGGGCTGATCAAAACAAGATCCAAAAGGTTAAAAAACTGAATACATAATCCAGAAGCAGCACGATGAAATTAAAAAAATTATAAAAAAGATAAGATAATAAACATGATCCTGCAGCACTGTGTGTGTATGTGTGTTTATGGCACTATGGGGCCAGTAAAGAGAGGGAGTGTAAGATTAAAGAGGGAGTAAGTGAGGAACTACTTCATTCACACTATTTCAATCATTCACCCACCCCCCACCCCCCCACACACTTTGCATATTCATGTGGGGTGTAGTATGACGAAATTGGATTGTGTACACACACTTGCACACCCGCCACCACACGTCAGCACATTTACATTGCTGTTTGATGGAGATTCACAGTTTTGAGGCCCGAGGCTCTTCTGAAATAATTTCTGTGGTGAGTTTACTCTAAGAGACGAAGAAAAATAGGACTAATAACGCATTAAATAACATCTCACTCTTAGAAATAACGGTTCCAAAAGGGTTCTTCCGGAAGGACTGACGTTCTAGAACCATTTGCTTCTGAAGAACCACTTCTTGAAGAAAGGGTTAGTCAAGGGTTCTTGGTAAATCTAAGGGTAAAGAACCTTTTTCATCCAACATTTTTATTTTTGTCCTGGTTTCTTATCATGCTGCAGGGATATTTCTTTCTTCTGTGATAAGTGATAAGCATACATCCCAGTGGGCTGCCTCTAGTGGGGATATGAATGTAGATGTTACAGTCATGTGTGAGCAATGATCAATACATCTATTCATGTTGCGTCATCCCTTCAAACATCAATACAAGCAAAGGATCATAGATCTCTTTGGAAAGAAACACACAACAACAACTTATGTCTGAAATTTTATGATTATTGTGGACAAAATTATTATTCTGATGACACTATTCCACAAAAGGATGTTCACATTTCAACAAACATCTGCCTATTTGACCTTATTATTCTGATACTGTACTACAGTGTGACGGTTATGCTCTAATTCAAACCATTTCTCAAGAAAATAACCCCAAAATCGTTTGAACCATCCACAGATCGCCATTGTTCTTGATGTTTTCTGTCTTAAGCTAGCAAAAGAAAAGAGAGAGGGGTGAGACATGCAACAAAAGTCCCTTGTGGGAATGAAACAGGGGGTGTTTAGGTTAAATGGCATTTATCGTAAAGGGATAGTTGACCACAAAATCAAAAATTTTTTTTTCTCTTTTTTTATTGTGTGTTTTTAGTTTATGATTTGGTATTGTATTTGATTTTGTTTTTGTTTTGTTTTTTGTTTTGTTTTTTTTTTTTTTTTTTGGCACTTTGAGCAACATACATTGAGTGACATCTAGTTCAAATATATTAAAAATAAGCAGATATCTCTATGGCAGATAGTTCTATCTAGATGGATAAATAGTACTAGAGATAAGAGGGAAAGTATGAATTTTTTTGTTTTTTGATTTTGGGATGTCCCTTTAACATGAATTTAATTTTCATCCTAGTAAAGCTGTGAGGGTGCTTTGCCCTTGATTCCAAACTTCTCCAGGTGTCATTAGGAGCACTTATTTGGGGTAGGTTTTTGATATTTAATTAATGATTAACCCTGTGGACTTAGAGTTTTTGAGTGATAAATTACTAATTTTTTATTTGATTGTAAGGTTTCCACCATGTGATTAATGTCCCCATTCTACAGGAAAATCAGCAGCTGGTCTATTGAAAACAAAACCTCTGGACTGTGGTAAAATGTTCTCAAAGTTTAGCTTTTGACCACATCCCATGATCTTCTTCAGTGAATGGAACTTGCTCAAGTGTCACCAGTACAGGGCCTCAGTCACTTGATTACAAGTAATAGTATATGGACAAAATAAACAAACCTCGAGTGTGAATATTTTAGAGAAACGGGGAGAAGTAGTAGTGGTGGTGGTGAAAGAGGATGAGCTCAAACAGAACATCATCACTACAGGCTGTCTCCCTTCTGTTCAGTTCAACAAGGAGTTCATTCAAATTCACAAACTGAAACCATGTGAATTTGATTTTAGGATGGATCTTCCCTTTAATGGTTTGTGTGTTTTCGTGTTTATGGAAAGTTCAGAAACATGCTTCACAACTCAAAATGTACCAGCCTATAGCTGCAAACGTAAAATAAAATCTCGTCACTCCAAGGTGAAATTTAAAGGGATAGTTCACCTCAAAATTGAAATGAATATTTTTCCTCTCTTACCTGTGGTGCTGTTTAATCCATCTAGATTGTTTTAGTATGAGTCGCTGAGTTTTGTAGAAATTAAAATTAGAGATGTCTTTCTTCTCTTTGAAAATAATGGAACTAGCTGGCACTCATCATGTAGTGTTCAAAACACCAAAAAATACATATGAAGTACTTTCTTTCTACCATTCACAAAAGGAAGCGTGCATCTACTTATGGATGAGAGGCTCAAACTTGGCTGAGCTGTAACCTTCGTCCATGAGATGCATATTTCCTTCTGCATGGTTCCCCTTGGGTGCCTTTCTGATGGACAAAACTTACTAAATACTAAAAAATTAGTTGGTCCATACATTCCACTTAATGGTTAAACCCAATTTTAATCTAAACCAGGGTTTTGAACTGTCACCTTTAAATGCATCACATATCTTAGCATGCTGGTGTCCCACCACATGCAGCTGGTGCCCTTTTGATTTTTTTCACCCCCTGCCCCTTAGAAAGCCTGAGACTGCTACTGACCTTGCTGCCATCTGGCAAGAGATATAGAAGTATCCACTGCTATACCACCAGAAGTTTCTTCTTTCCTCAGGCTATGAGACTCCTAAATTCAATTTAATTCCTTCTCATGACTTAATTATTTAATCAAGATTGACAAAGGGGGAGAACACAGGATGTAGAGGGCCCCATGTCTGTGTTGCCTGAAAGGAGATTTTATTTTACATTTGCTTCTGTGGGTCTGTACCTTCACCTTTGGCTTATAGCTACTTTTAAATCATGAATCATCAAAGGGGAGGAATGATACAGAAGCTACCTTTAAAATTATCTAGCTTTGGTTTGAACTTTAAATGAAGAGTTAAATTAGAATTTATGAGACTTTTCTTTTGAAATGCACCGTGATTAAGAGGGAAATCATCTCCAATTTATTCAGCAATGTCTGGATGAAGGAGACGTGTAGAGGTGGGTTGTGCATGACACAGATCATCCTCTAGACCTGGCCTGTCATCCTCCTCCCCTGCATGGCCATTCATAAAAGTCAGGGGTCTGCAACCTGCAGCTCCAGAGCCACTTTTGGCTCTTCTGCCCCTCTCCAGTGGCTCTCTGCAGCTTTGAAAAAAAATATGGAAATGAAAAACAGTTCTTATTTTAACATTTTAAATTTCACTTATCATTTTTTTTAGGCTTAAGTAATTCTTACATTATCCAAATGTAAAATTGTGTAGCGTCATAGTTTACGTCTGAAGTTCAGCACCTTTTCCTCTAAATTTTGCTGGTGGCTAGTCCTGAGTCTCCCTTGGCTGGCTATTGATTACAGATTCAAAAGAAAGAAAAGACTCAGAGGAAAATAGAGAATTCAATAGTTGCAGTTCCAAACAGATTTTGTTTTCTTTTCAGCCTAAAATGACTCTTTTGATAGTGAAGGTTGTTGACCCCTGATATAAGTTTTCTCCCAACTTCCACTCTCACTGCTTCTCAACTCAACTGACATTTATTTATTTATTTTTTTGTCCAAAAAAGTGACAACAGCTCGGCAAAGTGTGCAGACTGTTGAAAAATAAGGCGAACCTACCCCAGTAGTGCTGTAAAAAGAAGGAAGTGGGAAGATACAAACAGACAATACCCATAGCCTATTCATCCTGTTGTCATCTGGCAAGAGATACAGAAGTATCCACTGCTGTATCATTAGACTAAAGTGCAGCTTCTTCCCTTAGGTGGTGAGACTCATAAATTCTTCCTCAGCCCTCCACCAGGGCCCTGTGCCTGTGATAGCACTACAGATAAGAGGAAAAATAGGTAGCCTTGATTTTGGGGGTAAACTGTCCCTTTAAATTACACCTTGGCATCAAAGGAGAGATGTGACAAAAGCCTCCCGCCCCGATTGTCGTGGCTACCTTTAAAATGACCTTACTTTGATTTGAACTTTACTTTAAATCAGGAGTTGAATATAATTAGAGACCTTTCTTTTGAAATTCACGGTGATTAAGAGGGAAATCATTCCAATTTATTCAGCAATGTCTAGATGAAGGATGCGTGTGGAGGTGGAGGTGGAGGAGGGTTGTGCAGGAGGAGACAGATCACACTCCAGACCTGGCCTACTACCTCCCGTCCTCCCCTGCAGGGCCATTCATACAAGTTTTCTCTCAGCTTGTTGCTTCTCAACTTCTCAAGGGGGCATTTTAGTTTTGTGTCCAGAAAAAGTGCGTCTCATTTACAGGAGTCTCTCTCTCTCTCTCTCTCTCTCTCTCTCCTCTCCTCGCTCTCTCTCTCTCTCTCTCTCTCCCCGCTCTACACACGCCTACGCATGTCTGACACACATCTTTACGCACGAGGGTCTCCCCCAAATCTCCCCAGAACGTGTTGTGAGTTCAACGGCGTCGGGATTGGATTTACGCACGACTCCTGTCACATCAAACATCTCCTTCTGCGCTTGATACGTGGAATCTGGGTTGGATATTTAGTTCATTTTATACATCAATATTAAAAAAAAAAAAAAAAAACAGTGCACTGCAGCAAATTTATTCAGTCACTCTAAGCAGGCAGCTGCAGTGATTCATCCCCTGATCTAAACATCACGATTTGGCTCATCGCTGTGACCACTCGGTAAAAACAGTTTTGAAGAAATGCGACTTTAGATGCTTGATTTCAGCTATTTTTCAAACGAAAATCTTTTAATAATCCCCAATAAATAGACGGCATCGAGAGAGAAGTCAATCAGTTAGATTGTTTTATGATATTTTATTGGTTTTAAGCATACAAAATAATATTTATTAATGCCTCATAGTCTCCAACATAATGCTGTGACCGAAGCAACAGATAGATCCTCTGATAGAAGAAATGCTTGAGTGATAGAGATGCTTTGCGCGTCTTTTGGCAAAAATAGACCATCTGAATAAGAAATGCATCCCTTGCGAGATTTAACAGCATAATTATGTAATATACAGGCTATTATAGGAATATTGGGAGATATAACTCCCTAATTAGTACCTCCGAGACTCTTAGTGTCTTTATCATACAGGAATAGTTTAATATTTTGGCATCTCGGTGTAAAAGCTCATACACACAACAAACATGCTATTTTCATCTTCCCTTTTTAAGACCTGCACAGTGATTCAGGCTATACTTTTCCTCTCCCCTCTTATAAATAGCTGCACTCCGTTCAATGACGTGGGATACGCACGTACATGTGTAGGTGAATCTTTGAATGAGCTCTCCCTCTCCTCTCTTCCTCCCCTCTCCTCTCCCTCCCCTCCCTCCTCCGTTCCCTCTACTAGTTACTACGGGATCTCTATAAAAAGCCTACGGTTGATGGGAGAGCCCGGTCTGTATGGGAAGAAGCGACTTTGGGAGAAGAGGGACGACAGCGCGAAGGCATGGCACAGATTTGTGTTGGTGAAGAAGAAGACAGCGAGTTAAGAGACAGGACAGACATGTTTCTACAGCAGAGGAGCCGCAGCCACATAGGGAACTTTGACTGAGGTAAGTTCAATTCTTATTTCTCCAGAGCAGATTTTGTTACTTTAAGAAAAAAACATCAGCTCAATGTGGGTTAAGTGCAACCTAGGGAGAAGGTGTTAAGAAGAAGCCCCGTAGTCTGCTTTGACTGACACTGTTCTCATCTTCACTCTCCGGCTGGAAGTTGCTGCAGTGTGACTCATTTTCTCTCCCATGTGGGCAGCAGTCAGCCTGCCACCTGAAAAAAAGAGATAATCTCTGATTTCTCAGACAGAAAATGCAAAATTCGCTCAAAAATCGACTTCAAATATGTCTTTTCTGAAAAAAATCTGCTTCAGTTTGTTCCATTTCACTCATGGAACAAATCTATCTGCATACATTTGTAAATTACCAGGCTGTTCACCTGTCATACAGGTTGCAACTGGTTCAGAACTGAACAGGTAGACACCGTTTTAGCAGCTCAGGACCCTCTGTAGGCTGTCCGGTGATGTGCAAATGTCATCGTGCAGTGTACACTTGGCACATGCACAGACTCTTCTTTGCCCCAATGTGTGTGTGTGTGTGTGTTGTGTGTGTGTGTGGTGTTGTGTGTGTGTGTGTGTGTGTGTGTGTTGCGCACGTTTCTGTATGAGTGTGTGCGTGTGTCGGTGGGGAGTGGAGGGGAGTGTGGAGGTGGGGGGAAGACTTCCTCACCAGCCCCTCTTCTTCATTTTCGGGAGCGCGTGGCACCGGGAGGTTTCCGGTGATAGTGATGACATTATCGCCATCACTTTTCTTCCGGTGTGGCGGTACTCTCCTCTTCCCCCTCCTCCTCCTCCCCCCTCCTCCCCCTCTTCCCTCTCTCTCTCTCCCCTTCATGCACTTCCGGCCGGCCGGCGTTTCCTTTAACTTTTTTTTTCTGTGACGTCGTCAGTCGGTGAAGTCATCCCTGCGTCATTCTTGCGCACTTTGCAGATGATACGCAGTCACCTACTATAACCCTTTTAAAGGCATAGCACGCACGCGCGCACACTGCAGTGTGATCCTCCTCTGGGCGCGCGGGGGCGTGAGTGCGCAGTGTGAGAGGCTCGTGCACGGACGCACGAGGGAGGAGGAGTGGGTGGAGCGAGTCAATGAAACCCTGAAACCCCCTCGTTCATTCACAACTCGTTGTTGTGGCCACTGTTGCACTGACTTTGGTCACACAATGTATATACTTAAATATATATAGCCAAGTAAAAATCTGTACTCAAGTACAAGTACTTTTATATTACTGAAATATTACTCAACTACAATGAAAATTACTGGTACTCTTTTCTTTCTATCTTTCTTTTTTTTGTTTGCTTGTTTGTTTGTCTATTGCATCTGTATGTCATGTTTTAGAAGTAATGAGAATGAAAGGTTTGGATATGAATTCAAATTCAGATTAATTCAGCACTTAATGATTTTAAAAGTTACTAAGTAGATTACATAGTGTAGTGATGTAAAAAAAAAAGTAGTAGTAGTAGTAGTTAGTTACTTCCACCTCTGATTAAACAGCTGTTATGATAAAGCATAATTTAAACAACCTAGTTCATTATTATGCTATTTCATATATCTGTGTATATATATGAATGCTACATCTCTAAATCTTAGCTTCAGTTAGTCAGTTTTCAGTATTAGTGGTAGAATCAGTAGGATTTGTCCCAGCTGTTCGGAACATAGCTAATTGTTGAGTCTAGCTCCCAGAACGTCAAATACAGACGTTTAAGCGTCCAGAACACACACAAATAATGATGAAATAAGGAAAAACCAGCAGAGAGCACGCTTTTAGTGTTTCATGGGTGGCGATTGAAAGGGATTATGTTTATCTTGAGTCTATACATTATTTTTCTTTAGGAGAATGTTGCATATTGTGCTTTTAAGCCTTGAGAAGTTATATTGCACCGTGGGATATTTAAGATATCTTCTTAATTATTGTGACTGTTTTGTCTACAGACAAAGTCTAAAGTCCAGGCTCAAGTTCACAGCTCACTGTATATGACTCCGTGCGTATTTCTTTCACTGGAGGGAGTCGCCGCACGCTCGGTAGGTCGGAGCTTAGCGGTTTCTCCCCGGTGCCATGGAAACCGAGTCAGACCAAGCCACTGCCCACGCGCTCTGATAAGCCAGGCGCCAGAATGAGACGAGAGCCGATTGGTTCGCTCGCGACGTGACGTCACACGTCCGTACCCTCGGGCATGTGACTTGTACAGAGCACTGAGACGCGTGACGCGGTTCTCGTCACCTGACCAACAACACGTATTCGGTAACGAGAGCAGAGACTGCAGAGAGACTGTGGTCCACTTCTGACAAGTAACTAGGACGCTACAATATGTCACTTAGAGTTACAGTTCATATATTTAATGTACCTTTAGGTTAAAATACACACTAGTGTTTTAAAAGTGTAAGGTAACATTTGGAGCGTTTGATTTTGTGCAATCTGAAATAAAATTAGACTTTAAGTTGCCTCTGTGCTGTGAGCGTCGTCCAGTTCAGTACCGCGGACAGCTCCGAGCCACAGAGCCGCTGTGTCGCTGTCCAGCGCCGTGGTGCTGAAACTGATGAGAGGGAACCTGTTGCAGAGACACCTCCGAAATCTATTTAAACTAGACTCCCTGTCATCAACTGGAACTATTGTAGGCTAATACTAACGTCCAGGTGGAATGGTTGAAATTTCTTAATGACAACTGGCAATTTCATTTTTTCCCTGTTGTTTTAAAAATATCATTATTATTTATTTATTTTATTTACTTATTGTTATTATTATGATTTATTATTATTAAGGTAAATTATTTTGAAAAAACTGTTTAAACAAGACGTGATTGCCACATTGCAATTTCTGTGAACAGATAAAAAAAATAAATTAAGCTTTGTGAGCAAAATACTCTTCAAAAAGTTTTTAAACATCCAAAAGCATGTCTTTTTATTATGATTTTTCTTGTTAGATAGATTTGATTCACTGTTGCATTATACTTTTTGCATATTCTTACAGAGCTGTTAGATTTTTAGTCTTCATCAAATTGAACCATATTTGCCCTGCTTTGAAATGTTGCCTGTGCTTGGCCAATGGAAGAGATAAGTCTTAGAACAAGCAGATCTAATCAGATGTCTCCAGGTTAAAGGGCCAGAGTTGATTCAAGTTGTTTTAAATATAATAAAATGTACAATTAGCAGGTCAGTATTGCAAAATAATGAATGAAATAATAATATTTTGGAATAACGACCTGCTCACTGTACATTATCCCACTATTTATATGGGTACTTAAAAAAATCAATAATTTGAAAAAACAGTTATTGCTCCCCCAGAGTCTATGACCAGAACTGCATCCATACAGCAGCAACAGTCTGTTCTTCATAACGGTCTATGATGCAGAAATAACAGACCTTAAAATTTTGTAACTGACCAATCAGAATTGAGTATTTAACAAAGCCATGTACTAAGCTCCAGTAAATTATTAAGTCAGCGTTCAATAGTCTAAAATTTGAATTCAGTAATGACTTCTATGGGGATGCTTGAAGATGAGGACTAACAGGGGTCATGGCATGGGTTGTATGGGGTCCCCAGCAAAAGGAAGAATATAATGTGTTTTTAATATGTTTTATCACATTTTTTTAAAGTTGGAACAGCAAGGGAGGAAATAGTGTGGCCTGTTTAGATTGATTGTTTTTTAAAGTGATCTTAGTTGATCATTGGTTGATGGTATGAAGACTATTTTCTTCAAACCTAAAAATAACAAAATTACTCACAGGGGATTCCCTCTAAAACCCCCTCCAACTGGGGGTCTATGGTCTTCTGTGCACTGTTGTGGGAGTCACATGAAAAAGTTTGAGGACCCCAGTACAGTAGCCAAAGCAGTAATCATCAGAATATTCAATATATTCCCGACCTGATTTGAGATCCCACTTATGGAGACAAAAAAGAGGTGGAGAGATGTTAGAGTAAGGTGTAAGATTTAATAATATCAAAATAGTGACTCTTCTCTCTTGTTGTCCCCCTGCCTTACTTAATCTGCTCTCACACACACACACTGCATACATATAAACACAAACTAGATCAGAGACAGTACACCTTATGCTAATTGTGGCAAGAGTTTTTTAAATAAATGTTGATAAAGTTTTCTTGTTTCTTAGCTGGATGATTGAGAATATTTGTAGATATTTCATTACAAAAAGTTTTTTCTTTGCTTGACTGAATTGATCAATACAGTGCATGAATGATAAATTGATTGGTTGATACATTTTATTTCTCTTACTTTTTAAAAGAAGCTTATCTCTTGTAGTCAAAATTTTCTGGGCAGCCTATAGCAACAGCATCTTCAGAGTAATTAACAAATATTAGTTATAATTATTAGATGATTATGAATTATAACTAATGCAATTAATTATTATAATTAATAAATGTGCAGGAGTACTTGAAAACATGAGTTCAGCAGATTTGTCTGGTTTCCTGGCTAGATGGTCTACTAAGTTGTTGAAGCATATGTGTAAGTAAAGGAATCATCTGCAAAACAAAAAACATTTTGCAATTGTTGCCACTCCTGTGTTATTTATATGTAACCTTTCATTCTTGGTTCTGCTTTTTTTCTGTTCTGCCAGCTACAGAATCATATTCAGAGGTCATCACAGCAATCAGTTTAAACATCTCAAAACTTTTCCCCTGCAAATAAAATGTATTTTTGCATAGGTTCTCTTTTGTGGAGCACTTGTTTCAGAAACCCAGTATGTTTTGAAGATGTAATCAAAAATGTGATCAATGTAGGGCTGCACAATTAATCGCAATATTATCGAAATCGCAATATGACCATGTGCAATACCCAAATCGCAGAACCAAATCGCAATTTTTTGAAAAAGGAAAAATATGTGAGAAAACAGCATTATAGTGAAGTTCGGTGATGCTGCAGAGACGCCCTGGCCTAAAAATCTTGTTCTCCAGATATAAGCAAACATTTGTTTGGTACAGAACCCAGACAGATCACAACAAATGTCACATAATCATGATTTTAAAAGATTTTTCTTTTTCATTGAAAATAAAAATTGTCATATCGCAATTTCAGTCAAAATAATCGCAATATTACTTTTTTACCATATTGTGCAGCCCTAGATCAATGTATCCTTTACAATATAACTATAATATAATTACACATTTTTCACATGTGATCTGGGTGGATTATAGTTACTTATTTTCAGTAATCTGATTACATAATCCTGATTACATGTAACCCATTACTACCCGACCCTGAGCACAGGACAGCCAATTAGACACGTAATATTTCAAAACATTAACAAAAATGTGTATTCGTTTCACATTTTACCCCAGTTTAAAGCAGAATAGTGAAAG
The DNA here is from genome assembly GCA_034769285.1 of Lutjanus argentimaculatus. Taxonomy (NCBI): domain Eukaryota; kingdom Metazoa; phylum Chordata; class Actinopteri; order Lutjaniformes; family Lutjanidae; genus Lutjanus; species Lutjanus argentimaculatus. Next base: position 18,389,525 of record JAWZSL010000004.1, on the reverse strand, counting down.
CTAATTTTGCACTGTCTTCACCTCAAGTCAGCCTCATGTTTTAAATTGATTGCACAGGATGATGCAGAGGTAGGGCTACAGCTACACCTAAAGCCTCAACTGAGGAAAATATTACTATGGCAGTTAAAGCAGTAGTTTCCAGGATCTTATTCACTGCTGTATTTAGGCTACTGGGATGCCCCTGTTGACAAGCACTGTATTGATCATTGTCAACCTCTGAGGACTTGTGTCAGGTTTGACTGAAGTAATTTTATACCTCTATCCTCTTTCTTTTTGCCAATGCAGGTTTCCACATGAGGAGTGTTCTCACCATCTCTTCCCCATCCTCCTAACCCGGCCAGAGCATCAGCACCTTGGCTTTAGACTGCTTACTGCTTATACAGTGTCAAAGTACAGTAACAGTCTACAGTCATGGCTACTGAAGCCTGGTAATGCACCAAACAGCATGCATATGACAGTATGGACCATGGAAACACTGCTCAGTACTGTTAAAATGGTTGTCTTGATAGATATTCGAGACTTCTCCCTCTGCTTGGAGAGGAAACCTGTGTGGGCTTGCATTGGGGGAGTCCTACACCATGTAAGTGCGTAATATCCACTCTCAAACCAATGAGACCTTGCAGTTTTCCAGTTACCATGCCAACTCCAGCTCCTCCTCCTCCACCCTGCTGTCTCCATGGCGACCGTGGCTTTAGATTGTTACTCTAGCAATAGCACCATGGTAACAGTCTACAGCCATGGTCGTTAGGGGCAGGTGTCATCAGGAAAAGAAAAGAGAAAGAAAGAAAAAAGTTAAGTTAAAGCTAATAATTAAGTGTGCATTTCACAGCCAAAGGAGTGCATTCATCTTTCTCAGCCCTGTTAAAGAGTTGAGAAAAGCATCTGGAGATGGTTTTGAATGAAAATACCTGGCTAAACATCTCTGACAGAATTCATTTATAAGAAACAACGTCAAGAAAACAAATTTGAAGTTCATCCATAAATTCCACCTTACTCCCATAAAAATGCCTGAAATTTCCACAGAAATTCACCTAACTGTCCAAGATGCAAAACTGAAGAAGGAATATTCATCCATATGTTTTGGCAATGGCATCTGTTGAAAAGTTTCTGGAATTTGGCCCATTCATTCACAGTCCTGAAATAGAATTTAATTTAAATCCTAGTTTGCATTTTAAATGATTTGTCAGATTTTCAATTAGACTCAAAAATAAATGCAGAATGTTAATTACCATAACACACTTTTCAAAGAAATATGTACTTTTATTTTGGAAAAAACGAATCCCCACCGACTTTTCAGCTGTTCCTGGACCAATTATCAGAATTCCTACCATTAGAGAAACTGACCTGAGGAAAAAATTACCAGGGACATATTTTTTAAGAACTCTGGTCCCCACTATTTTCTTATTTTTCAAATAGTGATGATGGACTTTTTGGACCTGGATTTTTATGACCTAGAACCTTCATAGATATGCATAATAAATTATGGCTTATTAAGGTATTGATCCTATTCGTCCTGCCATTGTTTTCATTTGTCTGGTTGTTTTGTTTAGTGCAGTTTTAAGTATCCTTTTTTGTTGTTTTTTTTTCCCCACCCCTTCATTTGTTCTCTTGCTTTCTTGTCTGTCTGTTTTGTTTACTTGGGTGTACAGGGGTGGAGGGAAGGAATGAGGGACATGAGGAAACTCAGTTACTCTGTTACGCTTGTATGTTAACATTATTAGTGCTGGTTTATTGTGCACTTGTTGGAAATAAAAAAATGGTTAAACAATCTTTGCCTCTCATTTATCTCATCATTTAGAGAGAAAGTAGGTCAGAGGTTGTTTACTCACACATGCTGTCTGGAGCAGTTCGACTTCTTTGTGGCTGCAAATTTCTGTACAACCCCATCAATACCAAAATGACTATATTTTAGAACTGTATATAAAGTGTTGTAATTATATGTAATATCACAATGATACACATAATGTAATTATCTAACACAGAAAAACAAAGTTTAACAATGGACACATGTTGCTTTTCACTTGTACTTTATTAGGCATAATGCATTTCTTTATGGTTTGATCATGGAGTACAGTAATGAATGCAAAGAGCCCTTGCTGAACAGATGAGTCAGCCAGCTCCGACACCTGTTCCTCTCTCCGTTTATCAGCCTCACTTCAAAGCAGCACAGCCAGGAATTCCCAGTAGGCAGCGCTGTAACCTGCAGGCAGACACAAACCACACACTGGGCCCCACACAGGTGGGCTAACCCACATCCACGCAGATACACACATACGGTATGCTCACACCAAACACGCACACACTCACCCAAGGAATGGACTAGCTCTTAATCCACTCTTCCTCAAGCACTACTCTGTAATATCCAGAGTTATTCTGCCATCTACAGGCCAGGATTTGTCTGTGTCATCTGCTTACAGCTTTTTCTAAGCTGAAACATTCTGGAGCAAAACGTGTCGGATTTAATGGAATAAAATAAAAACTCCAGATTCCAACATGACAGAAAGGTTCTTAACATGAAAAATCAATGTAAATTGCTTTACTATATGGACTGCTGGCGTTTTGTAATCACTAAGATGAGTAGTACAGTCATATGAGGCACATAACTTATCACAAAGTGAAGACTTACAGAAGTTTAAGGAGAGAAAACTATTTCATTCTTCACTGCATCCTGTGTATGCTGCCATGCATAATTTTTGTTGTGCTCTTGAAAATCTGATCTTTTAAAACTGCAACATATTTGCTCTGTGCTGGCTGACTGAAGAAAATAAAAGAAAAAAGAAAAGAAAGTACAAGAAAAGATAAGAAAAAGACAAGGATGGATGGTTGTTTATCCTCTGTCTCCCTGCACCGTAAAAGCTCATGTGCTGACAGAGAAACAACAGCACATAAACTCTTACTGTTCAGGGCGGAGAAGTAAAGCTATCTGACACACACATCACTGCAGGTTAAACTACATTTTAAGGATCATTCCACTGATTAACCACTGTAGAAACCAACTGTTTTCATTGCTTTGAATTTGTTAATCCTGTCAATTTGAAAAAAGTTTATATATATTATAGGATGGACATGGCTCAAAATTAATTTGCAGTGTATAATTATCACTGCACTTCAACGGCGAGATCTGTGTGGGGATTTAAATCCAAAATCCAGTGAGCATATTCAATATTTCATCACCAAATAAACAAGTGAAATGTAAATTGTAGCTTTATTTATTTGATGGACCCTTAATGGAGTTGCAAGGGGTCCCAAAAAAGGGAATAGCCTAATTTATTTTCACTGTAATTCCATCCATAAGTAACACAATGACAAAACGTATGACTATTTGGTCATGGGTTTCAAACGCACACATACACATACAGTGTTTCCTCTCCACCAAATACCACCACACAATATTAGGGTATAAACATTGTAATTTCACCTTATTGTTATCTATGACTAAACTAAGTGTAGTCCACTTGCTTTATAAGTAATGATTATTTAATAATTAAAGCAATTTTTAACATTAGAACCTCAATTTGAGGATAAAGATATGTGCCCCTGGGACAAAATCTTATCAGTTTTTGTCAGTTTATGGGTCCTTGACGTGAAATGTTTGAGAACCACTGGTTTATTTGATAGGAGCAGTGCACATTAATAAACGTCACTATTAAAATACAAGATTTAAACATGAATGATTAAACCTATAAACTTTTGATATCAAATATATTATATTATCAGTCTTAGAAAGTTTGACATTCCAGAACATCCATCAAGGTTTTGACTTTAATTCCTTGTAACTGTATGATTATTATTGTTTGATTAGTTTCAAATGCTCCAAAAATTTTCTGACTTTCTTTGGTCTGTATAGTATTCTAGGGCTGCTACTAATGATTTAATCAGCAGATTATTTTCATGATTAATCGTTTAGTCCAGTGGTTCCCAAACTGGGGGGCGGGCCCCCCTGGGGGGGGGCGCGGAGCCACTGCAAGGGGGGCGCGAAAGACCAGAGGAGAAAAAAACGAGCGAAACAAAGCTGAATAAATATGATCTATGTAGGGGGAATAAACAAATGAGTCTGCTGTTTCTATCTAGATGACCTTTATTTAGCTAAAATGTAACTTTTGAATTTTTTTTTTTATCAGTTCCATCGCCAATTATTGTTTACAATTGATTTAAAATTTTGTGGGGGGGCTTGAACTTTTATTGGCTTCCGAAAGGGGGCATACTGAAAAAAGTTTGGGAATCACTGGTTTAGTCGATGAAATGTCAAAAAATGGTTAAGCAAAAAAAGGCTTATCACCATTTCAATGAGCCAAAAGTGACATCTTCAGATGGCTTCTTTTGTCGAACCAACAGTGCAAAACCAAATGACTCTTCATTTACTATTATGGATGAAACAATTAATTGAATATTGCAATATCACAATTAAAAAAAAAAATGCCATACAGGTCTGTGACTATATACTGTAGTCATAGACCAGCACTACTATATATAACATGGTTAAGTATTTTATTTTATTATTTTTATTATTTTTTATTCATTTTGTAAAAGAACTGCTACTGACTGCAGCATTGTTTTTGTTCTGTAATTGTTCATACATAATTCAAGCCTACATTGCCAAAGACAGCTCATGTCAATCTCTTGCACAATCTCTTGCACATGCTTAAGTTGTGGCTGGCTACTTTTATTTTATTTTACTGAAAAGGGAAAGCAGAGGGCCGAATTTTATACAAATAAAAAATGCTGTACACGTCAGATTTATTATTTGTTAAAAGACGTTTTTTCAAGGGGTCCTTTTTCTTTTGTTTTTTTGTATCATGGACTTTTTATCATGGTATTACCATACTTTAAATGTATGGTATTGTTACATGCCAATTTACTATCATAAATGACGATGTTTGACATTTCCACACGAAAAATGACTGAGACAACTGATCAATTATCCATATAGTTGGCAACTAATGTTTTTTGATTTGCTAATTGTTGCAGCTCTATAGTATTTCTACACATCATTCAGCTACACAAGCACAGCAGAGACTCCTGATGGAGTTGTTGTGATGTCCCTTTTTCACTCTCCAAGCCTCTTAATAATTGTCTGAAACCAAACAAGATTTCGCAACAGTGTTCACATTTTTTGGATATGTGAGCCAAGACATGCCTCTCTCTCTCTTCTCTCTCTCTCCTCTCTTCTCTCTCTCTCTCTCCTCTCTTCTCTCTCTCTCTCTCTCTCTCTCTCTCTCTCTCTCTCTCTCTCTCTCTCTCCTCTCTCTCTCTCTCTCTCTCTCTCTCTCCTCTCCTCTCTCTCTCTCTCTCTCTCCCCCCACCACAGTCCTCCTCCAAAGTCACGATGACTAATATTTACCCCAGTAGTGTCAGTCAGGCACCTATGAGGACAGCCAAACCACAGCTCTCCTCCTCTTTGCCAGGGCCCAGCCACGGCCTCTAAAACAGTCCAGTAAAGCACACAAGCAGACAAACGCCTGCGGATGACATCATACATCAAACGGCCGCGGCCCTGACTTCAGACGGCCTTAGCTGTGTCCTCAGATCACCTCTGGACCTCCTCAGTCAACAATCAACACAATCTCTGAACATGTTTACATCTGTTGTCAGAGGGAACCAGACACACCCCACACTGAAGAGTTTGAGTGGCCAATCACAGGACAGGATGTTACAGGAGATCAAATCTGTGGCTGCACTGTAAAAAAATCATACAGGAATTTAGTGGAATTAACTAATCTTTTCTCATTAACTTAATGTAAACATACAAGTTTTATTCATTCAGGTTAAGTAAACCTAAAATTTCTACTATTTATTTTCTGAACTCTCTAGAACTCATAAACAAGAGTTGTTCTAACTTGAAGTGTTTTGATTTGAAATGATGAGTTGAATGAATGTAATGTACAGAGTTAAAAATTAAGTTAAGTTTCTAAAGAAACATGATCAGCATATCAGCCAACTTCCCAGCACGCATTGTTTCAGAGTTAAAACCTGCCTGAGACCCTTCTCTTTCATTGTTGGTAGAAAACGCGTCATGAAAACTTGATGTGTGTCTCTAATACACTTTAGTTATGGTTGCTTGTTTTCACAATAATAAAAACACTGTGGACAATGATGGTTAGTATTGAACTCAGTCCCTCCTCCCTTACACTTAAAATTTAATAAATCTAAGGTCTTTGTGTGAAACGAGGAACTGGCTTTTTAGACTGAGAAAATGTAAAAGGAAATTAAATTTGTTTGTAATACTGATCAGTGTGAGTGTAGAGTTGTTGGTTCAACTTAATGTCTTAAGCTTATTGAACATGATTTCTCAAATACAACTGAATTAAGTCTAATTAGGGTGACCAGACATCCTGAAAAAGTCACAAAAGTCCAAAATTACAAATCTGGAATCCTGTCTTTTTTGTCCCAAAAATTAAACATTATAGTAACAGATAATATGAACAATATATGATGAAACAACATATGGTGAAAATATTATGAATTTTTTTTTTTTAAAATATGTAGGAGTATTATTGATGCGTTCTCTCTTGTTTATTGCACTGATTAGGCAAACAAAATAATGGATTGTTGATGTCATTCGACCTATTTTAAACCAGATTTTGGAATTTGTGTTAAGAAATATCTAAAAATGTGTTTGTAAGCTCCCATGGATTAAAGATCTGGTCACAGAGTTTGTCACACCACAGAAACATGTTGTTAATGACCCAGCCAAATTTGGATGATTAAAAATTGCTAAGTATATAAAATTAGGTCTCAAAATCATGAAAACATTATCAGTTTTCTCTGCTCTGAAACGCTGGGGGCGTGTCTGCTCTGCTGTCTCAGTGTTTAATGTCACTACGATCGAAAATGACCTGAATCATGGACGCTCCATCTAGCAGCTTTATTGGACATGTCCAGACATGTTTGAGCCATCTGAGCCAGACGACGGTGACTGGATGGTATCTTTTTTTTTAAATTCTGTGTTGGGTTGTGAATTGAAGTGAACTGCTGGACTGATTTGGACTGAAAGAGTCTCTCTAGGGTCTTTCGTAACTGGTAGGGAAGGTGGAAGTGGCGTCGTTTGTGTGTCAGTTTGTGGGGCGTATATAGTGATGGCGGACCATGGCTCCGACACATCACCAAACCATGTTTCACGTCCGCCCAAAAAAACCTGAGCGCAGGAATTGTGAGAGGAATCGTGAACACACTTGTTAACTGTACCAGGACACCGTGTTTCATATCACCATCAGAATCTGTAACTGATCTTAATATTACTAACAAATGATGTTACTCTAAATTATTCTGTTTTAATCCTTCTGACATGACACACCCATCCCCGACTCCCTGAACCGAAGTTCAGCCATTCTCATCACCCAAAGTCTTCTTGCCTAGAAAAGTTTCTTCTGAAGCACTAAAAACTCAAGTTGTCTTTTCAGATTCAGTCAACTTAAAAATTTAAGGGAGCCTGGACACTAACTTTTTTTTAAGTTTTACGGTGTGTGAATGGGGCATTTTTCCAGGTGACAGGACCATTAATATGTTGTCTGAAATCAGTGAGAGCGACAGAAAGATAGAGAGAATGATATGCATGATGACTGGACGAGGGGAAAAAAACAGACAGTTTTGGCTCTTGCCAAAGTACACTTTGTCCACACAAACAAGAAAACCACAAAGCAGAAGAAAACCAGAAGTGTACGAGTATGCAAGCATGGAATAACAAATGACCAAATCACACCCATATGGAGGAAAAAAAATATGCAGACACACACCCACGCATACACTCACATAACCACACGCTTCTTGTTTGGGCCTTGATATCACACTAATACTGCAGCATAGATGTCTTCACTGTGTAGTTTCATGTCATTAGCTGACATTAACTGACTTTCCTGCCTTTTCTGTTCTTTAAATAGCAATTCAGCTGACAACTCTAAATATACTCCTGCTGTTCCCTCTTTCATATGTCAACACACATCACACACGTCAAACACACAGCTCGCACATCATGAGGTTACTGTCTTTTTTTATGCAAACTATGCAGGCGCAAATGCTCATGCAGTCACAGACAAACACACCAGCTCAAACAGCTAGAAGACTATTGAACATTCTGTTAACTTTTTGGCTAAATAGCAAACAATATGATTGTTTTTAAAGTTTTTAACAAGCTAGCAAACAATAGGACATTTTTCTTTTACTTTTTAGCTAACTAACAAACAATATACACCAGTCAGGAAGGCCATGACCCCTTCTGGGGGAAAACTCAGGATTTCTCAGGGAAGACTGAGACTGGTTAAAATTAATATATTAACATATTGCGAATGCTCCGGTTCAGGTAACATCATAGAATAATTCTTAGACATGTCTATAAAACAAACATTTGTTTAACTTGACATGAATTAATACAAACTTGCCAAAATTCTGATTCAAAAACACATAAAACTGCATTGCTGTATATGGGATTTCTGGTTTTCTATCCCCAAAAAGGGGGTGCGGCCTGACATTTTGGCGTAGTACCTGTATGTGCCAGTCTGATGTATAATGTTTCGCTAACTTCTAGCTAGATAGCAAACAATATAAGGTTTTGTTAAGTTTTTTAGCTACCTAGCAAACAACATAACATTTAGATAACCGTTTAGCTAGATAACAAACAATAAAATATTAGTTAACTTTTTGTCAGCTATAGAAAAGAATATACTTTTAAAAAAAAAAACAAAAAACTTTTTAGCCAGACAGCAAACAACGTAAAGTTTTAACTTTTTAGCTAACTAGCAAACAATGCACTGTTTTGTTAATGATTGACTGAATACAGAGCAGCTGGAAATTAATGTTTTCCCCCCATGTTTTATACTTATTAGGCTCCTAGCACTTGAATTTATCATTTTTTAAAATTGATTTATTTTAATTTGGGTAAGCAAGCACCTCCATATTGATTAACTTATTTAATTTCAGTTTAAATTACTAAACTTGGATTTAATTTCCCTCTTTCATATGTCAACACACATCACATGTCAAACACACAGCTCTCACATCACGAGGTCACTTTCTTTTGTTATGCAAACTATGTAGGCACACATGCACACCCTGTCACAGACAAACACACCAACCCACACACACACGCACACACACAAACAAACACAGGAAGCAGAGAGGCATGGCTAAATCCCCATGTGATACTGGACACAGGCCATACCTCTGGAGAACATCCAACATGAAGTTACATCACATCCACCCGCTGCACCAGCATACCAAATTTAACGGTGCAAGCGGACACACACAAACACATGCAGACATCCGTAGACTTAAAGGTACGATACACAGAATTTGTCAGCTGCTGTTTGTAAACACACCAGAAAGATAGTTGATTGTTGAGTCTCATTCCAAGGTTGTCAAATACGACTCTTTGAGTTGGAAAACTGTCCCAAGCACAGCAAAATAATGAGAAAATACAGGCAGGGTCTCTGCAGATACAGACACCACAAGATCCTGCATAGTATGCCTTTAAATTAATCGATATTAATATTGATTAATTTCAGAGGTGTGAAAAATCATCTGCGCAACACTCCTCTGTCTTCAGCATCTTCTCTTTGCTACAATCAGAACATTACAGATTATAATATGATAAAAAATAAAAAATGATGAAATGATGAATAGCTGCAGAAAATGCACGTAAATCCAAAAAGTTGTAGGCCAGGTGGTAAAATTCTCGAGTCCTCTGCTGAATATCTTGTAATAATTATTCCAGTGAGACCTGTCAGTTGGCAGAGTTGGTCAACTTTGTCAAACCAGCCTGGGCCATGGGATGACCAGGCTCTTTGGAGTTTAAGTGCAAGTCTTATATAGGCCTAGACACATGCACCGCGTGGCCCCTCCCCTCCTTCCGTCTCCCATAACAACAAACGCTCCATAATCAAAATAGAGCCCATCTGTGCCGTGACACACCCCTCTGCCCCCTGCTCCATTCCCCCCACACTCCACCGGGGGAGAAGAGGGAAAAAGTGATCCTTCCTTCAATTGCAGCGAAAACTTGAATGTGCCCTTACTCTCCCTTTTTAACCGCAAAACAGCCAGAGAGAGGCAAAAGCGGGAGAGGGAGAGGGGGAGGCAAGGATAACTCCACCCTCATCTGTCTCTGTCTCTCATTCCATTATTTCCCGGTTGTTGTGCAACAGGGGGAACAGATTCCTGAGAAGAGAGTCACGGCTCTGTTGTAAAACTTACTGGCAAGAGTGACCCTCTGTGTTTTTCTTTTACTGTTTCCCTCCTCGCTCACTCTCTCCGTTCGTCTTTACTTGTTATCAAAACCATGTGTATGAGTGTGTGTATGAGTGTGTGTGCGTCTGCTGTGAGGTCTTGGAGGGACACAAGGGCCACAGGGGAGCACAGGAGAGCATGGTTATGAGGGTTATGACGGTGAAGCAGGACCACATAGCCATGTTATGTGTAAGAGGCAGTGGCAGCTCATTAGGTGTTGAAAGAGGTGACATGTTATAAACATTAAGGTTAGACCAATAAAGATTAAATTTTAAACCTGACTGAATCATTGTTTCACTTTAAATTATATTGCACCAGACTTTTAAACTAGACAGACCCAACCCGATTAAGTTTTATGATGTTTGGTTTCTTCATTTTACTTCAGTTGATAATTGATAATAAGTTTTACTCTGAGGAGGAGAAACTATAACTTTTCTGCTAGGCTAGGCTAACTAGGCTAACCAACCTTTTAGCTAGCTAGCTAACAATTTGAGGTTTAATTAACTTTAAAGCTAGCTAGCAAATAAATGTTAACTCTTAAGCTAACTAGCAAACTGTAACTTTTTGTCAACTTTTTACCTCACTAGTAAATAAGTTTTGTCAACTTTTTTAGCTTGCTAGCAAATAAATATCATTTTTTGTTAACTTTTTAGTCAGCTGGCGAACAATAACATTTGGGGATTTTCAGATACTTGGCAACCAATGTAAAGTTTTGATAACTTGTTAGCTAGCTAGCAAGGAATGCAATGTTTTGTTGTGGTTATTGGTTAAATTGAATACAGAGCAGCCGAAAGTAAACTATTTTTCCCCGTCTTTTATACTCACTTCCCACAGCACTCAAGTTTATTTATTTTTATTAATTTGGGTAAGCAAGCATTTCTGTATTGATTCAACTCTATTTAATTTTAATTAAATCAATAAACTTGGATTTACTAAACTGAGATTAGTTTCTAATTATTGCAACAGAGCTCTGTTAAATTTTATATCTAGATTTACTCATTTTAACCCTAGTTTTGCTAAACTCTGATTAGAACTAATCTTAAATTTTTGTTGCGCAACCCAGTATCAGACAGATTGATTAGGAGAGCAAGAGTGTGGGTTTACAAGAGAGGAAGTTGATGCTGAATATAAGATGTTTTACTGTGGAATTTCATTTGAGCGAGGCAAATAATCAGCCAAAACAGCCCACAGTTGTCTGTAGTTTTTGGATCAAGCATGAGTTTTGAGACATCCAGACAAACAAAACTATTTTTGTCCTTGTCATAAATGCAGCGGACATGTGATAGGGTATGTTGCGCCCAAAGCTGATGACACACAGGATGTGGAAGGGAGGAGGATGTTGAGTGGAGTTCGGAGCGAGGTACAGGCCGGTGGGAGATGAAAGCAAAAAGGGGAAGGGAACACAGAGAGAGAGAGAGGTAGAGAGGAGAGAGCACACATCTGGAAACAATCGAATGAGTGCAGTCTGACGTGCACATGCTTTCAGCTATAAAAGAACAACATGTCCTTGAACTTTGCGTATTTGAGCGTGTGCATAAACCTGTCTGTATAACATGCATATGAGGAAACACCTTCATGTAACACCTATACCAATCAGGGAGAGACATTCCCTCTTGTTGGCAGAGCAGCTCTTCAATCTAAAGATGACTCCATGTTTATTTGTGCCCTCTTTTGCATTAAATCTGGTGCAAAGACATTTTTAGAAACTATCTGTCAGTGTATGAGGGTCTGTTGTTACACATCCATCCCAATACACAAGTAAAGCAAAGTTTGCAAATCTATGTTATGCAAAATATTACTCAAACTTATTAAATCAAGGTTTCCACTGTGGCTCTGATATAAATTCTTGTCATAACTTTCCACAATCATGGCAGAGTGTTCCCAGAACCTAAAAATGTCAGTCCCCTCCTGGCGTAGTGTTGTTTTTGTTAAGCTGAGAAGAGCTTTAACTATTAAGATTACTGCAGGGAAAAATGGAAAATACATAAACGTATTCCTGTAAAATGAGTAAGATGTCCCGATATTCATCTAGTTCCCAAACAAATTTAAGAAATAGTCTGACTATTCCAATGTGCCAATGTGTCTATAGGCCTCAGTACACTTCAAAGTGCTGGTTGCATCGTATTACAGTGTCTGCAACACCCTTTCTGACAGCGGTGTTGGGGAAGGGTAACTTTTTTCCATAACAGATAATCCTACAATTGACCTAACTTTAGGCAGCTATGTGTGCTGCTTTCATTCTTAATTTTTTCTTTGTATTCTTATTTCTAATTTCAGTCACTTTTTTTATGTTTCACTTTTCCAAGTGCAACACCATGCATGCCTCAAGGAGATTTCTATGATTTCTTGCATACAGATGCACACAAGAGACATTGTTGAAGAGAACAAGTGCGCAGATATACGCAGACAGGAGGAGGCTATGACAGTAGGCTTTTAGTCTGGTCAGGCACAGGCAGAGACACTTCTGCCTGGAGACATTTGTTGGTTAGAAGCACACTCAGGCCTTCAGCTCATAATGTCGATCTATTCTCATTTCAACACACATAGTTGGAAAAAAAAGTTGAGAAAACTCTTAATTTTAAAGCAACTGACTTCACAAAATGTTTCAGGTTTGATTCAAATTCTCTTAAGTTTTGAAATAATCTTAAAAGTGTGAAAAAATCTATATTCCAAAAAACTGTTGAGTAAACAAATTAAAGGAGAAATCTGTAATATATTTACTGTAATAAATCATTGAAAAGATCTTATGTCTACAGCTGTGGTGTCTCCCTTTGAAATTTCTATTACAGACTGGAATAACTGTTTTTGTTTGCCTGTTTCACCTTTATTAAAGATAAGATAAGATTTATTGATCCCACACCAATACAATTACAATAGAATAAAAAATATAAAAGAATAAAAAAATATAAAATATTAAGTATTAAATTTAACAAAGTATACACTCAAGACTATATACACCTTTCAATTACATGGATATGTTTGGATATATGGGTATATATATGGATAATTGTGCAGGATAATTGCACACATGTTGTAATACACACGTGGTGTGTAGCATTAAATTATGAAAATATAATGTAAAAAGTGTTCAAGTTCAAATTAATGCTGAAGGTTTACAGACTGAGTAAGTGTATGTTTATGAGTCGTAAGAAATCATTAATAATCTTGTAGAAGCCATGCATGTTTATATTGGTTACAGTGACCAATATGGTAATGGAGTCTGGCAGACAGTGACATTGCTCCAACTTGCTCTTTTATTTATTTATTATTATTATTATTTATTATTATTTATTATTATTGGGCTGCAATACCCATTTTTGCATGCACAATTGCTACATATTGCTCCTTTAAAGTTAAAGTGAATGATGGTTAATAATTTAATATTTTAAATTGCAACCATTCGCAGCTCACTGTGAACAATTTTTGAAGTACAGAACCATACCACCAAAGAGGTTATGTTTTTCTGTCCTTTGTTTCTCTGTCTGTCAGCAGGATTGTGGAAAAACAATTGGCCCATTTTTTATGAAACTTGGTGAAATGGTGTGGCGTGGGCCATGGGAGAACCCATTAAATTTTTGAGCTGATCCAAATCACAGGTTGGATACATAAATCATGTTTTTCTTTCATTAACATTGCAAGTTAAGTCTACCGGACATGGTGGAGGTCTGTGCAGTCCAAGTGTCCTTCTAGCTTGATTACTAATCTTCAAGTCCATGTGGGAGAAGATAAAAGTGTTAAAAAGTTTGGTGTGAATTTGTCCTTTTTACAAGCAACATGTTGAAGGCAGGAAAAGTAACTTTTGACTGGTTGTGTATAGGGATACTTCAATACAATACTTAAAAAAAACAATATTTGTTACTAATTTTGATACCATACCATGGCAACAATATGAAAAATAGATAGTGGAAAGATAATTTTTACTTTTTTAATTTAACAACCCGCACACAGTGCTGGTACAAAAAGAGTCACTGGATACCATTTGGTTTTCCTGAGAGCCAAATTTCAGGCACAACAATAAAAAATGAATTTAGGTATTGAGTGAGCACTTAGATAATTTTTTTCATAGCTTCGGTACTTTCAGTACAAAATTAATAGATACTGCATTGTTTATAACTCGTGGTATTGAAAAAACATCAAAGTATCACTATTTTTGACAACCTTAGTAGCGCATATTTACACAGAATTAGTAATGCATTAGCAATGACTTAGGTAACAGAGTCTAAATTATGGTATCTTTGAAGATTTTACACAGCTCATCAACACAAACAGAGACCATACCACATTTAATAAACAATTGTCACTTGATTTATTGTCTGTTAGAAGACATCTTCCCTGAGAAGGACAGCAATTATTGAACTGTTTTGGATGGAAAAAAAAACAGCTTCCAGAGCAGAAAGGTCATGACTCTGCATTTGGCATTTATACTCAAAGTGCCTCTGGAATCAATTATGTTAGCACAAGATTTTTCTGAATAATAAATAATCAACATTCCCTGGCCATATTGAAGCTCTTAAGTCCCTAAGTGAGTTTCTGTGACTTTTGTTTCTCACTGGAACTTCTTGAGAAAGTCTTGGTAAGTTTGTCTGTGAGCAGATGCCGCAGGAACAAAATGGCCACCAGGATGTGTCAGGACCTGAGGGTCTTGGAAGGAGGGGAGGAGCTCCCTGCTCATGTTGTCAGGGATGACTCGGTCCTCCAGTCCAAATACATGGAGGGAGGGGATTTGGAGGGGAGCATTGTAGAACGTCTGGTGTTCCTTACATGCACTTCGGAAACCGGCAACAAGGATGGCAAAGCGGAAGCTGAATTCTGGCTCCAGCTTTTGCTCCTGAAGAGATAACAGCATAGCCACAAAAGCAGCTCCCTGACTGAAGCCCAGGATGCCGTCAAACGGACCCTGGATCTTCACAGCTTCTCTCACAGCTGTCACGCTCTCGTCAATCCCCAGGCTTTCTTCACACTGCTGCTGAGCGCTGAAACTCCGAGCCTGGACATCAGAAAACCACCAACCTTTGGGATCGTCTTCACCTCCAGATCCAGGACCTGAACCGTTCTCCTTCTCTGAAGTGTCTGAAAGCACAGACAAACAAAGTGGTTATTCTATTGAGTTAAATTATTTTAAATTCAAAAGAGAGACACCACAAGTTCCTCTAGTCTCCTGAAAACAAATGTCTACTTTAGGTATAAATATAAACGTTCACTGTATTACAATATTGATTTTGTTATTAATGCATGAAAATAGGGCAACATTTCCTTAAATGTATGTATTTTGAGTATAAATTTATTTTCAGACCACAGACAATTTAAGGTAAGATGGAAACTGATATGTAAAATAATTAATTGTCTTGTTATTGCTCTTAGTGTTACCAGAAACTACAGTCTGTGGCTGGGTTAAGGTTACAAAACTATAGCTCATATAGAAACAAAATTCACAAAACAAAAGTCATGCAATATTATATTACATTATATCTTGAAGTTGACCAATTGAGACAAAATAGGCATTTAATTTAAATGAGATATTTGATTCATTAGTATTCAAGGTGAATATTACAGGTGATCAAGGATAGCAAATTTTGTGTGTTTTCCTTAACTGACATTACCAAAAATAATTATTAGTAATTCATATGATATGAAACACATTTTTATCTTATTTTAAGTTTTATTTTAACAATTCTTGCTGCACATTAGTTATGTGAAACATTAGTTCTTGAAGCACTAATTTAAACAAACAGAATAATTAAACAATATGGCTCTCGCTCTAAACAGCTGCTCTTGCCGTCTGTCCTTGTTCGATAAATGGCTCTGCCAAACAAAATAATGTCAAATGGGACGCAATAACTGCCATTTCCAGATGAACAAGGCAAAATGTGAGAAATGTGAACAAAACATACATTATCAAACCCTACATTTTTAATCTCTTAAATTTGTAATGGCAAAAATCGATTTATGTTTAATCATTAACCAAGGTGATTAACATAATATTGGTTTGTTCTAGTTTTTACAAAAAGATGGTAAAATTTAATTTAGTTTAAACTGTATTAGTTTTTTTGTAGTTTTAATTTACTTTAATTTGTATTAAGTATTAGGGATGCACGGTAAATATTGAAGCAATAAATTGTTGGTCAATAATTATAAACTTCTATGATTATTTATCATCCTGATAATAATAAATATCAGCTGTAATAATATCTGATTTGACAGATCTGTCAACTTACTTGAATTCTTAGGCCAATGGTTGGCACGCTCTCTATACTTTAAATAACATAAAACTACTGGTTCCTTCACCCCTCAGTATGTTTTCGGCGGAGGCAGGTGCAGAGGATGAGGACGACCCACCTTCACCGCTGGCCTGCGGCACACTGTGCGGTGAACTCATGTAAATCAGCTCTACTTGTTTCTTCAGCAGCTTCCGCAGAGCTCCAGTCTTCTCCCGGAACGAGCCGCCGTTCTGACGGTAACCATGGATACACAGAACCCGGAGCGGTGCCATGGAGAGGTTAGCACCTAGCTAACTAGGCTAACGCTAGCCAGAGAAGTTAGTTTCAACTACGCCTCGAAGGATATTAACGTCAATATATTAGCTTAACAAGTCGTAGACATACAGCACACCGTCAGATACTATATGTCACGATATTTGAACAACGAAAAATAGTTACTACCTGTTACAATACCGAAAGTTGTGCACATTTGGTAACAGCTGTGTGTGCATAACTTGGTAGGTCAGGCGGAAGGAAGCAAAAGTACTTCCGTTTATTCTTTTCAAATTAAACCCCTTGTGGTAAACATGTCTAATATTTAAGAATACATTTGAGGGAGAGTACAACATAAAATAAACACAATTTCAGTATGAATTTCTAAATGTGTTTCTAAAATGCAAAAGCTGCAGTTAGTACGTGCTGATTTGGTCAAAACTGACAAATTTAATAGAAGGAAATCTGATTTGCTTTAAGTAGCTTCCATGAACTTGACAAAAACCCGCGTCTGCTAATACAGTAAAAACTATTTTGAAATTCTGTTAATTGATTTGAGTATTTTTTTTTTAAGAAAAAAAAAGTTAAAATTCTCTCATTCTACCCTCTTAAATGTGAATATTGTCTAGTTTCTTTATTTCTCTCTGACTGTAAACTGAATATCTTTGGGTTGTGAGTAAAACAAGACATTTGAGGACCCCATCTTTGGCTCTGGGAAACACTGATTGAGATTTTTCACAATTTTCTGACATTTTAAAAGAAACAACTATTAATAAATTAATTGAGAAAATAATCAACTGATTAATCGATTATGAAAATATTGTTAGTTGCAACCCTACAAAAGATTCATTTGTAGCATTCACAAACAATATGTGTGCTGAAGTGGCATGCTCTTAAAACTGTGCCAAAACACTAGTGCAATGAATAATAGTAATTGGAAAAAGGGTAAAAATATGATTTGGGAAAAGGAAATATAAAAATTCAAAGATAATAAGTTATAAATATGTATATTATAGGTAATATGTAATAGTACATAATATGTATGTGCATGTGTAGGTATGCTGTGCAATTTGTCAGCATGTAAAATGTGAAATGCACATACTAGTATGTTACAATTGTAAGACAATTATACAATAAACCTATACCTACACACCAGAATGCAAGTATACAACTGTACCAGCTGGTGCAAAGGATATACAGAGTTCACCATGATACCCTGAGGGAAGAAGCTTTTACTTAGTGTCTCTGTGTTGGACTTGTGGCTTCTAAGGTGTTTACCAGAGCGTAGAAGTATTTATCATGTTGTGTATCTAATGATCATGATGTATTTGAGCCTAATATATCAATTGCACTTTAAATATATCAGAGCACATCATCAGTCAGTCTCCATCAGATGAAACTGCAGTAGCTGCTCAAAGTGTCTGAAGTTTAGACAGCCATTCACATCAAACAATTTTCTTGTGCATCACTGCCTGCCTGCTCTACTTTCGTTCAGCAGCAGCTCTGATTAACAGCCTGTTAAACATATGGCTCATACTGATGATGCTGCAACCATTCACACCGACTGCATGACATGCTGCAGACTTCTGTTGACTTCATGACGCTTCAGCACAAGATGATCAGAGTGTTCTCATAAGGGAAGAAACCTTGCATGTCCATTATCTGCCATTCACATAATAACTTATAACATATAGAGTTAGATTTGTCAACAAATGCTGTGAAGTTAAACTTCTGAGAGTTGAAAGTTAGCTGAATGTGTTGACAGTGACACTGACAAGACAAGACAAGTGTTCTCTGATGTATTTCTGTCCTGGTCTGAATTATTCAGCACAGGATATTCTTCTCTACAGTGTCAGCTATTTCTCAAATGACTGATTGTTTAATCAACTGACAGCATGTTAAAGCATTAGAATTTTGATAATACATGAATTGTGTTTATACTACCTGCTAGAGGTTTGTGCATTTATGTAGAGAAGTGCAAATCAGTGGACTTTCAAATTGTTAAGTTGAAGACATCACAAGCCGTTTGCTACATGTTGTATAAAGCCTCTTAGGTTGTCTCCCTGCCCATGTGTATAGACTGAGGCTTTCAGTGTAGTTACTGTCATGATACAGCTCATGTGCACTTCAGTTACCATGGTTATCATTCTTTAATGCTGTGAGACAGCATTATTGCCAGTGTTTAGCCAACACACTTAGTTAGCCTGTGCTAGCTAGCTTCTCCAAAATGGACAACAAAGAGAATACAAAAGCGCAAGCACATAATCTAAAGTAAATTTAATCAGGCAGCCATAACAAATATGAACAAACAGAAGATGGCAAGAAGAAAGCTAACTGCCAAAATAAATGTTAGAAATCTTGCTGTGAAACCAACTGTTGAGCCAAACATTGAAAGAAGTTGACAAAACTGTTGATTTTACATAAAACGATAGAGCTAACATTAATATATGAGACAGATATGTTAGTTCAAAGTTGATAACATTGTTGACAAATGCACCTTGGTATCTCCTCCTCCTCTTCAATCACCATAAAATCAGTCATTATCTTATGTTCCAAAGATTATTTAAATTTTAAGGGACTGTTATGAGTCTCTTTAAATTTTCTGAGAGAAATGGTTGCAAAAGACCTCCTAGCAACACACAGATGAATGCTTAAGCAGCTAAGGACAAACACTGAGAGATTAAATGGTTTTCCCTTGCAACATCCTAAGGAAACATTTATGGTTATTTTATGCAACTAATTTTTCCCAAAGGCATCCTTAAATGAAAATTTAAGGGAAACCTTAACCGAAGTGGTTTTATGCAACCGGGCATAGGCTAATGAAGAGCCAGCCAGAGCAATAAAAACAGGTCACCTGTATTTATTAACCCAGGACTTACAGTAAGACCCAAGTTGAGAGTTTGCACTTGATTATTGGAGCCAAACATTAGTTCACCCTAGTGATTTTCACCATATGTTTCTGAGAAATGAGAAAATATCCAAGCAAATAATGACAAAAGTCTTCCTTCCACCTCCTCCTCACGCAGATGCATTTTACCGTCTGGCTGATTCTCGACTAATGGACACAGTGTGTGTTTCCATTTCTGTGGCAGAACATTGGACTCAATGCTAGCTTGTGGGAGGTTGACCCCTAAAGACACAGATGAGAATATCTGTTGTTGTGACACCTCAGACAAGCCAGGTGATACAAAGCAGCTACTGTAAAAATCATGAAATCTCTGAGCACTTAAATCTTTCATCTCTCTGCAACAACACACACGCACACACAAACCCACAAAGAACTTTATTTTCAACACAGATAAAAGTGAAATGCTAATTCTAGGCCACAGGAACTCACTTATCAGACTCTCTTTCAACTTCAGTGGCAGCACAGTCTCTCCCAACGGACTCTGTCAAAAATACAGACATTATCTTTGATCCAGATTCTCTTTTGACAAACATATGAAGGCAATATCCCAAACACCATATTATCACTTCAGCAGTGATATGCAGGAGTTGGCATTTAGCCAGTCCTCCTAAGGGTTTGGGGATGGCCCAAAGCAGTGACAGCCATGAAAGCCTAATGCTCAACAAGAGAAACTGGAAAAAAGTTAAAAGAAAATGAAAAGTTTAATCAGGTTTGCCCTGGATGGATGCATTATTGCACCTTTTCCACTTTCCTATTATCCCTGGGCATCCAATATACACACAACGTTTTTATGCCTCTGCACTGGCGACAGCCATGGCTGGAGGCATTAGTTTTTGAGTTGTCAATCCATCCATCCGCCCCTCCCTACCTCCATCTGCCCCTCTCATTCTTGTGAATATGATATCTCAAGAACACCTGGAGGGAATTAGTTTAAATTTGGCACAAATGTCCACTTGGACTCAATGGTGAACTGATTAGATTTTGGTGGTCAAAGTTCAAGGTCACTGTGCCTTATGACCTTTCCATTCTCATGAACATGATATCTCAAGAACACGTTGATGGAATTTCTTCAAACAGCCATTTGGACTAGGGGTGCAACAGATCACAAAACTCACAGTTCAGATTGTATCATGGTTTTGAGTCATGGATCAGACCATTTTTCTGGTCAACAAAAAAGAAAAAAAGGTGGAATTGGGTTTAAATTAATTTAAAATGCACTTAGCTTTGATCTCTCTGTCTGTAGTCATCACCATAGTGATGTAATAATAATAATAATAATAATAATGATAATAATAATAATGATAATGATAATGATAATAATAATAATAATAATAATAATAATAATGATA
This sequence comes from Lutjanus argentimaculatus, assembly GCA_034769285.1. NCBI lineage: Eukaryota > Metazoa > Chordata > Actinopteri > Lutjaniformes > Lutjanidae > Lutjanus > Lutjanus argentimaculatus. The sequence goes on along the minus strand of JAWZSL010000004.1, from coordinate 18,368,583 downwards.
ATGATAATGATAATAATAATATAATAATAATAATAATAATAATAACAATAATAATAATAATAATATAAAAAAATATTTTAAAAATCACATTTATAATAATAGTATACTTTACTGTATTACATTATATTATAGCACTTTTAATAGATAATTACATACTGCACCACCACACTCTGTAGTCTGGTTCAATGTCCCGCCCACAGTGCTATCTGATTGATTAGAAGTCACATGTAATAGCCAGTCAACATTGAAGACTGTTGTTATAAACAGGCAGACACAGAGCTGCACTGGTGAGCTGAGCAGAGCTGTGTGTAAAAGTAAAGACAGCAGATATCAGCGGAGTTACATTAAATATCATAATTTTTTAATCTGTTTCTATTGTGTGACAACAACACGCCCAGTTACACCACTAATAATGCCCAAAGTTGTGGTCAGGATTTCAGCTGATACAGCCGATATGATGGCTTTAAATCAGTCGCTCTTATTTTTTTAGACTACTCTGCCACCCAGAGATTCATTGCAAAGTAAAACACAACGTACATCTGTCTTGTCTTTTCACTGCAACTCTGCATTGAGATTCAGAGAATTATTACTTTAAAAAGTAACAGTGACAGTAAAACTGTTAACACGCTACAATGGTTTCATTAAGTCTGCGGATCACATGCAGGTCGAACTGTGGGGGTGATCCGTATGTACCACAGACTAACAACAACCCATTACGCGCCTAATTTGGACTTAAGGGTGAACCGATTAGATTTTGGTGGTCGAAGGTCACTCTGACCTCACAGTACACATTCTTGGCCATAACTCAATAATATATTCCCTAATTATTACAGAATTTCATGCATATTTCCAATATTCATATTAGAAATATATTCATTTTGCCATTTTATATCCAAAGAGTCAAAGATCAACTTCACCATGACATCATAATGTTCAGTATCGGTCCTCTGGACTCCTCTAAAAATAGTCTCTAAGTGAAGACAGCATGCTTCTCACAGGAATCACTCATGTCAATATACAACTTCCATTTCACCAAAAAATACACTTAGTACCTTTTTATTGAGTTCCTTCAAAGTCCTCAATGCATACTGTATATTATTTGAGTCTGGACAGACTTAAAAGGCAACTTGACTGTTCGGTGGAGGCATGCAATCACATAATCCTAACTGTAGTTTTTAATATAGAATTTGGTGTGTCAGATTCTGTTAACTCATCTTTAATACTTTACTTGTCACTGATAAAAATAAAAATATGTGTCTCCAGGGCACACCCACAAAGATGTGTACTGAGTTGTCTTGTGAGCCTTTGTTATGAAAGAGCTCTGGGCTGAGGGTTTACCCAGCTGGGACTTTGTAATTGAGCAGGGAGGACACCGACTGTTTCGTAGGTGCGGCCTCAAGGCAACCCAAGCTTCAGCTTCAGAGAGACTGTTTTCTACTGTCTCTGTCTCTTCTCTGTCTCCTCTGTCAACAAGATGAGGATGTTGTTCTAGTTTTTGGAGCAGTCTCATCTACAGGCTCTGTCAATTGGGTTTAGTTAAAAGTCTTTTGTTGCTGAGAATGCGCACGTGTTGCCTGGCCATGACGCACATGCTAATTAGGGAGAGCAAAGGAAAAAAACAACACACCCGAGGGACGAGGCTGCTGTTGATGTTCTCCAGCACTGGTGAGGAGCCATGTGTGGATCCCCCAGGGAGGCAGAGAGGGAGTGAGACCTTTGCTTGTGTAGACAAACTGATCCCCTGTTTTAAATTTTTATTTTTAATTCCTTCCAGAATTAGCTGCTGCAACATATTACTCCCTGGCTGTCCCAACTCCACACTTTAGACATTTCCTGTTATTCAAAACTCAGCATCCTAAGCACTCATGTGGATCATAAAACATAACACAATCATAACATCATAATATATAGCTGAACAAATAACTAACAACCTATTAAAACGAGCCTTTCACATCATGTTAATTATCTTAATTGTACCACGATATGATATACAACTGTAGTTATAATGGAAACATAATGAACATAATATAATGTGCATAATTAGTCTATAAATATAACATGAGGCCATAATGTGTATCAAGATACTGTATAACCGAAACTAGAAGTCCACTTATGAGTTGACACATTTCTATTAGCTATTGTTAAGGCATACTATGCACAATTTTCCTAAAAGACAATGTACAGACTCATATGAAAATAACCCCTCACACTCATCACTTATGACCCACTAGAAGAGGGTTGTGGTGGCTGTATCTGCAGAGACTTTCCCTGCTGCCTGTTTGTTCTTGTTTTCTCATTATTCTTCTGTGTCCAGGACGCTTTAGTAACCGAAAGTGTTGGTATCTGACGACCTGGGAATGAGATTCAACAATCAACAATCTTTCAGGTGTGTTTATAAACAGCAAATGACAAATCCTGCATATTCTACCTTTAAATGATTCAAGATAACTTAATATTGCTGTTTGATATAACTTCACTTCACCAAACACATAAAAAAGGCTTGTTTAAAGGTATTTATTAGTTTATGCCACCAGGAAAGCGGATAAAAATGTAAAATGCATCAAGTCTGTATCTCTGAACTATCTCCTTAACCAAATCACACACATTTTTATAACTAATGTAACAACTTATGTAATATTTTTCATCTCCATTCACTAAGCCGCCCCTGAAACTGGAACAGCCCTAGGGAGGCCTGCTTCCCTTTGAAAATCTCCAGTTGTATGAGCCATTTTGTTGTTGTTTTATTAAAGAAGTGCAAGGCGTTGCAGTTTCATTCATAAATGGCACAATCACCACTCGTCCATCATCACTAACATATTGCTTGCACGTTCTCAAGCAAGATGTTTTTTTTTGCATTTTTTTTTACACATGCATCAAACTATATGTATTCTTTGCAACAATTGTAACACACTGCACATTTGCGTAGACCACTCATTCATTCACTCATTCACCCTGTTGCAGCCCAAGCCTGCACCATGAAGCAAGTCAACTCAGCATGTGACATACAGACAATATAATATATTATAGTCTATGTGGCTACTATTTTAGGAGCGCGCTGAAGCAAGTCCATCCATAAGGCGTCCATTAAGCGTAGCATTAACTACCAAGCCATGACACCAGGTTTGTAAGGAACATTTTTCATTTAAAAAATCACATCAGCTGTCAAATTGTGTTAAATTCGATAATTTTTTTAACAAACCAGTAAAAGTGAAAACAGAGGTTCTCAAATTTTTCTAAGCCAAAGACCCCTTACAAGATAGAAAATATATCAGGGACCCTCTCTGATGAACCAACACAGGAGAAATGTAGTAGAAAGATATTAGACAGAATATGTATAGAGAGCTGGTTTCCACCATTAATATGTCGCATATTAATGGTGGATTAATTGTGTGTGTGTGTGTGTGTGTGTGTGTGTATGTATATATATATATATATATATATATATATGAATGAATGAAAATGAAAACTTTTCACAGACCCCCTGGCACGTCACAGACCCCTATTTGAGAAGCACTGGTGTAAAAGATTGAGATTACTGTCACGTTCTTTGTCATCAGAGTTAGTATTTGTAGAATGGCTGTGGGCAAAGGCAGACAGTGTGACAAATCTGTCTTAAAAGAAGACTTAAAGAAGTTACCAATTATGGCTGTGGGGTGAAATGAGGTCTCTATTGATGTTTCCCTGCAGTCCACAGGGGGGCAGTGGTGCATCATAAATTCAGGAAGTACTGCTGTAACATAGCTCACACCTCCCTGGCAGCAAAACACTCCCAGCAAGCTGAACCTGCATGTGTGTACAAGCATATGAGAGAAGGGGAAAAAAACAAAACAAAACAGCAAGTAATTGCACAGAATAATGATCAGGAGTGGAGTCATGCATAATATTGTAATTAGGGAATTCAGAAAACACTGTGATTCCAAATGAAACCATTCCAGTTAAACAGTGGATCCATCCTACAGATTGAGAATTACAAGCCAATCCTGAATGTATTCTCACTGTAAGGACAGCTGCTGATGTGTGATGGTACAGCAGGAGCGTGAGGACACACAGGTTAAGCTTCACAGTCGGAGCCAAGAACCGAAATAGGGGGAGCAGTGGAGTTCAGAGAGGTCAGAGTGGCCTGCAGGTTGTGTCCTCCAGTGGAAGATCTGTGCTGCTGTCCTCTGCAGCGACATTATTAGAGACCCTGTCATTCTGCCATGCAATCTGTGAAGTCTGTGTGCACATAAAGGAGGACAGAGAAGAGTATGACGAATGTCCTGTCTGCTCCGGATCCTCGCTGGAGCTGGCAATGTAGGCCATACACAATGTGAATGCCCTCGAAGAAAAGCAGATAGATGAGGGAGAAGAAAGCATCTTTATTCCTATTCAAAGTGTTTATCTTCAAGTATTACGTGGTATTCTGGGAGACACCACTATGATTCTTATCAAGACTAGCATATAGTGCAAAAACAGTGTGTGTGTTGTATTGTTGACAGGTGACAGATGTTATCCTGGGACAAAGGTGACAGGTGAGGCAGTAGAAGTCAGAGACATGGCACTTTTTGTAACTGAAAATGTCAGCGTTAGGACTCCATTATCATTATTTTGTTAGATAATAAGACAGCTCTCAGACAACAATTCGTCTGCTGTCTGTCCATCTTTCCATCACTTCATCTCCTGGAGCATTTAATAAGTTTCATCTGTTATTATGTGCTTCTAATTGAAGGCAGAATCCTGTTTGCAGAAACACGCTTTGATTCACGTGTTTCGTTTCACATTTTCATTGATTAAATCACGTTTTGGCATCTGAGATACCATGCATGACACATATGAGTGACAGAATGACATGCTTTCCACTGCTTATCAGCAGGGGTGGCCAGTAACAAATTGCATTTATTTCAGTACTGGAATTAACGACATACTATGCAGCATTTTCACAGAAATCAATGTATCCTCTCATATAGACACAACCTCCCTCAATCATCATTTAGGACCCACTAGAAGTGTGTAGTGGAGACTCTGCCCCTCTGCCTGCATTTTCTTATTTTTTTGTGTGTTTTGCTGTGCTCAGGATGTTTCAGCCTGTTTGGCAGTGGTGTGTAGCCCCAAGCCAATACAGCACAGAGGTTTTGAGGTTGGGACTCGATGGAAACATAGTGACCAGCCGTTATATCGCATTCTCTGTCTCATTCCTCTACTCTCCGTCTGTGAGAGCTGCAAAGAGATATCCACACATACACACACAGGCAGAGCAGACTGAGGATTGCTTTGTCTGTATTCACATAAAATTAAGCTTTGTGCAGAGGTGTGGCTGTCTTTATTTCTAATGTAACCGCTTATTTCTCTGATTCAATGCTTTTTTTCCCTTTAACCTGTTCTCATGCCAACTCATCACCTGTTTTATCGCCGCCCCTTGCCATCTCATGCACATGCGCAAGATACCTTTTGGTGGCTGCCAGAGAGCCTTTTTAACACGTGGTTAATGTTGTGAAATGGTCGCAGTTTTGGTAGGTTTAGACAACAAAACCACTTGGGTAGTTGTAGGATAAGACCATGTTTTAGGTTACAATAAGTACATTATGTTACATACATCATGTGACGTCACTTAAGCGACTTGTAAGACAAAATTCACATGACACAAGTCACTTGATGCATGTAATGTTATGTACATTATAATGTTTGTAAATAATGTTTGGGTTTTCACCAGGAACATGAACCCTGGTCTCCGGGTGAGGTGCCAACTCTGAATGGTGCATTTACAAACAATGTTACATTTGTGAGTATGTGTACTTAAAGGATAACTTCGGTATTTTTCAACATGGGCCTTATTTCCCCATGTGTATGTGTGTGTATGATTGATAGGTACAACTCGTTTTAAAATTTGTTCAGTATTGAGGGAGGCGGATGCAGCCACCAGCCGTGAAACGAGTTATAACGGTAGATACGAGGGCAAATATGTCCTGTAAAAGTTTGTGCATTAAAAGTGCTTTTTTTCACCACAGTCCGGCTCAGATTGCCAGTGTAATCTCTATCAACAGCATGCAAAGCAAATCTCTTACTGTTCACTCTGTGACGACATCTCGCGGATCTTTGCTTGTTGAAGAATGTCTTCGTTGCAGTGAGGGGGACAGCTGTTTTCTTGAGGTGTGTTTGGTGAACTGTTTCAGCATTGGATGTCTTCTCTTCTCAGGCTGGCAGTAGTCATCTTGGGAAAAGTGTGCACTGCAGACCCGTCTGGTCAGGAGTGTTAGCATCCAATTGTAGCACAATTAGCCACAACTTCAGCATGTTGCTGTCCGACAAATGCAGCCTATGAAAGCTGTACAGGGTGTTGCTGACATCCTGTTCTTGCAATTCGGCGAAGCACAAACACGAGCCATTGTTTTCAATAGTTGCAGTAAAACTCTCAACTGAACTCCGGGACAACTAACTCTGCTCTGACCGGCTCTCAGCATGACTCCTCTGTTTTCTTCTGGCAACAAACAAAGGTCCCGCGAGATGTCGTCACACACAGCAAGCAGTAAGTGAAGCATGCTGTTGACAGAGATTACACTGGCGATCTGATCCGGTCTGTGGTGAAAGAAAAGCACTTTTAATGCACAAACTTTTACGGGACGTATTTGCCCCAATATCTACCGTTATAACTCGTTTTGCGGCTGCCGGCTGCATCCGCCTCCCTCAATACTGAACCAATTTTAAAACGAGTTGTACCTATCAATCATACACACACATACACATGTAAACTGTTTGTCAAAAAAGAAAAAACAATAAGTTACTCCTGCGCTGTCAAAGTGCAAGCTGCACGTGAAGACTGCTAGAGCAGATAAAGATGATGATTCCTCACCTGAGCACCTGTGGACGTATCTCAAGGCCATGAAATGAAGGAAGGTTCGTAATCATTTTAAATCTTTGCTCTGTTTACTTCATCCTTGCCTTCAAAAATGTGTTATCCAACTTGTGTTGCAGTTTTTAATGCTGTGTTTGGTGAAATAACTTTTTATGGATTTTTATAGGTTTGCCCGCCAAGTTGTCGTATTGGGACCAGGTCCTGTGTGAATCCGCTGCTGATGCCTATAGAAGGTAGCTCACAAAAATGCAGAGTTACCATTACTGACTAAAGTCCTTTTGGAAATAAATGTTTAATCTTGTCACATACACTCAGTACTATTAGGAGAGACGGGTACAGAAACCCAGTATTAAACAGGACCTGAAGCCATTAAGTATTTTTAAAAGCAGTATGCAGTAATTTCCCTCAAGTAAAATATATAAACAACTTTCACCTGATGTTTGAGTAAAAATTGATGACGGTTATCCATACTTTGTCTCAAGTCATGGGTTGTGTACTTTGTCCACCTCCGTTCATCAGTGTAGGAGATTGCTTTGGGAAAATGCAAGTGAAAAGTTAGTAGGCAAAATTAAACTAGGGCAATAGGTGCAATTAAAAAAAAAAATCAAGAATGAGAGCTTAAGTTTTCATTAAAATCTGGATTCATGTTACGTAAGATAATGTGTACGGCAAGGTGGACAGACATAGAAGCTGATCATGTAGTCGCTTCCAAAGAATAATCTTTGAAATAACTGTATAGTTTTTTTTACAAAGCCACTCATCCTTTCCTCTCCATGATGCGTTCAGGCTCACACCTTGCTGATACAAAGATTTACCCATTGACTCAATGAATATTCCCTCTCAGCAGCCTTGAAATCTGAGAGCTACTAGTACTTATTTTAAGCAATGAGTACAATTCTGATTGACTCACACAGGAGGGACTCCTCGTGATCTCAAACAAACCACACTATATGACTCAACCAGTAAGAACGACAGCAGGCACATATCATTTCATTCAGACACATACTACTATTTTTTGGCATATGTCTTAAAACAATACTTAGCACTCCACCCCTGACTCATGCTGGAAATAGATTTGGGGTCCCTTTACTGACATTTCTGTCATGGCAACTATGGCAGATATTTGGGAATGCATGGACAATTATTTGCTACTCTGGCACCCTTTTTAACCGTTTTTTTTTGATTCAGTGTCAGGGGGTGTATTGGAACAGTTGCCTGTGTTCAGTTGTCTCTTATTTGTGGTTTTGTATATACAACAAAAAATACATTGTTTTTTTTTTTTGTTTATTTGTTTTATTTGTTTGTTTGCTATGTGTGCTCTGCAATGGATGGATGGATGGATGGATGGATGGATGGAGTTATGCATTTGTGTCTGCACCAAAAGTGGTGCAGCCAATGACTATCCTAGGAGGACCACTGGCAGCTACAGGTGTGGTTTTAGGTGTGATGACAGCGAGAAGTGTCCATGGAAGAAGAGAAGAGAGTTTGATTTGATTGGTTGAAGTTAGCCTCCTTCTTCGCCAGTTGGGAGAAGAGAGTTTGATTTGATTGGTTGAAGTTAGCCTCTCTTCTTCACCAGTTGGGAGAAGAGAGTTTGATTTGATTGGTTGAAGTTAGCCTGTGTTGATGTCGATGGTTCATCGAATCACCTGCCAAGTGTTTTTTGAAAGTGCCTGCCCTTTTCCAAACAGTTTCTAAGGACAACTTTCCAGTCAGGCTACCATTTTCCAGCATAATGAGTCCTTTTTGAGTATTTTTACACCACTTGTAGTTAAGTAAAGGATCTACATTGTTCTACCACCAGTACTGAGCTTTAAAATACTGATGTGGATTTTACATTACATTTACATTGAGTCCCCTTCCAAAGGATTTATTCACAGCTAGTATGGAGAGAATGAAAAACAGCAGAAAAAACAAAAGTTTCAATGTACATATTCAAGCATATGCGTACTGTATTAAGACGGACTTGAAAAAATGTGAACATATCCTTTAAGAGAAACAGAAAAGAGAAAAACATGATTTTGCCTCAAATGATTCTTCCTCACATGTGGGAAGGAGAAAATCTCTTTTTCACTGTAGAAAGCTGCCTAAAACTATTCCCTGGTGTATTTTTCAAAATGATGCACTGATGCATCACTGTTCAAATTCACAGTCCATTGCCTGCTGCAGAGCTCGCAGAACTTCAGTGGTCCCGATGCTTTTGGCTGCAGGCTTTCATTAAGAAATAGATCAAAGAGATCAAATTGATAAAAGTCTAGAAGGGGGATAAACCGTGTCGCCACCAGAAATTAAATTTTATGATCAGTCGCATGGGAATCAAACATTGAACATGGGAAATCCCACTCTTTACTCTCACACCATCATCTGCTTCACATGCTGCTTAATTATTTAATTTTATGTTACACATATTTCAAGATCAAGTAATTAAAGTCCAACCACTGCATATGTTATAAAACATTAACCCAGTTCCACTTCTCTGTCTGCAATAAAGCACTGACTCGAGCCAAGTGTTGCTGAAGGTGTATCTGTTGTCTTTGGACAAAGGCCCAACATTCAGAGAGACAAATGATCCCAAACTTGTGCAGAATTGTATTTAGGCCAGTTGGGTTTTGTAGAGAATTTTCAGAGGAGGCTGCGGCAGGACAAGTCAAGTGTCCAGAGGGAGGGAGAAGGGGAGACATGGCGGACTCTGAAGATGAAGATTGAAGAGATGAACAGAGAGGTGCTGTATTAGTGCTCTCAGAGAGACAATGGAGAAAGACATCCCTGTCTAACTTCTGGTGAAAGGGCTTCGAGTATTTCACTTGGCTTCAGCAAATGAGAAACTTAATGGAGGCTCACAGGAGAGGAGAGGAAAGAAAAAGTTACCTACTGTACTTTTTCAGTTTCTTGGAGCCTTACCAGAGCTCATATTAGAGTTTTACTATCAAAAGTTTTGAGTTCTTCTTTTTAAAGAAGGCTGCAAAGATAGATCCTTAGATGTTACAATGAAGGACGGTACCCATCATGTTACATGTTATAGCTCATTAACTACAAACCACATATAGTTTAAATAACTGTAGACCATTTGCCAAAGCAAAACATATATTTCTAGAATGATTTTCTACTTTTCTCACAGAAAGAAATGTTAATCAGAACGACGTATATATAAACAGTGGTGGAAGAAGTATTTAGATCCTTTACTTAAGTCAAATTATCCATACCACACTGTGAAAATACTCCACTACAAATAAAAGTCCTGCATTCATAACAGACAAAGGACAAAAGCATGGTCCTACAGTATCCTGATCCACATAGTTGTGGATCAGGATACATAACTCTACCTGACCTATTGACCTTAACATCTGAGAAGGCGCCTATCTTTAAGCATCATGGCACCACCATCCTCCAATGGGAAACAATCTTATTGTGGGGCACCTCTGTGTTATGAATACATGTGTGTCCTCAACCAGATGTCTACAAACATACAAAGGAGCCATTGATCATATACTCAAAACACAAAAGCATGCATGCAAAAAGTAATTTACCTCCTTACATTGTGGTTATACTCTATCAACCTGGTGTTGTTCTCAGGTGATTTAATGACAATAAACCCAGTGAGCGGCTGTGCATAACAGCACTGTGCTCTGGAGTGGCACTTTTCTGAGGCAGTGGCTTTATCAGCATATCATGCCTTTTTTTTTTTTACAGGTATGTGTGCACAAATGAATACGATGAATGCTGCATCCACCCAACTGCATTTACAGAAAAGTATGAGCACTGAACCTGTACTGATGGATGGCAATTTTTTAGGGTGGCCAAATTTCCCTCATTTGTACAATGGAAAGGATGTGTCCCTTGGTCCCCTGTAGCGATTACACACATGGCTGTATTTATACTTGTACCGAACTGTCCTTGAGATAGCATGGTTGCAACATTGGCAATAAAATAAAACCATTGGAGCTTAGTCTGCAATCATCTCCTCGATAAATATCTTTTCCATGACCAGCATGTGATTTAAACTTCCCAACAGCCACTGATATGTGTTCATTCTGCTACTGTATTCTAATCAACTTCCAGACACTTGAATCATGCTTGAGATAGGTTACCCCTCATTACAGTGAGCATTTTCACCAGCTTTACTTTAGTTAGTTATCCTCACATGGTGATGCAGCCATAAACATCATTCATGAACTATATGATGTCAGAACATCAAACCCAGGGGAGAACCAAGAAGAAAACAAAACATGGCTGTTGTAAAAACAAAAAAACAAAACAAACAAACAAACAAACAAAAAAAAATCACATTATTTTGCATTTTTTGTATTTGGGAGGTTACTGTTATGCAACCATGAAGTCTTGGATATTGGAGCAACTCTGAAAGCACCAGTGAGAAGAGTTATTGCTTGTAAATGAATTACATGTCATCGGAAGAAAACCTGCACTGATCAATATTTTTCTATTACCATTAAATAGAATGGGAAGGTAAGTGTTTGACAAAACAGCATTTGTTTACATGCAAGCAACAAAGCCCTGTAGCAGCTGTAGTAATTCTGAATCTAGTCCACTGGAGCAAGGTCGGGTGATGTTACTGCAGAGTCAATGGATAAAGGAGGTGGAGGTCAACGGACAGGTCAACAAAACATGGGACACTGCAACAGGAGACAGCTGTTTGTTTCCTGATTTCAACCAACACTCAATGTTGCTGTTTGTTTTAACCATGAACACAAACATTCCCTAACCTTAACCATGTAGTTATTATCATCATCATCATCATCATGAAGGTTCCCCAACATTAAGGAACTGCTCATTTTAGACGGCTTTCTAACCCAACCATCTTTTCCGTCTCAGATCATCAAAACAGATGTTTTTCTCCAGCTGTTATTCGTAGGGTTTTTTTTATAAGCACTGACAAATGATGCGGTCTTACATGTTTTAGAAACATTTGTATTGTCTTAAATAAGGAGGACGTCACTTCATTAAAATTTTACAAGCATGTGAAAGCTGTAGTTCATAAAGACAAACCCACAGAGAATGATCCCCCAACATGGCAGCTCTGCAGCAGCTTTTAAGCCTCTTTTAGCACATTGTTTTGGTTTTATGATGATGATGATGTCACAAATGCAATCAGATGATTAATTGCGTTTTCTTTCAGTCGCAGAACAACATAAGGTTAGCTCCTAGCTGCAAATTAGTATTAGCTAACTCTGCTTCTGCATAAACATGTTACACAAACAGGGACTTTAATTTCTTTTCTGTTGCAGCAAACACAACACACAACCGATGAGTAACTGTTATGCTGCAACCCGAGTTGACACACTTCTCTTCTTTAGTTAACTTAAAACAGCCTCAGTAGCAGCATCTATAGTGGTCACCATTGTTGTTATTACTCTTCCTTTGTTTTGGTGCACAGCTTGACAACCCTTGACAACAGCTTAACTGCCTTTATCCACCCCTGTGTCCATGAATGACTAATCATCAGCCCCGCCCCATGAGGCTCATTGATTGTTTATTTTTTAATCGAGAAACCGCTGTTACACGTCACAATGACAGACCAGTGAATCAGTCTACTGAGTGGAGTGGGCGGGGTCGAAAGTCTGGACCAGCAAGAGTCTGTGATGAGAGATATGTCCATGGCAGCAGTCTGTTATACATAGCAACGGTCTGTTATTCAGAAGTAACAGACCTTAGAATGCTGTAATGGACCAATCAGAATGGAGTATGAAGTTAAATTCAACAAAGCTATATATGAAATAAGAGTAAACATTTGTCATGTCACCAGAAACAAAATTCAGATGATATGATAATGTTGTTTCATGGCTGCTGAATTCTGAATTGTTTGCTACCACAGTCAGCATAACCACTGTATAAGGCAGTAATATGTGAAAGCTGTGTGTCTGTCAGCTTGTTTTGAAGCTCTTCTGCCTCCTAGTGGCAAAATGAATTAATGTAACTGGCTTTAATATTGCCTAACACAGACAGTTCCCCTGCTATATCAAGCAAGTTTCAAGTCTTTGCAAGTTATTTGTGCTATGGCGAAATGCATGGAAACCAATGGCTAGAGGGTGGGAAAGGCAACTGTTATGATTTTGAATATTGTTGTTCGTTTATTGTTTATTGAAACACTGGTTTGGTGTTCATCTAAGGGCCAGTATAGAAAATCATTCAGTATATCTAAGTCACCTAACACATCTGATCTGCCCAGTATCAACAGGCTTTAATTGGTAAGAATAAATAGTTAATGCTTGTATATTTAAAGAGAGACATCACAGACCAGACAGTTGTATCCTGCAGGAATCTTGTGAGCATCTACATGTTATCAAAGAGCCCAGCTGGGACCTGGTAGTTAGGCAGGGATGACACCAAGGTGTGGTCTCTGGACCTGCTTCGAGGCAGGTGATGAAATGAAATGAGAGTGTTTTCAGTTCCTCTGTCTCCTCTCAGCGCCTCTGTTATTGTTTTCTTTTTCTACTTTTTATCCTTAAGGATGTGACGCTAGCTTCAGATAGGTGTCACATATAGGCTGTGCTAGTGAGGTTTACTAAAGGTCTTTTGTTGCTGTGAAAGCGCACACAGGCCTACTGTTGTGTCGTGATGCACATGCCAATTAGGGAGAGTTAAAAAACACACCCAGGGGACAAGGCTGCTGTTGACGTTCTCCCGCGCTGATGAGGAGCCATGTGTCGATCCCCGAGGGAGGCACACAGAGAAAGAGAGAGCAAATAAGAGGGGGGTGTGATAAAAAGGTAAGAAAGAAGAAAGAAAGTGGGGAGTTCCTGTACTCAGGTGTAATGTGGCCCTTCCCTGTCACAGTGATTTATGAGGAACAGAAATATTATAATATTCCTGCTGCAAATCAGAGAAATGGGAGCAAGAGGGGAGGGGAGTGAGGAGCTATAAAGCGTCTGTGTGTATCTAAGACAAACAAGTAAGGCAAAGGTGCATAATTGATTTAAGCCAAAATCAGGAAGGAAACTATCAAAACAGTAAGTTGACACTTTGTAAAACACATGCACTGTAAAAACAAAAAGAAAAACAAAACAAAACAAACAAAACTATTGTTCTAACTTAAAAAAGTTAGTGTTCTGGCTGCTTTAAAATTTTTAGTTGACTGAATTTAAAAAGACAGGTTGAGGTCATCTGCAATAATTAAAAACAAATAAACTCTGTAATCGAATAGACTTTATTTTAATTCAGTTGTTCTTGAGAAAATATGTTCAACAAGCAAACAAGAGATTCAACAACTCTTCAGTCACACTGAAGAATATTACAAACAAATCTGATTTCCTTTTGCATTTTCTCAGTTTGAAAAGTCATTTCTTCATTTCAGACAAAGAACTTACAGCTGCTGCTGCTCCTGTTGGAGCTACTTTGTTCCAGTGTTGAAACACAGACAATATATGAAACTGCTCCCAATGAGTTTATTAAATTTAAGAGGGTAAGGACTGAATCCATTCACTGAACTTCACCATGGTTCATAGTATTTTCATAATTATGAAAACAGGTAAAAATGACTCATCTTTAAGTGAATAAAAGACAAACAACAAGTTTTCCTTATATATGTTTTCTTCAAACTATGGAAAAGAAGGGTCTCAGGAGAGTTTTAACTCTCAAACACTGCCTGCTGGAAGTGTGCTAATACGCTGATCATGTTTCTTTATAATACGCTTTAACTCATCATTTCAGCTCAAAAGACCTCAAGTTAGAAGAACTCGTGTATGAGCTCTGAAGTGTTAAAGTAGTTTATATATAAAATGTCATCACCTCATCTTTTTATCCTTTTAGATATTTGTGTGAAACTTTGTCATAATTAGCTAATAAATTCTTCAATTATGACCAAAAATGTGTCTACTGAGGTCAATGTGACCTTGACCTTTGACCACCAAAATTTAATCCGTTCTTCCTTGAGTCCAAATTAGGGGTGTCGTCGGTTCGTTGTTGGTCCGTGGTTCAGATCACCTCCCCACGGTTTGACCTGCATGTGATATTTGGACTAAATGAGACCATCGTAGTGTGTTAACAGTTCTACTGCGACATTTTCATTTCAAAGTAATACTTCCCTGAATCAAAATGCAGGCTCGCAGTGAAAAGATGAGACACATTGTGTCAAGTTTGAAGAAATTCCCTCCGAACGTTCTTGAGATTTTACGTATACAAGGATGGGATGACCTGAAAAGATAATACCTGTGGCCATGGCTGTTGCTGGCATGGGGCCATAAAAAAGGTTTTTCAAGGTTTTTCAAAATTGTGAATCACAGAGGTCCTTCAGCATACAGTAATGAATGTGCATAAAAAAATTAGACTGGTCCAGTAGCATGAGAGATGAGCTGTGGACAAGCTGCTGGTCTGTTGATCACACACACACACACAGCTGGTGGGGTTAATTAACCTGGACAAATAAAACTTGTATATTTATGTTATGTTAATGAGAAAATATTAGTTGATTCCACTAAAGTCTTGTATGATTTTTTACAGTGCTGCTCCTGATCTATAATCTGCACCTCATCACCACTTCTGTATGCATTTGCAATTTGTATATGTCTATACATACACTCACGCTTTCTCCAACAAATAAAGCACACAGCAAGATGTTTAAATGCATGTAGCGTTGTTGCTCTGCTCCTGTACTGTAAGGGTGTCAGTCTTCTTAATGGATTTTTGCAGTGATGACTCAACTCTGTGTCCTTTTCCATTTGAGAACTAGTTACTTTATAGGTAAGACTAAAAATGGAAACTATGTGCAAGTTTCTAAGACTTGTTTTTCATTTGTACGTAGGAGCTGCAACTCTTGTCTGTGCCATTTCCTGAGTTCTGCCGGTACAATAGGTGCAGGCTCAGTTTGTGCTTTACATCCGTCAGTACAGTTGCCTGCATATGTATCCATTGCTCATTATGTGGCTTTAATTAACCTTATCACAGTAAAATGTGCACAGAGAGAAAAGGAAGACAGCATGGAAAGACTGATAACCTTGAGAGAAGGTTTCTCGATGTGGCTCTCCATGTTTTTCCTCTTTGAAGTATTGCTCTGCATCCCCTCTCCCACACCCTTATCACATCCATTCATGCACCAACACATATCTCACCTAACAACCTCCCAACAAACTCACACGTACATACATACCAACGGGTTCATGTAATGTATACCCACTGGTCTGCTATAGGGTGGTCTGATATATTACTCCCACAGACATTACTTATGAGTATGTTCCACCATGACAGCTTGTGGCATTTCCAAGATTTTAATTAAAACAAAATAATATAGATTATATTTCAAAAAGAAATATTGGTATCTGTATACACAGATGGGACTCTCTCCCACTGATCCCAATTAATGAGAATACCTGGGACCATGAGATCAATCGATCTTTCACTTTGGCAGAACATTTACATTTTTAGTGTACATAACTCTATAGCAACTCATTTACCTGGGCTGCTCTGGGGACCTCTAGTCAGCAGCACCTTTTAACCTTCATTTTGAAAACCTCATCTAAAACTTCCACCAGGAAATGTGTCCTATAGATCCATTTTACTTGTTTGCAGTTATAAAGGGATAGTTCATATTATTTGAACCAGTTTGTCCTATTTATCTAGAGTATAGGCTATTACCCACAGTAGATGACGGCTGGCCTCCCCCCAGTTTGGAGAAACAGCAGAAGTGTCAAGTGACACTTCTGGTGTCTTTCTGGATGGTGGACCCAAAAATGCAGACAGGGGTGAAGCAGAACAGTTCAAATGTGTTTCAATAAATAAACAGAACATACAAAAAGCTTACATGCAAGGCAGGCAGGTCAAAACTAGAATCCAAGAACAAACAAATCCAACAAGGGTAAATGAGGAACACGAAGTCCAAAAAAAACCACAAACAAATCCAAAGTCCAACAAATGCAACAAAGTTTGAAACACAGGGGATGATAACAAAAGGACAGCAACAAACTGACACAGAAACAGAAAAACACAAGGACTAAACAGACAAGGAACTAATCAGACACAGGTGAAACAAATGCTCATCAAAAAAGGTGGGAAAAGGACAAAGACAGAAAGTAAAGTTGAGACACATGAAGGAGGACCAGGACAACAAAATAAAACAGGAAGTACCCATGACAAGGAGTACGACAGGGTCAGCTGCAGAACACATTTTAACCACCTAAAAAAAAAATCAATACCAGTTTAAGTATACGCTATATTTAGAATATTTTTCACCACTTAACCTTGCCATTAGACAGACTTTTCTGATGGGAAACTGCTGTTTTTTAAGTTAAATATTGCTTTCTCTCACTCAACCGGACTGCACCAGCAAAATCAATCATTTTACCTTGCAGAGCATGGAAGTCGGTAGTCTAACGCTGCCTTGATCTAAACGTTTGTATGTGTTATTGTGTGACTTCAAAACAAACAAAAACACAGAAGTGATACAACAACTCCCTTGTTCTGCAAGGTATAACTACTGATTTTGCCAATGGAGTCTGGTTGCTCTAGAGAGAACAATATTTGGGTCATATAATGTCACTTTCTCATCTGAGAAGATTTTTTGATGGCAAGGTAAAGCGGTGAAAATATTAGCACACACTTCAAAGCTAGTTTTTAACTGGTTATTAAACAGTATGTTAACAAGACCATCCACAAGAAGATTGGCTATTTCTGCAGAGTTGTTCTTAATGCCTGCCACCAGGTCTGATTCTCCATGTAATCAGATTAAACTAGCCTGTGTTTACATTTCCCCAGGCAAAGTTATAGTGAGAAGTATGAGGCAGGAGGAGATTTTAGATCATTTTATTTTTGATGTTATATTTTGTGGTTATTATTGTGGAAACTCTACCACATTTGTCCACAGGGACCTCCAAAATCAATTAAATAGAAAAGTTCCTTGTAGTAGCTTTAACTAATACTGACGTTTTTAGTTGGGCCATTAGGTGGCTAAAATACATTTTACTGCTGACCCTGTCCACATCAGAAAATCGTTTAGCTTCCTTCACCAGTACTCCTGCTGCTTCTCCAATTATGGGGGCGTGCTGACCACCATCTACTGTAGGTAGGGTGGAGGCAGACTTCTCCTCACCTTTGACAAAAAGTTGAAAAAGTTCCCACAAAATGAAACATCACTTTCAGTGCAGTGATGGCGGCACAAATTGCCATTTTTACAGGTCAGACAGCCAGTCTGACTCCCACTCAGAAAACAGCACAACATTAACACACTTACTGTCACAACACACACATACAGCAACTAATTCCACCTCAAGTAGGACATTTACAACACGGCCTTCTGTCATTACTGATGGATAATAGGTGATGAGGAGGGGGGGAACTTCAGGGGGCACACATCTAATAATAATGGCATGCAAAGTCAGAGAGCCGAGAGATGCGTGGAGTGATGCAGGAGGAGCGGAGTGAGATGAAATGAAAGGGGGCAGAGGGGGGATTAGCTACAGCTATTAGCAGCTTCTAAAGTAATCACACTCATTAGTTGCTATCAGATTGGGTTAGATGGTTATAAAACAAAGGAGAGAGAGAACGAGAAAGACGCATGGAGCACGTTCCTAACTACTTTTTCTTTCACCATTAATACCAGTGAAACGCATTCATAATTACAAGTGTGACTGTTAAACCAACCATTGGAAGAGATATTCTGAGGCTTTAAGTAGAGATACCACACTGCAGCAAATACTCCATTACATGTAAGGGTCCTTCTAAAAAACAATGTTAGCAGGTTGTCAGATCTCAGCAATTAAGCTGGTAAGTACAATGTTATTATCACAGGTAGCAATGGCAGATAAAACAATGAATATAAGATCCAACTTGGAATAAAGTATAATTATCAAGAAAAGGAGATGACTGGTCGCTCTGTATACTCAACCATAGATGAACAATGTGTCAGGTGCTCATGGAAAATGGGAGAAAAAGCAGGATGAACAGGAAGGCAAGTGAGGCGCTCCAAAATGTAAGAAAAGTTCTAACAAGGAGGAAAAAAAAAAAAAGCTTTTTATGAAGCGGTTAAATCATTTAAAATGCCAACATATTTTAACCACTGCAGGGAATCCAAAGCCCTGATGAAGACCTATTTTATTACTGTTTTGTTACTATTTTTCTTGTAATTTTTGTGCCTGGATGTAGGACAAGTATGTAGGATTTAGTGACATCAAGCTCCCTTGGCCTTCCCCATCCAAGTGTGCAGGACAAACTATGGTTGCTGTAAAACTCGCAAAAAATGTGAGAGGCCCTGGCTAGAGTCAGTGTTTGTTTTTGTCTGTTTTGGGCTACTGTAGAAACATGTTCAACATGGCGGCCTCAGTGGAAAAGGATCTGTGTTCTCTAACATAATTTTTTTTACCCCCAAGACCGTTCTGCCTAGACTGGCGCTAGGTTGCTGTGACTGACTAGTATTTGTTGCCTCGACGGTCTTCGTAATTTCCAGAAAGGCTTCCCAATGTTGTGAAAAGGTTTATCTTAACCCAGACCATGATCTTTGGCCTCATTTATAAAAAATGTTTTTAGATTTGTACAAGAACTTAGTCTTAAGATAATTTTGCTGATTATATGATGCGCTTAAGTTCAATTTATAAAAGACACTGGGCAAAACTTCGCTTTAGCAGGTTCTGAGAAGAAAATTTGTAACCTAAGCACCTGTGATCTATAAATCACAAATTAACTTCAAATTGACTCTACCTGCTTAACAATCAGCTTTTATCCTTGTATAATGCAGCACAGATGAGGGTTTAATCGGAACAACCATGAACCAAAACTGAAAAGCAAACTGTTCAGGAGACGAGATCACAGCAATAGTAGATGAGATTGAAGCCAGACAACACGTATTATTTGCTGAACTAAACAGCAGGTTGACAAACAAAGACAAACATGAGGCTTGGGAGTGTGTAACTATTAATTCCTCACACCTTTAATTGATAATTCCCCTAACATTGTTCATAAAGCTGATGCAAAGTTCACCACAGGCTGCAATACCCTGACATAACCAGCAGGAAAATCACATAAGTTTAGATTTTGCTAAGATGTAAGATCATTTCCAAGTTAAAGTAAGGTTTTATAAATAACTACTTATACGTGTTTTTCTGCTTAAGTTATATTAAGATAAAAAAAATGATCATAAGTCCATTTAATAAATGAGGTCACTTGTCCTAAACCTAACCAAACTGCGACTGAAAACTGAAAATATTTCCCAAAACTTAACAGTGACATTTAGCTTCACACAGGACAAGAACCTCAGTCTCCTGGTTTTTAAGTCCTATGGCTGACCCATTGATCATCCCCACAAACTCTTTTCTAATCTTCTCCCAACTGCCAAGAGCCGCCAGGCAACAAGAACTAGCCAATCACAGAACAGTGGCATGCAACGAGGCGGAACAATGCCACCTGAAAACAAAAACGCAACAATTTTTATTTTCTGGTGATTATACACTAATGAAAACATATGTATGAATATTATATTACATTTCTGCCATATTCTGCCAATAAGTAAATCTTACACACTGCACCTTTAACTCAGAAGTACTTGAATGCCTCTGGTTTAACCAAGAGAGAGGACATGGCTGATATAGTTACTTAATTATACATTACTGTAAAATTAAATTTAAATAATCCCAGGACAACCTCAGTAACTAGCCAGTCTCTAACAAGTGTGGCACCCCGTCACCCACAACATTTCTGAAGCTATTACCCTGAGTGTGTTTATTTTACTTTTAGTCATTTCATGTTTTTTATTTTCTCATCCTTTTTGCCAGACTGCCAAAAACACTGGCCATGAAGACTAAATGTCCCTGCTGACTGACTGATTGACTCCCAAATGTTGAAACATGCATGTGCAAGATGAAGCCTGTAGCTTTCAATATTCCATCAGATGCGCTGATTATCTTCGGAAACAAGCCTTGACATATTTTATTCGTTTGAGGAGGTAGATTGTCAGTGACATTATTTGTATGGTCTCGGGTTCCTGTGGTGAGAGGAATGTTTTCTCAAGTGTTTTCTGAAGTGTCTTGGCTCTAGAAAACAGGAATGTTCACTGTATTGTTCAACAGTATTTTCTGTATTGTATTCTGTTGCTGTGAGAGTCCAGAGCTGCTGCTGCAAGAAAGTTTGGAGTGGCCATGCATTATATGACTGCATACAATAGAGATGTTGCTGACTTGGATTTCATGAATAATTTTCACTTTATCCAGCAGTGCAGAAACATATTGAGACAGGGTGAGACAGGCAGAGAGGAATAGAAAGAAGAGGCAGGAGTAAATTATAGCCACATAGAGGAAATATGAGCTTTCAGCTACAAAAAATTAAGCTTCTCCGTATTTATTGGTTTAGGCAACACATTTCTGTAACATTGTAATTCACCTGCATTGGCTTCCAGTCACATAGAAGAATTAGCTGACATAGCTGTCTTGGTTTGGCTACAGAGTAAGTGTTGATATTGATGAGCTGCCGGAATTCATGAAAGATGTGGGAGCTGGCCAGTGTTGTCAATGATTATCATTAATTAGTACAATAACATTTTATCAGAAGAGGTGGAGTGCAGTAGGCAGTAGTGATATGGGATATGTAGAGTACAAGTACCTTTGGAGAAAGAGGAATGTCATATGTCATTGATTACTGCATCCAGGATCTGCTTTCATGTATTTAAAATATCTTAATTCATTATATGCTGGCTTTTATCCCACACTTCCTGTTTTAGGTTGCCATTTAAAGGGATAGTTCACCCAAAAACAAAAATTGAGTCATTATCTATTAAACCTCATGCTGATTGAAGGTTGGGTTTATTTTTTTTAGTCCACAAAACACTGCAGGAGTTTTACAGGAAAACAGCATTGTAGAATCTCCCCAAACATGTAAGTGAATGGTGACCAGTATTCAAATGTAAAAAACAAAACAAAAAAAACAAAACAAAAACAAAAACAAACATAAAATGCCTCCATATTGTTCGTTTGGTGTAATCCAAGCCTCCTAAAGTCCCAGCATGCCAAGTTGACTTGAAAGACATCATTTACACCATGTTTTTAGCCTAAATCTTCTCCGTAGATCCTTAGCATGGAACTACGTATATTCATGTTTGTGCACACTCTCTGAAAGGGGTGTGTGTGATGTGACGGTGTGTGCGTGCAAGTGAACAGCAAGTCTAGGCTTGGATTATGCCAGACGAGCAGTATGGAGACATTTTAGTTTTTTTGTTTTTTTTTTCGTTTGAAAACTGGTCACTTCAATTGTTTGAGAGATTGTGCAACCATGTTTTCCTGTGAAACTCCAGCAGTGTTTTGTAAGACTAAAAAACTAAACTCTCGACAGAGGTTTTGTGAGTGGAGCTACGATGCTGAGTAATATTGAGAAGACCACCTGGAACAACCTCGATAGCACAGGCCTGGTTCCTGAACAAAATGACTGGGAGTACATCTGAAATTAGTGGGGGTGCACTTGTGTCTACAGAGAAAAAATAGGTATTATGGGTACAAGTGTGGTTTGTGTTTGCTTTATGAGTCAGAGTGGCGCAGTGTTGTTATGCACAACAGCTCATTGTGTTTATCTTCATTAAATCAACTGGAAACCAACACCAGGCTGTGCTTCAGTAACCATACAGACCTGATGGAGATGTATGTTACCAAAGCCCATAGACAAAAATAGCTCATGTTTTATCCTTGAAAAACATCCCAGTGCAAAAGCTATTAGAATTTTTGCTAAAACTGATGTAATTGTCAAATCAGCTTCTCTATCTTTTTATTTCTATATTTATAACTACCTGATGGAAAATTATACTCCATCTGTCTTTGGGTGCAGATTTGTGATGTGTGTTCATGTCGTAACACTCTGAACCATCCAGACATTTCCTGAGGTGAAGCTTTCCATTTACTGCACTGTCATCATTTAATGTAACTGTGATTGGCACAGCTGTTTCAGAGCTATGAGACGTGTGATTTTTATAATCACAACACCCACTGAACCATATTCACCTTCACCCAGACCTTTGCCAGGTTGTGCTGCTGCACATATGGGAACCAAAATAGAAGGCGTGCATGGAGACACACAGTTTGTGCACCCTGATTACTCCCAAATGGACACATACATGGACAGCTGCAGACACCACGGATACATGACCCACTACCTTGCACTTGGCATTTATTTTTCAATTTTCAGCTGAGCTTGCAAATTATTAAAGTGAGGGTGCAATGCATGCTTTTGCACCCTTGTAAAACCGGGCCAGCGATAGCAGCATCTGTCTCGTCTATAGTGGCCACCGTTGCTGTTATTACTCATCCTTGGCTCCAGCACACATCTTAACAATGGACTGATCATTTTTCACCCAAGAAACCACTGTTTCATGTCATGATGCTGGACCAGAAACAGCCATATTGGTGGAGTGGGTCTTGACCCAGGCAATGTTTTAGGGCATAGAGTAGAACATTGTGCTTTTAGGACTTAAACTTGAGCCAGAATTAAGTCACAAGAATGAGGACTTGAGACTTGTTTGGTTCTTAAAGCTGTGTTGATCAATATTTTTATAATAACAACTGAAACAATGACTACTGTATGTGTAACGTGAAAGGAATCGCTTGCAGTGATGAACCCACAGACATTTATCATCCAACTCTGCAGCTCCTCTCAGGTCTATGAAAGGGGTTTGTGTCTTGCAGCTTATTGTTTTGGTTTCACAGTTTTTATTATTTCCAGCTGGAGGAATCAGATGCTCTTAGCAAAAAACCCTACTGTATCCACCCACACTACCCATTGTACTCTACGTGCTAAGCACCAAACAGCAGACAGACAAAGCTAGCGACTAGGTGGTGAACACAGTGGCACATCTAGGAGCTACAGAGCCAGATATTTCCCTCAGGAGTTAGTGGAGACTAAAACAGAGCCAAAAGAAGAGTGAATATTGGCCTTACAGCCATTTGGCCTGAAACACGAGTCCAGTTGAATGCTCATGTTACTCTGTGTTGGCTGGATGTGTATTAGACCACTGTATGATAACACATTTTGCCATAACACCTTTATGAGGTGAGAAAAAAATAGTCAATTTGCTGCTGTCCCCACGTAGCTGAAAAAAGACAGGTTTAACAACAACAATTTTTTGCTACTTTATATTTCTACATACTCTAATACATTTATTTGAGTGATTTAGTTAGTAGCTGCTTTACAGATTTCAGATTTTACATACAAAACATGATCAAAAATGAAGCAACATCTATAGTTAGTCATAGATTAAACTACTTGGAATTACACAAAGTGGTAGGCAAACCTCAACAAGCAACACTAAAAGCATACTTGCACATTTACTAGTACAAACAAGGTATAATGAGATTTTTTATACCTTTTTGCTGCTAATGATGATGACAATTATTTACTTAGCTAAAATTTTCAAGGCGGAAATTTTACTTGTAACAGTATTTTTCATTGTGCTATTGCAGCCGTGTGGGATCCTGAGTTCCAGAAAAATAAGCATGCTTATTCTTTGCTTATAAGACTTGTGGCTTGTTTTGGACTTGCCGAAAGACTTAAAACCAGCTCTCGTATCTTTTTGAACCTAGAGTCCACTGACAGAAAGTCATGAGTCAAAAGTTCGAATTTGTGACAACCAATGTTCCCCTCAGACTCTTCCCCTGGTCTGAGTGAACTACAATTGCCTGATTTTATTCTATCATGAGAGACAATGAAGTTCATTTTAAGACAGAAATGAGAAAAAGTACAGGATGTCAACGAGGAGAGGGAACAGTAAGAACTTGCTCCTTGGCCAGGAGGGGCTTGTGTAGTTTCAGTGCTGGAGGTTTTAGCCGCTACTCTCCACCATCTCTGGACTCCACCAGGGGTGCTTTTGGTATCTATCTGTATTCACAGTGCACTCTGCACAGAAAACACAGTGTTGATTGCATTAAATGTGATACAGATCTGGTGCCTGTGCTACTGGGTCAATACAAGTGACAAAAGAGAAGGCTAAAGACAGCCCGTTTTTAGCTCACTCAGCACTCCTCTCATCTAATTACTCCTGATATATAGTCTCCACACTTCTCTCATCACTGTGCATCTCACTGCCACTCTCTCTTACTTTAAACATACTTAATATTATCTAATCACTTATTGATTTATTGACAGAAATGTGTCTTTTTGCTAAAATACTTAAATTGCTTTTCATTTTTCTCCTCTTTATCAAGTCCACTTTCGCTCAGCAAACTTCTAATGTCTGTCTCTAATACGCAAAAGTATGCTGTTTTTATTTGGTAACACTTTATTTGAAGGGGTGTGCATAAGACTGTCATTACAGTGTCATAATCATGTCATGACACCTGGACACATGAAGGGGTCTTTTTGATTTTTTCTGACTCATTAAATTTAATTAAATTTAATTAAATTTAATTAAAAAGATGTCATTAAATGTTATAAGGCAAATTTGACAAGAGTACTGAACCAAACTGAAGCTTGTTTACTTGCTAAAGTAGCCTAACCACTGTCTGCTGTTATCTGTAGCTATTTAGTTGACTGAGTCCTGGGATGCCAGGAGCCAAACCGAAACAAGAAAACCACCTCAATATTCCCTGCCATCAAACTGGTACACTGTCGGTCTCAGTGTTCTTGTTCTGGTTTGGCCAGACTCAGCTAGACCCTGATGACGCCAGCATGGCAGGGGAAATACCAAGCACTAATTTGCATGTGCATCTCTCAACAGAGATGAGAAAGACGCAATATTGTTCACTCTGCTACTGACATCATCAGCTCCAGAAAAAAAGTTTCATTCAGAATGTTATTATGACTATATTTAAATAAACTGCACCCAGAAGATGTTAAAAAAGAGAGAATTATCTTGCTTCCTTCTTATATCTGTTGAAAGTTGCACATGCACACCACCAGGCACTCTGCACTCTTGCCCGGGCCCCCACATGCAGGCACATCTGGCTGGACTGGGATATCTCAGAGAACAATGCTGGTGAATACAGCCTGTGCAACCAACTGTGGCCATTTTGACAGGGAATACAGTACCAAGGTGTTTTTTCCTGCTGGGGTTTGGCTCCTGGCACCCCAGGGCTGAGTCAGTTAATTACGCTAGCTCCAGAGCTAACTGCAACTAGCTAATGCCAGCTAAGATAAACAGGCAATGGTTAGCGTATGAGCAACTGTAACAGCTGACGCTGTCTGCATCAGCTATCTTTAATTATCCACCATTGGTACTGAACTCTGGTCATCAACTGGCCTTAACATTTAATGACATCTTTATGTCAGTCCAATGTAGCTAATGTCTAGAAATATTCATACATTGTTGTAAATGCACACTGTAACTAAACATTAATGACATCTTTATGACAAGTCCAAAATGTACCACTTCTTGAGGTCAAGGAACATTTTCAGGTCACACTTAAATGGTGTCATGACAGCCAGTGTCCAAACTGACCACATATGACAGTTTAATGTCATGTTAGAACATAAAGCTGAATAGTTTCTTTGAGTTTGATAATGTCAAGTTGTCATAACAAAGACACTGACAGGTTACATTGTCCTAATTAACGCCAATTGTCGTAACAAAGACAGTTGGCTGGATTAATGTTAAGTTGTCATAACAAAGACGGTTCAAACAACTTCAAATAATTGTTACTGTTCTTATACATGATATTGATGTCCTTACAATGACATGGATCAGAGTGACAGTGTGCTCATAGTAACCAAAGATATGATCAAGTTAAATAAGATGGCCGAGACATTTTAGGAAAAATGCTTATTTGCTTTCTGGCTGAGAGTTACTGTTCTTTTAAGCGGCCAAAGAGAACTTTCTCTGTCTGTTTACTATTTCAGATCTCTCTCATAAATAGCTCCATGTTAGCTTGTGCATCCCCTCAAATATCCCCAAACAAAAACAAAAATGAGGATCAAAGCTGGAACAAAGCACTGCTTAATGCACCAAAAAGAGCAGGGGAGATTTTAACAGCTTATGGCAGCTTAGAATCCACAAGGTAATATGTAAATTTGATTTGCTAGTTCTTCTACCAAACATGTTTGGTGCACAACCAAAACATTTTATGCCACTGTGGGAATATGTTTTAGTTTAATTATCATCTTTATTTAAAAGAAAAGCCTGTGCATTACTGTTTATCAAAAGCAGCAGTTCATAAGTTCATCAGCTAAAACCTAAAGTTAAATTTTTTATGGAAATAATCTTAACAAAATAGCAAAAGCATGTACAATGAAAACAGAGAGGTTATTATGTGTTTTGTCTGGTATTGTTGGCTTGTAAATTCCCTGTGGTATTCAATTAAACATTATTTATACATCTCTCTGCATTTGAATTATTCATGAAGCTTATGAAGCTTATTATTGCTAAAATGTTTGAGTGAAAACTATTATCTTATTATGTAGGAAGTTTGAAAACGACATTTGAAAACGCTAAATGTTAAGGATGAGATGCGCTATTTAAAACAATTTGTGAGACAGCACTGCATTCTGGAAATATTAAGTACTTGCAGAGGAGGAAATGTTGGGGGAGGCTAATTACTGGAGGGAGATGGGAGTTATGTGAATTATAGTTGTTTGCTCTGGTCTGTGATATTTTGCTGTTTATGAGCAGAATAAATGCGTGGAGCAGTGAGGTGCCGAATGGTCGCTTGGCAAAGAAAGCGCTGCACTCTGTGGTGGGTGATGTACTCAGCTTGCAAATGTTTTCTTGCAGTTTTCATATCAGTAAGATAATTGCGTCGTCCAGCAGTCCTTTTCCAGCTTCCTCTTTAATGGTGACACTCTTGCCCTGCAAGCAGTGTTTTTACCAAGTGCTACAGAGAGGCTGGAAGAAATGTAGACAACATGTCCACATAAAAGAGGACGGGTGGTGATATTACAAACAAAAACTCAGAAGTATCAACTTAAATCTGCATGAGCTCGCCACATTACACACAACAATTTTCACACATGGATCCACATAGGATATAATCCCTTTAATAAAAGGAGTCTTTTGTAAAATACTTTTAATAAATATATTGAAAAGACTGGTAATACTCCAATCATTCTTATTGTCAACAAATCCCAAGGCAACTATGATAATATCCCACTAATGATTATTGTCAGCCAAAGCCCAATAAAGCTTATTCTTCTGTGGCACAGACCTCCATTTTTGTCCATAAACTATTACCAACATATCAATATTTCACACTCTAGCAGTTAGTTCCTTCATTACAATGAACATGAGCCCTGTAGTTTATTTTGAGTCGATCCAACATATCACCCTGCTGCCAGAATGCTCATAAGTGCACTGAGTGTGTAGTAATTCACAGCTGAAAATTGTCTGCTATGAATTAAGAATTTACTTCTGTTTGAGTGACATTTTATTAAAAATGAAAATGTGTATTACTTGACTTTTAAATAAATAAGCTATATTTTGTATGACCCATTTATAAAGACAAATATTTTCTGTAGGAATGAAGAAAAATATAGAATATGCCAAATTTATCCTTTAAATTATGGTATATCACTTGGAATAAGATCCAGTTACTGATCCTGGTGGGGAAGCTTTGGAAAATAAAACAGTTTATATTAAATATTATTGGTGACAGAGAGTAGCATCTATCTATCCTTTACATTTACACCTTTACATCAGGTGACTCTGTAAAACTAAACACTGTATTCAGATCAAATCAGCCATTTAGTGCAGAGTTGTGCAGCGATGTGGGTGGTGTTAATTGTGCTTAGAACATAACAGCTGTGAAATAATCAGAAATTAACCTGTTATTTCTCTGATTCACTGGCTTTCTCACTACTAGAGCTCCCTCTCCTCATTCAGTCTCTACCTTGCTAGACTACTGCTGTGCACTCTCTCTCTCTGAAAATCACTATTTTACAGCATAAACTGCAGCAAGACCCAAGATGTCAAAACTGGATACATGAAATAAACCAAGTGAGGACACAACTGTGAGAATACCATCATTTGGTCCATGTACCCGCCTGGATAGTGCCCGGTTTCAGTGATATTTCAAGCAGATTGTGGAGCGGTCTGATCGCCGATTCTTGATTGGCCACCACAGCATGACACCGGGTTGCATTGCTTTTTTGCCATCATCCCCAGTGGCCCCACCGTTGTGGCCTAAACGGACTACCTCCATTGAGAATGAATCAGATGACTGGCATTTTCTCCACAACACCTGTCTGAATGTGCCCATATAGTTAAACCTGCAACATAACATTTACATATCATTACCTTTTAAGTTGGTGGTGGACCCCAGGCACTGAACAGCAGGTACCCACTGCTCCTAATATTAGGATGTTTTAAATGCAGAGACTGAAATCTGACTGCATAATTGCACTCTGTATGATTGTATATGTCACATTAAATTCGACCTTTATTTACACATTCAAAAGTTATGGTGCAACTTTATCTTTCATTTGGAGGTGTGTCTCTGGCCAATTTTTCAATAAAATTATTCAATAAAAAGAGCTGCCTGCTGTAGCTGAAAACAACACTATGAGAGCAGTGAGAGTGAACCAAACCAGTTAAGTTGTGGACCAGACAGAACATTTGTTTAAACTCACTCTAAAGCTCCATAAAGCTGAGGGGAGCTGCATATTCAGGTCATCATTAAAAGTGACCCCTTTCACATTTTTTTTTTCTCTCAGACCACTTGAATTTCATTATGCTTAAAGGATAGTGACACCAAAAATAAACTGCCTATTCCAGCTTTAAGTTGATATGGTGAAACTGGTAAAACACTTACTTTTTACACATCCAGAGGTTCTGGAGCAACATTATCATTCAGTGGAGTTGTATTTGGCCACCTGATGAATTTGAGTCCAGTATTCACTCTCTTTTAGCTCTGTTTTTGGTCTCCACCACCTCCTGAGTGAAATATCTGGCTCTTTAGTTGCTCAATGCTCCACTATGTTTACCAGCTAGCTGAGCAGTTTGAACAGTGGGGTTTTAGAGCTTTTTTTTTTTTTAATAAAAAAAAGCTGCCTCTGTGGCTGAAAACAACACTATGAGAGAAGTGAGAGTTAACCAAAACAGTTAAGTTTTGGGCCAGACCAAAAATATAGCTTAAACTCATGCACAAGCTCCATAAGCCAAGGGGAGCCACATATTCTCGCTATAATTCTCTGCAGGTTCATCATAACATTACATAACATCCCTTTAACATTACACACTGCCAGTGAATACATATAAAAACATTGATCAGACCCACTTTAAGGAGCAGCTCAGTGTTCATTAACAGAATAATAATTGGTGTTTCTTGGCCTTTAGGATTCAGATTTACAATGTGTGTGCCCCCATTTGTCTTCTGCAACCCCTTACATCTCTTATGCATGTTTCAGTATGAGAGCAAGAGCATGTTTGTCTGTATGCGCACACCTCAAGGTGAAGGCTGTCCCACAGGGACCAACAGATGCATATTGCTGTGAAGCTCCACAGTAAACACACATCTTTGTCTTCCTCTCTCCCTCTCATGCTCTCCCTCTCCGTATCTCATTTCCCCAAACCCTGTAAAACAAGATAGACAGCGATAAAATACAACGGGGAGAGAAAGATAAACGATAGGACAAGTGAAAGATATGGATTGGGGGAGATAAAATAACTCCTTCATTTGGGTTTGGTCTCAGGGGAATAAATGCAGTGTGTGGGCAGGCACTGCTGCCGCTTTACAATCTAGCCTATAGTAACCGCTTTATATAATCTATTGAACATTTCCATCCGCAGCTGTGGCATTGTTCCCACCTGGAAGTAAGTCCAACTGAGCAGTCGATTGACCGCAGAGGATAAAGTTGCATTGTGAGCTTGCTTGGTGGTCTTAAATGTTGTGTGGCAACCCTTTCTTTATACCATTTTCATCAATTTCTCCCTTTTTTATCCCAGTGACTCACTTTGCCTCCCCAAGTGACTCACTGCCTCTTTGTGGTTTTCTGGAATTACCGGTTTTATAATTTAACTGGAATTGTGGGTTGGAATGACAGAAACAAGGAAAAACATACAGTAATGCAAAGAAATAAAGCGAGTGAAGGAGTTTGTACGAAGTGAGGGCAGCTACAGGAACTGAAGAGTAATTGAAGAACATACTTGGTGTGGAGTCCACAGTGAGGACACAGTGAAATGTAGGAGAACGCAACTACAAATTTGCTGTGGTTAACAACATGGTGGTCGATAAGCCTCATCATGTTACCCTTCAGAAGCAAAAAGGGGAGATGGGAGATGGGCTGCTTGAGGTTGAGTGTTGGATTCTGTGTGTGTGTGTGTGTGGTTGAGCACTGCTGCAAATGAAGGCAGTGGAAAAGAAGTACAAGTGTATGAAGAGTGAGTAGGGAGTGGACCTTTCAGCTGAAAAGGTCGTCCAAATAGCTCCAATTTTCAGGCTAATCAGAGAGGGATGGCGTAGACACTAATCGGCTGGTCAGAAGGTCGTGAAAGGTCACTAAAAGGTTGTAGAGGTCACGGCGGCCCGGCGTGGATCACCTGTCCATCATCTCTGCGAATGACCTATCCTTGCAAGGTGAGCAGGGGAGCGAGACAGAGAGGAGTTATTAATGTCTCTGTGTTGCATACATTTTGCTTAGGTGAGGCTAACACAGCATTTACTGAAAATAGGCACAGCTCATCTGGTCAAGGAAGAAATTAGCCTCACAAGAGCAGATAACAAGAGGGGAAGCAAGTAATTTATAGCAGTGATGCAGGGATGCTTGGAAAGACACATGGGAGGGCAGAGGTAAAAAATACGTTTGCAATTAAACAAATCCAAAACTCAGATAACATGCTGGAAAAAAAGGACTGAGCAGGGCACATAATCTCATATTAACTAATATATATTTATTTCTCAGGACAAAAAGAACAGGAGCATAACAAACTACCAATTGGAAGGATTCAGACAGAAGACTAGAATAGTGCACTCAGTGGAGTGCAGATCACTGCCAGGCAACAGATGATGAAGCACCTACTGCAATGCCACCAGAACTGACAGATGCAACCAGCAGAGATTGCAAAGTTTTGCCAACATTAACATGACTCCTACATAAACTGCAGACATTTACATGCAAGCCTGTCCAGACTCATAATGTATGTGGTGAATGTTCTGAAGGAATTTAATATGAATGTTCTCATTATATTGACCTGTAACTTTGAGGGATTTTAATAAAAGCTATTAAGTGTTTGGGCTTTTTTTTTTTTTTTTTTTCAAAATGTAGGGCTGACACCTGGTGGTTGGTGGGTCAACTGGTTGGTCGTTATGCTCTTGTCCAAATTCTTCGGCCAAATTCTTATTGGTCAGACAGTCAGTGGTGTTACTTTAATAAGGAGAGAAGTGCTTTGTAACCCATCATTGTCTGGGGGTGCGAAATATGCAGACTTGATGTATTGTATTTTTTGAGAGGCTATTTACTGAACATTTACTGGCTCCAGACTAACTGACAGCATGTAAAAGTAGTAGTACAAATCACTACATCAGCCCCCAACCTCAGAGGACAGAAGTTGAGAGGATAAAAAGTTTATTTTTGATGACAACATGTGTGGATTTTACTCTGCCTGACTGTTTTCTGACTGTTTGAGTGCCTGCTGGTAATGTTTCAAGCTCAGTGATGGATAAATACCAGCTGTTCATGACCAGACTTCAAAGTGGAAAGCTTTGAGTTTTGCTATGTTTTATGCTGTTTTAGTGTTTATTCCATAGGTCATCGTGTTGAATTTGGTGTTAGCATGTTGCTAATGTGGCTACAGGCAAGGGTAATGTTGGACTAATGTTGTAACATTGAGGGACAGTTAAGAAAAACTGTTAACGTTAAGCCTCATTTGAAGCAACTAAAGAAAATGAGTACTAGCTTGGACGCTGTAACTGTTTTTTCATGTTGGTTTTTGTGGAAGTTTATACTGCAGTGTGAGCTGCGTTAGCACTTAACTTTGTTTACAGACGAAAGCTGGTGTGACCCTCATCCCAGGTGTGTGTGTAATGCATATGTGTGTGTGTGCATTTAGTTCACTATGGCTGATTTAGTTGATAATGTTCAGTTTATTTTCCCAACCAACTGACTGGTTGAAGAGTCGGTAGATTTTCATCGATCAAGATTTCCTTTGGTCGTCTACAGCCCTAACAAAATAGAATTTATCACTATACACGCCATTCTAGTGAATAATTTCCAGTAAGAAATATGCTGTCTTCAATTAGATAATATTTTTACAGAGGAGTACAAAGAACTGATAGAGAATTGAACATTATGATGTCACAGTGAAGCTGACCTTTTGAATATAAAATGTCTCACCTCATTATTTCATCCTGTTATATATTTGTGTGGAATTTTGTCCCAACTAGTGTATGAATTCTTGAGTTGAGGCCAAAAATGTGTTTCCCAAGGTCGCCATGACTTTGACCTTTGACCACCATTCTTGAGTCCAAGTGGACTGAGATACCACCTTCATGAGAATGGGACAGACATAAGGTCACAGTGACCTTGACCGTTGATCACCAAAATCAGAATCAAATCAGTTCATCCTTGAGTCCACTTAGACAATTATACTAAGTTTGAAAAGGCGTTCTTGAGATATTATATTCACATGAATGGGATGACTTGAAAACATGTCTTATGTTATTAAAACATAAAGGTATAAAAACGATAAAAAAGTTTATTTTCAAGGTTTTGAAAAAATTCAGAATCACAGACTGTGCACTAAACAACTGAGCAGATCGGTCCAGTAGTATTCGAGATTAACAGTGGGTAAGATGTGGTCCAGTGATCACACACACATGCATGCATGCACTCCACTCTCTCCACTCACTCCCTCACACACTCATAGAAGTGATTGCATGGTTTCCCTAAAAGAAGCTAATGTGAAACGGACAATCTGAGAGACTTCTTGACATTGATTGAAATCTGAAACAGGATCCCTGATGACCCTTTTCACCTCCATAATGCAGCTCTTTATCAATACAAGCAACTGCTACAGTTCACGAGCAAAAGGCCACATTTCTCTCACAGATATAAAAAGCCTTGTATGATCAGGATGTGTTACAGTTTGATATTTCCTGGTATTTACTAAAGAGCTTGATTGTTTTACGCACCAACCAGCTTTAATCATGAAATACAATCCCCGAACAATGGTTGGTTACCTGCCAGGGGTACCAGTAAGTAGATAATACTAAACAATATTTGGCAGATGAGTGACTGGATGGACAGATGGCGGGTGACCGCTGTTGACATCAAAACCAGGAAAAAGGCCACATTTGGGCAGAAGATATCACAGACAGGAGTCAAACCTGTTTTGGAGATAATTTATTCGCTTTATATTGTTGCATAACTGCAGATCCTATTTTGATAGGAAATAGCTGTTGACAGGAGGTGTGGATGTTATGAATAAATGGATGAGATGATCTGTTTGTTTTTATATGAGAAGCACTTTTTTTTGACTGGCTGATGCTCAACTGTCAAGTACCAAGAGGTGGCTGTTTAAAGATACCCTCCAGACATGTTTAAGGCATTTAAAAACACTATGCTTTGAATAACAATTAGTGTCAGATGTGGTTAAATATTCGTAAAAGCACATCTACTCCTTCTCCATCAGTGAAAAATCCAGAATCTATGAATAAAAAGTCTATTTTAAGTGGACGTGCACTGGCTTCAAGTTCAAAATCTTGCAGATTGGACCATGATTGGCTCAGAACTGGTTGTGATGTTACCAAAATCTTATTTGTTAAACTGAGATTTAACAGAGCTCTGTTTGAGAATTTTAGTCTTAAGTGGTCATATGCTTTTTGGAGTTTTCCCTTTTCTTTATGTGTTATATCGCTTTTTGTGCAATATAACACCAAAGGATGTTACTCAGTCCAACAGAAAACACTCTTCCTGAACTGCCTGAACCATCTCACTTGTAATCCAGCCTTTGTTCTGGTACTTGATTACATCACTATGTAACACATTTGCATTATGTGCAGCTGTTTTGAAAAGGAATTTGGAATGGGCTTGGAGCCATAAAGAGACAGGAGCTAAAACTGAGTGTTTCAGATGGAGGGTTAATTCACCACATTAACACAACAACCGTTTTCCTCTGACGTCACACTCAGGGTGGGAAGCTCAAATGGGGTACTGATGTATTCCAGGTTACAACAAAGAGAATCTGACAAATTGTAATTTCATCACTTCCCAAATGATCAGCAACTGAAAGACAATAGATAGAAAATCTGGAGGGACATTGGGCCATATTTAAAAATAAAATAACATATTGGACAACCCATTTCATACCTAAGCTAAACTTAACATTCAGCCACTTCCTAACTAACGTTACCATTTGATAGTATTACGATACAACAGAAAGAGGTAAATTAATTCTGAAATATCGACGCACATCTTGGATAAATTTGTTTATTACTAAGCCTGGATGTAAAACACACAGATATATAGAAATAACACTTTTGACATTATGTTTAATACATCTATGTGCTGCGCTGCAAAGTCATCTACTGAAGTTAGCAGGCTAATCAGCTAGCGCTGGCCCATTCTGTCTTGTAATGCCATTTTGTATCTTAAGTGGAGATAGTGAGTCATTAGAGTGTCCAGTCTTGCCACAGTCCAACATAGAGAAATAGAGACAGTAGTGCTGCCCCAAGGGCAAGAAACCCCATTAGGCAGCATAGAAAAAAGTGGTAGAAACAGAAAAACAGATAGGCAGTAGTAGCTCAGTCTATAAGGACTTGGCTTGGGGATCAGAGGGTAGCTGGTTTCATGTCCAGCTCTGACCAAAACAATACGGAGTATGGAGAGGTGCCAGTTCACCTTCTGGGCACTGTTCTGCTCGGGCCTGTTTTGGGCAGCATCCATCTCTCCACCACCTCTCCCACACAAATTGCATGTGCATGTGTGTATACAGTAATTAACAATGTTGTCAAAAAAAAACTGAATTTCCCTCAAGGGGGGCCAATAAAGAATCTTCTTCTTCCAACAGTGCCATTTCTCTCCACTCTTGGAAACAGCGCTTGTTGAGTGAAGGATTAAGTTTGGGGCTGAACTTTCAAAGTTGCTTACAGACTAGTAAGTAAACAACTATTACTGCTAACACTGGCTATTTTGTGATATCTTTTACATAGAGTTCCTTTAAGGTCAACAAAGATAAACTTTCTCCCTTCAGCAGATGAATTCAAAAACAGCCTTCTACATCATTCTGCACAGTGAAGGTCAAACATCCAAGTGAAGTATTAATAAACAAAACACATTTTTAGGTGGAGGGTTAAGGTCTCACTTGCCTGTTTGCTGCATTTCCATAGTAGATAGACAATCAGTCAGTGAGTTTTTATTTTCATTTCATACAAGACACTGCTGTGTGTCAAATGTCAAACATACAGCAAGATATCTTCCAGGAGCTTGCATAGAAAACAAAAGAAAGACATGATTAATGCCATTATATACATGTACATAATTTCAAGTAAAATATATTTCTGATTTGAATTTCACACAAATTGTGCACCAGATAGCAGATAGAAGAAACAACTTTTGTAAAACCAAAACTTCTGCAGCACCAAACATAAATTTAACCCATGCATCCTGGTGACTCTGTGGTTAGCATTCACAGTGAGAAGGTCCCAGGTTCAGGGCCTTTATGTGTGGAGTATACATGCTCTCCCTGGGTTTGCGTAGGTTTAAAAAAAACATGTATGTTAGGTTTATTCTCCTGCCCTTGACCAGGGCACTGGCTTAGAATTGGAGTTTATCCAATGGCTGCTGCACACTGCTCACAGTTAAATGCAGAGGGCAAATTTCACTATACACTATGCATTGTATTGTGTATGACTGCATAAGTGATGTTAAAACTTGATTCTATTCATCCTCATTTGTATATGTCAATTGCCACTCAGTGTTGGTGCATTTTCTGTATTCAGCCACACAACAAATCCGTTTTATGTGTGGTTCCTCGTAAAAGGAGCACTAGAAAATAGAATTTTTACATTGTTACAGTATGTTTGTAAGTTTCAGCATTATAAGAATATTCAACATGGTTCGAATTACGGGGGAGCTAGGGGGAGCTGGGCTCACCTGAAAAGGACATGAGCTCCCCTAAAAGCCACATTTGGGACATTTGAGGGGAGCTCTAACATATGATGGTCCTGAAATAAAAAATAACAGTGAAAATATGGCAAAGTTTTGTGTTTATTCGCACATTTTATGTATTGTCACTAATTAACACAATGCTGTGTGCGCTGTTGTGTGTGCCACCATGACTGCTGCGCTGTCCGTGGTTCTGACACGGAGCAGAGGTGACTGATAGACTTAATATGTTACTTCGGTTCCTGTTTGCTTTTTGTTGTTGCAAATTGAACTTTTGGTCTGTATTCCATTTTCTCCCGATTCTAACAATCCACAGACAGAAGACAGAAGAACGACAATAGGGCTCCCCCGAAAGCCATTGTTTAATTCGAACCCTGGTACTCAATCAATTTAGCATTGCTCTCAAATAGCATTATTGGACATGCAATGGACAGTGAAATCTTAAAAAAGGTATTAAAGTCAATGCCGTAGAACCATTGCACGCATCCATCTTCACTGTCACCTGGTCCCTACCTTAGACTGTATATGTCACCCTTTGGATTTTAGGCTACTATTGTTATTTTAGTTTAGTTTGTGAGTGTGTAAAGGAAAATAATAGAAAAGCTAGAACAGTCTGATAAACTTTATTGTAAATACAGCCTTTAAAACCAGGAAAAGACAACACTTATGGCATATCACAGCACAACATTATCCAAAATCTAAGATGATATCTAATCTCATATCATGATATTGATTTAATATTGAAATATTGCCCAGACCTAACTGTCACTATTCACAGGAATACTGTCTGTGGTACCTACGTTACCCACAATGCAACCTGACCATCGACAGTTCGGTCAGAGAATCATCTGTGTTATGCTAGCAGCCATTTATGTAGCATCAAGCTGTTAGCCTCAAGCAGAGATGAGCAAGGACCAACAGAGGTCTGGTCAGTGCACTTCTCTCTACCTCCATACACCTGATTTTTGTCACTTTTCAGACTTCTAGTCTTCAGACCCAACTGACAAGGACTAAAGTAACATCACTTGAGGCAATGTTTGCTCATGCAATAGTACTCACTCACTTCGATGAAAAGTCCCCCTGGTGTGTAGGATTTAATGGCATCAAGCAGTGAGATTACAGATTGCAACCAGCTAAATACCTCTCACCTCACCCTCCCCTCTCAAGCATGTAGGACAGACCTATTAAACTTCTTTTTTTAGAAGGGCCAGATTTATGAAAAATGAAGTGCCAAGGGGAAAACCTGGAATTTTAATGTCTAATAAAATAATTATCTTAATAATCAAACAATGTGGGCACCCTAAACTTTGAAGTAGTTTGTTGTTTTAATAAACACAATGCTGCACTTATTATTTTTTCATACTTATAAATTATCAAAGGGCCAGATTCTGGCTGGTGTGGGAGAACCTACGGTGGCTGTGAAACTCAAAAAACAAGAGAGACCGTCTCTAATGCAGGAATTTAGTTTCAGGGCTATTGCAGAAACATGTCCATTCAACATGGCAGCCTCTGTGGAAGAACACCTGCTCCCTCCACATATATAAATGGCTCATTTTATGGTAAAGGAAAATTAACTATTCTTAATTTCAGGTGATTACACAAATGAAAACATACTTATGAATATTATATTCCCGTTCTGCCATGCATATCCTGGCACTACATCCCTATAAATCCTACACACTGGCCTTTAAATGTAAAATACTGTAACTTCATGAGTAAATTACATAACACATAATTCACTCTACTGTATTCATATTTAATATTGTATTTAATCATCCTAAATATTTTATGTATCTCCAACTCTGACTACATTTTTGATATTCCAATCTTCAGATCTCAAACATTGATGAGCAACTTTTCAGACAATTATGAGTATTGTTTTAAAATAACATCAAACTTTTAAATGACATATTACAGCCATTTAATGCTGAGTATCAACACTGGACCATCAGAAGACTTATTACTGATTGCATTACTCAAGTAAATCTTCAAATCTGTCATCATCTTAATTTCATTAAATATGCACATTTATTCTAATAGGGCCCAAAAGCACATCACTTTCAAGTATGAAATTGATGTATTAAGCTAAGTATCCAGCACCCATACAAATCACTCTGCCCTCCCCATTTGTTCATGATGAGCTGCTGAACTTGTATAACATTATAACCTGGACACATGAGAGCTGGATTTGACACGTTTTTATGACTTTTTAATGCGGAAACGATTTCAGAGATGCATTATATTTATAGAGGAAAGCAGAGCATCATTTTTTAGGCCACTTACGCAGACATTAGTCTCACTTCAGCTTAATCAAAACAAATGTATCGTGTGGATCTTTGCTTCACATAGGCCATGTTTTATACAAGAGTACTTTTAATATTCTTGCATGCTTTGACCTGCCATTTACAATAGTTTTAAATTTAAAATGTCCAAAGAAACAACAAATCATGAGAGCTATAAAATAAACAGAGCCCGGGCTTAATGAGGTCTGAGAATTGACTGGAGCACTGGAGAATTGACTGCAACACTAGACAAAAATTATATATATTTCCTTTCTTGTACACTAATAAATATTTGCTAGTGTGATATTTCAAACTCAAAATATGAAAAACTGAGGGTCTCTCGCCCTAGACTCGAGATTAATTTTCCCCCAAATTTTATGGTTGTTTTATTAAAAGCAATCAATTCAGTCTGCTGAGAGCTCAAGTGAGAACAAAACACTATTATGCTGCACACCAGAAAATTTGCTTGTACTATTATTTTTTCTGTGACAATTATTATTTTTTTGTTGATTGGAGAGTTGTTTGTCCATTTAGAGCTGATCTGGCTCTAGGGCAGCTATTCAAAAACTATGTAAAAGTT
Source organism: Lutjanus argentimaculatus (assembly GCA_034769285.1). Lineage (NCBI taxonomy): Eukaryota > Metazoa > Chordata > Actinopteri > Lutjaniformes > Lutjanidae > Lutjanus > Lutjanus argentimaculatus. The sequence continues at coordinate 18,328,955 of JAWZSL010000004.1, read as the reverse complement.
AAATTAACTCTGATGGACTGATACAAGCACTGCTGAAGTGTTTATTTTTACATTGCAGAGAGGAATTATTAACTCTCATGATTTGCATTTAGGAACAGATAGTATTCCTGTGCCAGTTCATAGTCAGGTTAATAGAGATAGTGCCTCTTGCTGTATTATTCCTATATCATATGCAGTTGCAGAGAAACTTCCTGTTCATTGTGCCCAAATCACTCAGAGGGAAGTCTATTTTAATGATTGAATATAGGACACAGACATCCGACTGCTGTTCCTAATGACGCTCAACTCTTTGGGGGTGGGAAAATGGAAAGATAAATGGGTTGGAAAGAGGACAAGAAACACATGAGATGCAGAGGAATGGACAGAAATGTTAAAGAAATCAAGAAACTCAGAGAAAGATGGGGTAAAGAGGAGAAGAAAAGAGAGCATGGGGCTCTGACACATCTTCAACTTGTGGGAATGAATGTGTTGTGGACTATATATTCTTCAGTAGTCTCATTAAAGTCGCTACACACCCACAGTCCACCCACATAGATCTTTATGTTGCCTGATTAGCAGTCTTCTCAAGACTTTGTGTGAATGTGGTTGATTAACAGCTCTCTCACTCTGCTGTTAGTTTTGTTGCACCTGTTAGGGCAGGACAGTTTACACCAGCGTCTTTCTGATAAGTACACAGCGTTGACAGACAACACGTAATTCCCACCTGAGCTATAAAAAAATCTTATTTAATCTTTGAGCTCCACCAAACCTCCACCTGAATAGAGGTATAATCAGCCACAATAACTGAATTCACCTGTGTGGGTGTGCGTAGCCTTTAAAGCTTCTATAAGGAATTTTTATGTGTTTATGAAACTGTCTTAATTAAATACTGATGCCTCTATATGACCTTCATAAGCAAACAAGACCATCAGAGAGAAGATTGTCTGTTTCTAGTATTTAAGGGTTGTTTTGTTTTTTGGAGCAGATGGAAGTAGTGAGACAGCAATCTTTACGTTCCTTCCCATTTCAGCTGAGAGGTGCACATGTGCAATAGAGGCTGGGAAAGGATAGGTAAACAAACCATTGCAAAATGACTAAATTCTGGGAGCATTTCACCCTCAACATGGCAAAGAAAAGGATTACCTTCAAGATTTACAAGGTGGATGTTATTTATCATGGGAACACGCTGGTAAGAGGAGGCACGTTTGACATGCAGGACAATGCAGACTCAGACTCGCCTCGCCTCTTGTTTGCAGTTGAAAACCAGGATAACCCTGTCTATACCTGCATCCAGGATTCCAGAATCAAGAACAAATAATATAGTTTGAATGTGGTGAAATGGTGAAAAAAATTCAGAATGGGAGTTGTATTTTTTGGGCCACCAGTCGATTAATTGTTTTGATAATTGATGACTTATCAACTATCAAAATGCTTGTTAGTTGCAGCCCTTTTCTATAGAGTTGCTCTTAACGCCTGCCACTGGGTCAGATTCTCCTTGAAATCAGATGAAACCAGCCTGTGCCAGTAAGTAACAGTAACAGTAACCAATTAAGATGAAGCAGTGGGAGATTTTTATTTCCATTATTTTATTTTTGATGTTATATTTTGTATGTATAAGGAAATCAAACAATCATATTCACAAGACAGGAACAGCAGTACTCATTCTGAACAATTATTTGTATGATTATCTACAGTTGGTGTTAAATTTACTAGTTTTGCTCAGTGTAAAGGTTTGTAATCAAGCTCTCTGCTTGAATGGTTGCACATTGTTGCCATTAGTGTTTATACATACCCTTTTTTTATGTATTTACACTTGGATATATCAGTACATGTCCAGGAACAAGACTGTACAGCCACATTATAGCAGCTCTGTGAGGCTGTGGCAGAACAGGCTGCATTGTCACAATAGCCCTGTTTCCATGATCGTATTTTTATGCACATTTTGAAGTAAGGTGTTAGAAAAGGTTGCTGAAAAGGGCAAATTCAAAAAAACTTCCTTAGTTTTGTTAAAAAAAAAAAAAAAAGATTTTTTGCTCGCTTGAGTTGGTTTTTGCCCTTTTCAAAAGAGATAAGCGCTTAAGGGGAGATGAAAACACTTTTCCCAAATAAGTTCTGATGTACCGAACGTTTAACTCACATGACTGATCAGCTGTTTCTGCTCTGACAGTTTTGGTTCTATAATACATTCATGATGGCTCGACACTGATCTGATGTAACCTTTTTCACATTAATACATGAAACAAACAGAAATGTCATATTTGCATTGTGTTTTCACCATTATACGACCAAGCAATCTGAGTGGTCAACTGTTTAGAGCAATCTTTATTAAGCATGACAGCACACTGTGCTTATCACTACAAATATTACTCTGTCCAGATAGGAAACGTTTTTGAAATGTTTTTATTCATCACACACCATGGTGAGCCTATGTAGACTATGACCTCGTGTTACGCTCTTTCCTGTAGCTGTTTAAGTCAAATTTATAGAATAATGAAATCAACCGTTTCTAATGAATACAGTTTATGGTGCTGTCAGGTTGCTGCTACATTGCCCCTTAAATACAGGAGCCTTCCCTGTGTGTGACAGAACTGAGAGAGCACAGAGAACATGTTGATTTCAAAGGATAAACATTGGCAATTATGGAATATGGATATTTTGGAAATATATCTTTTTTCAATAAATTTCGACTTTTGGACTTTACAATGCTCTGGAGTTATTGGATCACACAGAGTCTCTGTTCAGCATCCTTCATCAGCTTCATCATGCCTACAGACTCTGCATCACTAATGACGTTAAAACACACCCTCTTGTTGTTTTTAACCGTTTGAGGTTTAACTGACGCTCTTTTAATTATGTCATCTTGTTTTGCTCTCTTTTTCTGCATGGTTTCTCAGCTGAAGAATTTCCACTACCTACTGCTTATCTCAGTGAACCAAGTCCTAATCACATAATAGTAGTGGAAAAAAAGCAAGCATTCATTCGCATTTTCTTTGGTTGATTGTGAAACACGACTAATGACAATGCAAGGATACTGTGGTTAAGCAGGTATAAAATTTACCATGTTTACTTTCATTGTTTAGTGTGTTAGCATGCTAACAACAGCTAATTAGCACTAAAAACAAAATACAAAAGTGATTACAAAAGTGATTACACTTCATCCTGAAGGGGACGTTTGTACCAAATATCATGACAATCCATTAGTAGCTGTTGAGACATTTCACTCCGAGCTACCAGATTTCATGGCGACTCATTGATGCTCACAGTAACAACTTTATAAGGTGACAGCGTGTCAGCATTTCTTGGCTGGTATAAATTTAGATTTTTTTACTCTTATTTTTTTTTCTCTTCATGTTTTCTTTGTTTAAATTATTCAGGTGGAGGCACTTACAGGCAGTCATCTCTTGTCTTGATGCTTAGACCCAGTTTTCCTACGCTGTACCCAAGGAACCCTTTTCTACCAACTAAGACTAAGCTATGATGAATCTTTACATTTGACTTCAATTAAATTAGACACCATTATACACTCTATCAAAGCTTATTTTGAATGCGTGTTCGACCAAATATGAAAAATTTGGAGATTGCTTTTAGGCATTAAAGAGATGGATGGTATCTGTGGGGGGCACAGTCTCATCATATTTGGTGACCCCTGGTGGGATTCTCTCTCAGCGCTTACAGTTCAGTTCACATCCAATGTTGAACACACAGTATGATTCAAATAGAATCATGGAGCGTATGATTATAGGTATCTTTTACTCCTAAAGTCCTTGCCTGGTACAAAAAGGTACACTTGTCCTGCACCAATATGATCTGTCTCAGTGTGTTTTTCAATCTTATCATCACTTTTGTTTGCATATTTCTTGTCAGTATACATTCTGATAAACATGAAGTGGACAAGAAGACTTGACCAAAGGATTAAAGCCACATTATGCAACTATTTTACCTGAAACTAACATTCTTTTTGATGCTATACTGACATGTGCTTTCTTTCATTCCCACTCGAAACCCCGAACACTTATTCTTGCACTATGTAAATTGGGTTGAGCAGGTACAGTCCCCTGTGAGAAGTGCATTACATTTTACAGCACTACATCACACACCACCAACTATGAGTCCTCAGCTTGCTATAAGTAGAAGCTAACTTGGTATTGTCAGTACAGACATCATGGCGGAGGGAAAGAGACTGAAGAGGACGTTGACGGAAGACGGTAAGAAGACATAAAAAGAAAGTGATCAAGCAAGAGGCCGGAAAAGAGTAAATCTTTGACTGGCTTTGTCACTGGGACAGGGACAGCAACAGTCTAAGAAAGTCAAGCTAAAAAAAAAACACCTGTTTGGAACATTCAACAGGTTAATTGGTGATGGGTGATAGTATCATGATTGGGTACGAACAGCCCAAATGATGCTGAAGGGCACATACATATATGTTCAGGTTTTGGAGCAACATATGCTGGCATCCAGACTTGCAACCCTATCTCACCTAGCTTGTAATAAATTACAGTCTCTAATGTACAGTATATTATGTGAAATTTAGCCTTTATCATGTCAGTAACATTTTATTACACATATACTCTACATTCAGATGCTTAACAAACAACGTACATGGTATGAAAATACTAATAGTAGCATTTTCCAGCAAAACTAACACTTCCTATCATTCTTTTTTGTATTCTTTCCGTTATATTTGTGTTCATCTCTGTGTCACAATAAATAAAAGTATGCAGAGTCATATTTGTGTAAAATCTTAAATTATTAGTCAACATGGTTCTTGGTTCATGGTTCTGACATTGTCTTTGTCGGTTCTAAATTCTTAATCTGTTCAGTTCAGTGGTGTAAAAGTGAATTGCGCTCCAAAAACTGTAGCAGCACCGGGTCGCCAAAAATAGGTTGGCGACCCGGTAAAGCAGTCAGTTAAGAGGAAATGGACATAAACTCATGAATTGCAGAAAGAACACACCCCTCTACTAATAGTCTAGTTGTACAGATAAATCCACCTCAATGTATGTTCACTCCCTCTTTAATCCTAAGTGCACAACTGCCACATCACACACTCATACTGTATATTTAATTTGTATGTTTAGTTGACTTCCCATTTTGTATTCTACAGTTAAACTTCACTGTCTAATTGTTCAGGCTATCTTGTTTTATGTATGATTTGTAGCTAATGTGCAGTTAAAATATTAATGCTAATATGAGAACAGTTTTTAATTCTGAAGAAACAGAGAATAGGAAACACTGAGTTGGAGAGGTAAAAACAGAGCAAACATGGGAAGATTCTGGATTCTAAAACATTCGTCACAATTCAAACACAATAAAATCCCTCATCAACAAGCAGGCAAAGGGATCAGGCATAAGGACTGGACGACACAAAGATAAAGCTGGCAGCAGAGAGAAAGCAGAATGTGTCAGTTCTGCCCTCAAAATGAGATGACAGACAAAGATTTTCTGCTCCACTGTAGCAAATATAATACAGAAAGGGACCAAATCTTTGCAAAAATAAAATTCAAATTCAGACAGAATGATACTGACCAAATCGAAATGCATTGCCTTGAGGGAGAGAAAACCTCCCCAGAGACAGCTAAATATATCAGCCCATGCCACAATAAAGAGTAAACCATTTGAGAAGAGAAACTGTGATTGCTGTCATCAGCATTTGCCTGTTTGTTTCTGCTTTCACTAGTCCTAACATGATTACAGCTAGCCAATTACTGTTTTGTTACAAATTCAAATGCACAATCAGGAACATTCATCGATACAAACTGTCAGCATCATTCAAATGAGAGTTAGCCATGGGTCATTTGTTTGGGCAGTTTCATAGGAGAGTTCATCGAACTTAAAATTGCAGATGAAAATTGGTAAAAAGTTAAAGAAAATTAGACTCACGCAATCTGGACCAACAAGTAGCCAAAGATAAGAAGAGTACATCTGCCATCTGACTCAAAGTAAATGCAATGCTATGTAACAAGAAACAGACAATACAAAGTGGCATCAACAATACTATCTGGGCACTGCGTGTGACCAGAAACTGAGAAAGACATGAGGTAAGTTCAGACTGAGTGACTACAATCTGGCCATTGAGACTGGTGGACATAGACAAACCTGGCAACTCAGGGAAAACAGCAGGTGTCAGTTCTGTCTACAAGAAGTAGAGACAGAGCAACACTTTTAGCTCCTTTGCAGCCTGTATAAAGACATATGTTCTGTATCAAAAAAAAAAGGTTCTCTTGTGTAAAACAAACATTTACGGCTGTTTATTTTACTACACACATGCATACACACACACACTCAGTGGCCACTTTATTCCACACATGGTGCAGAGCCAAATAGGAGCTGCCTCTCAACCTATAGAGACAGAGCGCAAAGCATCACACTCTGAAACCACCCCCACCGGCTGGGAAAACAATTGGCGCCACAATCTGCAATCAGGGGCTGAAACGCTAATGAGATGACTGTAAATACCCCAAAACATTAGATTTCAGCATGTCAAAGGATTATTTTAGCATACTGTCTACCAGAGAGGAAAAGATATATTGACAAACTCAATATTGTCTGTAAATCTCAGTGCCCCTTCTCCTCACCTTGCTTTTGCTGAAGAAATGATCCCACTGAGCAACCAAAAGTGAAATACTTTGATGTTTACAACTATTTGATCGAATCGCCAGGTAAGATTATCATTTAACATTACAAACACCAAAACCACAAAACCCCTCTCTGTTCTATTCCCAAACGGACACATACACAGGCAGCGATGAACCCCACAGGTGCCTATTAGTTCTGTTCCTACCACTTTCTGGAGTCTGCTTGGAGGAAGTGCTCCACACATGTACAGTAGTTTGGCGTCTGGTGGCCACACGTAAAGGTCCATGGATGAGTCCACACAGTTACAATAAATGGGCAGGTACACAGATGTCCTCATAGTGCCTTTTTATACACCCTTGATGATGAAATTTACATCACACGGAGCTCAGTGGATCCTTGCACACTCGCAGACGTGGAAAGCATAATATCAGTTTAACTTAGTCATGCTGAGTGTCAGGATCCTACAGTTTTTCAATTCATCCTGCTGATGTTTCACATCTGTATCCACTTTTGTCTGTGTCCACTCTGTAAATCACCTCGGTACTCTATTGCCTGTTGGTCTCAGAGGCTGTTTGGTCCTGGTCCAGCCGTGTTTGATGAGAGGCTGACTCATTCATCGTGGTACTGTATTCCCTGTTATCAAACTTTCTTGGGTTAGGAATGGACCTAAGTTGGACCTAAACTGGACCTCGAGGAGAAGTGGGACCAGGCCAAGCTCCACCCACTGGCTCTGCAAAAAACATCCTCTCACTTTATTACATACACCTGTAAAATCTATTGCAATACAATACAAGAATCATGAATTCTACCTTTACAAAGATAATAACATTCAGTTTTGATTGACACTGTTAGAGAGGTATTAATTTAACTATATGTTCAGTTCAGTGGTGTTGAACTGTACCACATTATAGTATATACATACATAAGCTTCATAAGGTAAGAATATGTAGCAGAGCTGTTGCCTTGGGAGCTGGAGGGTGGCTGGTTAAAGTCCAGCTTGGACTAAAGTAAGAAGTGTGGACTGGTAGCATGAAGAGGTGACAGTTCACCTCCTGGGCACAGGAGGCCTACTTGTGTGTAAACCCTAAACAATGGTGTGAAAAAGTCTCAATTTCCCCCTGGGAGGATTAATAAAGTATGTCGTCTTCTGTCGTACTGCATTGCAACAGATTATAATATAGAAGGTGATTTGTTAATTATTAACAGGGGATATGGACCTGGTTTGTTTGTTCACCTGCAGCATTGACTCACAAACAGCTCTTATAGCTATAGAGAATATTATAGATCCAAGACTAAACAGACAGAAGAGTAGGTTGCAAAGTTGCAATCACAATTACATCTGCTACTTCAGCACCATGGACAGCGCCATAGATTAGTCAATACCCAGCACAGTTTAGCTACTGATATTTCAGAGCTGTGGTCGGGGCAATAGATCTGTCACAAACCTCAGTCAGATAAAGGATCAATGAGTCAGACTAAAACATTTGCTACATATTCAACTAAATTACCCATCTGCCCCTGCACTCTCTGCTACTAGGGGATGGAGAAGGAGGATGACAAGTTAACAAGGGAGATGCATTTTGGTCATTTTGCTAATCAAATTGCCCACCATGCGTACACCCAATAAAGCAGCTGAGTGAAAGTAAAGTATTGCCTCTTTCAGAAAGTCATATTATTATATGACATATAAATAGCATTTTAATGTTGCAGCTAGTAGAGGTGAAGCCAATTTGAACGTTTTTTTATACATTGTGCCAGGTGGTTCAATCCAGAACTATGCTTTTTATAAAATGATCAGAGGTTTTGTATGCAAAATCTTAATCTGCAAGTAGAAAGTGAAGTGGAAAGAAATTAGGACTGCACAATTAATCAAAATATCATCGAAATCACAATATGTTCAAGTGCAATATCCAAATTGCAGAAGCTGTGATTTTTTTGATAAAGAAAAATGTGCGACAAAACAGCATCATAATGAGGTGCTGTAGTGCTGCAGAGATGCTCTGGCCTACAAATCTTGTCTCCAGATGTGATGTTTGGTAGAGGCCCAATCAAATGTCACATCATCATGATTTTAACAGATTTTTTCAGTGAAAATGAAAGTTGTGATGAAATAAATGATTCTCCACTCAGCATGAATCATCACAAAAGAAATATTTGTCAAAAATAATCACAATACAATTTTTTTTAACCATATCATGGAGCCCTAAAAAAACACTGTAGATGTTAGATAAATGTGGAGTGAAAAGAGAAAGACAACAATATTTCTCTGTGAAATGTTAAGCAGGAAAATAAAATAGCATAAAATGGAAGGTACACGTACCTAAAAGTTTTACTTAAAGTCAACATGAAACAGAAATCAGAGTGCAATTTGCTTCTGCATATAATTTAATGAGCGTTAATGCAACATACCCCCCAGCCATACAGTAACAGCGCAATGGTCCATTAACCTGGCTGACTCCTCCCAGCCTGGAAGCTCCCAGTTTATACGGTGAGACTGGGACCGAACACGACCTTCGAGACCAACAGAGGTTTAACGTTGAATACAAGGGCGATTTGTTAGTGGGTTTGGCACCTGGCATCCTGGGGCTGATTCAGCTAACTTAGCTAACTGAGCTAATGGTAGTTTATGGTTACCTACTTAAGCAACAAGTACAGCCATCAGGATGCTCAGGCAAGTATCAGGAAACTGGGTAAATGACACTGGTACTGTATCCACTGTTGGTCTTGGAGGCTGTGTTCAGTCCCAGTCCAGCTGTGTTCACTGTCAGGCTGCTGTGCCTGGCACTACTGTCCACTAACAGCAGCTAATTTAGAAGAAACTCTGACCAAGAGTTGAATCTGAGCAGTCAGAGGACACCAGAGGGAAAACCGGACAGCATTTTCTCCATAAAATATGATCCAATTTCAATCACATGAGTGAACAGAGTCATTAAACTGTGTTTTTGCACAGTAGAGTTTATCAGTGAGGCCTGGCCCTCAGCACATCGTATGCTCTATGTAGCTAATGTTAGCTAGCTGCTGATGCAGTCCACTGTCTCGTGCATAATCTGCTGTCACAGATATCACTTTCACCAGATGGGATGAATTCTAGTCAGCGACCCATAACAACAGTATTTTGGGGAAACACAAGATTTGAGGTGACGAACACCCGAAGACACACTGATATACTGTGTACTGTTGCTTAAAAACCGACTCCTAGCCTCTCAAACTGTGGTACGTGTACTGCTGGTGGTACGCAAGCTCCCTCTAGTGGTATGTAAAAGAATGTGAGAATTTTTTTAAATGAAATTAATTCATTTAAAAACATAAAATGTTATCAAAATACTACCCCAAATTTTAATGAAAATACATTGAATATAATGCAATTTAAAATAGGATTTGTCTTTCCTGTATTTTTGTTTCAATATCAGTCTGATTAACGGTAGTTACATGTTAAACTGTGATGTTAAGATAGTAAGTAGAGGTACAGTGAAGACACTGAAAATTAATACTTCAAGTGCACTGCGGCTCCAAACGGGAACTATTACAAAAATAAGCTCAGATCAGAAGGAGGACATTTCGAGCAAGCTGTGTTGAAAATGAAGTGGACAATAGTGAACCAATCACCAATGCTAATGGCTACCGAAAAAGCAACGGGAGACGTGTACACAGCCACTGCTAGCACCAAATGGCACTAAACAGTAAGGTGGTACTGGAAAGCTCAATTTTTCCTGAAGTGGTAGAAAAGTTTGAGAAACACTGAGCGAACTAATGAGTCTCTGCACAGCCAAAAGTTGAAGAGTGACTGACAGGTGGGTGTCATGATATGATTAGTTGAAACTGATGGGTTCCAGTTTACTTAAGCATCATATTTTGTTTAAAAGGAAGAAAAAATTAACAATTTTTACATGAATATATTTTTTGTGTATGTTTTGGCATACATTTCTACTTGGGTGCACAATATGAGCGGAGATGTGATCTAGAAGGGTTAAAAAGGCATTTTTCATTTCATCTCGCCTTCAGTACAGAACAGAACTTGAGTAAATGTCAATGAATTATTGAACTTGCATTGTAAACCTTGTACAACATACTTTGGCAATACTGTAGCCTACTTAATTTAATTACAGCCATTATGGAAATTTCTTAAATGAATCTGATCAACAGTGAGACAGAGTGAGGGTAACAGAGGAAGAGAAAGGGAATAACTGAATTGTAATTGAGGCGGTTGGTAATATTGTTTGGGCAACATTCAGGGCCATACAGCTGAATTGTCGAAGTGAAATTGAATTGAGGGAGATAAAGGAGACTGTTGGAAATGAGTGTAAGAGTGGAGAGACGGTGCAAGAACTGATACAAGGAGGATTTTAATGTTACTGCTTCATCAACACATAGCCATGGTTCTTTCCTGTCATGCCAATAAAGCAGAGCAGCCTTTTTGAATTTGGAGAGGAAGAGGAGAGAGAGAGAGAGAGAGGGAGCTGTTCTGGCTTTCATCAGTCACATCTCGCAGTGGGAGGGGGATTGAAGCGGCTGCCTCGGAGCTCTCCGGTAACAGAGACAGTAGACGGCACTGACTCACACCGACCGACCATTCACACACAACAGCAGCAGCAGCAGCAGCACATTGTCGACTCTACCTGACCTGCAACCTGACAGGAGGAAGATGATGAAGACATAAAGGAACTTTGCTCTGCTTTTTGGGCTCTTTTCATCCCGCTTTTGTCAGCATATTTCTCTTAAATCCGGGCTTTAAATAAAGTCAGAATGCATGTTATTGATTCATAAACACCAGATGGCGGTGAGTTGATATATCACTATCTGAGTGTGTCGGGACGGGACAAGGTGTTTTTCTCTCACATATTTCATAACAGCTGCGGACGAGAAAACTTCGCCTATTTTCGTCCTTAATTTTTGTCAAACATCATCCGACCCCTTTTCTTCCTCCTCCTCCACCACCACCACCACCACCTCCTTCTCATCCTCCTGCAACCGTCTTCACTTGAGAAAACAGCCACCGAGGAGACGAGACTACAGCCTGCCTGCCAGCGGTCAAAGGGAATCAAAATAACAATTTAGTGAAGAGCAGCTCAGGATTGGAGCCTCACAAGGATGCTACTCCCGCACAGACACCACTAGACGGTCCAAACAGCCGCTGCCAATATGTTTAGGCGAGGTAAGAGAAGGAGGAATTCACTTGTTTTTGTTGCTGGAGATGTGGAGCGCGTCTGGCTGGAGCTGTGGATGTGTGTGTGTGGAGTGTGAGTTGGTACAAATTCTTGGAGTGTTTTTAAATTATTTCTTAATTTTGGCTAAATGGAGTCGTATAAGGAGCCTCTTGGTGCTGCTTTAACAACTTACCCGCCGCTCTTTATCCACTCTGACGGCCGGGGATGGAAAGGGAATTAAATATTTATCCGCTTCATGTAAAAATTATTCTTAAAATAGCGAAGCGCTGCAGCCGCACTGCAGTTTGGAGGACTTACCTGCACGGGGATGGATGGTGCTGGTGCTGCGTGAGAGTGTGCGTGAGAGAGACAGAAACAGGAATCGATTGAAATTGTTTGGGGGAAAGTTGATATTTGTGCTTTTTGTTGAAAAAGTTTCACCCGTTTGGACACTTTTTGTGCGCGCTTTGTGAGTGCTTACATTTGCGTGACAGCATGAGGCGGCCAGCCTCCCAACAGCAGGATATTTTGACTTTAGTCTTCACTACAGGGAGGGGTGGTGAGGGTGGAGAGGGTGGAGAGGGTGGCTCTCTCCCGGTGGAGGAGGAGCAGCGCGCAGAACACCCTGTTTACTGTCACACTGACACACTGGCTGTTTTTGTGGTGAGAAAATGTATTAAGTTTAACCACAATGACCTTGTCTTGGAGTGTGGTGTGTGTGTGTGTGTTGACTCCTCAGACAGCCTCCTTCCTGTGCAAACATGCGCACATGAGCGTGCACGTGTGTGACAAAAACGAGGTCTTATTAATACGCTTTTAATAAATCCCAAGAAGCCGTTTCACATGTGTATACCATGTAGGGCTGAACAGAGACTTCATATCATCTTCAGTCTTGGATAGAATCTGACCGATATGGGATTTTTGAGACCGATACTGATTTTAAAGGGGAAAAAATTGACTGATTAGTGATATGGTGGCAGATTTTATAAAATTTTTTTAGCTGGATTTAAAAAAAAACCAAAAACTTTTCTATGTGGATTTTCTATGTGCTTTTTTTTTTTACTGATATGACTTTACAAAGATAGTAGTAGAAATATCGAAACTTCTCCAGTCAAACGCTACCTGCATTCAATCCTTTCTGACCCCAGATCTAGAAAAAACTGTATGGTTTTGATCCTTGTGTTCACAGTTTAAATGTGTAATTGGCCCACTACCACAGCTACAGCTAGCAGCTGTATACAGTCTGTGGTGAAGTCAGGCACGGTGTATTGGACAGAGTTTGCAAGGCAGAGCCAAGATGCCACCAAAACAAAAGAACAAGTATCAGATGAAGGACTCTATTGATTGGTTGTATCACTTTAGGGATGCTGTTATTGGTACTGGCATCATATTTTTGTAAACGATACCCAGCTCTACTCAGGAGGCTGTTTTCTTAAACAAAAAACTTCATTTTAGAATATCTTTTATTTAACATGTTAAATAATTTAACATAATTTAACATATACACATGCCAAACCAACAAGAACACTGAGGAAATAAAGAATAAAAAAATAAATAATTTAATAAATAGCTCAATAAACATACTGTTTGGTATCTATCAATTGCTGAATATATTAATATTGTCATTTAATTAGGAGCAGGTTGTAAAACAAGTAGCAGCTTCTCAGCGTTTATACCTGCCAGTGAGCTCCTCTTGTCCACATAAATATTTCCCATATCGGTAAACAAATATGCCAATACTGCTGTATCCTCAATAGGCCCATATAAGGCCAATATTGGGCCGATATATATTGGTCAGCCAACAAATCAAACTAAATGTTATGTCATGATGAGGACCCAACCAATACTGGATTTTTGGGAACGATGCTGATAACAATAATAGGGAGTTAAAAAAAAAATCCAATATCAGTATATCAGCCAACATTTCAATGATCCCTCAAACATGGTTACAATATGTAATAGAGGCAGGATATTTTACAGTTTTTCCTCAATGATATCAGGTCACTGAGGCTGTCACAGTCTTATTAGTGCTTGTTCTTGGCAGGAACTGGTGGATCTCTGTGAATAAAAGACAGAGTACAGTCTAGACCTGCTCTATATGAAAAAGGCCCTGAGATAACTTCTGTTATGATTTAGCCCTGTATAAATAAACTTGACTTGACATGAAACAGTAAATTTTCACTGCTGGTATTTTTAATAATCATAAATAACTATAAATAAAAAAAACACAAGTTGAAAAATACATGTAAATATATTAAACTTGAATCTAGAATAAAGATTCAAATATACATAAAATGTTGCTCATAAAACAAAGAAAAAACTTACCATACTGTTCTAGCTCTTCTGTTATTTTCTTTTAACCATTTAGTCATTATTCCCATATTACTAATGAATACTGATCAAAAATCTCATGTGTTAATATTTTGTGAAAACACCAGTAGTCATCCCTACAATATTGACGCAATATTGCTAAGTATCGATATCGATTTTGGTCAAAAATATTGTGATATTTGATTTTGTCCATATTGCCCAGTCTTAAGTGAAAATGTGATGCAAAGAGATGCAACAATTAGTCGATTAATTGTCAACTATTAAGTTAATCGCCAACTATTTTGATAATTGATTAGTCGTTTTGAGTCATCGTTTAAGAAAATTATGTACAAATTCTCCGATTTCAGCTTCATAAATGTGAATATTTTCGTTTTTTTTTTACTCCTCTATGACAGTAAACTGACTATCTTTGGTTTGTGGACAAAACAAGTAATTTGAGGAGGTCAACTTGGGCTTTGGGAAACACGATACAACATTTTTCAACATTTTATGGATCGAACAACTAATCGATTAATAGAAAAAATGACTGACAGATTAATCCATGATGAAAATAATGTTAGTTGTAGCCCAAGTATACACACACCACCCGCAGACAAGTATTTGTGGAGTGGTGACTCATCTGCCAATCCCCCCTCGACCCCACCACCCAATAAATGCAGCGTGGCGTCAGCGAAAGTCAGATTGTCAGGGTTTTGTTTTGTGATGAGTGAAGCGCATTGACTGAACCCTGCAAAACATAATAGAAAAACATTCTTTAATAGAGACACTGGAAGTCTGTCATTTGTCATTCCAATGCAGCTCCAATGCAGAGGAGGGGGAGCAACGCTCATACATCCGTGCACATCATTATCTATTAGCTCACTTGGTTGGCCCAAGTCAGGGCACAAGCTGGGCGATCTCCTCATTAAGGGTGGGACCTAATGGGCTTGACAGAGGGCTGATTAGTGCTGTCGTCGTGCGTGTGTGTGTGACCGAGCAAAAGAGAGAGCTTGCTGGCTAGAGGGAGACAAGCTTTAATTTTAATCTTCCTGTAATTTCAGATGGATAGCACCCACCCACCTACACACACACACACACACACACACACACACGACACACAGTGATGATGGCTGATGCGTTGCTTTGTATCTCCTCCTACAAATATGTGTCTGTCAGTAACAATAATAAAATTCAGAGTAATTGTGCAGTCTGCCTGAGATACAGTTATCTATGTCTGTCACCTTTACCCACAGTATCTCTCTGTGGTGGGATGAAACAAGAGCGAGAACGGGAGGAGAAGGAGGATAAGTGTTTTTGTGTAATGAAAACTCCCTCTCTCCTCTCTTCCTCTTTGTCTGTCTCTCCGTTCTTCCTCTATCTCTCTGCTTGGCCAGTTCCCGCTGCCAGCCTCAGTCTGAGAGCAGAGAGAGAGAGAGAGAGAGAGGAGAGAGAGAGGAGAGAGAGAGAGAGAGGGGCCTGGCAGGCTGATTGGCTACTAGCTGGCTGGTTTGGGTAGCTGCCGAAGCTTTGTTTCCCAGCTTGTTTGAAGCTGGATTTGTTTCCCTTACTTGACTTTGCCTCTGCCTCCAACTCTTCAGTTGTCTCCCGTTTTTATCTACAGCTTTTCACAGCCACACGTACACACTCTGACACTGTGTGAACAAAAAACATGCCAAACCTTAAAATTAGTTATGAAAAGAAAAGCACTTTAATTAAGAAAAGCACAAAAGAACGGCTTTATTATGCTCTGTCACTGCCTGGAAAAGTGCACACATTCACAGTTGCATTTGAATTTTTATGCTTTAAGCTCGGCTTGCAATGAACAATTGTTTGTGATATCGATTCATTTGGCAGTTATTTTCTTGATTAACAACTTGTCTATAAAATGTCAGAAAATTGTGAAAAATGCTTATTATAATGTCCTGAAGCCCAGACTGAACTCTTCAAGTTGCTGGCTGGTGGTTAACACTTTTGCCTCACAGCGAGAAGGTTGTGGATTCGAATCTCTGTTTGGACATGGCCTTATTGTGTGGAGTTTACATGTTCTCTCCATGCTTGTGTGGGTTTCCTCCAGGTGTTCTGGTTTGCCTCACCATCAAAAACATGTATGCTAGGTCAATTCTTCAGTCAGTACCCCTGATCAAGGTGCTGGTTTATAACTGGGGTTTGTCCCCAGGCTCCTGCAGGGATGGGTTAAATGCAGAAAATTAATCTGACTCTATAATTCTACTCTGTATGATTGTAAAATCACAATAAAGTTGATCTTTACCTTTACCAACAGTCCAAAACCCAAACATATTCAGTTCACTGTCACTTATGACCAAGAACAGCATCAAATTCTCACTTTTAAGGAGCTTAAACCAGCAAATACTTGGCCTTAAAGCTTGAAAAGAACGACTGAAATGATTAATCAGCTTTCAAAATAGGGGCAGCTTTTCTGTCGATGGCCTGATTGATATATCGAGCATTCATTTCGGCGCTATTTTCTCCAAATTCGATCATGTTACAGTCTAAATATATTAATGTTTATAAATACTCAAAGCTACTACATGGAACTTTTATATCTTGATGATTTTGGACGCCCCCTGTGGACAAAAGTGTTTCCCTTACCACAAAATATACTGTCAAAAATAGAATTATCTCAATAAAAATTCTCCTCATACTTGTTTCATCTGATTTCAAGGAGAATGCGACCTGGTGGCAGGCATTAAGAGGAACTATACAGAAATAGCCGATCTTCTCACAGCTGGTTAACTTTTTTTCATAACCAGTTAAAACTCCTTGTAGTGGCTTTAACTTACACTTTTCTGTTGTCGTGCTACATGTGACTACAAGCAAGGAATTGTGTGATGTTCTTAATAAATCAAACCCACTATTCATATAGGTTTCTTTTCTTTTTTTAGAAAAGTGCTTTGAAATTTGGCTGAATTAATTTTTGGCCCCATCTAATACACAATTACACTCACAAAGCACACAGGACTTCCTGACAGTGGTGGATCAGACAAACAAATCTACAGTAATTCATCAATACAAAGATGTTTCTTAAGGTTTTAAAAGCATTTCGATGGACAGGCTTTTCTGTAAAGAATTGGAAAATGGCTCTGCGCCATCATACTCTGCTGCACCCCAATCATTCTACTTTCAAACGAGGCAATAAAATCTCATGCCGTTATGGCATACTATTTTAGAATAAAATATACAGTGAAATTGATGGCTTCATTTTGAGGTATTCTTGGGAGACTCCTGAGAATATTTATTAATATAAAACTGCTATGGTCTGGAATTTTATGTGTTAGGAAGTTTCAGAAATGTCTGAGATTCAAAACCTAAGATAAGAGTATGCAAACATTTACAAAATGGCCTGCGGAAATACATTTTATGCATTACATTCTGGTGGCTGAGCTGGTGTGAGAAATAAACACAATGACTTTGAAAACATTTTTAATGCATATTGAGTATAAAGGATCATATAATCTGGTTTGGTCCACTGAACTGAACTGTGTCGAGAATTAAAAGTTGTTATCAATCATCAAAAAACTATTTCATGTAATTGATTTAAAGGTCAAGTGTGTCCACATTTAAAGGGATTTATTGGCAGAGTATTGCAGACATGAAATATCATATTCATAATTACGCTTTTATTAGTGTATAATCACCTGAAAATAAGAATTGTTTTGTTCTCGTTGCCTTAAAACAAGCCATTACATCTACAGAGGGAGCAGGTCCTCTTTCATGGAGGCCATGATGTTGCGTTGTAGGGTTGAATTATGTGCAAAAAATCATCTTGTGAACATTTTTACAGGGAGCGCAATTAGAATATGAGTCACAATTTTGTGGGACTGGTAATTTTTCCCTCATTTTTCTGCCTATATTTAGGAGTTCATGTTAGCGATATACCCATGGGTGTACTGAAAACTAGCACTGGATTACTTTGATACTGAAGAAAACCTAAAAGTGTGACGATTCTCAGGGAAGTTCTGGCATGATATAAAGAGTTTCTTTTTTCTGTGATTTCCTTTGAGCATCTCTCTCTTTTGATAAAACATTGCAGTGATTTGGACATTTGACAATGTTTTGATTAATTGCTCAGTGCTGTTGAACCAACATGTTTCTACAGTGGCCCAGAAGGACAAAACAAACACTGGCTCTAGAAATAGCCTTTTGTGTTTTTCACGAGTTTCTCGGCCACCATGGTTTCTCCTACATGCTTGGAAGGGTAGGGCGAGGGCAGATGCAAGTAAATCCTACACGCTGGTCAATTTGTTCGTTTCACAATTCAGATATCCAAATTTAAACATAATATTCTATGGGTCTTGCCTCAGACAAAACTGAGACGCCCCTAATTAAAAGTATGCAGAATTAGTTATTAGGAGTTCATGTCTGCAATAAAACCATGGATGTACTGAAACTATCACTAGATTACTTTGAAACTGAGGAAAACTTAAAAGCGTGATGATTATCAGGCAAGTTCTGGCTTGTTATAATGAGCATCTTTTTTCTATAATTTACAGACATTTATTCACAATGGAATTTCAGCAGTATGTTACGTCTCTCCTTCCTTCGACTATGATTTACATAATTTATGAATACAGTAACAACAGCAACACTACAACAACAACAACAACAACAACACTATGGATTATGTCACGTGAAGACACACAAATTAAATTTCTGTGGAGCACAGCCTGATTTTAAATAGAGTTTTGTGTAAGCAGTGTGAGTTTGATATTTTTGGGAAAAAATGTCATGAAATATATGTAAACACTTGTGAATAAGCACAACTCCTTCTTCTTGAGTCATGAACTTGAACTTTTAAATGCGCGACACCGTCTGTTCTACTTCCCTTCTCATCATTACTTCTTAATTCGATTTCATCCTCTCGCCTTCGCTCCCGCCTCGCCCTCCAAAAAATATACTGTAATCCACGAAAAAAATTTGCAATATCTGGAGTAGTGAAATGTTCTGCGATATTACCTTCAGCCATGATAATATATAACTAACTTCAGCTCAGTACTGAAATTCACTGATCAATATCAATATATGATGGTAAAATTGCAAGTCACTGTTCATTCAGACTACAGCCTCAACCTCGCTCGAGGGCCAGTGGCTTTCTCTGGGCCCAAATGTGAATAAAGTCTGGCCTGATTATGAAACTTTCCAGCAGTGTTACAGAGTTCCCGCTCAACTTGAGCCTAACCGAGTGAGAAGTTTGTCCTGATTCAACCCAAACACTTTCAGCTCATACTGTATGTTCATGCTGAAATGTTGTCCTGTGTATAAGTCATTAATGCTAATTAGGCTGAAATAAAGTGCCGTCTTCAAACGTGCTTGAATTTCATTTGACGCTGTTATAAATATATTATCATACAGTGTATCTGATGGCACTGCGACAAAGACTAATGGCACATCCTTACTTTTGTCTCTCTGAGCTGACAGTTGCGTTGGCACACATACATTTTGCCCGCAGGCCATTGTCAAATCTACAGTCAAACAATTAGAAGCTGCTGTTGCTGTTTTGTGTCACTCTACGCGTGTGTTTGCTTGCATCTATGATAGCCTTGGTGGATGATAATAACATATGGATTAGTGACAAAATGTTTATTCGGGTCGTGAAGCACCAAATGGTGGGATAATTGAGTGCTGAGATTGATCCAAATTTGCTCTTGCAGTGCCGCCATCCTGAGGCAGTGGACAGATTTTACCGATTAGGCAGAGGGACACAATATACAGCGAGTGTGGATATATTATATTAGATAACTAAATCATCTCGGGATTTGATGACTGGAATGGAATTCATATGATAATCAATTACATCTCTAAAGCAAGTCACAGTGGAGAACAGGATGAAACGCATCACCACACTCACCGCCACACACACAGCGAGTGAGCGAGCGAGCAAGCAAGCGTCCGTGCGATGGCCGTGCATATCAATGACCTTTGCAACTGCTCCTTCTGCCTCCTGCCTCAAGGTCACACACAGACTCCCTCTTTCTTCTGCTGTATCCGGAGCTCAGTGTGGTCTGCCTGCTGAATTCTTTTTTACCATTAAGTTGCACACAACAATTTTCTGGAACGTGCGAAGCATTTACAATCGATACACCATGTTGAAATGCGTTAAAATAATTACGGGGACTGATGTTTTACAGCTCTGAGCTTCGAAACTGGCAAACTCTCACAAACACAATGCAAAAAAAGAAAAAAAGAGAAAGAAACAGTGAATGAGCCGGAATTGTTTTGATGCTAAATAAACAAACACCAAGTGCAACAAATTATGCAGTGCAGACCATGAAATGGCATTTCACAATGGCCCTGTGGTGTTTTACTCCAACTTTCTTGCCAAACAAAGCTCTATCACACATTTATCTTTATGTGCAAACATACAGTTTTTACATTTTCAATATTTTTCACTACAGTATGTTGCGTTAAAGAGATAGTTTGGATTATTTGATGTGGGGTTGCATGAGATACTTATTCATATTCAGTGTATTATCTACAGTTTCAGTTTGCAGAAGCAGAGAGGAGTGCCAGCATGGACAGGTTCAGCAACAAAAGGTATTTTAGCCACTTGAAAAAGATACACCTAAAAAAAACATTATCAGTTTAAGTGTACACTATATTTATATTACTTTCACAGCTCAACCTTGCCATCAGACAGCCTTTTCTGAAGGGAAACTGGTGTTATATAAGCTAAATATTGCTCTCTCCAAATCAACCAAACTCCACAGGCAAAATCAGTCATTTTACCTCACAGAACAGTTTCTGCCCTACAGCTGCCTTGATCTGCTACTTTGTTATGTGTTATTGTGTAACTTCAGTGAATCTGAACTATTCTTTAAAAACATGAAAGTCAAAAAATAACTGACAGTAGAATGGTGATTTTACCTGTGGAGTTTGGTTGGTTTAGAGAGAGATATTTGATTAACATAACAGTGTTTTTTATCAGAAAAGGCTGACAGACAGCAAAGTATAGCATTGGAACATTTCTAAATATAGTGTAGACATGAACTGATATTGATATTTTTAGGTGCACCTTTTTTAAGTGCCTTAAATGCATTTTGTTGCTGACCCTGTCCAAAGCAGTTAATTGTGTAGCTTCTGTGCTGGTACTCCTCTCTGCTCCTATAAATGAGCATCATGTCAACTGGCATATTCTGTAGGTAATACACTGACAACCTCATACAATCCCACTTCAAATAATCCAAACTATCCCTTTAATGGAGCCAGCCATAGCAGAGGAAACATCACACTGCACGTCTTTACATTGTTCAAAAACACCATAAGACTAGCACAGCAGAATTAACAAATCAGAAGTGGTTTATGCCTCAATTGCCTCTAATTAGACTCTCCTTGTTTAATTGCAGCTGCAGCGAAGTTATGGCTGAATTGTTGGTAAATATGGTGCTTATGAATCTCTGCGGTTCACCTTGAGAGCCAGCTGCACAGCGCACACACAGCAGGAAGGTCCTGTGTGAATAGAGTGCCCAATCAAATGAGACATTACTCCCTAACAGGAGCCCTGTGGAGGCCTCTGATTGCAGGTTCACTTAGCAACAGCTAGGGCTAGTTTTGCATGTAATGTGTGTGTGTGTTTGGGTGTGATGCATGGGTGTGTCTGCTCTGCATACATGAGTGTGAGAATGTTTTTGGATGAAAGGGATAGAAATATGTGTGATCACATGGCGAGAACACGGTGATCATAAGGATTTTGTGAGTGTGTGTGTGTGTCTGTGGGTGAGCCTCAGGAATCATTAGTGTAAATGTCAGAGCTGGAAGACTAGAGGAGTTATGCTGTATATACCAAGCAGATGCTGATGCAGAAAGAGGAAAAAATACAGAGACAGAAAGATGGACACAGGAGGAAAATGAGCGATTATTTGCAAACAGACTTCACCTGGAGGATAAGAGGAAGCACAGAGAGAGTACCAGTGGCGAGTGAAAACTGTGCTGAAGGGAGCTGATTTTATGTATGTGTGTGTGTGTGTGTGTTTCAGGCTTATTTTCAGTTTTCTCCCTCTCGGGCCCAGGAACTTGGTATTTTCGTGTCTCCAGAGGGAGAGACAGTTGGACAAACCAATGGCTTCCAGCAGCGTCTTTGTTTGTTAACTGAAGTGAATGAGCCTCTATTATTTGTATTAATGCCGGCATGTCTTATCTAATAAGCCAGAAAATGAAAAGAATAGACATTTTTGAAAATAGGTGTTTCTTTGCTTTCTTTCTGGGAGTGAAATGAGAAGATGGATATAAAGCTCATACTGTGCATTAAAGCTACTACACAGGACATTCATATTTTGTTGATTTTGAAGCCCCTTGTAGACAAAAGCCCACCAGCAACACTAAGTCTTACTAAATGACAGGTTTTATCTTGTTTATTTAACTCACACATATATACCCCCAGCTGCTCAGGGGAGGAGACAATATATCCGAGCATAAATATCTTCTAGTTCTTCCTTGCATCCAGTGACATCACAGTGACATCAACTGATCCAGGAAGAACAACACATTCTCCAGCATTAGAACTCAGCTGTCTCAGATAATATTGCTTCCACTGATTACATTTACTTTCAACACTGACTGGACATCCACATGAAAAGTGGTGAAATTTCCCTTTAACAAACAGCAGTTTATTTATCTGGCTTTAACACCGGCTGCTAGAGTGGTGAGCGCTGTTTTCACTGTGTGTGCAGCCACAATGATGCCAAACCTCAACATCACTGTGACAACAAGACTTCAGGGAGTTGTTGAACCCAGCTTTTGCTTGTCTAAGAAATAAGAAAGGAAGGAGAGGACAAACAAAACACTGGTTTTACATACAGCCTTTTGCATTTGTTTGTGAGTTTCACGGCCACAGTAGGTTCACCTACACACTTGATTGAGATTGAGATGAGGTGTTTGCAAAACATTTTCCTTTGAGATAGTTTACTGTGACTGTCCAAATAATTTAAGTTTTATTGGACTCTATTGAAGGATACTGTTGTAAGTGTAGTTCCTCGTAGCTCCTTTAGGGTGGTGCATAATGTGAGCAGCGTGCAAAGGAGAGTGAGCAGCAGACAGTGACAGTGCTGCTAGTGGAGCAGGACAGAAAGTTGTCACTCTGGCAGTAAATGTACAGTACAGGTTACTGCATGTCAGCTTCACAAGACCAAGAAAAGTCGTGTCTGTTGTGCTGATGAAGTTAAGTGGGTAAGCCCCCAATATGCTGAGCAGGAAAGGCAAGCAATAGCAGGCCTATAACATCAGCTCCGGGGTGGCCATATCCCTTTAGAAGCTTTCTACTCCAGCCTTGAACTGCAGCATCTTTTTTGGAATAAGTCCATGATGATAAATCAAACACTGAATGTTCTCTGTCATTATTTATCCATTTTTTCTCTTGAAAACAGTTATTGTGAGCATGTTGTTATCCATCCACTGTCGACCAAGGCCGTATTCCTGACTTGTGTGTGACAGCACTGATTCTTACGTATTAAGAGATCGACGCACTGATCTCAACATGAGGTTGATCCTTCAAAATAAAACTTGCGGTAATAAGGTGGTAATAAGCTCAACCCTGCAGTGATCAGACTACTGCACACACCACTACAGACAGGTTGCTTGGAGGCTGCAGGGACACTGAACCTACATCAGCATAACATTATACTGACAATACCAAACAATCTAACAATCTACAATCCAGCTGTTTAGAACTCTGTCAGTTGTCTGTCAATGTAAATTTAAGCCAGTTATCTTGAAAACAAAAAGCCACTGCTCTGAAAATACACATCCTGGAGTTGGAGTTCAGTGACTGCCTGTCTTACTGCCTGCCAGACTTCATTAACATATTTCTCAATTTAACTGCCATAAACATCTTCTCCTACAAAATTATTAACAGTTTCTTACGACTCATAAACAGATACTAGATTTAATGGATTCACCAGTAAATGCCACAAAATCCTGCACAATGTTTCTTTAAAGCACCAGATTGATTTCTCAACAATGAGTCTCATTTCCCCAAAATGTTCAACTGAAGACATTTGTATTGACCCACAGGTAATGGTCAACTAACTGACATTTGGCTTAAAGTCCCATATTTGTTTATTGTTGCTGATGCATTGGCCAGAAAGTAATGGCTGCATTATCAATAAACATGCACCACATAGCATGTGTCTGACCCCCCCACCCCCCCAAGAAATGGAGAAAAAGAAAAAAATCAAATCCTTTGTGTCTAACTCCCATGCAGGATATATCTCCTCTATCCTCCTCTCCCCTCAAATCTTCTCTCCTCCCATGTCTTCTCCTCTGTAGCTGGTTCGCTCTGTACCTGTTGAATAATTGATAGCTGTTTTGGTTTCCGATAAGGCGTTTGGGGTCCACAGCTCTCAGCAGTATGGGCTTGCTGCTTTCCTCACGGCAGATCACACGGCTCAGTCCATCCTTTCACTCCCCCTCTCTTCCCCTTCTTCACTCTGCCTCCTCCATCCTTTTTTATCTCATCTTTTTATTATTTTTTTATTCCACATGCCAGTTATTCTGATATATTCTGCCACTCACATTCTCTGTAATATGTTTGCATGCATGTACTGGATTGTAGCCTACAGCTGTTCTTCCAGGTTTTATTCTATAAGCTCTTCATATGTATCTTCTTCTCCTGATTACAAACAAACATAAATAAAGTGATTTTTCTGAATATTACCATGGAAACAGAACTCGTAGAGACAGAAAAATAAGCAAATAGGATAAGGTATTTAACATGCCCCCATAAACTGGCTCATACTGCAGCTGCTATCACATGCAGGTTGCTGTATGGGATCTGGGCTTCACCCTTGTGTTTACAATAGCAAGACAAACACAATGCGAGAGATTATAAACTTTGAAGTGGCTGAGTCATCAGAAAGGTGTGTCAAATAGTTTGCATGCCAATTAGCTCCCTCTGTTCTGTCCATCATATCTCTGCTGGTTAGTTTCAACCTGACACGGCTGTGCCTCTGAGATCAGGCCGTGTCTTGAGACTGTCCTCACGAGGAAACAACAGCATTAGTTGTTTGTTCATATGCCCTCGGCAGTGTTCCTCATTCATTTGAATGGGACTGCTCGGTTGGTGCAGTGAGGGTGCCAACGCAGAGGGCTCTGGCAAGAAAACGCTGAACCTGGCTCAACGTTTGCCAGAATGCTTTGAGATTTGATCAGCCAGATGCTGCATTGGGCAATAAAAAAAAAGGTGAAGTACAAGCACACATTGCTGTAGGTTACCTTGTAGAGTTGCCACAATACCAGCATTTTAAACTTGGCTAGAATGGTAGTATAAAAAAAAACTATACTTGATACCTCTTTCTATATCATGCCAAAAAAGGAAAAAAAGTCCAAGACACTAAAAATAGGACACTCTCACACACACTGCTGGTACAGATAAAGTCACTGAACACTTTCTGGTTTTGCTGCAAGCCAAATTCCAGGCAGGACAATAAAGACTGAACTGAACTGAGGTCTTGAATGAGCAGTTAGAACATTTTTTAAACACACAATAAGTTCTGCAACTAAAGGGCTCTCTCACATTAAAGCTACTACAAGGACCTTTCATAAAACGTAAACACAGGCTTGCTTCATCTGATTTCACAGAGAATCCGACCTGGTGGCAGACATTAAGAATGACTAGACAGAAATAACCAGTTTTCTCCCTAATGGTCTCATTAACTTTTGTAGGTCATAGAGGCATCAGTGTTCAACAAGCTATAGTTTGATGACATCTAAAGTTGTGTGGGATCATGGAAGTTGTTGTCCTTATTGTAGTGACTGGGTGTGGGCCACATCTACCCAAGCAGCTCCTGGTCACATCATGTGGCCTGGTTCAAAATCCAATTTGGTTTTCAAATAGAAGGCTAAAAGCCATTACCAGCTTGTAGTTGCATTGTGAATGCATTTTTTCTGTAGCATCGCTGTTTATAGTAAAAGCTGTCTCAATGAGAGTATGCATGCCAGTGCCCCCTCAGTGTGCATGTGGGCCATGGATTCCCACTTTTAGACATGGCACTAAATTACTATGTTTTTTTCTGGTAAAGCATGATGAGGAAGAGCAGCCCCACACAAAGACTAGCCTAAGGGCCCATGACCACCTTAATCCGCCACCGGCTGTGTGCATGAACCAATGTCCGATGCGTGTTGCGTATATTAGATCGGCAAAGACTCGGATGTCTGACGCTAACCTGCTGGTCAAGCGGAAAACCAGCAGATTCATGGTCACCCAACAGTTGATTGGTGCAGCTCTGTCCCAAACCTTAAAGATACTGTGACTCAACAATAAATGTGTGCACTGAGTTTGTCACACCATGGAAACTTGTGTCATTAATCACCAGCCAAATCTCAATGATTAAAAAAAATGCTAAGTATATAAAATTAGCTCTCAAAATCATGAAAAAATGAGCAGTTTTCTCTGCTCTGAAATAGTGGGGACATTTCCACGCCACTGCCAAAGTGTCAAACTCTCCAGGGGAGCACTACGACCTGATAACGACCTGAAGCATGCACGCTCTGTCTCGCAGCTTTGTTGAACATGTTCAGACATGTTTGAGCCACCACAGTCAAAGAACGGCGACAGGATGGTATTTTATGGGTTGTTAAAACTGAAGTGAGCTGACGTGAACTGCTAGGCTGGTTTTGGATGAGAGAGTTGCTTAAGGTACGTTTGTAAGTGTATGTTAATGAGGGTGAGGGGAGGGGGAGGCGGTGTCATTCGTGTGTTGATTCATGGGGCTTATATAGTGTTGGGGAACCACGGCTCCGGCATGTCACCGAGCCATGTTTTATTTTGGGTCTACCCAAAATATCCTGAATACAGAAATCGTGAACAACAGTCCTCCGGACTAACTCTACAGTTCATTACTACATAGCTCTCAGTGTTTTCAGCAACTATGTTATAACATGTATAATGTATAAACTCCCTTTTTCCTTTACACAGACTTTTACCAGGTCATCTATGTCTTAACAGTACCTCAACCACAGTTGCTGCAGGACAGAAAAAAAGATAGAAGATACAAATCATATTTGTAACAGTGATCTGCAGAGTTCTGAAAGCACTGACAGTGTGGTCCTCAAAGAGGCACCAGATCAGAAAACACTCACATGTGTCTTTGTGGAAGGTAATTACAAACAATGTATTCTGTCATTCAGTTCGGAGGATGTGTTGGTCTCTGTGTGCGTGCCTCACGTTCTGATTTTTGAATGCGTTCGGTGTTATTATTGACCGATGAACTTGCAGTTTGAATTGCAGATGATTTTTCCTCCATGGAGCCCTGTTGTCCTCATTATGCATTTAAAACGCTCATATCAAAATTTTATTTTATATTAACAAATGCTGTACATTGACATTCAACCTCATGCGATTCATTCACATTAAAGCAGTGTCTTCATAGTTAAAAGTCGTTTTTCATTTATTATTTACGTTGTTTTGTCTGGCCCCTGCAACAAATAGAGCACTTGAGTATCCCAGAATGTATTGGTGTATTAATATGCATGTACAAAAACTGCCTTACAACCTTTCTTCTTTATTTGTTCTCTTCACTTCCGAGCCTCGCTCCTCTGACTCCCTCTCCTTTTCTGCTCCCTGTGTGCAGTAAAGTGTTTAAAGCCTGTATTGGCTGTTACTCAGCATGTGGGGAATTGAAGGAGATGGGTTAAAGAGGGAGAAGAGTTCATCAAACCCAGGACAACAAGTCAATTCATCCTGATTTACCGCATCACTCCCCATCTGTCCCACAGTGTTCCTATACGTACACCTGACACGTGTGTGTCGGCACATACATAATCGCTCGAACAGACACATGCGGACACACACAGCGACTTACTCACAAGCTCTCTTTTACATTTCCTCCCTCTCTCTCTGTACTGCAGTACAGACAGACAGGAGCGGCAGCAGTAGCAGGTCTTACATAACTACATCACTGCATTAACGAGCCCATCTGCCTCTGACTGGTGCTTACACTTCCAGTTAGAGCTCTGTTAAAATGATACACACTTAATACAAGTGCACAGAATATGAGAGCACCTGAACTGTCCGCACAAGCACACTGACCAGGTGGAAACAGACTGAAGATTCCCCTTTGTTTGTCTCTGCTGAGCACATTTTCACCGTTTAAAATGAGACCTACTCCACATAAATGCATGTGCTTGGTACTTTTATTGCCACTTTTAACTGTGAAGTTACAATCAAGGCAAAAAGCTATTGGCATATACACTCAGCTGCCAGTTTATTAGGTACTCCCAACATAAGCAATTACAGTCTAATACAATGGTCCTGCAACAAATCCTACCATCATGAAGGTTTTAATGTTCCATGCTCGTCAAAACTACAACAATACTACTACAACCTCAAAAATGACCATAAATTTGAATTCAACTTCTAGCAAAGACAGCATAACTGAACTTTTTAGCCTTCATGAAGGGAGGGTTATTGCAGCATTGGGTTGTACCTATTAAATTGGCAGCTGAGTGTAGATAGTTTTTCATCTTGTCTCTTCATTGCATTGCTTCCCTTCTGCATCTCTGTCTTGTGCTGAATTAATAGCAATGTTTCCATCAACTGTATCGCAAATCTTAACTTAATTTAGAGTAAATTGGCAAAAGAAAACATGAATGAGCTCTTGTTTCGACCCACTAACGTTATGGGATTGTTAGGAGAAAAACAATGTAGAAAACAGGATGGAAATATGACATTTCTGTTTGTTTTGGGTATTAATGTAAAGAAGGTTACATCAGATCTGTGTGGCACGATCATGGATGTGTTATAGAGCCGTGAGGAGACTGTCAGAGCGGAAACAGCTTATCAGTCATGTGAGTGAAATGTTCCGTATGTCAGAATTTGAAAAGGGCTTCCCAAAAACTAAAAACCAAGTGAGTGTAAAAAATTTTCAGTGAAAAAGTTTTTTTGAATTTTGCTGTTTCATCAGTCTTTTCTAATATGATACTTCAAAATGTGCATAAAAATACACTGATGAAAAAAAAAAAATCAGTACATTAATGATTAGTTAAGTGACAGAAAATAAGTCAACAAGTAATTTATTAAACAAGAATGACTTCTTGTTTGCAGACATCACAATGCGTATTTTTCATAGTTTTGTGATGTTGTAACAAGTAAATTATTAATTAATAAATAAATCATTACTTTATAACAAAAAGAGTTGTTAATTTTAGTCCCTAACTCGGTCATTTACAATGGCGTATTTAAAAAACAAAAAAACAAACAAACAAACAAAAAAACCAACAAAGAATGGGGAAGTAGGCGGAGGGGGGTAATAGTTAAAAATAAGTTGCAAATTTACAAGGAAAAAAAAAGATTTTTCTTTCAAGCAACTACATTTCCTCATTTTGCACAGTTCATCCAAACCAGCTCTGTAATCTGTAATCTGTGGTACGGCAAGACACATTACAACATATCATCAAAATGATTGATTCAAAATTGTTTCCTTATTACTAAATCTGATTGCAAAGTATAATTTGACCAAGTTGTCTACTGCAGATAGAACCAGGCCAAAGCAAAGTACACTAAGAGCCTGCTTAGGGCCCCTGTGGTCACCAGAGGGCACCCAAGAGAGCTTGATTTTTTTTTTTTTTTTTTTAATCGTACAAAATACATTATGTTAACAGGCTGGCTAGCTAATACTACCTACTGGGGGGAAAAAAATCCAGCTGCCTTTGTCACAGCTGTTAGCACATTCACAAACTGTGAATACCTATTACTTTGAATACATAGGGGGCAGCATCTGAGATGTGATGAGGTTCATCCAAACTTGCTAAATGAAGCACTGCTGGTTCCTTGACAAAAAAACAAAAAAAAACAAAACAAAACAAAAAAACAAAAATGAAAACAACAAACAAACAAAAAAACACTTTTCACTTTTTTTTCAGTTTTTTCTCACAAATTTATTACTTTACAATCTCAAAGAACATTCATGTTTTTTTTTTTGTAAATTTAGGTGGTTTTTTTTCTCTATTAAATTGTGAGTTTAATCTTGTTTTTTTCCCTCAAATCTCCTCTTCTCCCCTGGCTCCATTTTTTTCCACCAACAACAGCCCAAATATGATATCACTGTCCCTTAAAGACATTCATTCTGTGCTTTTCTTGGCGATCTTGGTTGTACACCAACAGACTTCCAACACACACACACACACACAGACAGAAACACATACGTCACACACACAGACATTTGCCAGGACCCACCAGTGGGTTTAATGAAGTTCTTCCGGATCCATTTTTGCTTATGCTAAATCCAAATCCTGACTAAGTTCCTAAATTAGCCCTAGAACAAATAGGGAATAGCCAAAAATGACTTCACAACACAAAAAGCCCACGCATAGGTGCACCAGGCGGCACACCACACAGAAACACTGACGCACGAAAATGGCTGAAATTAGAAGAGGCTTTTATTTTGTGGGAGTTCGTGTTTGATGTGTGCCTCAGAGTGACGAGGGGAAGTAAAGATGGAGTGATGTGAGAGAAGAGGAGTTGAGGGACGTGTGGAGAAAGCGTTGTTTGTCTGCTGCCACGGCATGTTTGTGTCTTCAGTTTGAGTCCTCATTATAACACCGTGGCACTTGTGTTTGTGTGTGTGTGTGTATGGGCGTGTGTTTTCACGTGTGTGTCTGTGTGTGTCACACTTAGTCTTACGTAACGATCGGATGCTCAGCTGGGGACACTGTACCAATGAATCCCATGACGCCCTTTTATTGGATCTAGTGTGGAGATTTTCTGGAACACAACTAAAAAAGTAATCAGAGACGAACTTTTACCGAGCTGGAAAAGTCATAAATGTGTACTTACTCGAATATTCAAGTAAATCAGCATCATTATTATACATCGCTGCACAAACCCACAGTCGTTTTCATGATGTTGCATTTATATTTTAAGCAGCACTGAGGCTCTTTCCCAGAATGAGTGAGTCAGAATACTTCAGATGGGCTTTTACATATTTAGTTTTTAGCTGTTTTTTCCCTTTGCCATATTGAATTCAAGCCTGGAAATGCTATTTTTATAGCTGGATTATAAAATTTAATAAATGAAATACTATATAAAGTATATTGTGTATTTTAACACAACCGTGATGCCATCTGCTTCACATTCAGCAAATTGGAAATGATTTGTACATGATCGGCTCAAGGTGGAGGCTATAATAATCCATAGTGATTTTTCCTTTTATGTAGCGAGCTTTGATTTTATGTTAGTAATCATTCAAATGGTGTCTCATGGCTGGAATGAAACATCTCATTTATGGCATGTACACAGTGGTACAGTACATTTCCCTCTGAATCATGGAGAGATTACTGCAAGTAGATATCACATAAGAGTGGAGCTGAATGTCTCCCCAGAGTTACTCTTGGAAATAAGGATTCCAAAATAGTTCTTCCCGAAGGGCTGAGGCTCTACCCAGAGTCATTTGCCTCTTTTATTAAAGAGAGGGTTCATCAAGGGTTCTCTTTAAGACTAAGCGTTACATTAAGAACCCCTTTTGTAAGAAAGAGTTCTTAGGAAAGATTGTTGAAAACATGGGTATTAAAATATCCTTACGGCAAATAAATTTTACATTTTGTTTGGAATCCCTTTAATCAATTCATTTTACTTGTGTTCTGCTATAGGCGCCTTTACCATCAATTCATGCCACATAGCAGTACACTCTTAGAAATAAACGTGCTCACTAGAAACAGATGAGGCAAAAAAAATTGAATCCCACAGATTGTATTAGGGCTGCATGATTTGGTAAAAAAGTAATATTGTGATTATTTCGACTGAAATTGTGATATGTGATACAATTAGTGGAAATGGTTCGTTTTGCACTATAATTATCACGTTCACTGAAAAAAAAAAGTAAAATCATGATGATGTGATTCATTGAGGCCTGCACCCAACAAACATTTTTTCTTTCATCTGGGGAACAAGATTTTTTAGGCCGGGTCCTCTATGCAGCACTACAGTACTTATTTATATTATATTATAATGCTGTTTTCTCATACGTTCTTCCTTTTGCCAAAAATTGAAACTCTGGTCCTGGTGATTTGGATATTGCTCTTGATTTTATCGCAACTGCGATTAATTGTGCAGCCCTAGATTTTTATACATCATCATGTTAACAATCTATGTTACAATTACCATTATTTCCACACCAATGCTTTCAGCTATTCCTTGAAAAATTCTTTCTTCCAAAAAGGATTCTTTGGATAAAAAGGGTTCTCAATGCAACCTTACCTTTCAAAGACCCTTGACAAGGGTTGTTCAGAGGCAAATGGGTCTGGGTAGAACCTCAGGCTTCAGAATGAACCCATCTGGAACCCTTATTTCTTAGAGAGGAGCTCCTGCTCGGTTTGTGATGTACATTGTAGAGATGGCCAACATTTCCCATTATGCATATTCTGCTGCCCTGAGTAGTTTACTTATGTTGGTAATTGTCATTTTTGTGCTGGTTTATATTTTAAACAATACATGGCAATCAATATTTTTTTGACGTATTTGTAGTGTGCAAATGGTTCTTCATAGAACCCTCAGAAAATGATCAGGTTTTAGATGAAATCCTTGGAATATACAGTAAAAACATTTTCAGTAGAACCCCACTGGGTGGGTCGTAGATGATATTTGTAATGCTACACTTTTAGATCCTGATTATTTTAATCGATATATATGTTTTAAAATAGTGAAAGACTTCAGTTATCAGGGGTCCAGATCCCTACTTTTAAGTCGGGATAGCCTGCCGCAGTCTTTGTTTAGCATGAAAGCTAGCAAGCCAACAGGAACAGAAGACAAAATCACTGCTGTTTTTTGCCACCAACACCACTGACCGTGAGGAAACCCTGGCTGTCAACCCTGCTGACCGGAGGCCGATCCATTGCAGTCTTTGGGCCAAGAGAGGGTCCTGGGTGGAACCATTACACCACAGAGGGGTTCTCTAGAGAACTTCCCAGGGCCCTTTCCCAGAGAGTAACTTCAGACAAGCTTTCAGCACCTGCTCAGGTACAAACAACAGGCTTGAAAAGTTGTTTCCCAGCTGCAACCCAAAAAATAGCAGGTTTCCCTTGAGAACCAAAGGGGACATGTCATATTCTACAGGTTGTTGTGCATTGTGCAATGCCCTCTGTTGATGACATCCTTGATTACAATGCTTCCACTTAAAACTAGTGGAAACATGGGCTGGCTCACTAGACAGCACTAAGGTCCCAAGAATCTGAACGGAAGCGGTTCAAGAACCAGAGCTAATTTGGTGGAAAAATGTCTTGAGCAAGTTCTCCATGGAACCTTTATAAAAGGCTCTACCAGGAACCAAAAAAGTGGTCCTCTATGGAAACAAGCTGAAGAACCCTATATGGTTCTAGTTAGTACCTTTATTTCTAAGAGTGTACAGTATTTGCTGAGAGAGACAACATTAAATATAGTGAGCTTTAAATAAAAGTGTCAGGATGGTATAGTCATTGTTGATAGAGGCGGTTTATGGCTGTGCTGCTGTCCAATGTAAGTAGTGTTTATGGGAGACGTGTCCCTGCAGCATCTGTGTCAGAGGGTACCAGCACGGCTAATGTGGAGGGTTGGGGTTAGAGGATGATTACCACAACGTGTGCTTGTCTCACAGTCATACAGAGTGTTGCAGCGGTGAGGGGGAGGAAGGGTGAAGACATCCACAGTGCACCCTCCGAACTCCCTCACCCCCTTTAACCAATACTGCATTAATCTTCTTAAGCTGTCAGCATGACCTAAAACTGATGATGCACAAGTGCGCAGAGAAGAGGGAAAAACTCCCAGCGAGTAGACAACAGCTTGTGACTAATAGTGAGTTTAGCACAGCTCACCAAGCTCATAACTGAGTTGTAGCACCGTCACCTTGGCACAATTCAATTACTGCTTTGAGAAAGGTGCTTACCTCAGATGTTTCAGCTCACTCATAAGTCAGTCCAACTCCCCGCCTGGTGTGAGTGTGAGTGTGTGTGACCTCGCTGTGAACCAGGGAGCACCAGAGAACGCCGACTTTTGAGACCATTTTTATCTCCAGATGTGCCATTTAACAGATGGCACCACTGGCTCATAAGTTAATGTCAGCTCATCCCTACAACGCGAAACACTCATGTGGTTCTGCAGGTGTGAGTTAATGAAAAGTGTTGTGCGCAGAAGCGGTGTGAGGCAAATGCTGCAACACCGTGGAGGATGTGTGAAATAGTGAAGAAAGGAAAGAAAAGGAGACAGAGGACGAGAGGTGTGGGCGGGAGCAGAAACATTAATGCGCAGCAGCTCCACAGGACAGCATTTTTACACCTTTGCTTGCACCTGATATTTAGTGATATAATGACCTGAGAGGTAATCAGAACACAACAGATGCCTGCCTAATAATACAGTGAATTCCAAAAAGCCTGTATGACCTGTGTTGTTGTTATGATTACAACAGTGCTACTGCCCCAATAAGGATCTGGCTACACTGCAGCACAGCTGTCATGAAGATGGGCTGCCTGCCCAACTACACCAGCTGTGCCAGCCCAACCATCACTTAATCACCCTGGGAGGAAGGGAAGGAGGGAAGAAGGGAGAGAGGGGACGGAGGATGAGTTGCGAGGTTAAAAAAAGAAAGAGCAAGTTGTGAGGGTGAGGAAGTTGTAGTCAGATGAAGAGGGTTAAAGGAAAGCTACAGAAAGCAGAAAAGAACAATGGAAAGAGGACAGGTGAGGGGGAGAAGGAGAATGGGGATGCTTAAAGGGATAGTTCAGATTATTCTAAGTGGGGTTGTATAAGGATTTCTCTACTCCGTGTATTACCCACAGTAAAGGACGTCAACACGCCCCCAGTTTGGAGAAGCAGAGAGGAGTACCAGCACTGAAGTTGAACAATGTACTGCTAAGGACAGAGCCACCAACAAAACAGGATTTTAGCCACTTAACAAAAGGCACCCATACAAAATCTGTATCAGTTTAAGTATATGCTATATTTGGAATATTTTTATCACTTTACCTTGCTGTCAGACTTTCTTTTCCGATGGGAAACCGCCATTCTATAAGGCAATATTGTATTCCTCCTAGCAAACACAATTTTAATCACAGAACACAGTAGTTGCTGGACTACCACTACCTTGAGTTGTTAGGTTGTTTGTGTTATTGTTGGACTTTCATGTTTTGGAGGGATAGTTTGGATTCACCAAAGTCACACAGCAACACAGACAAACTAACCAACTGACCCAGTGGTAGACCAGCAGCTGCTGTGTTCTGCAAGGTAAAATTACTGATTTTGTCATGGAGTCTGGTTGAATAAGAAAGGGATATTTGGCTTATATAACTGTGGTTTCCTGTCAGAAAAGGATGCCTGACAGCAAGTTAAAGTGGTGAAAATATTCTAAATATGGAAATACACTTTTTATTTAATTTGTTTTTTAGATGCGCCTTAAATGGCTAAAATACATTTTCCTGCTGAGTCTGTCCACAGCAGCTTAGCTTCCGTACTGGTACTCCTCTCTGTTTCTCCAAACTGGGGCCTTGCTACCACCATCTACTGTAGTTAATACACTGACTATTGATACCTCATAAAACCCCACTTCAAATGATCCAAACTATCCCTTTACACAGAAGAAAAAGGTGGATGGATTTTAGACGTAAAGGGATGCAAAGAAGCAGGAACTGATCTATGAGAAAAACACAGAGGTGTGAGACACAAGAAAAAGTGGATCAAGAAGTGAACTGAGAAGCCATGACGGATGAGTGGTGTGTGTCGGAAAGGTGATGGGTGAGATATAACATGAGGAGAGAAAAGGTGAGAGAGCGATTTGTAAAAGTAGGTAGGGAGCTGAGGTGAAGGAAAACGGCCTACGCTGTAGAATGATGAAAAGGACAGAGGGCATAGTGTGAAAGAGACGGAGCGGGATGGAGGAGAAGATGATGTCAAACATGTTTTAGGTCGATTTCTCAGCCGGGTCGGATCAATACCGCTGCAATCAGTCTTGTAATAGCAAGAGCAGTATGCAACCACACAAAATGCAGCACGCTCACTGTATTTAGCAGACAGTAACTTCTGACAAGCTGCTCAGGTACAAAGACCAGGCCTCGAGGTCTGACCGCAGTTAACATCTCTTAATGAACTCGACCAAATGCCACAGTAAACATTAAAGTGAGGATGCATCAGCTGACCTTTGAAACAAAACAAACATCTTTATTGTGCTTCTCTGGCTTTCTCTCTCAGTCTCTCTACACTGTCTATTTGAAACTCAGCAGTGTTGTTTCCTATTAACTTTTATGACTAAAATGTCATCTACAGACTTTGCAGATGAGAATGAGCTTGGTTGGTAAGAGTCTCATGTGGGCAATTTGAGTATTTAGTAGGGCTGGGACTAAACACAATTTTTGTTTGCTTTTTTTTAAGCACTAGACCATGGGAAAAAGTGGAATCATTCACGTTTAGAGATTGTATAACATAATTAAAATTTCCAAAAAA
This sequence comes from Lutjanus argentimaculatus, assembly GCA_034769285.1. Classification (NCBI taxonomy): domain Eukaryota; kingdom Metazoa; phylum Chordata; class Actinopteri; order Lutjaniformes; family Lutjanidae; genus Lutjanus; species Lutjanus argentimaculatus. The sequence continues at coordinate 18,292,538 of JAWZSL010000004.1, read as the reverse complement.
CAAAGCTCATCACATGTCAGTCAGTCTTTGAGTTTTATTTCAGCATTATTGCTATACTCTCTCTCTCTCTCAAAATGTTTCAGGAATAGTAAAAAAAAAAGGCTACCCTTAATAATTAGCATAATGATTTAATTAATTGCAAAAACTGAAAATAGCTATAATTTTGCTTTGAGTTAACTAAGAAAGGTCATCCAAGTCTAAGTCTATATTTGTGATGTCCAGAAATTCCAAAGTCCTGAATGTGTCATAACATGTTGTAAACATTTTTTTTATGAGCAATGATGTGCAGTCCCCATTCCCACCCCTAAGATATCACCCACCCATATAGGTAAAGGAAAGCAACTATTATGAGACTGTATGTTAGTTAACTTAATAGCCACTAGCTAATGGTAGCTATCTGATAGGTTTTCTATTAGATCAAGCTTTTGGTTTTTATTTTCTTGTTTTTTTCTTTTTCTTGTTGGTTAGCCAACATGAACAGCTGAGGCAGGACTGCAACTGCAAGCATCATTTAACCTCCTTGATGCAAGGAGAGTTTTTGCCTGTCTTTTACTAGTATGTTACTACAAGCACAACAACATAGTAGTAACAACATATTTCAATAAACACGGTGTTATTCATGATTAACATGGTAATGAGGGCATGACACTAGGTCTAGAAATGTTTTCTTATATTTTACATGCTCTGTGCACTTCATTAAAATAAACTTATTCTGGAAAGTCTGTGACAATTTTGATTTTCTTCTCTATTTCACCTGATAATGAGCTAATTATTTTAACTGCTCAAATTGCCCAACATGCAACTCTATTGAATTTCAGCCACTAGGCATGTAGATAAAGTTTATAGGAAACACCATCACTGGGTCCAAGAAATTTCCAGTAGACTGCTATCTATTGACCAAACTATCTACCCATCACATTCCTCTCATGCCTGTTCTCTCTGAATACATGTGACTAACATCATATCAGAGCAAATTATCTGTCCCCGGGGCAGATTTGTGCCACACTGCCCAAGATTTAGGGCAATGGGATGAGTACATTTGTCTGTATTGTAAAGACAGGTTACTCTTTATCTTCACACTGACTGTGCTGAAAGGAGAATCACTGACATGTGAATATTAAACTTTGCTATCAATGTAAACATGTTTTATTGCTAAGATTGTGGTGTAAGGGAATCACGACCGGGCTCTAGTGCAGGCATTATGATGGGGCCTTGTGCACGCTAGTGATTTGAGATCTGACATCAAAATACATATACATATACATTTTTTTCCCATAGTTTAAGTAGCATTGTATTTTTATAGATTTCTAATGACTATTTTACAAAAGAAAAAAAAGGAGAAGACGAGGAAAACCATGACAGAGATGGATTTGCTTTTTTAAATTTATTGTAACTCCTAGTTTGAACACAGTCATGTGTGTTTCCAAGGTTGGAATCTGAATCACTTGTAAGGGCCCATTTTATACCCAACACATTTTTGGAGCAGGCCCTATCCCACTTGGCCCCAGTGCAACTGCACTGCCTGCACTGCCTAGATTTACATGATAAGATAAGTATGTCCTAAGTTAAAGGAGAAGTTAATGTCCAAAAATTGAGCACGGCAGTCTAAATAGCGAGTCGGAGCCATGGACTGTATATTAACTGAGTTGAAATCGTATTTAATATACAGTCTATGGTTGAGCCAAGAGACTTGAGATCAGCCCCTTCCTCCCCAGACTCGAGAAGCTCAGGCAGGCTGCAGGAATCGTGCTAGATGCAAAATGAGCGCAAACGTTGTAAACTGACAATAACAAGCAACAGCAAGTCCTACACTGTAAGTTGATCAGTTGTTTATAACTGTCAGTTGTCTGACAAAGTAAGTTATATCCTAAAAACAAAAACCAACTGCTCTGAAAATACACACTCTGGAGTTTGAGTTCAGTGACCGCCTGTCTCACTGCCTGCCAGACTCCATTAACATATTGCTCAATTTAGCCACCATAAAATGTCCTCCTTCCAAAGATTATTAATGATTTCTACGACTCTTAAACAGACACTTACTCATTCGGCAAACATTCAACATTAATTTGAACTCTAATTAATGTGAAATGGATGAATAATAACACAAGTTATGGGCTGGAATACAAACTTCAAAGGAGGACTCTGTAGCTGTGGCACTGTTGTCACAAAGTGAGTGTTTCAACTTAGCATGTTTCCTTGATCTCTGATGACATATCATTTTATGATTTATTACATTAAGTATATTACAGATTCCTCCTTTAAAGTGAGTTTTATGCCCTAACCTGATCAGTCAGCGGCCATTGATCAGACCGCATCCTGGAGAGCTTTATGTTTGTCTTGAACAGAATCACAGACACACATTCATTGACTCAGAACTTGCAAAAACTAATTGATATGGACAACTCCCAGGAACTGCTGCGGTGCTGCAAAGTCCAGTTTAATTTATTTACATGGAAAATTACCTGGGGCCTTGAGGGCTGCAAGGAACAAAATATTGATTCCTCCAGCTAATAATGGGCATCAAAATAAACCCATTTTTTGTGCTTGAAAACAGAAGACTAATCTGTTTTTATTCACTTTTGTGAAAAAAACAAATGAAGGATGAAATGAAACATGAAAAATGTAATCAAATTGAATAATGGTTTCTTGCATCCTGTCATAAATGTAAAAAAATGTGAAACCATTACAAATAAGACACTAATACAGAGAGCCAGGGTTCCTGCCTACCTCTCAGGATGTGTTTTGGTCTGCATTTGCCTCTGCCTCCTCCTACCTGCCCCGTCTCTTCCCATCTGTCTCCTCTGCTAGTCTGAGGGACCTTACACGCTCCGCTCGGCAACAGATCAAGACAGCTACATCTTCTCCAAATGTCATTTCACAAGCATTTCCCCAGACACGTTCATGGAAGAGGTTTTTCATGTAGTCACATGTGCATGTGCGTCGCTGGTTGTACAACGTGTGGGAGTCGAGTCTGCTCCTGAAGATGCCACGTTTTTGTCCTGGATCAGCCAGAGTGATAACCAATTATGTCTCATGTGTGTCATCAGTGGGTTAAACAGATGCCACATGTTTCCACGGTGAGAAGAGAAGCAGGATGTTGAAGTAAATAAAGCATTGTGTTATTAAAACGGTGGAGTCAGAGATGGAGGGACCTAATTCCTTCTTAATCGTCCTAAGATGTCACCAGAAAAGAGGGTAATAACATGTAATCCACTTCTTCAATCCCATCGCAGTGCTGCAAGTTGTTTGGACGCTTGCTTGGTGTTTTAATAATGGAGTGTCTATTTACACTCAGGTGAGAATAGGCACATGGCAGCTATCCAGCTATTCACACCTGACCCCCTTAGTCTAGCTATAAATAGCAACAAATTTGCTGTCAGCAAGAAGCTGTAATATGTGAATGTGTAGGACTCTCCTGTGGTCTTCAACTCCTGTCCTGGGAGAGATTTTAGTCTAGTGTGAAAGCAGAAGTCAGTATGAACTACTTTTTTTTTTTTTTTTTTTTTTTTTCAGTTTTCAGGCATAGACAACAAAACTACTTGGTTAGGTTTAGGAAAAGATCATGGTTTGTCTCTGCCATGTGGGTGTTATGTGGGTGTATAAATACTAAAACTAGAAAAACATCTCAGTGAGCATTTTTTAAAAATTAAAAACTATTGTCACTGACCTGAACAGATGCTAAAATGGGTTCAAAAGTGGCAGATTTTGAAGACGCTGACTGAAAGTTCACAGACCATATTTCACCAGGATTTGCAATAGTGACATTTGTGATGCTCTTCAATGTGTAAATAATAGCCCAATAATAGTCCCTGGTGCAAATACCTTCAACATGGTCGAAGCTGTAACCAATACACCTAAGTACTTGAGCATGCCTTATTTTATACTCAACCAAAATATAAACACAACACTTATGTTAAAATCATTGTCTCCATTGCCAAGTTAATCCACATTACAGGTCTAACACATATAGACACTGATGTAAAAGATTTTTTCCCGGGAAAAGAATTTCTTCAACTCATGAAAAATGGCAGCAAGAACAGAAGTGTTTTTGGTGAGTGTACATTAAGAACCTCTCCCATTAAATCTTACATCCTGGCAGCCTATATAGTTCTGTATTTATCATATTTTATATCAAACATGAAATGCTTTGGAATTATATCTACCAGTGAAATACTTTGGAGAAATACTATTTTACTAATGCTCTTAACGTTAATGTGTTTTTTTTTTTTCACTTGCTTCACTTTCAAACATGTGGGTCAGAAATCTTCTTGCCCGAAGTGAATTTTTACTTATCCCTTTGCAAATTGTTTTGTTAGTGCTTATTAAATCACAACAAAGACAAAAGTTATTTGTCAAGTTTAATATAGGGCTGCAATATATGATAATAAACAGAGAAAAGCAGGAAATATCTATATTTGAGAGGCTGAAAACAGTGTTTTTCTGACATTTTGCATAAAAAATGGCTTGATTAATTGATTGTCATAATATTTTAAATTTCATTCTTTTTACCATTAGCCCAGTTGGACAAGTGAGTTGCCAGATTTACTAGCTTGGTCTTGGAAATTAACATTGAAACACATATGTAAAACTCTTTGTCGTGTCATTACTTTTTCCCCTTATTTACCAGGTATTGTCTACACACACCCACGTCACTGCGAACACCCCCCAGTATCTCCTTCCTGCCACAGTCCCTCCGTGTTAACCTGCGAGGCCCCTGCAGTCCAGAGGTGACGAGGCACAGGCTTACCTTAAAGAGTTAGCATGGTAATACCTTCTGGAATCGGAGTCAGTCAGCCAGGCCGGAGCAGAGTTAAGCCCCTGCTCTGCTCACATCAAAGGGGACGGGCCATCCACAGCAATCTCCCAGAGAGGGAGAGAGGATGTAGGAGGGGGGGAGACAGAGAGGAGGAGGGGGGCTGTCATATATTCCCTTTATCACGGGGAATTTTATGGTTCAGACCTGTGATTCTGAGGGGAATTTTATGGCCTAACCAAAGATGGGCAGCTTCAATTCAAAAGTAGAGCTGTCTCATCACTTCCCAAGATGTGTGGTGGAGAGTGTATGTGTGGTTGTGTTTGTGAGTTTGTGCCAACTTTACCTTTCTTTACTTTAAAGGCATATTTTATCATCCTGACAGCTTATTGTTTATCAATCCTGCTTTGTACGAGCTGATTCATGCACTGCTGTTGCCTTCCACTCAGACCTGCATTTTTAATTGAACACTTCTCCACAGGGGCAGGTAGAAAAATCAATTCATTTTGAGGGACAAGGAAAGTTGTGGTGCAGGTAGAGTTGTCAAGATACCAGAATTTTAAACTTCAATACAAAACTAGTATAAAAACCAATATTCAATTGCTCTTTCAATAAAGCTGCAAAAAAGTCCTATACACACAAAATTGGATAATTTCTGTCTTTTTTTTAAACGAACAACCTGCACACAGTGCTGGGACAGAAAATGTCACTGAACGCTGGTTTTGCTGCGAGCCAAATTTCAAGTGGGACAGTTAAGACTGATCTGAAATAAGGGCTTGAATTAGAACTTTGATCATCTTTTTATAGCTTCACTACTTTCCATACCCTAATCAACGGATATTTTATCGTTCTCATGGAGCGATATTGTGAAAAGCCACACACTGTATGTTAAATCGCTTGAAATCCTATTTAATATTCAATGTATGGTTGAAGTGAGCAACAAAGTGTCCTACTCTGTAAAGTGATGATCTGTTTATGACGATCATTGTCCTTCAATGTAAAGTTAAGCCTGTTATCCTGAAAACAAAAGCCCGCTGCTCTGAAAATACACAGTCTGCCTGTCTCACTCCATTAACATGTTGCTCAATTTAACCGTTACAAACATCTAGTCCTTCTAAAAGATTATTAATGATTTTTTTACAGCTCATACACAGACACTTACTCATTCAGCAAACATCCGGCATTCATTTTACCTCTAATTAACATGAAACAATAACACAAGTCACAGGATGGAATTGACATTTCAAAGGAGGTCACTGCGGCTGTTGCGCTGTTGTCAAAGAAGCAAGTATTTCACTGCATGTTTGGCATGTTTCCTTAATCTCTGATGACATATCATGGTCATTTTATGATTTATTACAGTAAATATATTACAGATTTCTCCTTTAAAGAGATGATATTGAAAGAGTGTCAAAGTATCAATACTTTTGACAGCCTTATTTGCAAGCTGTTTGTCTTTTCTTGGACATCAGCTGTGCCATTTTAATGCCAACAATATCAGCACTATAACTTCTAGATGCACTCGTGATGATTTATGGCTGGATTATCAGATTACGGATGTTTTTAGAGCTTGACAGAGATATCATCACAGGATGACGTAGCCACAGTGACGTGTCATACATAAATGTTGGAGTAAACGCACCAGTTACATTGCGCTAATGAATCATGTTCCCTAGAGATTATTCACATTCAGTTTTAATTATGAGATGGTCTCACTACACAATAAGCTTCTTATCTGACTGCGAGCATCAGTTTATTTCTAAATGAGCCACTGATATCCAAAGCACACACACACACACACACACAGACACACATACACAGCATCTAATGCAACCATTTCTCTCTAGAATTATGTGCAAATGCTTAAGTGCTAATTAATTAGCATTAATTTACAGTCCCTGAAAACACATTTTCTCAATCAGCTTCTTACTATGAGTTAGTCCTACACCAACACACTATATTCTGCCAAAGTTTTGCATTTTGTCACATAATTTTATCTATCTTTTTGTCCTGATTTTTCTCACTGGTACACTCTACACCAATTTTAATCCAGATCTCATGAGACTAGTTTGCTTATGTTATACCAGCAGCTGTCAGTGAAATCGATCAAACCAGTCTTGATGGAAATAAGCTAAAATATTTTTTAAACTCCTAACCACAGACATTTTTTCTTAAATTTAATGTTGATTGTTGCTCATTTAGTCATGAATATTTAATGTTATAGCGAAATTGTTTAGTTTGTCAGGGGCTCAGTGCATTTTGGGAGAAACATAACAGATTGCTTTTATTATGTTAACATAATAACAAAGCATTTCTTTTGAATATGTGCAAAATGTTTACTGTCAGTGCCAACAATTTTGCAGAAACATTCACACACCCTATCTGCAAAGAGACAGGAGATGAGTTCCTGGGAGAAAAGATTGCTGAATAATTACATATTTAATCACATAGACACTGACTATAATCATTGTGGTCATAAACACACAGTGACTGTGTGTCCTCACAGTGTATGTCAGCTGTCGTAAATCATGAACCAGTGGCGCATATTCAAATATTTCTCCACATAATTAGATTTATGCAGGTATTGACAATGAACTTTACATCACTAATAACAACAACTTTCCCAGATGAACGTAATGTCACTTGCAGTGTTTCCAGTACAGCTAAATACCAAAAACTTCAATTAAATTAAGTTTCAGTCAAAGGGCAAGAGCTTCCCACTAGAGCTGCCATTTTGAACAGCACTCACAGAGGTAGAGATCCCAATTTCTTCATTAATAGTAGCACCAACAGACCGTGCTGTAACAGAATGCAGCCACAGATTGCATATGTTTGGTCAGACATCAGTGCTTAGTGGATATCTGACACCAGCCCACAGGGTCAGACGTGTAAATGTCCGTACTATAAATACCACAAACTAAAACACTGTACCTTAATGACAGGATGCAAGGTCATGTTATATATTAGAGCTACAACTATTATAACTTATCTTTCTGATTATTTCTAATTTCTCAATTAATTGATTAGTTGTTTTATCTGTAAATGTTTTCAAATGTCTAGTTTTAATTGATCAGCTGTCCAAAATACAGAAACATACATTTTGCAGTGATACGAGAAAGAGAAAAGCTGAGTATCAGCATATTGGAGGAGATATACCAAGCACATTTGTTGCATTTTTGTTTAAAAAATTTTTAAAAAATCCATATTTGTGCATACAAAATTGAACCATAACCGTAACATTGTTATATAAAAATTCATCATCTTTGTTACAGGAAGAAAACATGATTAATTTGATGAAAGAATGTAAAGAAAATTATAATTTTGCTGTTTTTGGCATATATTGTTAAATAGGTGCACAGCATAACCAAAGCTGTGATCTAAGAGGATTAAAAAGGCAGTTTTCATTACTGATTAATTTTCTGACTATCAGTTATCAACAAATCAACAAATTGTTTCAGCTCTATAGTATGTCCTTATTTAGAATTTAGATTTTTTTTAATAATAACCACAAAATATAATGTTAAAAATTAATTATCTAAACATAGATCTCCTGTGTTTTTTTTAATTAGGTCATATACAATTAACTGTGACTCTTTCTGGAAAAATATAAACAGAGAATCTAAAGAAATAGCAGATCTTATCATTTATGGTCTTGTTAGCCTATGTAGGTCACATAGAGGCATCAGAAATAAATTAAGACTGTTTCATAACAGTTAAAATCTCCTTATAGTAGCTTTAAATGAATGTTAAATGAAAGCATTTTCTGCAAAGTTTGTAGGTTATGACACAAGTTAGAGAAGACACACTGTCCTGACTGGTGTGGGAGGTCATGTGATCTCTAAAGAAGGGAGAGATGAACTGTTCAGTCTGGGTGGAGCAACAACAGGTCACATGTCACTGTTCCAAGAGCTCAGGATGTTGATATTTTTCATAACCCACATGTGCCTATTACAGTAAAACACAGTGAAACAGTTTCATCTTTGGTTTCTTGTGCAGCGAGTGATGCATAAATAGAAGCGTAGTCTACCATAGTGCTAATTGCTAAGTACTCAGTGTAAGAGCATCATCATAGTAAATAATAAATGCACTGAAGTATTCTCAGAAAAGAGCCGTTCACTGTGCTGCTTTCTATTATAGAACAGGCTAGACCCCAAAAAAGTGCTGCATTATTTTTATCTTTCAAACTCTACTGCAGGTAGACTGTCTCAGTCTCTCTCTGTCTCAGACACACACACACACACACACGCACACACACGCTCACAACTCACTGCATAGACGTCCACACCTTTCCAACACACACACACACACACACACACACACACACACACACACACACACCACACACACACACGACGATGACAGAGTATTGGCCGTATTGAATGAAGTTCATTCTACTGAGTATGTTCATTGACTATGTCACCATGGTATCTGGAATAAACCAATCAATTCCCCTTCATCTGTGTGGAAGCTAGAGAGGCACTAAGTCCGTCTACGCAGTGACATTGTGCATTATGAGACAGACCAATTAAGAAAGGGAGACAGAGATCGGATGGGGCTGAGACACTAGGAAAAAGAGTGAAATGTGGGAAGATGTCCACACAGAGAGAGACTCTGCATAAAGTCAGATTGATGGTGTTGAACAAAGAAGCGATGGAAAAAGAATGATCTGAATAGATGAGAAAGAAAGCCAACAGGAAGAGATCGATGCAAATGAACAACGTTAGAGTGTATTGGAGCGGAGAGTGGATTTTTGCGGTGGTCCAATAACTATCACTCTTCCAGCAGGGAGGGAGACGGTACACTGGAGTGGATGCTGCTGTTTTAGAATATATAAGCACAGCTGTCGCCTACAGCTAAAGCAGAACGATTACAGCTTAACTCCGTAACATCTGCTGCTCCCGGGCCGGGGGGAGCAGACCGCTGGAAAATACCGGAGAGACAGGAATTAAAGACAAGGGGTAGGTGCAGGGCAGGGGTCCTCTACGCAGTGTCACGGTGTCCATCTTATCTGTGTCACCTCTACTTGTGATCTGTGTGGTTGTCCCACTTTCTAGAGGTGGGAATGTCAGGAGAAGAAAGACTGAAACAGGGAGAGTGAGACGTGTAAAACACTGACAGATGGAGAGGAGATTTTGCACCAAAGCCACGAGGGTCTGCAACACCACCCTGAGAACTGATCGGGTGTGAGCGTGCATGCATGAGTACATCTGCACGTGGATGGTGTGTACGTGTGTGATGTGTGTGCAAAAGTGTAGGTTTGGCCTCATTAGGAGCTTGTTTGGGTAGGACTGGGCAACGCTACCGTGAGAATGAGGATCAAGAGGGAGCAAAGAGGAAGCTTGAAGTATAGCGGGGATTGAAGGCGAGTCTCTGCGAAGACTGCAAGAGAAGGACATCAAAGAAATGCAAGAAATACAAAGTTAATGGGCTCACTCATATGTGCAGGGCCATTCATGTAGCCTTGGCTGAACAAAACCTTTTAAGTGAGTGGAGAAGCAATGGGGATCCAGAGGAAATTATTTCATTTCCCATAATAGATACATTTTACAAGACCGTAAATAATTTCAGTTATTACATATAATGGCTACTTTGAATCCTGCAATTAAAATAGTGAGGCTTAAATTCTAAAAACAGTCCTAACACTCCAGGATATAAAGTGTTGGAATGACTAACATACCGATGATTTCACAAGTTTTAGAGCTTTTTCAGTAAGAGGGCCAAAATTGTTTAAACGGAGAGTGGTGCTTGAGAAGAGGCCAGGAGATCATTCAAATCTAAAAAGGTTTATCCCTGTGATACCATGAACGTGCTCAGCAGTTCTCCTGGTAATCTACCAATCAGACTAAGGACAATTTAAAGTCCCCAGAAAATGTGATGTAAGTCCTGAGGTTTGGTTTTGGTATCTAGTGTAATGTAGATCATAGTTTGACCTGAGGGTGACACAAGACGAAAGAAAATTCTACCTAATCTTCAACTGATGGATTGGTGAATGGGGTAAAAAACTGCATGTTATTTCCAGACTAACTAAATCAGCTACAGTGCACTGAGTGACTCTACCTGGTAGCCCAAATGGGAGCTAATCAAAGTTACACAGCATTGCCAAGCAAATGAATTCCTGCAGTTTGACCATTTTGTTTTCACACAGCTTTATCGTTACCTTCAAGGCATGTCTATCAAATAAAGTTACCAGCATCGAGCTACAACTACTCTCTTAATTAAGTTTGCTTTAAATGAGGCTTAACGTTCAGTTTCCCTTGACTGCCCCTCAATATTACAACATTGGTTGCTGCAGCCTGTGGGAACAGTCACATTAGCAACATGCTAACATCAAGTGCAAGAGGATAACCTACAAAATAAACAGAAAAACAACATAAAAACATGGCAAAACTTGCAGCTTTTCTGTTTGGAATCAGGTCACAGACTGCCAGGATCAATCTATCATTGAGCTCTAACTGTCAGCGAGTCTTGCTGATAAAACAGTCCAGAGAGGTAAAATCTATATTTATTTATCTTTCTTTATATTTTTGTTCTTACTATGTTTATTGTTATGCACCAAAATCGCCAAGGCGGATTCTTTATATTTGTTAACCTACTTTGGTAATAAACCGGTTTTCAGTTCTGATTGATTGTGGGCACAGTTATTCCTATATGAGTCTAGATATAGGAATAAGTCCTTTTAAAGAAGATGCTGCATAGTATGCCTTTAAGGAGCACAAAAAAGTCAAGTCAAAGTACATTTGAAGCTACCAGTTCACTGGGTTTGATATTTCTTTTCTAAGTGGAAAATGTCGCCAAATAGTGGCACAACAGTAAAGTTGGCCACCATTAATGTCCATATAGATCTTGTGGGAACTATAAATATCACAAACTGTTTATTTATTTATTCTTTTGATACCTAGTCACAGATACCGCAGGGTCCCGAAAATCATTAGTATTACTGTTTTAACAACATTAAATTTGATGCCTATATGGCCAGTAGTGATGAAAATATCATGTTGTGGAGCAGTATTGGATAAACTGACAGACCTCCACCGCCTCCATCCATTGGCAGAGGATTGAAAAATAACATACAAGTGCTGATGACTCATCAGTAACATATTATGAGTCAAAGTGTAATGAAGTCACATTAAATATAAGCATAGGTGTAGATTTGGGGGCGGGGTGGGGGTGTTGGACAGACACATGCCACTCAATATTTAGAACACGTGTGTTTGTTCCCCTCAATGTTAACATGACTATAATAGAAGACTTTAATTTTGACTTGCCTGGGAGCCTCGCTGCATTACATTTCATTAGATTTTAAATTGTTTTCACACAGACATTCACACTATATGTTAATGATGATTGTGTGATGCAGAAGAGGTACAAACTGGTACATAAAAAAATCACCAGAATGCAGGAAATTAAGTGTTTCATGTCCAACCTTTTTCTCATTGAAAGGAAATTAGATGCAAAACAGAACTAAAACCTGTTAATGTTAGTGTCAGAGATTTTTTCATGCCCAGTTTTATTTACAATGTAAGCTTTAGAAAAATATGCTGTTAGGTTGCCGTGTTATGACTTTCATACCCACAAATTTTCACACTCATGCATCCATACATCCCATCACGCACTGGACAGAAAACGGAGATACCCGCTGAACAGGTCATCAGTCCGGCAGCACAGACAGAAAATGATTGCTTGTACAGCAGTTCATTTTACCACTGGCTCCGAATGTGTGAAGACAGTTCATGATCCGGTTGCATTTATCACATACTGAGCAGATTTGTATCAAACAGAAGAAACTGTATATGGTCAGCGAGGTCTATCACACACCCACTCACAATGAGGTCGTGGGACTGGCATCTCTATGCCTCCATGCCGGCGACAGCCGTGGCTGGAGGCAGTATGTTTTCGGGTTGTCCGTCCGTCTGTCATATTCTTGTGAATGCAATATCTCAAGAACGTCTAAATGGGATTTCTTTAAACTCGCCAAAAGGGTCCACTTGGAGTCAAGGATGAACTGATTAGATTTTGGTGGTCACTGTGATCTAATGTCAGTCTCATTCTTGTGAAGGCAATATCTCAGTGTGAAGTGGAATTTCTTCAAATTTGGTACAAACATCCACTTGGATTCAAGGCTGAACTAATCAGAATTTGTGGACCATGGTCAAGGTCACAATGACTTTGCGTCCCTCCCATTCTCTTGAACGTGATATCTCAGGAACATCTGGAAGGAATTTCTTCAAATGTGGTACAAATGTCCACATGGATGTCTACGATAAAATGATAAGATGATGACATTTTTTATATTGAAAAGTTCAAACACTGTGACATCATAATGTTCAGCTCTCTCTCAAGGTGAAGACAGCATGTTTCTTACTCAAAACTATTCACTGGAATCATGCATGTCAATATAGTGATAACTTCTTTTATATACTGATATTTTATATATTATTCTGTATAAGTCTGGACAGACATGGATGTAAACTGCAACTTCACTGGTTGGTGGAGGCAAACAACTGAGGGGTGGTAATTCTAGTTTGAAGGGAAACTGTAAAATGTAACAGAAAGTCCATGAAAGCACAGTTTTAATTTATTCTCTGATGTCACTATTACAAAAGCACTGTAGTTCCAATGAAAATGGGCACCTCAATACACAATTATATGCACATTACTACTTTTGTCTATATTTCAAACAGGAATTAAACAGGAATTAAAGTCTAATTTTGTTTGCAAATAAAGAGACAAAATTGTGAAAATGCATTTTAGAAAGACAACTTTGTGTAATTTTAAACTGTTTTGACTAATATTCCTTGTAGCATGCCCATCACTGCAATTGCAAATACTCAGAATATATTAATATTACTATTCTGATTTTATCATGTTTGTCATAACTTAGCTATTTGACTATTGTGCACATCATAATACTTGTACTGTGGGTGCACTAAGATCAAATTCAAGTCTAGTAATCTTTGTCACAGAGGCTAAGTAGATGGCGAATTAAAAACCACAGCGAGAGAAGAGAGAAAAGAGGAATTTGGAGCAGAATTGATGAGGTGTAAAAAGAAAATGGGGCTGCGGTGGCTTTGATGTTTTCGCACAGCATCCCTGACAGCCATGCTGCAATGGGACTAGGAAATTTTCCCATTATTTAAGCTGTGAATGTGGAGAGTCTACCTAGTTAACATGGAGGAAAACTGAAAATAACCATGTCGAAGCGAGCAGGCTTCAATATAGTGCTCTGGTTTGTCTAGAGGTTTCTACTGAGAGAATGTGTTGGGTCTGAGTGGCTGCAGAGGTGGCTCACAGACACACAGTGTTTTATCTGTGTAGTCATATCTGAAGAGTTTTCGGTGTAGTGTAGTACTCTTAGCATTACAATATTTGTTTACATCGTTTTAACAGGCAGTTGGCTCCCCGCATATAAAGTAGCTCAGCAACAGTACTCCTTTCCCTGGTGGATTTTATTTTGTTAACATTTTATTTTTCTCTGCCTCCTCGTCTCAGTCACCCTACACCCTTCTCCATTTTTTTTTTTACCTACTGCTGCTTCCTTGTGAAAAAATGTGATAAAAAACACACCCTCACAGACACAATCTGTAGAGTCAGTAGTAACACTGCAATATGAAAATGCTCATAAAAATAAGAATAAGTCCTACATTCAAAACTTTAAGTCAAAGGAAAGATGTGGTAGCAGCAAAAATAACAGTATTCGCTCAGTAGAGCAGTCCTCTTCAGAGAGCTGAATTAGTGGTGGTCATAGAGAAGCTTTGTTTGTCTTCTCTATATGCACCTCAGCAGCTGTAATGTTTAATCTATAGCAAATGTCAGGTATAACCTTATGGTTATTTTGAGATCAGGAAAACAGAAGGTGAAGGTTCAATTTGGGGGGCATGGTCCAGTCTCAGGGCAGGTTCATGATGAAATGTCTGGTCCTTGAATAAAACCAATAAGAGGAGGATACACTGGCTACGTCAACATGCACACTAATTTTCAACTATTATTCAGAGTATGGCAATATTCTGAATTTGATGCAGGTCATGTAAACTGCATATTCCATTTGGATATTCTGAATTAGGCCTCATTCTGAATGCATTTTCAAATTAATACATGTGGAATATGCTACTATTATTCAGGTTTTAGGAGCATTCTTTGGACAGAATATGCATCTTGGTGGCCAGGTGGCTCAGTTGGTTAAGCGTTTGCCGCACGTGCTGAGGTTGTGGGTCCTCTGCAACGGCTGTGAGTTAGACTTCTGCCTGTGGCTCTTTGCATGTCCTTCCTCAGCTCTCTCTCACCCTGTCCTGTCATATCTTCAGCTTTCCAATAAATCTGAAGGCATAAAATTTTAACATTTTAATAGTAAACGCACTTAGTTTACCAGCCACCGAAGCGGGAAGATTAAACGTTTTCATTCCTCCATGCCGGTAATAGCCGTGGCCAGAGGCATTATGTTTTCAGGTTGTCCATCTGTCCATACGCAATATCTCAAGAACACCTTGATGGAATCTCTTCAAACTTGGCTAAAATGTTCTGGTGTCTAAGATGAATTGATTATACTTTGGTGGTCAAAGGTCAAAGTCACTGACCTCATATCTTCCCATTCTTGTGAACACAATGTCCCAGTAACACCTGGACAGACTATCTTAAAATTTAGCATAAATGTCTACTTGGACTCAAGGATGAACTGATGAGAATTTGGAGGTCAAAGGTCATGAAGGGACCAGAGAGTGGTTCTTTGGTTCACACAGAATTTGAGTCCAGCATTCACACCAACCCAAACCAACTGCACAAAGGGGGAAAAATGCTCTAAGTTTCAGTTCAACTGGACTAAACAAGGCTGGTGTGAGCAAGAGACAGAGGCAGAGTTTGTTAACTGTGCAAAGGGACCAAATAAATTCAAGAAAAGCATCTTTTAAAAGTGTCACAACAGATGCATGCTCTGAAACACACAAACACAATCTCACACAAACTTTTTGAAATAGAAAGAAAGCACGCACACCAACAGGTAGACAGAAGAATGAAAGCAAACAAATTCTCCCTCTCAACACACACACACACACACACACTCACACACACACTCACAGAGACCTATGGAGGTTAAAGAGGACATGCTGCTGGTTACAGGGAGGAGGTTTCATAACACTGTCCAGTGCCAGAGTATACAGAATTAGACACAGAGTCTGCAGGGCTTATGTTCTGTAATAAGGACTGAGGAGCAGGATAAGGAGAAATAGAATCCCCCTGTTTCTTTCTGTGTAAAGAAAATAAGTGTTTTCATACAGATGCGACTGCATTGTAGTGCTTATGTCTGAGGGTCAGGGGTTGGGACTGCATAGTTGTTTACAACTCAGCAGAGGTTTTGCTTGAATTAGAATTGAATATATCATGAGAGATATAAGATGTTTTTCTATATTGTTGTATTAAAGACAATGTTGAAAATCAATGAGCATGATTTCTTTATCCAATTCAATTCAAAATACTTTACTTGTCACAGTATGTCAATATGTGATTTCCAGGATTTTTGTGTCAAAGTGACCTCAAAGGTGCACTGTGGAGTTTTTGACCACTGGTACTGCTAGGGGGCAATATTTTTATAAGCAGAGCTCCATTTTAAATGGAAAAGTGAATCCAATACCTAAGAAACTTAAACCTGCATTATTTCTAATGGCCAGCAGAGGGCAACTCCACTGGTTTCAAAAAGAAGTCCAATTATGTGTATGGCAAAATGACCGTACTTATCATTTGATTTATGACCTCGGTAAACACTTTCTTAATGACTTTATGGTCTCAATTGCTAGTTTCAAGTCTTCTAAGTACAGCATGATATTCATTTTGTATGTTATGGTCCCATTTAGAGTAAAATAGATGAGAAAGCAGTGCATGCTTTAGGGCAGGGTAACTTTGGGATTTGCAAGTCATCCACAGTGAGTCTGTCCAGTGCAACACAAAGTTCTCACAAAACTCAGATCAAACTGGCAAACTAGTGCTGTGCTGATCAAATATGATTCTGTCACTACACTGCCTATTTCTCACCGCAAATGTTTTCAGAGACATATTTATGATATTATTTGCTGTGATACGAAAATCAGGCAAGTTGCCATTTTTCCCCTCATGAATGAACAAGTTTAAACCAAGCACCACCCACCTCGTACTACGTCATCCACCAGCTCCATGGCCTTGTTGACCTCTGGTTCCTAAAGATCAAGATGGCAACAGTCTCAAACTCAAGGCTTCAAAACAGTAGTTGGGCAGCACTAAATGCAACAAGGAGAAATATGTGTTCCCAACCTGACCACTTTATTGTGTTATTTGGTGCTTATAATAATTATTAAGGCAAATGAATGTCATTTATGTTAATCAACACTAGAAAGATATGCAATATACTATACTACTGCTAAAACTATATTGGAAGGACGAAATGCCAAGTTCGCTGCCTGTTATATGTCTCCATTCATACAATAAGGTATTGTAAACTATCACTTCCATGAGGTCGTTCAGACAGACAAATGAAATTTGTAATTTGCTGTTTTAAAAGTCACTCTATTAAGCTGAAGCGGATTCCATATGCCCACATGCAACTCACCCCAATGGAAGGCTCAGAACTGTGCTCGCTGTAATGTTAGATATAAGCCTAATTAAGTCAAATATTATTCAGAGTTTACAAGCAAAGCTCTCACTCACTTGGTGTCAGACTTCGGACTGATTTTTCAGTAGATTATGACTGTTTTTATTCAGTGCTGCTCAGAGAGGTGCATTTTGCCATATCCTAAATCCGTTACATGCTATGATCTCTTCCGGTCTTTTCATCCAGGAGTGTTTTGGATAAAACATGAATTCAGTGTTCTTGCACACTTTGGTGGGCTTTCACTTGGAATTTTGTTGCTTGTTTTGTTGCTTGTTAAACCTCCAGCACATTTGATCCCTCGTTCAGAGTGCGCACACTTTGCATCTTCATTATTCAAACTTTTACAGTATTTACACGCAAAGCTGGTGGCAGAGGTTGTGTTGTGCTAGCCTCATTTAGATGGCAAAGCCTACATTTTACCATACCAACGAACATTAACGGTCAGAAGTGTTTGAATTCATGGTGCTTTGTGGCTCTGGCTAAAGTACAACTCACTGTAACTTTGCCTGGAAAAAGGGAATGCAATCTTGCCTCAACTAATTAAACTAATGCATTAAGAACAACTAGAAAAATTGCATTTGCTATCATGGATGGTCATGTTAACTTATGTAGGTCATATAGATGTATTAGTAATGATTCGAGACTGTTTCATAACAGTTAAAAACTCCTTATGGTGTACTTAAAGTGGGGTTTCCTGGAATTAAACCCTAGATGTCACAGCGAGTTTACGCTTGGTAAAATACAATGCAGGTTTTTAAAATGTTTTTTTAAAAAATCGACTTTGCGAAGGTTTAAGGGAGAAGGAAATCCTCCTCAAGGACACCCACAATGTGTTTTGGTGAAAACACTTTTTATGTTTGTGTGAGTGAGAGTGTGTTTTCTTGTACACAGATGTTTAACTCAGCCCAACTTTTTGCAGCCAACTGAATCCTCCTTATGTAACTCTGTTTCATATTTCATACTTTTCTATTTCAGCCCCTCCGCTTGACGTTGGAGGCTTCGTAGATAGGAGATGAAGAAATGTCTGAGGTGTGACAGACATGTTGAGGAAAGAAAAGGGAGGGAAGGGAGAAAGAGGGTGAAAGAAGTCGAGGCAGACGGTAGAAATGGGAGTGGGCTGAAGAAGTGACTAAATGAAATACTCAGGCGTGCATGCAGACCTGGGTCAAACGGCATTTACAGACACTTTACAGACACGACTTTCTGAGATGCCAAATGTAGAGATTTTGCCACTCAGAGGAGAGAATTTTAGAGGCATTTCAGCCTACTTTTCCGTGACTGACTACTTACCTGATTTGACCTGACGGTTTAAATCCCACACATCTGGTGAGGTTAAACCGAATGCTAATATTTACATGATAAAGTGATTTGTGCCAGGTCTTTAGGCGTTTTAAGTCAAAAAGTTATCTACGTGATGTGACATCATGCCTGTAATCCTATAAAGACACAAGCAGGGAGAGGCGTAACATTCAAACCCTGCGCGAGTATTGTTCAGCTGTCATATTCATCACAGTCTGATCCCATTTGTGGGGATCAACACCCCAGGAACATAATCTCACAATAATCTCTCTCTGTTTATAAATACAAGTATCCCACTGTTTAAATCTAATGTATTTATGTAATAAAACAGAACAGACTCACATTTTATTGCACGTTAGCGTCCAAATCAAAAACACAACTTCTCTAATACAGTAATATTGGCTATTTAATGCCTTTGTGTGAGATGCTTTCTCATCATCTCTCAGTCTCTATCGCCTGGAGGTACACATTTAGTCGTTTTCCCGTATGCCTCAGACAACAG
The DNA here is from genome assembly GCA_034769285.1 of Lutjanus argentimaculatus. Taxonomy (NCBI): domain Eukaryota; kingdom Metazoa; phylum Chordata; class Actinopteri; order Lutjaniformes; family Lutjanidae; genus Lutjanus; species Lutjanus argentimaculatus. Next base: position 18,273,374 of record JAWZSL010000004.1, on the reverse strand, counting down.
CCAAAACACACATACACACACACACAGTCAGAGACACAATCTAATCCTCCTTTATTGTCCCCATCCACATCTCCTTTCACAGGGCCGCAGGAGGAAGGCATTTATGCAAAACAGGCCCAGTGCACTAATATGACAAGCACATTCACACATATGTTCACATCTACACACGCGTGCACATGCACAAGCTCTTGCTCTCGAAGTGTGTCCCAGATGAAAATGTGCCAATTATTACAGCAGTTTTACAGCAGATTTCATTGCTATCACTTTATGCAAATTTCAGACTTGTTTGAAATAAATGCCTCCCCCCATCAAAAAATAATTTGCTTTGTTACCTCTCCCTATTTTTGTCACCACAATCAGACACACTCAAGCACGCCAGCAGCACGTCAATGCTGACAAACTATGAGAGGCAATAAAAATCTGTCCAAACTGGGAATGATAAGACAGCTGTGGCAGCACATCACAGCACTGCAGCAGCAGCACGTACATATGTAAGTAACCTGCGGAGACACAAGGACATGTGTGAAGCATGCATGGACATAGAATATGCATGTACAGTACACAGGTGTGTTATGTGGCTTGAAAGCAGACAAATATGCATAGATTAAAATGTACTGCAGTAGGCTGAGAGCAAGTTGCTTGCAGCAACACAACCCGTTTCAAGGTTGAAAACAAAACAATTACAAGGAGAGATGACAGCATGCAGTCAGCTACAATCAGTTTTAATGTCAGAAATTTCAATTTCAAATGATTCTCACAATTACAGTTTTTCCCCGCTGAGGAACAACTACACTTAACAAAATATCAATGCAAGACTTGCTTTTGCTCCCATTTTTCATGAGTTGACATAAAAATTTAAACCTTCTTCTCACACAAAATATTTATTTCTCTCCAATTTTAATCACAAATTTAGTCATTAGTTGCAATTACTAGTTACTTCTGTAGAAAGTAACTGAATTACTGTACCAGTTACTACATTGTAAATGTAATTAGTTACTGGGGAAACTAGGGAACCATAGGGACTTTTACATTATTTTTAAATAACAGCTTTAATTCTCTTATTAATGCAAACACAGCTATATTCTTTTAGTGTAGCTGTATTATTTCAGTGTATTCATATCCTTTTAGTGTAGCTATGTTATTTTTAGTGTATTTATATTTTAGTGTAGCTATATTCTGCTTCTGACTGGTTAGTGCACATTTCCTGTGCTGTGCAATAATCATATTGTTTAATCAGCATCTCTATATGCCACACCTGTCAGGTGGATGGATTATCTTGGCAAAGGAGAAGTTCTCACTAACACAGATTTTAATGAATTTGTGAACAAATTTTGAGAGAAATAAACTTTTGTGTGCACAGAGGGAGTCTAGATATTTTACTTGAACTAATTTAAAATAGGGATGTCATGTTTATATTTTGTGTACAAAACATCAGCGACATCTCCCTGATTTTGAGCTGCTGTCACATTTTAATTATTAGAAGCTTTTTACCATAACTCATCTGCTTCTGCTTACCCAGTGTTTGCATGTTCTGTTTAACTTTGTGATTGATATTTAATAAGAGAACTCCATAAGAGATAATGGCTTTTGCCTGGATTCACCTCATCAGTGTACTTGATGAAAACAGCTACCATCCTTAATGTGCTGCACATTCAGTGCACAGCTACACACCCACTGTGACTTGAGAAATGTACCAGGGTCCTGTCAGCTGTGGCAGCTCGGTCCATTTTTGTACATCAGCGAATCACACTCTGGAAATCCTCTCTATTACTACTGACAAATGTAACTTATGTCAAGATTTCCCCCACACCAAAACAGACACAGTTCCTGCAGCCAAACGGTTTTTCTCCTTCATCTTCTCCAACCCCTGTCAGCTTTCACCTGTGTGACAAACCTCTCCTGTTCTCAAATCTGTGAGATCTCAGCCATGGACCACGGCAGACTGGTTGCGGTGAACGTGAGAGGATGCCCAATAGAGTCGTGACCTCAACCACCTGAGTCACAGCCCTTCTCCCAGCACCGCTCGGAAGTAAACTGCAAAGAAATTGAAAATTCATCCCGGCCAAGTTCCTCCATTCCAAACTTTTTGCTGTCACGCACTGCCTCAAGCAATCTGCATCCTAAGTAAACACAGACCCATTTCCAAAAGCTGTTGAACATTTTGTTCCGTCACAGCTATAAAACTTAACTTGACGACTTCTACCTACAGCTGCCACTTTCAGAGTTAAACATAGCACACACATTTAGTAACGAACAACAAAAGTTTCTCCTGCGGGCAACAAGTTAAATGTACTTGAAATTGGAGGATTGTCGTGGTAAACACTTCATTTAGGCAAAAAAACAATGCATTGTCCTTTGTCTGCTAAGGAAGAAAAGTAAGTTTGAGGCACAAACAATAGGACTGCAGCTGTGCCTGGCAGTGGTTGGTTGAAGTGTGGGAGGTGTTAAGACAGTTAAGACAGTCCTGCTGAAAAACACTAAAACATTTAGAGCTCATAAATACCTAAATTCTCTGCACTGGTTCTTTCAAGCTTTAACTGAGGTGACAGGCAATTTTATTTCGCCACCATTCACTCAACTTGATGATATTAAACATAAAAAGATCTACAATAAGCTCATTGTGCATGTTGATGAAAGTCAGCTGCAAATGAAAACTCATTATTGTTGGAATTAAGAGTAACACCAGTTTAAAGGTGCGTAAGCAATTGTTCAGAAGGATAGTTGGTTGCTGAGTTTCATTCCCTGGTTGTAAAATACTGATGTTTTGGGAAGGAGACTCAACAATCAGATATCTTACTGACCTGTGATTGGCCAAAGTCTTTGTCACAGGATTTTTCTCAAGCCTGAAAACTGAGCCAAGCAGAGAATTTTCTCTAATGGTTTCTACAAACTGTGAGATTTTAGCAATCTTATAAGTTTACTGCAGATCATACTGTGTGACATGGATCTAATAAACTTGGGTAAGACATCATTTTTGATGTATGTAGACTGTGTGATGATCACACCTACTGAATCATGAGCTACAACACAAGTCAGTACACAAGAAAAGGACATCAGCATGCAGCATCAGCATGTATGATCCATCCGTGCCACTATAATAGTAAACAATGAAGCTAAGCGATAATCGAGCCCTGTGCCATTTATGTGTATGAAATAGTGTTATCAAAAAAAGATTTTTTAACACATATCGATTATGAATATTTGAGACAATACAAATTCTCATTTTCCTCAAAATCAATACAGTATCAGCACACTGGTACTCATGCTGCCTCACTGAAACCATGCTAACTGTGTGTTCAAAAGTGACACAGGGCAAGTTAGCCAGGCTAGCTAGGTTACCTTAACTCTATGCAAGACTAACGAAACTGATTTCTACTGATATGGCAGCAGTACAGTGAACACACTGAGCATCAGCTAGACAGTGCAACATCACAAAGAACTGAAAGTGCGACATGAATCTTTTAGTGTAATACAGTTTACATCATCTGTGACTTCTGCACTAATGATCTTTGCATACAAGCTAGTAGCTTGTTATGAGTGGATAGAGGAGGAAATGTAAACAAACACATAATTTCAAATTAACATTTCAAAATAGAGGTCTTTCAACATAAATGTCTGAACATGAAGAATTTGCAAAGTAAAATATTTTCATATACTGAAATACTGATAAATACTGAATTTATCTTTTAATAAAAATTTTCAACATATTGAACCAAAGTTAGAAATTCCAGTATCATACCAACACTAATATAGAAAAAAAAATCCAAAGAACAGGAGGAGAATGTGGAACCCAGTCATGGCGAGAGAAAAGAGTCCAACTTAAGATGCCAAATTCGCAAAGGGAGCTTGATGTAATTTATATTATGTAGTTTGGTAAGTATGCTAAAATAGCACATATAAACGTTATATTTGTGCGTTGCAGCATCTACTGATATGATCTTATTGATTCCTAACTGTTGGTTGGTTAGGTTGTAGCAGCAGTCACATTGTGAACTGGTTATCCTAAATTTCTGACCGTCAGAGTTTTGTCCCAGCTATCTTAGGTTCAACGACAGCTGCTGTCACACTTGTGACCGCTCTCACAGTCCGACGTAGGACCACCGTCTTGGAGCCATGACCAAAGATATCTCCACGGTTCTGTCACGCTGGTCATCATTCGTCTGAAACAGCTCAAAATCGCAGGTGTATACCCATCTTTAGACCACATTACCTTATCTTTAAAGGTTATTACAAAACCTTTTTTCAGCGACACCAAAAATGAACTGCTACCTCAGCTTTAAATGGCCACACATTAAAGGCAACGGCAATCATAGTCAGCACCACGAGTAACAGCATTATTATTTCTTAAGTACGTGTGCACCAACAATATTATGCATTCAAATAATGGATGATAGTTTGTGAATACAAAAAGAACATATTGCTTAACTGTGGAGAAAATTCTTTGATGTTGATAATGATGATGGATCTTTCAGCACTGGAGGGCTATGCACAAGGCCTAACCCATCTCTGGGTCTCAGATGATCTCAAAATAACCTTTATATCAAACAAAGAGTGTCATCTGCTGTAAGAATTCAAAGCTAGTGAAGCGCAAAGCTTAAAGTAAACAATGCAAAGTAGGCAAGTGTACAATACAGAGGCTCGTCATTTAATGCGGCCAGTGTAAACTATACAAATGAAAGAAGTATCCACTTGACATCACAGTGCAGCTGCTGTACAGTAGGTCAAGTTTAAGGGTTGTACTCTCAGACCAAGCAGTGCATGAAGCAGAGATTCTCTGGGTCATCAACACATTATATCAAACTTCTTTTTCAACTCCCGCTCAGACTTGTCTAACATTCCTGAGCAAATGTTTCCAGATACTGAACTTGCAAAGTTATATTCATGCTGTACAACAAAAACAGCTTTCCTTTCATGTTTTTGTCTGTCATCTTACTTCAGAGGATAGGCACTCAGCTATACAAGGTTGTCAAAGAGCGATGTCATATCTTCTGAAGATGGTTTAAACAAAGTGACACTGTCTGAAAAGATAGTTATACAGTGCCAGGGTGTTAAAGGAGGAAAGGTTGTTGTGCTTTACCTGGATTCAGAGCTCATACGCAGATTTGTAAACAACTAAAACTTTTTTTTTTTTAAATGTCCATCTTCAAATTGTCCAATCTGTACCTTTTTTAAGATATTCTAAAAGCACAGAGGTCCTGACGACCCAGAGATGTCAGAGTTGATCAGCCTTGGCAGCTGTGGTCCACAGTGCATTGCAGTTTTCATTAAAAGTGAAAAATAGACCAAGATTGGAAGCTGGAAGACACAATGCCCAGATGAACTCAAGCTGCTGTGTTGCTGCCATTTATCTGCATTTTCTTGCATGTGGAGTTTAAACATGACTCATTCAATACAGCAGAGGAAACCACACATGGTCACAATGTCATATATTTAAAAACACATTAAAGTAGATTTTCATGAAATCAACCTCTGGTTTGTGTGCGATAATTATTCAGAATATTTGCATTCCGTAAATATGTTTGTTTTAATTATTCAGTGTTGCTATTTGCAATTTTATCTCACTGACATCGGCCTTACTATGTATAGTGGGAAATAAGAATACAGTTTCACATTTCCTTTGCCGCTGCCTTTAGCAAATTTACAAAACAAAGTAATTTTCTGAATTTTTGCCAGTGGGTCAGTTTTAAATATTGCATCGTCTAATGGAACAAGAAGGAGCAGGCACAGTGAGCTGTACTTCTCAGCGTGGAGTTGGCTGCACTGTAAACAGATTCACCGGCTGCTCTTCTGTTGTATTTCTGGCCAATGTAGCTGCTTAACAAGAACTGTAGCATCAAATCACAACTGCTGTTTGCGCCAATGACTGAATATGTAGTAAATATGGCACCGGCTAATGAAAGAATAAGGCGCAGCCACAGTGAGCTGTTAGTAGTTGAAGAACTGAAAGCAACATTTTGTGCACCTCCAACTTCTTAGCGTGAGTTTGTTTGGCTGCACTGTAAACAGACTCATTAGCTGTTCTTCTGTTGTATTTCTGGCAATGTAGCTGCTCAACAGTATTGCAAAGATTCTTAAACAATAATTCTAAAACCTACAACTTAGCACTTAATTTATTAGCTCATTAAACATTTTGCAACTAAATTTATGGTCTCAATCACTAGTTTCAAGTTTTCTTCGATACAGCATAATCCTATTTACTAATTTCTTTAGTAAATTTAGTAAATTCTGGTCCCATTTAAAGTAAAATAGACAATAAAGTAGGATATGATTTTTAGGGGGTGGCTACCTGGTGACTGAAATCGCTAAGACAGTCTAAACAGGATCAGGGTGTAGCAATGCTTATCCTCCAGAGCGCCGTGCTATCCACCAGCAGGTGTTACTGTTCTATTAATATTTAGTCCATTCATGCCACTGCACAGTGGGGTCGCATTAGGACTCAGATGTAAGTCAGTTCAGATGGATGAGAGCAACACTTTAAGACTGTTAAAAACAACCAGACAGTGAGAGCCCTGAGAGCCACTTGGCAACTTTTCCCTAATACACCACTAGATGTTTTTGCACATCACTATTTCCCTTCAAAGTTTTGTGTCAGCGGATGGTTGAAAAATGTACGAGTTGAGGAGCATGCAAGAATTCATTCACAGCCAGAGAAAAATAAAACTTGCAAAGCAGAATATGTCAAAGTGTCCTCATCCAGGCACCTCATCAGCATCCTACAGTACTCTGGAAAAGGCCACTGCTGCGCATGCACTTGCATGGCATGACAGCAGGCCCCCCAAGTGGATATCCCTTTGAGGCAGAGCCACAGTTTTTCCTTTGTTGCAGTGCAGCTAGAACATTTCTGAAATTTCAGATAGATGCCCCAGCGGTAACCTTTTAGGTAAAGGAACTGGAACACATGGCGGGGGCATCCTATTAACTGTAGACTATAGACCTCCTTTACATAACAGCGCAATGAAGCCATACTAAACAGCTTTTGCATAAAAGTAGGCTACAGATACAGCATCATAAAATCACCAGAAAAATCAGCGGAGCTATAAGTAGATGAAGACAGAGTGCTTCTCTCCCTCTGCCACCATCAGTGAAAAGTTGATTGAGAGAGGTGCTCTGATGTGTGCTGCCGTCAGACACATGAGCTCCCTTGATCCTGTGTTCATGGTGCGGCATGCCAAGCGGTTGGAGAACGTCCTATAGATTCTACTTAAGTGTTGATCTGCTTCCCAGGGTGGCAGAATCTTAACCGAATACAAACCCTTTGTGACAGAGATGATTACAAAGTACAAAGCACTGTTACATTTTGTTTACAGCGTCTCCTGCTGAGCTGGATGATTGAACAGTAAGAAATAAGTCATCTTCACGTTCTGATGGGCTTTTGAAATCACACATGCCGCATAATGTTGAAAAGCAGAGGCTCTCGGCCACCTACATGTGCAACATTTGTCACAAAAAAATGGCATTTCTCATCTGAAACATTTGCATGCATTTGCACTTATGCATTCTTATCTCCTCTAATAACGGGTGAATCATCAACATTAGTTCAGTCTGAATCAGTCGTTCCAGTGAATCTGTTGGGATAATGATTTCAGTTTTACATCTGAAACCCCTCTGTCTACAAGCAACACTACTTCTGTACAGGTGTGTGTTTACTCAACATTGTGTTTTTGCACAATGCTAAATGCATGCACCAAAATAATCCAGAATTGATTATGCATATTCTACTTATGAAAGCAGAACCATAATTACTCATCAACACAGCAGCAGAATGTTGCTTATGACTCATGTGTGTTCTGTAACCAGGCCTTTTTTTCAAGGCAGTCATTAACATACATCGTGAAAATGTTGTTTTGTTTTCCCTTTTTTAAACAAGAGGCAACATGTTCTTTTTTTAAACAGCTCTTGTTCTTATACACTCAGGTCAGTGATGTGTGAGGCACAACTACAACCTTCTGCAGTTGTTCCGTTGATCTTACTTGCATGTTGAGGCCTTTCAAACTCATGTTCTCCCTTTAAAACACCTATTTATCATGTATTTGTAATGGTACACACTATAATTTATTGTTTGTTGTCTGTTAAGTCCTTCTCCACTCAAAAATCTGTTTTGCTCTTTGTTACTTGACTTGGATGTTTGACCTTCACTGTGCAGAATGATATTTGTGAGCTGTACACTAGAAGACTGTTTTCACATTCATCTCTCGAAGCTTCTAAAGTTTTTCTTAAAGTTTAACACATAAAGAGCTCAACAGTAACGTCTTTGAGTTTTAGAAACCCCAAATAATTGTATTACAAAAATTTTAAACCAAAGTGAATAAAGGTTAAAAATTTATTATTTTCAATTACAGCCATTTCATTTTCAAGCAACCAAATTATGACAAATCAGGTTCACAGCTCACTGTGAACAGTTTTTGAAATACAGATTTTTGGAGGTTTCTAAAACTCAAAGATAAACATTTACTAAAGAAAGAAGTAAATTATGTCAACAAACATAGAAGCTGGAGTTTGATTCAAAACCCAAAATGTACTGAAGGCAGCTGCCTTGAAATTATTATGTTTTTACAATGTATAAATACAATAATAATGAGGAAGGTTAAATTTAAGAAGGAGATATATCAGTTGCAATGGTTAATGGGACGAGCAGTTCCTTCACTCTTAAAATAATTATGTACACAGTCTAATCTGTCTTGTCAATCTTGTCGTTTTTACAGTTTTGCTCTGAATCAAAGTCTGAGTCAAAGTCTTAGTTCCAGGCTTAAAACTGTTTATATAAGGTTGAAAAAGTGGCCAGTCACAGTTCAGCTCTATATGCAAAAGCAATTTTTGTGACATCACAACTACTTTAGCAGCCAATCATGGTAGGGTGGTTCTGATATATTGTGTCATGTATTAGCTCTAAACTGTATCCTGCTACTTCCCAGCAGCATTCTGTGTGCCATTTTTTTTTTCTGTATTGACCGATGCATAAAGTTCAGGTATATGTGAATCAGTAAGGAATAAATGGTATCAGAATATATCATGGTCCATATGCAACTTACGTAAGTATGATGTGTAAACTTAGAAAAGAATTTACAGTGAAGCAGGAGACATCTTGTGGCCAGTAATAAAACTTTTGGAATGAGCAATATTTGCATACTCAGAGGTTCTTGGTTTTACGAAGGATTATGAGCAGATGTAATTTAAAAATTAACAAGATAATTTAAACCACGTATCTGACACAAATTATTATTTCAAGAACAATATTTGTATGTGTCTTAACACATCTGTGAGGATCTTTAAGTGTGTTTGCAGTGAAGTAGTTAACAATTAGGCCTATAGAAACGTTAAAATTTAACTAATTAATGAGAGTTGCAAAACGTGGCTCAGATTGGCCCTGAGGTTACAAATTTATAGTTTTATCAAAGCTACTACAAGGAACTTTCATATTTTGTTGATTTTGGATCCACCTGCAGACAAAAGTGGTAGCGTTTGTGCCGTAATAAACATAAAATGTAGTGTCAAAAATAAAATCATAAATAAAAATCTCCTCTTGCTTCATTTTAATTAGCTAACGTACAACTCACTGTGACTTTATCTGGGAAAATGTTAACACAGGCCTATTTCATCCGATTTTGTTGAGAATCTGAACTGATGGCAGTCATTAAGACTATACAATAACTATACAGAAATAGCCGATCTTGATGCAGAAGGTCTCATCATATAGATGCATCATATTAAACTGAGACTGTTTCATAACCAGTTAGAAACTGCTTGTAGCTGCTTTAAATAGTCATTGCTTTCACTCTTTCAACTACTGCAACTCAATCACTCAGTACATCATGTAAAAAGAAAGCATGTCCTTGAGCTAGAGAGCAAATCTCCAAGTCTTTCAGTGAAATGTGAAGAGACTGTCCGACATGTCCATGTAGCATATGTGATGTACATTACAGAGCTGATGTATCTTTTTTTCCCTTTCAAATGTTCCTCATTGTGAAAACTGTCACATATGAAGTCCTCGGGGCATCCTGGTGGCACTTGGCTCAGCGGTTAACATGTACCAGTGATGTCCTGGTTTCAAGTCTGGTCTGTGACATTTGTCTTATGTCAACACACAGCCCCATTTTTTTCCTAAAAAAAGACTGGAGAGACTGTCAAAAAAGAAAAAAAATGATGGCTATAAATAACCTGTAAAGAATGGCTCTAGCATGCTCAATGAAAATTTATTTCCATCTGCGTCAAAACGTTCCTCTAACACCATACTAAACACTAAGGATGTGCAAAACTAGAATTTGAACCACTGTTCTTCCAACACGCACTGCAGTCTCCTCTCTATTGCTGTCATGGTCCACAAGGACACTGCATTTAGTACTGTCAATGCTGCTGTAAGCTCTGACCTTTTTAAGTCTATTTCCATCCCATGGATCTGTATCTTCAGTGGTTAGTGTGCACGCCTCGCGGAGCAGAAACTCTATTCCCCAATAAAGCAGAGGAATGACACAACAGTCATCTCATGCTTGTGTTTACTGTGCACTTTATAATCTCAGGTCAGAAACGGTTGGACATTTCAGATGATTTATGTTCACTTTGGTGTGCTCTACATTCATCACGGTCAATTCAATTCAAAATACTTTATTTGTCCCTCAAGTGGTACACAGACAATTCACTTATGACATAAAAAAATCAATCTAAGAGTACAAATATGACAAATACTTTAAACATAAACAACTAATAGCAGTTGCCAATCTATATCCACTCACTGTATACTCAATGTACTCATTCTATAAAAATATTCAACACCACAAAGGCACATATTATGTAAAAGTGTAAGTGCATTTATTATTCTACAAGGTAATCTGTCCATTACGAATGAGCAAGGACACTATTATCTACAGGGCAGTGGTTACTGCCTGCCAAAGAGAAATGACACACGCTCGTCTTGAACTGGCCAAATTTCAGCCTCAACCAACAGCAGTTAGAAGTTCACGTTAAAAAGGCTGTTGCATATTCCTTTATATGGACATGGTTCTGTTTAAAAAGACACACAACAAACAGAAACCTATAATCTGTAAATTATGTCAGACAACAGTGGTTACAAGATTCCTGAGAAAAGTTTTTTGGGTTTTTTTCTATTTATTATTCCAATTTTGCACATTAAATGTTCTTAAAACTCCAATTCCAAAAACAAAAAGGGAATCCTGTTCAACCTAGAAACTGTGTGGGCAAATAGTCCAACAGTTTAAGAACAAAGTTTCTTAACACAAAACTGCAGGAATTCAGGGATTTCACCGTCTACAGTCCATCCATCCAATCCATAATATCATAAACAGATTCAGAAAATCTGGAGGAATCTCTAATTGTAAGGGTTAAAGCTGAAAACCCACACTGAATGCCTGTGACCTTTGAATCCTCAGGCAGCACTGCATTAAAAACTGCATTAAAAAACAATTATCAGCTACCAGCTACCAAATATCAACAACATCCAGAAACGGCGTCAACTTTTCTGGGGCCCAAGCTTATCTGAGATGGACTGATGTAAAGCAGAAAAATGTGCTGTGGAGTCCACATTTCAGATTGCTTTTGGAAATCATGGACGCTGTGTCCTCTGGGCTAAAGAGGAGACAGCCCATCAAGATTGTTTACCAGCGCTAGCTTAAAGAGTCTGTGGTGGTATGGGGATGTGTTGGTGCCCCTAGCATGGCTAAATGTCACATCTGGGAAGGCACAGTTGATGCTGAAAGGCACATACAGTACAGGTTTTGGAGCAACATATGCTGCCATCCTGACATCCAACATCTTTGTTGGATGTCTGGATGCGTCCCTGCTTATTTCAGACATTATTACAGCAATGGTGTCCTCAGTTCCCAAACACTTCCTGAGTGTTGTTAAAAGAAAAGATGATGTATCTCAGTGGTTAACATGCCCCTGTCCAAACTTTTTTGGAACATGTTGCAGGCATCAAGTTCAGAATGAGTGTATATTTACAAAAAACAAACAAAAAAAGTTTAAAAGTCAATCAGTTTGAATATTAAATATCTTATCTTTGTACTGTATTCAACTGAATACAGGTTGAAAAGTTTTTGCTAATCATTACATTTTGTGAAATATTTCCTTGTAATACAATTGATAGTACAGTAATAGTTGCAATGCAGTCGCCATATCAGTCTTTACCCCCTCAGACACATTTATATTGAACTTTTAAGACTGACTAATATAGGCACTTCAACGTATACCATGATATGAATTTTACTAAATACCGCCTAACCCTAAAATGTATCCTAGTTGAGGCAGTGCAGCTTGATCAGTGCTCCTGCTGTAATTTCAGTCTCGGGTCTGTTTTCTACTCTGCCGCACAATGAGCACCTCTCTATGGCATATTCATGATTGCAGCCTCTTCCAATTTTGTTTATGTAATCGAGCCTCTGTTTACATGAACACTGAACTTCACTGACCCCCGTTTGTCACGTCCTCCTTTTTGTTTTATCTTCATCTCTTATCATTCCACTTCTCTCTCTGCTTTCCTCCTGTCCTGCTATTATATCCGTCTCACTGTTTCCCCTCAGCTCTTAGCACTCAGGTACACTCATTATATTGCAAGGCCAGCTGGTAATTAGTGGTATTTTAACAAGCTTGTGAATTGCTCCCAGTCCCACCCCTCTTCACCTCTCTCTTTCTCTCACCATCTCACACCTCTCTCCCCCCCTTCAGCCACCGTCTTTCTCTTGTCCCAGTCTCTCTCTCATGTCCTAATTCCACATAACTGCTGAAATCAGGTATCAGATAAACACCACAGATGGAGTAGCTGTAGTGGCTGAACCTCAGCACTCTGCTTCCTCTTCTCATTGTTCCATTATCATGCTACCTTTGTGCATCCGCAATTAAAAACAGAGGAGGAATTTTTCATCACATCCGCAGTATCATATCATCTGAGCCTCTCAACACTGTTTATTTGGCCACCTTTTTCGATCTGATCTAATCTAATCACCGCGCACTGTTCTACTATTTGGCTTCATCATGTCTCCCCTGACTAATCCCTCCCCCCCCCCCCTCCCTCCGTGGCTCCTCTATCATTCTGCTTGCTATGCTGCTCACACAGACCTGTCTAATTACAGTGGAAAGAAAAAAAAGAGAGATGGAACAAGAAAGAACAAGACACATCCCTCTATACACACCTCCAAGCCTCCTCTCGCTTGTTCTCTCGGTGCTTTCTTTCATTTTATCCCATTTTTTTCTTCTCTACCTCTCATCACACACACACAGTTAAATGCAAACACATTTTGCGTTGTACCCTGTGCACATATTGTCCAGATGGGCGAGGAAGCTGAAGACGTGAGCTGTTGTCATCAGCAGATTTGAGTAACTGCTTATAAAAAAAAGAAAGAAGAGGCAGCGATGGGAGCATTGCTTGTCTGTGCGTGTGTGTGTGCACGTTTTTCTTGTTCTTATATCCCTGTGGGGACTTTGAATTGAATGCACACTCACCCCATAGCGATGTGCGTCACCGTGGGGACCAGAAATTGAGGTCCCTGTGGGTAGAGACTGCTTTTTGAGGATTGGAAGACTTGGTTTTAGGGTTCAGGCTACAACTGAGCCTTTCTAAGTCCCATCCATTTTTGCTCTGTGAAGCAGTAACAGCTGAGCAAGCTTGGTTCTTAGGTCAACAATATAGTCACATCTTAAGTCATCTAATGTTAGCAAATGCTAGCTTACTAGCAAGCTAAATATTGCAGTGTATCGTCTAGCTAATTGGCTTGGGTTCTGCTACAGAGAAAAACACTAGCTAACTAATGATTATTATAGAATAGCTGCCAATCATGGTAGATTTTTTTTGTTTTGTTTTTAGCTAACCTAAGATGTGACTATTAGAGCCAGAACAATGTATCGGTCAGCAGATATTATTGGCCCAATATTGGCCTATCACACTCATATAGGTCTATATTGGTATTGGCATATAGGCAATTTATTATCATCATTATTAATACCACAGTACACAAGTCACCTACCCCGTGTGACCTTCAGGCAAAATCATCTAAAAGATAATGTCCTTGAGCAACACACTGTATCTCCAACAGCTGCGGGGATCCTGTTCTGTTCTGAGCTCTCCGCTCAGACCCCCACTCTGAGGAGACACTGAAAAGTGAGGGGAATTTCCCTAAAACTCTCAAACTGAAAACTACACATCAACACTGAAACTCAGTGTTAGCTTATTCGTGTTTGATGACAGATCCAGATGTGTGTGGAACCTGCTGTTATTGCCCTTTGAGCTTAACAGACTGAGCCTGAGCATCTCGATTAGCTTGGCCTTTGTCTCACATGGGAGACCACAATTAATTTAGGCTGCTTGGCCAGGGCTGGTTGCCATGCCAATTGGTGATCAAATCACACCGGTGCCTTTATAACCTCTGTTCTTCTCATTGCATCCGATGCGCTACATTTAGCCCAACGGGCGGCTGTTATTGTGTTTTTCCCGGCCTCTATTTGCTTTGAACAGACAACATGTTCTTCTAATAACGCTGCTCATTTCTTTTCACCTGGATGAATACTGTAAGTGAAACCAGCCACCTGCTAGGAGGGAACAGGCGAGATAAAAACAAGTGATTTCTTCCCCTCCAAACCATAGCTGCAACCAGTGATTAACTAATTGTCGGCTCATTATTTTTGCATTTTAGTTTTTGAAACAAATTATCAGTGGGGAGATTGGATGGGAGTTTAACTATTTAGTTTAGTTCATTATTTTTCTAAATTACTTTTAGGCACAATCAGCAGCTTATTTGCGTTTTCTCATCATTTTTGTCTTTCTTTTTGATTGCCTCAGGCGTGTTGTGAGATGTAAAGAGAACCGAATTTATTGTAAAAAGCAGTGAACAGTGTCCTCATTCAGAGGAAAACACAACAAAATGTTTGATTCGTGGATGACCATAAAATTCAGGTAAAAAGCAGTTTAAAGGAATGGTTCAACATTTTAAAAGGTATATGTATTTTCTTTCTTTTAAAGAGTGAGATGTGATGACAATTTCTGATTTTTTGAGGACCTATTGGATCTATTTCTTAATGATAGTTTATCGATCTGACTATGGTAATGGGATGCCAGATATAGCTGGAGAGGACAGGTTTTGTTTTTGGTCTCTTAACAGACACAATGGTTGAAAAACCTGGCAACTTTCCTCTTGTGTCAAAGAGAAAACACCTGCACACTTACTTCATGGCCAAAAATTTATTAAAGACATTTTCATTTTTGATTTTGTATCTTTGTCAGGTCTCAATGCTTGAACAATGGAAACCACACCCATATTTATACACACACGCTTCAATAGGCTGACAAGCACTATGGCAGCAGGTGTGGTTACTGTGTGTGTATTGTTATCCAAGCTTCTCTGCTTATCTAGGCCGGCCCTGCATGAATGTTTATGCATGTCAGTCCCTCTTTGTCCTCCCTGTGTCCACTTTCAACATGAAAGTTCAGTCCAATAACATTTGGAAAGCCTAGAAGAGTCGCACAATTAAATCATTTTATCTCCACACAGGTTAGTCTAGGGCTAAGCCAGATGTTAGCCACTTGGCCAAAGGAAGTCTCCAGTGCTCTAGTGTTTATGGGCAGAACACAGTGGAAGCATACTGTACGTGGAAGCTTTGACATTCATGCACCACTGAGCAGCTCTCAGGAATGAATGGAGGCCCGCCTAGAATGCTGTATCCAGTTTTTCTTAATACATCCACGAGCAAAACAAAATTAACCAGTTGTAGAATAGCTACAAGTTAGCTGGTGTTTTGTATCTAACTTAAAATGTGAGGATTATAACCAGACCAATATTAGCCAATCACAGTTATAGTGATATTGGTCTGCATCAATATCAGCGTATAGGCTATGTTGAAGAAGACCCACCTCCAGTGTTGTATCCAGTTTTCCTTGGTTCAGATGGTATTTAACTTTATTTAGTAAACAATGGCATTCATATTAGATGCTAGTGGTATACTGTGACTTCTACTGGCAGTGAAAGTCATAAATAGCACCTTTAAACTAAAGCCATAAAGGATGTGATTTCTCAAAATATTCTTTTAAAACATTATGCATATTTTTGAAAAAATCTGAAAATTGATGAGCCTTATGTACCTGAAGCTGCACCTGGATTAAGTCATGTGTATTATAGGTGTGTCATCATGTGTGTGTGTGTTTTATCTTCAGAAATGGTATTATAAAATGTTTTATTTATGGCATTACTGTCATTACTGGTGGCAGGCAGCACTGATAAGAGTACAAGTGCATGTGTGTTGTGCGCGTGTGTGCTTGTTTTTTGGATTACATTGGGATGGCAGAAGTGCTGAAGATGAAGGTTAGGGTTGAGCTAATGGTCGTTAAAGGCCCCAGTGTTTATCTTGTCCTTGTCAACATGAAATATACCCTCCCTCTCTGACTCTCTGTGTCTCTCTGTAGCTGTGTGTGTTATTGCTGTGGGTCTCGGTCGTCTGCTCACCTCTGAAAGCCGGATTCGTGTGTAGCCACCGCAGCGGATCATTGGGAAATTTAATTACCCGTCTGAAAGCTCTTTCAATCAGACAGATTACCCGCTCAGTGTGTGTGTGTGTGTGTGTGTGTCTCTGTGTTTATGTGTAAGTGTGTTTGCAGGCGTATGCGGTCAGTGCGTATGCGTGTTAGCACAGGCTGCCCACTGAGCACCACTCCTGGGAGCCCAGAGAGGCAGTGAGTGGGGAGAAGCACAGTTTTTTTAGAAAAAATGCTTTTTTTCTCACACAAGTGAGAGTAAGATTAATGGAGGGTGTATTTGATCGATTTCCGTCACGCAGAGACAGATTTCTCACAAAGAAAATCAAAAGAAAACTGAACCTTTGATATTCTAACCCCGGACTCCATTTTATTTAATAATAGTGCATGATACTAAGCAGCTCACAAAAGCAGCAGATTCCGTACCTTTGGCAAATAAAATTGCCCCAATGCCTTTGAAATGTACAGCTGGATGGAAAATCGAACACAAATCAATTTGGTATTGAGGTCTTCGCGATAGATCCTCACAGTTTAATACTCAACCCTGGCTTTCTTTGAGCTTTCAGCTGAGCCATAATCCCTTACTCAAGTGGATTGAATATATGACATGTTGTTTTTGGTTGTTTGTTTTTTCTCAACTGGACCAAATAATTCCTGTGAATTATGCTAAAACACAAAAAAAGAGCCAGAGTGTTCAGCTTCAGTGCAGAAAATCGTGTCCCAGTCATTCCTACTGTGCAACAAAGACAGTACGGAGGCTGAGGAGAGGGATTTAGTGCTGCGTTTGTCTTCATCACCAGAGGGCTGGGACAAAATGTGGGAACAAATCGCACAAGGGCTATCCCCGACAGGATTTTTTTCAGTCAAAGCAGATTTGGTGGTACAATATGAATATTCAATGATTCGTTTTTTGTTTTTTTTTGTTGTTGTTGTTGTTTTTAAATTCAGTGCACCACATTAAATTGCTATATCAGCCTACATGTTTTACCATTAAGAGAAATGTTTCAACATCTTTCTTCATCATCTGTGATGTGAAAGCATCAGTTTTTCACACGGTCAGAGTAAAAGTGTGCATCCTCCTATAGTTGATTTAATCAGCACACAGCAGAGCTTCTCTCACCAGGGCTGCTGACAGCGCTGCAGCCACTGTCCGGCATCATCTACAATGCACACTCTGTGCTCCTTCACGCTGAATTACCAGCTTATTTTGAGCAAACCAGAGTTGGTGATCGTTGAAATAGTGGAAAGACAAACCAAAAACAAGCACAAGCATCGACGTCACCTGCCGTGCGTGCTCTGCAGTGTGCTCATGTGAAGTGCGCTCCGTTTCTATCACTCTTCTCTTTCATCACAGTTATTTTTGTAGTTTGTAGTGATTTAGAGACTCGATTTGTAACGTTTACAGCCTGTCATGCTGTTACATTGCTCTGCGTACTAATGATGCAATCACACATAAAATTGTTCTTAAATATTATATTACAAGGTGAGAGATTATTACATTATCAAACACAGTCTACACAGCTATCTGTAAAATGCCAATCAAAGAACATTCATAAACTTAAGTTCACCTAATTACTTACTTATTTGTGATTAACTTTATTTTTCTTTTTATATACTCTAGAGCCATCATTTCTTTGTGTTTATGGTCATTTTCATTTTTGCTCTATTGTGCAGTACTTTGTAAAGTTTGTTTAAATATGAGCATGTCTTTCTGACTTAAATAGTGGTGACTGAAATACCATCGTTACCAGTGGTTTACAGGTATACATGAGTTAATGATATAGGCACTATAAATAGCCACAGCTGTGCATATATGACAGTTGTGAAGAACACGTAGTTTAGGCCTACTCTATGAAAACAAAATAAATAAATTAAAAAGAAATTTTACACACATTTTTACATGGTTGGGTTACTGAGAGAGATACTTTAAAACTGTGTGCTGTTCAAGACCCTCCCTCAGAGACAAAACAACTTTATCCACCTCAGCTGCAAGTCCTTACCACTGTCATCATTTCCTGGCTCTCCAAAGAGAATTTGGTGACTCGTCTGACATATCTCAGTCCACTGTTTAACCAGTATTAAGGCTGGATTACTCCCAAATGGCTGCATACACGGACAGCAGCTGCAGGTGTGGTTGCGCTGCCCAAAGCTCTCCAAATTAACACCGAAGTACATCCAGTTTCCTCACAATGCTGCTCAGCAGACGCAGATAAATCCACTGTACTCGTGTGCATCAAGGCACCATCTCCACAGTTGTTGGCCTTCCTCAAAATCCACTGAATAAACGTCCAAATAATCTGTGATGCACAGAATCTTGAACACGGTGGCCCACTGGCCGGGGAGGGCGGGTGGAGCTCATGACCTGGCTGCACCTGCTGCACCCCTGATGGAGAATGAAGCCTTAAAGTCATATATGGATTTATTTAGGTGTTTCCATATGTTGATGGAAATGTTCCTGGTACACACATCCAAGTTAAGATCAAACGCGATTCATCAACATACTCGTGGGTAAAAACAGGCTTGGCTTGGTTTCATGAATCCCCATGTAGGATTTTTCATATTTTCCCTGTTTGCTTTTTTTTAAAGAGCAATTATAGGAGGAAAAAAATGTAAAAAGTCCTGCATGAGGTCCATAATTATCTGTCATTCAATACGGAGCACTTGTTGAGATTTTAGCTCGCGTGAGCCATTAACTTCATTTTCATTCAATCATCCGGTGATCCCTCTAGTTTTTTTTTATGTTTTCCCACTAATAGATATTTCCTTAACTCTGCTAAGAGAAACATAATCCCTGTAGCAATGCATTTCCCCAAGTTGATTGCCTCACTGATGGAAGCTGTATTAGCCTGCACGCACACACAGACACAGTTTTTCTGATTGTGCTGATAACATTTAGCTGCATGGTTTAACCTCTGCTGCATATCAGACCTTTGAATCCCTCGTGAGCTGATATGTAGCCTCAACTCCACAAGGTCGATGGTCGTGGTCTTTGTAAAGTCAAAGGGAAAAGGTGACCAGGTTTTTGTAGTCACAGCCTTGGAGCATTGGAAGACATGTCTGAAGAGCCAAAGGAAAGGCTAAAGAGAAAAAAAAATGTAATCTTAATCTCTCTTTTAAAAGGTGCTTTCATGAAAATCTCTTCAGAGCTGTCAATTTGAGAATTTTCCAATTTCATCTTATTGAATTATCTTTCATTCCATTTGACTTTGAACCACTTATAATATATTTTTGTGCTTTATCAAACCTGTCAATTTATTCAGTTTAGTACTACGTAAATGAAAAATCCTTTATTATTATTATCAAGAGAAATTGGAGGAAATTGAGAACTACCTGTGGCAGCAGCAGCAGCAGCAGCTGTGTGGCTTTATTTAGTCTGTCTAAACAAGTGGTTTCCTCAAAAAACTTTTAATTGGATTTCCATTAAACTTGGTGGGCTGATAAACCTTGAGAGGAAAGAACAGTTGATTAAATTTTGTGATGTGGAAATAATGCACTGTTGAAAAGAGTTAATCTAAATCCAACTGCTTAGCTGAAAACAGTTAAAAACATATCAAAAAAAGCTGTATAGAAAATTGAGTTGACTTGTTTGTTTTATGTTATTGGTGATTGTTGTCTTTTTTAATCCAGTGTATTTATAGTCAGAGCTGTCAGTCAAGCACAAGGATCTCATGTTTTTATTTGCATATGTTGAATATGTTAATGAATTTTGATATGTATTACATAAATGTTTGGACAACTAAATTGTTCCTGATAGATTACATCAATTAAAGGATGAAATAAGATGGTTAAACTATGAGTGAAAAAATGGAAAGTAAACTAATCGCGGTAGCTGAACAAATCTTTATTTTCTCCCATTTCATCATTTCAGCTTCTCAGTTGTAGTAACTATATAATGAGAGGTAGAGACTTGATTTTAAAAACCAAACGGTCAAAAGTCAGTGTCCCTAAAATGTAATTGACAGGAATGACACTTTTAGGTGTAATAGCCGCTGGAAGATTGATCAGCATCCGAGATGTGAGCTCTGAGTGCATGTTAGCTTTCTGATTGATTAATATTGAAACACAATAGTTGATCCATATCTTTGCAGCTTAGCAGAATATTCTTCTCAGCTTTGGTTTCCAGATGAAGTCATTTATTTAAAGTCGAGTCAAACATACTGACAATGTTGAAGCATTAGTTGAGCTTTTATGTATAATCACACTTTCATGTAGGCAGGTATTGGTTTAGTCTTCCTCAGTGACGCTTTGACCTGACACAGCAGTCATAATTTTGTCAACAAAAATTTTGAGATTAAGAATTTGTTTACTTTAAGTTTATTACTAATTGTGATGACGTAAATAAAAAAATACTGACATTAAAAATTAGGACCAAATCTCTGTTCATTATGCCCGGACAAGTAAGGACACAAAACGAAAGAGTTGGCTCTCTTCAGGCAGACAACCTAATTTAGATCACAGCAGTCAGCCGTCTCAAAGCACTCATAAATCAAGCTAGTGTAAAAGGTGAAAAGAAAAGAAAAGAAAAGAAAAGAAAAGAAAAGAAAAGAAAAGAAAAGAAAAGAAGACCTTTTCTCTCTATTCAAACTAAAAGAAAGATCTCAGTGTATCGTTCCCAATAAAGATGTGCATAAAAAATACAGTCAATTTGAAAAGACACCTGAAAACACACTGTCCCATAGAGTCTGCCAAGGTAAATATCAGTTATATAAGTTGACATAACATATATGTTAATCCCCTTTTAGGAGTAAATTTAATGTTAGTATTGCTCAAAGTTCTGTTTAGATTCAGGCCGCTTTGCTTTACCCCGTTAACATGTTGTTACACTTAATGAAAATGAGCAGTAAACATCTACTCCTTAAAGATCATTTATGATTTCTTGTGACTTATAAACAGACACTAAAGCAGGGGTGTCAAACTCTCTTTCATCCCAGGCTACATCAGCATATGGTTTCCCTCAAAGGGCCGGCTGTAAATACAAGACAAGGCCTGTAAAAATGAACAGTAGAGGTTGAAAAGTTTCAGGTTGTTTCAGTTTGGGTAGCCTATAAGAAAGGTGTCAAATCCAAAATGTATGTTTGCTTTAAAGTGAAATGATGGCACTTTGCTTGGCTGCTGTTATTACATTCCTAGCTGCAACCACTTGGCTGGAGTGCCACTGCTGGAAATGACTATATGATACTGAGAAGCTGAAATCTAGCAGCCATCTTCAGTTCTGGATAACAAAGAGGCATGTAGTTTATGGACACCATACTTCTGTAACTCAGCATAGAATTGTATTTCACAAATTATATTCTTTAAAAACTCTCGCTGGTCACATAAATGAGGTGCTGGGCACATGTGCACTGCAGTAAAACAGAGTTCTACTGAGTGACACATGATGCTGAATTCTGCAGAAGATCACAGTCATACAAAAAAGGCTATTTTGTCTGGTAATAAACATTATCAGTGTCTGATAACCGATAATGATACATCAGTAATTACTTATGCATTCATTTTTTGAATGATATGAAAGAATGTGTCAGCCACACATTCTTAGTCTAGATGATTTAACACAGTTCAGGGTGTGCTCACTTCTTATTGAAGAGGCAGAAATACAGCCAGCAGAACTATAAGCTGTCTGAGAAAATTAATTAAACAATTGACTGAAATTTAACTAAAATTAAAAATGTTCCACTGACTAAATCTTGACTAAAACAAACGAATAAAATGTGACTTTAACCAACTGCAATTTTCAGTAACCAACTAAAATTAAATTTTAAATTCTTGTCAAAAGAATCTGTAGAGTCATGAAACAGTTTAGCAATTGCAAAAATTGTTGCTGTGAACTCCAAAGTTACTCAGTCTGGCCTGGAAGCAGACGACGCACAGTGTTTCCATGTGAGAGGAGATGGAACGGACAAGCTGCATGACGTTTAGAAAATAACTCCGCACTGTCACTTGGCGGACTACAAGCAGATGAAATTCAGGAATATCAAATCTCCTCGCTGTGCCTGACTGATCTACTGTTTGCCTGCTGCTTTGCATCCTTCTGTTGCCTTGGGCACACACAGAAACAGTGCAGATCAAAGAGCGAGCTAATGTGCAATGTTGCAACAAGATTTTAAACAAGATTGTTCACTACTTCTCATTTGGGCTCCTTGGTAAAATAGCAGCAACTTATGACAAAGTAAGAGCCAGAAATCAAAGTCTGAGCTGGCTGATACACTGACAGCTACAAAACTATGATTGACACGGTAGGTGCAGGACAAAAACAGAGCAGATATGCCGCACAAAAGTGGAAAGAAGCACACTTGAATTATAGATTTCAAGTCCTACAGATTTGATACCATCAGGGAGAGAAAACACAAAATTGGACCCAGAATTTTCGACTTATTTTGCATTAATGAAACATAATTTTAAGGATTCTAGTAACAAGTGCTCACATTTATGGGGGGCAATGATAAGCAGAAGGCTCTCAAAGTTAATGAGGTTCATCGTTAATAATTTGATGCCGAATTTAGAATCTCCTCTGGTACCCCTCTGGAGAGCTCCAAAACTCCTGGAGGTACACTTACCCCAGTTTGGGAATAGTGGTACTACATACAATAGACACTCTTCAGTGAAGAGGGGGAGAAAACCCTCAAAAGATCCAGGGGCCTAATTTCAGATTCTTACACACACACATGCACACAGAAGTCATGCTGCTTACTACTGAATTGGAAAATGTATAATTTTTTGACTTACTTTTTCTTACAGCCTCTGGCAATGTGACTTTAAATACTAAAAATGTAGAATACACACACACATATACATGCATACATACATACATACATACATCAAAGTTGAGTATCTCATAAAGCATTCATAAGTGTTAGAAAACCAATTTTAAAAAAACAGGTCATTTTGCTGTTTATTCCCAAAACTTTG